>OY998259.1:68390364-69593698 GCA_963922045.1 Persicaria maculosa | reverse complement strand
ATCGTTTTCAATCTATCCATTATAAGATTATAAAGTATGTAATGCGTAGTTTTATTTTGTGAAGTTGTTGATTATGTTAGTTGTTCTGTTTCTAAGTTAAAAGTTTGAAAGTAATGTGTCGATTAATAAACAAAGATTATAACTTTTGTAATGCGTTGTTTTATTTTGTGAAATTAATGTATCATACTATCATCGATCTATCAATAATTAAAGAAATCAATTCATGACAATATGACATTATCCCAAATTCACAATTGCCATTACTTTTATATCAAGTTTAAAATTCATCTCTCAACTTATTTTAGAAAGTTAATTTATTTTTATCACTTTTTGTGTATTTTATTTTTTATAGCATTGATGAGTTATGTTTTTTTTCATATCTCTTATATAATATAAAACATCATTAACATTAGAAACATAACAAATAGATTAGATTCATTAGATTAGAATAAAATTAGAAAGGAAAGACAAGAAGAAAAAAAAATAGTCGTTGGACCCGCCGGATCGGACCCGGCCGGGTCCAACGGCTAGAAAATTCAAATCTGGTCGTTGATCTGACGATCTAACGGCCCAGATTTCGACCCGGCAGGTCGGCAACGTTTGAAAAAAAAAACGGCCAGTTTTAAATGTGGTCCCTAATTAAGTCTATATAAAGATCTAAACAATCACTCATACAATCACAATTCACACATCTCTTCCAACTTTCCCAAACAAAAATTAGTAGTGTTTAAGGTCAATGGCAATGAACGTTCGTGATTTCAACTACGACACCCATTTCTGCCGTGAAGATAAACTCCCTGGTAATAATTATTATATGATGGTTTGTCGTTATTGTTCACATGCCTACAAGATTAGTAACAATTTAGGATATGGCAATCTCAAGACGCACATTGAGAACAAGCATTCGGATAAGTTCAAGAAAGGAGATGCCGAATCAAGCCGCGCTTGAAGCCTTGAAGTGGATAAGCGTGAGCGTTTGTAATTGGGTCTTAATTGTTATCGTCTAATGGTTATCTACCATCTATGTCTATCAGTGTATGTGTAATATGTGACTATGCGTCTATGCTTATCAATTTATGAAGTTTATTAGTTTAATGTGTGTAATGTGTAGTTAAGATTTGTTTGTAAGTTTTAAGTTCTTGTGACGATTAATAATAAAAGACCCATGTGCTTGTGTTCTTTTAATCGCCGTTAATTTTTTTTGGAGAATAAACAAATTATGGTAATCGTTGTTCATTTTCACTTGATTTTGAAGAAAACCAAATTTGAAATTTAGAAAAAGAAAACAAGCACATATGGTTTTTATTTAATTTTATGATTTTTATTTTTGAAAAAAAGAACTTTATAATTTTTTATTACAAATATAAATTGATTTTGTAAAAAAACTACCAAATTCCTACCCATTGATTTTAAAATAAGGTTAGAAAAGGCTTTAAAATAGGTTAGGAAAGTATTTTCAAAAAAAAAAATTAAACTGAACTAGCCGTTGGACCCGCCGGGTCGGAACAGGCCGGGTCCAACGGTCAAAAATCCGACCGTTGTCACACAGACAGGTGGCCATCCAATGGCCCAGATTTCGACCCGGCGGGTCGGCAACGGTCAGAAAATTTTGTAGCCGTTGTGAGAGCCGAGCTAGCTGTTACACACAAATTTAACCTGGCTTGGACCCTCCATTTCACCTATAAATACCCCACACACCCCACCACTTCACCCCACACCAACCAACTCTTCTCATCTCTAAATCTCATCATCCATTCTCTAATCTCTCGCTAATCAATCTCGCAAGTCTTGATCATTTCTCGCTAATCTCTCTATCCATCTCTCAATCTCTCTTCTCTCAAGTCTCATCCTACATTTTTCAATTTCATCATGTCGATGTTTCGAAGGGTGGCTAGTGGCCGGAAGAGTGTGAGCGGTCCGAGCCGGAGCGGGGCCATGGAACCCGAGCCCCAACCACCACGACGGAGCAATGGTGTTCCAAGCGGGTCTCGGAGGCCCTGAATCAAGGAGGAGGAGGATGACGAGATCACCATCTCAGATCATCTTTCCGTCACCCCCGGTGGAGTCGGCAACGATCAGGCTACTCCTTCTACACAGCCGACGGCCGAATCCGGAGCAGCTCGGCGAGGTCGTCAAGCCCGTCAAGGTGATGCACCGGTGCCGGTGGCGGAAGATGTCGCCCCGGAAGCTGATGAGGACGATGCCACCAAGCAAGAAGAGATCCGGGCGGCGGTCTTCAAATATTGGTTCACGAAAGGTCCGATCCAAAAGGATGAAAGTTGTAGGGCTCAGTGCAACTTTTGCACTCAGTCATACAAGCATCCCAAAGGAGGCGGCTATGGAAACTTAAGGAGGCATGTGAAGAACAAGCATCCCGACAAGTACGGGATGTCGTCCGGCCAGACGCAATTAACCGGGTACGCAACTTCTTCCTCCCAACCTCCTGGCTTATTTAGTTATGATTATACATATAGTAGTAACGAATTTGCGGAAATGGTAGCAGCGAAAGGTTTAGCTTACAACTTTGCACATCGTTTACATTTTAACAACTGGGTGAGTAGGACGATTAACCCCGCCTACCGCCCCATTTCCCGCCAAACTGTTACGAGGAAAATTGAAAAACATTTTGCTTGTCGAAAAGCACAAATTATTGAGTATTTTCAAAAACACTCTGATTTGAAAGTTTCAATTTGTAGCGATATTTGGACTGATCATTGGCTTGAGCAATCTTACATGGGTATCATTTGCCATTGGGTCGACAACGAATATTTTTTACACAAAAGAGTTTTGGCCTTCCGCCTTTTTGATGAGTCACACACAACACGTAACATAGCCAAGGCCATTATAACTGTTTTACAAGAATACCAGTTGACCCAAAGAGTTTTTTCAATCGGTTTTGAAAACGCCTCCGCAAACACGGCTTCTATTGAAGAATTAATTCAATATTGTAGCCCCCAGTGCGGAGGTACATTTTTCCACATCTGGTGCGCACCACATATTTTAAACTTATGTGTTCAAACCTCCTTATCATATACACAAACTGTGGTCGAACCTATTCGTTTTGTTCTGAGGAGCCTCTGGAAGAGCAAAACGCTCCGTGATCAGTGGAAGGTCTTCTGTAAGCAAAACAAGGTGAGACCGAAGAAATTTCCTAGGGATGTTTCTACTCGGTGGAACTCCACATATTTAATGATTCACGATTCATATGCTTACAAAGAGCTCCTTTCCGCTTTCGCTACCCAATACATCGAAGGCTCCCAAGTTTTTAGTGATGTTTGGGTAGCGGCGAGAGACGTGATGGAAGTTTTTAAAGTTTTTTACGATGCCACCAGAACTTTTAGTCAAGTTTACGCCCCTACCTCTCATTTATTTTGTTTTACCGCAATGAATGTTGCGATAGCCCTTCACGACGGGTTGCAGATATCGTCAATCTGCCAAGCCGTGATGGAAATGAGGGCTAATTGGTTACAGTATTACACAAACATTCTTGATATTTTCCTCGTAGCAACGGTTTTTGACCCTCGAATTAAGCTCACTGGTCTTCAAAGGTTTTTGGAAAACTATTATCCTATGTTACAGGTTGAAGAACCTCCAAATGTGCTTGTTACAATTACTAAGGTTAGAACATTACTTCAAAGCTTATATGATATTTATTCTACTAGCGGTACTCAATCCTCTCAACTGCCCCCTTCGTCCTCAACCTCGTCACGCACTAGCATTACTGCGTGAACGAAGGCTCTTGCCAGAGATATTTTTGGCACAAAGAGATCGAGGACCTCGTCGGCCTCTACTTCGGAGATCGACGAGTATTTGTCTACTAACTTTGATTTTCTTAATATCGAATCGGATGACTTCGACGTCCTGGCTTGGTGGAGTAGGCCAGAGAGATTATGATTTCCGACTCTACGGGTAATTGCTCGACAGATTCTAGGAGCACCATGCTCAACGGTTGCGGTTGAGCAACTATTTAGTTGGAGCGGGCAGATCTTAACGGCCCAAAGATTGACTATGCTACCGGAGAACCTCGAGATGCAAGTCCTACTAAGCGATTGGAAGCGGGTAGATGAAAGAAGCCAAAGGAACCACCTCTCAACCGAATCAGACCCGGACGAAGGAGTAGAAGACGAGACATCCATCGGGAGTTTAGACGGTGATGGCGCCGGAAGGTAAGCGGAGATTAAAACAGGTAAAAGAACTACGTGGGCTTTGATTCCTTTTCCTCGAAAGGATACGTAGGCAACTGGAAACGGTGCAAGCCCTTCTTTCTTTTTTTTTTCCAACCGAAAATACAATTTTTATACACTGTTTTTTTTTAAAAAAATTAATTTATATCTCGACCCGGCAACCCGACGGGTCGACCCATGACCCGCCGACCCGGCTATTCCCCTAGTTCGGGTTCGGGTCATGCCTTTCCCGACCCGTGACCCATGGACAGGCCTAAACCCGCCCAGAAAAAAATGCGGGCTTTGACAAAGTAGTTGACTCAAGCCCGTCGGCCCGGTAGGCTCAGAGGACCAAACTTGGGCAAAGAGGGAAGCCTAAACGTGATGACGGCCCCGACCCAATTTTATATTAATATTATATATAATTATAATTATATAAGTACTATAAAAATCGGCTCGGATATCTACACCGCTAATTTTTACTATTTCCACCGCTAATCACCGCATATCTATGCGGTGAGTTTAATGACAGTCAACGCACCCACCACATTGGTATGCGGTGACCCACCGCATGTATATGCGGTGGGTCGACCCGTATAGCCACCCACCGCATTACGATGTGGTGGGTATGTCCGTTCCGTTCTTCGGATAACCTGATTTGTGGTTAACTATTTGGAGGACTGGACCGGACCGGTAGAAGGCAGAGACACACCGCATACCTATGCGGTGTGTTCCTTTACAGCGGCCTGATTTGAGGTTAACTATTTAGAGGACCGGACCGGACCGGTAGAGGGCCGAGACACACCGCATACATATGCGGTGTGTTCCTTTACAACGAATTTAACATGTAATATAGGGGCATATGCAGTGTGTTCCTTAACAGCCAATTTAACATGTAATATAGGGGCAATATCGGAACTAGTCTCTATGTTAAGTTCAGAAGAAAGATAACGTAGCCGGACAATCCACAATAAGAATAGTTGAAAACGAAAGTACGATAAATGTCCTGGATGATAAAAAGCATCGGTTGAAAAATGTCATAGAACATAGTTTGTGAAATCGCACAGACAAAGATACAACCCAATTGAACATATGGAGTTCGAAAAATGACACCAGAAAGTGGAAAGTGCTAATACGATAGGGGACGGCCACCATCACGACGGCGGTAAGCTCTATATCGTGCAATCCTCGCCGCAAACGGCTCTTCCCAACCGTCGACCGTGCGATCGTGATGGCATATCCATGTAACGTAGACTGGAGGTAGAGGTGAACCAGGCAACAACCAAATCTGTGAATAGAAGGTGAATATTGGCATCAGAAAAGAGAAACAAAACATTAACAAATCAATGAATATGAAATACGAAACGTACCGGAATGAAGTGGTTGCTGTTGTCGACTAAAGCTATTCCATCTAGCTCCTCATAGGCCGGTACTGACGGGCCACCGGTGGCGTACAGAGGTAGGCACAACATAGGCATCATCTGTGATAAAATCACCAAAGGACGTTGGTGAAGCGTGGCAAACATCTCGCCCATGATCGGAATCTCCATCCAATACGTAGCATCATGACACGTGCCGAAATAGTTGACCGTCATGATGAGCTCATCTAAGGCAGGATAGTAATGGTACCGATCTGAATGCAGCTGCAACTCAACGGCCAGCTCTCGTCGAACTCGAGGCCATGCGTCTTGTCCCAAGTTCAGAAGACAAGCAAAAGACCTATACCCACAGTGACCATCACCTGCAACATTTGTGACGGCTCGTACGAAAGTAATCATGAATTTGTCGATGTTGCCAGTGCCCCAATTGAAATCTACGTGAGGTAGATTCTGTGGTGGAAGTGTCGTAGGTACTGGCGTAGGAATGTCCCCTACAATATCCGGAGCTGGCTCCGACGCTGATCGACCTCGCCCACGTCCCCTCCCACGACCCCGTCCTCGACCTCGTCCTCTGCCTACTCCTCGGCCCCTAGGAGGGTCGTCGATGGCAATGGCGTTGGACCCAGTGACCTCCTCATTGCCTTCCACGTCATCTGTTTCGTTTGATGACGGTTGACCCCGACCTCGGCCTCGACCTCGTGTTGATCCACTGGTCGCCTCTCTATCTGCCCAACGTTGAGCTCGAGCATGCTCACGTTCCCAAGGTAGAGGGTTCGTCTGACAGGGGTGGCGAGTCCTCGGTCTCCCGGACGGTCTACGGTCCTCCGGGTCAGGGGAGGTCAACGATGTATGGGAGGGACGATCCCCGTCGTTGAATGCCAACGCGATTCTCCAACGAGTATCCTCGTCCATAGCTCCACTCTGGAACAAACTGATCATGCGCGACATGTCCACATCAGCTCTGCTGAGGGGAGTGTTATCTTGGACGTTGTCAACATGCGGCCTCTTCAAATCCAATTGCTTCCAAAAAATGTGAATCTGGGATGGTCTGATGGGTATCTGCGTGTCTCGACAAGCTTGCATCTCATGTGTGCATGGGAGACCGTAGACGTCCCTCCAGTATCTATCTCTGCATGGTTGCGAAGGTGGCTCGGCTTCCATCTTCGTGTAGATTTCGAACAACATGTTGAAACATTCCTTTGACACAATATTCCGAATTCGATCGAAAATCCATAGGCCGTAGGAGTCTGTAGGCCAGGTGTTGTTCGCTCTCCGCATTGTATTCTTCACCTCACTTATTTGATCCGCCATCATCAGGTCGATTGTGTTGATCACATGAGTGAAATCACCGACCGCAGAGTTTAAGGTCTTTTTCAACACAGAATGAGCAGACTCCACCCTACAAGATAAGTGAGACTCGCATGTGAAGATCGTTATATGTAAACAAATTACGTGTATAATGAATTTTGTAAGGAAAAAGTAGGTGCACCTGTTCATCGTGGTCGTACCAAAATGCTGGATTGCGTCTGTCCATGCACGAACTATATTCTCCGAGTAATCTCGTAACCACGTCGCCTCCAAATACGGCATAAGCCCTTCGATATGCCCCCACTCTGCATGCATACCCATCCTTCTAGCGGCGAAAGTTTCAACCGATCTGGATTGGAACAGGCCAACACATGCGTTCTTAAAACGCCTAGCAACATCAAGATTTTTTGACTTTTGGAAAGCAGCTTCTTCGCATCGTCGGAGGACGTGCACTGTGCACAACATATGCCTGACACTGGGAAGAACTACTCGTAGCGCCGCAATCAACCCCAACTCTCGATCTGTGACAACAACGTTAGGAAGATTACCTCGCATGAGGTAAACGAGCTGCCCCAACGCCCAAATGTACGTATTTGTGTTCTCGTGCGACATAAAGCAGAACCCGATGACGAAGTTCTTCTTTGTGCAAGTGAATCCAACGAACTCACACAAAGGGATCCCGTACCTGCACCATGAAATATTTGATTTTGCAAACCCTGGTGGGAAGGGGTAAAAGAATAAGTGTAGATAGAAACGTACGCATTCGTCCGGTATGTACTATTGACGAGGACGACGTATGGAAAGATGGCTAGAAGATGGCGAGCGTCTGTATGGGCGATGAATAGATCTTGAAGCTTGTTGGGATCGTCAGGGGATCTCCTCGTAGAGTAGAAGTAACCCTTCTCCCGCAAAATGCGGAGTGCTTCCTGGGTGACTGTTCGATCTCCTCTCGATTCAGCTTTAAACTTTGCCCTCGCATTGTACACTTGGCGCTGCGATGTGAAGTTCAACTTCTGCCGCGAGTCAGCTGTTGGACAAAAATGCGCGAATAATCGTACAACACATTTTATTTGATTTTTAATATTTGAGTTCGACCCCTTTTGGTTATCCTCTTGATTCGAAGTCGTATCGATACCAAGAATTGATTGGTTTTTGGTGATATGGGCTGCACCCGAAATTTAACGGGTTGCCTACGTATCTCTTGGAAGAGAATCAAGCCTTACGTAGTTCAGAGTGTTTTGGATTTGTGTGTTTTAGCATCTTTAAGATTTTCATGCATCATTGGATCGTATTAAGACCCACCTTCTCGGAAGGGTAGCCCTAACATAAATCACACTGTCATATGCATGAGATTTTCTCATGTATCACCCGAATAAATTGAGCACACCTTCTCGGAAGGGTTTCCCAACTCAACGGCTATCACTTACACGGAAAATCATGTTTGTTTAATTTGACTTTAATTTTAACCTCATTTTCATTTTTAAAGTGAATTTAGAGGTTAGCGACTGTACCCGACATATTTTGAGATTTAATATCGGGTTACCTACGTAGCCGTTTTTTCGGCGTCAAGTCTTTACGTAGTTCTGTCGGCAAACTGATTTGATTTTTTTGGAGTTGCGATTGTACCCGACGAGCTTAAGCTTTATGCCGAGCTACCTACGTACCCGTTTGGACGGGATCAAATCACCCGTAGTTCTTAAAGAAGAAGGAACCAATTTGATTTTGTGGTTTGACGATTGAACCAAACGAGCTTTAGCTTTATGTCCGGTGGCCTACGTATCCGATAACTCGGAATCAAATCAGGCGTAGTTCTGTCAAAGACCGAGTTTATATTTGGTGAAACTCGATTTGAGGTTTTGACTCCGTTTTTGTTTAGGAGCCGATTTGAGATTGACCCACTAGAATTAATTGGCAAAGAATATTTAACGAGTTTAATTTTATGTTTTTATCAAACTCGAATTCTTAATCTGTGCCAATTATAATTTCTATATTTTAGTGGGTCAATTTTGTGATTAAATACATCCTATCTCCAATTTTGCTCGGACATGGATGTGTATATTAATCAACATGGACATGCAAACTTTCCCAGCCTTCGGTTTTGTCTTCAAATGAAAGACTATGTGGACTTGTGATAGATTGGGCTTGACTTCAGCTTTCACCCTTTTTTTTTTTACGTTGAGTCCAACCCATCCCTTTATCAATTCAGCCCATTATTCTTTCTTTCTATATTTTTTGTTAACCGAGCCTGTGGAGAAATTAGCCTCCTCCCTTCACAGTTCACACACAGTCCACGCCTCTTTGGCAGACGCGATCGGCTCTTCGCCTCTTCCCCCGACGATGGATGGCTTACTCAGTTGTTGTCTCTTTTTTCGACAACATCACTCATGTGACGCACCATTTGGGAGCTCCGGCATCGGAGGTCAGCCTGAGTTGAGCTTCGACAATCCGGGACGAGGCTAGGGCAAAGCTTCAACCCGAATCTCTCCTGTCAGGTGCGCTCTGTGTTTTTTTTTTTTTATGTTTGCGAATTTCAGATTCTCCGTTCGTATCCCCTTCTAATGGAACCCTTTAATTGCTTGACCGATTTTTTCGTTTGCAATTTCGAGGGTTGTAATTTCGGTGATTTTGGGGCTTTCGATTCGGGTTGGCGGAAACCAAAGGAGCAGGAGAATTGGGGCTCGGGAACTTGAGGAGGATCCGGAGAAGCTCCGACCTTGAACACTTGAGAGAATAAGGGTGCGGCCACCAGTTTGATTTAGGTAGGTTAATTTTCCCTCTTTTCTCCTTCCATATTTCAGTACCCTAGATTCCTCAATAGCATAGTTTTGTTGAGCCTACTGATTCTGGGTGTTGTGATTTATGCTCAGCATAGGCCGATTTTGAGTTTCTGAAATTGCTCCTGTGAACTCTGATTTTGTGTCTGCATTTTGTTATTTTTAATGCTTTCCACTGAGTTCAGTTTGGTATTGTGTTTGCTGATGGCAGTTTGCTTGTTTGTGCAAACGAAATTTGCTCCCAACATTTCTTGCCTTTCAATTGCATGGCCTTGGTTTTGTGCTGTTGTCCATGTTAATTTTCATTAGTGACAGTTTGTAGAATTTGGCATTTCGTTGCTTATGAATTCTGGGCAAATTCCGACAGCACTTCGTCCCTATAAACTGATCCGCGCCGGGATCGAGTGTAGCGGCGAAAATAAATTTCGAGCCGTCTACGAGAGAGTACCCTCAACCTATTATAAGGTTGAACCCTAGGCAAAAGTAATCTTGTACTTAAGCCTATTATCGGGCTCAACCGCTTAGGTGAGAGTACTGGTATCCAAGCAATTGATCCTCCTTTCTTCCTCTCCATGTTCCTGCAAAATAAACCATAGAAAAGTTGTAGGTATAAAATTATACCCTCTGTTTTGGAGTTTGAAAAGCGCTGATGGAGTCCTGTGTCTTTTCTTTTGTTGATTTGCTTTGGTTGTGTATATGTGTTTGCAGGTAACCTTTTCAGAGGAAGGGGATGTGTTTGTTGATTTCTTCTGCCTTGCAGACGGAAATGGAAATGCCAGGAGGGAGAAAACAGCCAGAGGAAACTGTCCTAGAAAAAAGAAAAAGAAACTGTAGCCAAGCTCTTTATAGAGGAATAGGGGAAGTTACCTCCATCTAGGCCACGTACTAACAGTTGCATCACTTTTTTTTGTTTGTTTTGAAATCTCTGCAGTTTTACAGTTTTTTTTTTAACTGCAATATAAGATTAAGAATTTAGCAATTGTAACTGCTCGTTGATGGATAGACTGATTAGAAATGGGTTGTAATGGATGTCTTTGGGCCCATTTTGGATTTGTAAATCCTCTTTTCAATTTAAAGAAGATTTATCACTTTTTTTGACATACAATGAATGTGAAGATCATTTGAAATCATGAATTTAGAGGGGGGAAAAAATTCATGAAATTTTACCCCTCAACATCAGCTGTCTTCTTCAAGGTGGCTAAAATCGGTTTTGGTGGGGTGCCATCCACGGTAAGGGCTAACGTAGCATCCCTTTCCTCTGTATCCATCCGTCCGACGTACGGGTGACCGTCCAACGCACCGGGGAGTTGATGGTTGTGCTTGCCATGAAGAATGTCCAGGCCCCATTCGCCCCGTTTGAACTCCATGCCAGACAATGCAAACGGACACCCCTCTATCTTCGAAACAGCTCTGCGTGTGTTCACGCTTGCATCATCTCCGGCAACTCGCGGTCTCTTACGGGGAGTGTACTCGCCGTACTTCTCACATGCGAGCAATAGACTCCCACGCCTTGTAGGAGTGCTCCCCCAAGAACGCTTGATTGTCAAAACCATATTAAGCTTTAAGGCAGTGCCACGACAGTGCTGTAGGAGATCGTCGCGATTGGTCCACGTCTGCGATGTAGCAAAATCAGAAGTGTAATCGCGGTACTCCTGGTTACGGGGCTGAACGTCCTCTCCGTCGTCCGGCATCGGATCAGCCTGCTCCTCCAATGGTAGCTGTCGACATGCAAACAGTACATATATATTACGTGGCCCATTTATGGTTTCCGTTCGCTCTAATTCATAACCTAAGTTATTCCACTACATTTAAAAACCGGTACATATATTTTGGTTTCCATTCGATATGATGCTACTACATATATTCTGGTTTCCATTCGATATGATTCCACTACCTATATTCTGGTTATTCCACTACCTATATTCTACCTATAATGTCATTGTAAATGATAAACATTAATCACATACCGGAAGACGAGGGGGTGGTGAGTTATCGGCCATTGGAGTACTTGTAGGTGCTTCGTCCGCTGGGCTTGAAGGCCGTCGATTGGTGTCGTCGTTTGCCATATTAGAAAATGAGGTGTGGGGGAATGGATGGATTCCAACGGAGAGCGGAAGACTTCTTATACAGTAACACCGCATAGGTATGCGGTGGTGGTTAGTTACCGTTGACGTGGAATTATTTGAATTTGTGGGCCCACCGCATAGGTATACGGTGAGAGACACACCATATGGGTATGCGGTGTTAGCCACCGCATACCGATGCGGTGGGTGCCTATATATAGTCCATGGCCGGGGTGTGAAAATTGTCGTGGCGGAAAAGCGATGATAATCCAAGCAAACTAGCCACGACCAAAGATTTGTGTCTTCGGATCGAAATTTTTGACCGTTGACTAGTTTGCTCGGGTTATATCGCTACGTCCCATAAAATAAAATCCGTATGTATGCTTTTTTCTTGGCTGAATAGCGATGATAGCCTAGGCAACATGCCACGTCCGGCGATTTATGTCTTTTGATTGAAATCGCAGGGCGTTGGCATGTTGCTCGGGTTATATCGCTTCGATCTGGGGTTATATCGCTTCAATCTAATAAAATGCAATAGTTATCCACAGGATAACGTGAAAGACGTTATGATAGTACACATGTACGTCCATAACGTCTTTGACATTATCCTGCGGATGACTTTTGCTCATCCAATCAAAACCGTAAATTCTTTGAAAACGTACAGGTACGGGTACACCGTGATCTTCGTCCGTCCTCGGAGTTGTCGCTTAAATTACATCGGTCGAGGGGGAATGAACCTCTTACAAGAGGACGAAGCTGGGAATTTCCGTCTGAACGCACGACGGAATCTCTCATCTTCGTACTTTTATAAGAGGCTCGCTCTCCCCCGACCGATGGAATTTGGACGACCAACTCCGACGAAGGACGCAGACCACGATGTCCCCGTGCCGGTACATTTTCAAAGAATTTATGGTTTGAAAACTCCGCTGCCGCTATAGAAAGATTCAAAACCTCCGCTGCATCCATAAACCTACGAAGCACCTCCGGACGCAATCTTCCGCCCGACTTGTCGATGAACAGCGTCGCAGTCGCAATAATCCCCATTGCAATAGCCACGATGCACTCCATATCATGCTCTAGTGGGGCGCCATCTCGCACCCGCTGTCGCATCGGTGCTATCTTCTGAAGGAGGAGCTGAACAGTGGGGCCTCCATGGTTCCATGCGCTCTCCCGCTCGTGCTGAGTCAAGCCATACAAGTCCCCAACTGTCTCCCTCCCGGCGGTCACGTCATCCACATGAATACACTGCTCTCCGTCCAAACCAAGTCCAAGTATGAAGAACACATCGTTCAGTGTGATAGTGATCTCTCCCCATGCAAAGTGGAAACTGTTCGTCTCGGGGTGCCAGTGCTCAACAAAGGCACTGATCAGACTGTGATCCACATGATCCCACTCAAAATCTCTCAGCTCCCAGAGCCCAGTGTCACGCACTGCGGGAAACCAGGACTCCCGTCCATCCACCTCCAACAACGCCTCTACCCGGCCCAGCGACTGCCCCCGTCTCTGCACATGCACACCCCTCCGCAAGGCTACCTCCTCCCGTCTCCAAACAGCCTGTGCAATGTGGGCCTCGTAATCTCTCAGAAGTGAAACGGTATGTGGCCCCCCTGGCCATTCGGGCAAAACTGCCCGAACTACCCCAGCGCTGCTAGGCTCGCCATGCTGCCTATCACCTCCTGCACTACTTCCCTCGCCATGCTGCCTATCACCACCTGCCCTACTGCTCTCGCCACGCTGTCTCGGCCGCCGCTGCACTACACGGACGGGGGCATGTGCCGCCTTATCTCCTCCCCTGTCCTGACCAACATCGTCAGATGTCCCCCACATCGGATTATGCCTCTCCTGACCCCCAGTAATCGGCTCAGCCTCCAAGTTCCTAGGTGTCGCCGATGGCGCCGCATGCTGACTCCCAGTAATTGGCTCAGGCTCCGAGCTCCTCGGCGTCGACGGTGGCGCCGCATGCTGACTCCCAGGCGTCCTCCCTCCACCTGTAGATACTAACGGTGTAAACGACGCAAAATCTATCTGCCCAACGACCCATGGCTCCTGGTCACCCGCTCGAGCATGACTCGTCCCAACACCCACATCTCCGAGCAGAGGTGCCGAGTCGTCATACGAGTTCAATTGGTCGCTCTCAAACGCAGTCCAAAAGTATGCCTGATAACCGTCTTGCTAAGTCTGCAACTGCTCATCCACTCGCTCAACTCCAGCCTCATGTGCTCGGTCCCCTCGTAGGTACTCCTGCATCATCTCATAACCCTCCTCTGGTCTAGACTCTTCGGTCGACTGCACCACTGGGTCATCCGTGTGGTCAGACATCAACTCCAGCTCAATTTGCACCAGACTCTGATATGTCTCTATAGACGACTGCGACGTATGCCTCAAACCGTCATTGTGGTCAACACGTGACTGAGACGATGGCTCAACCCCAGTATCAGCTCCTACCGTCTCACTATCCCTCTCCGGAGGATCCATTACATCCTCCAACGTCTGGCTCTCCCTGACGGCAGCCCCAATATCATCACCTACCGCGTCACTATCCATCTCCATAGGATCTGGTACATCCTCCAACGTATGTCTCTCCCTAACGGCAGCCCTCCTAGAAGATTGCAAAACCACCCTCTCTCCTAACCCTCTCGATAATGTGGACTGTGTAAATTAAAATATATTTCTTAGAATCCTATCGCTCAAATATGATACTATATCGTATGACTGACTAAATGTTGCAAGATTTTCCTACGTTTTATTAATGATTTCAACTGAATACTATCGATTCCTAAGAAAACAGAAATATACTTATTCGATTTCAATTTCCCTACACCTAGTAATGATTTTAACATACCTTAGGCTGAGGTTGTATCTGAGTCTGTGGGTGTTGCGCAGGCTGTGGCTCAGGCTGTGGCGGGGCATCTATCGTCCTCCTCCTCTGAATAGTCGGTTCGGGCTACATTATATATATCAATTATACGTTAACACTATTTCATTCCGCTTAAAAAATAATGCAAATCAATTTTTATATAGGTTCAATGTTACCTGTAACGGATGTCTCCGAAAAGGACCGACACCATTAGACGCATCTTTTCCACGATTGTCTTTCATCATCTCAACACTCGGGTACATAATGGGCCCCATCCGCGGTAACAACCCACCGCATGAGTATGCGGTGGGTTGTTACATAATCTTTTAAAATTGTAAAAAACCCACCGCATAGGTATGCGGTGGGTTTCGGATATCTTCGAACCAATCGGATTTATGTATAACGGACTCCGTTGTACCCTGACCCACCGCATATACATGCGGTGGGTCGCCATACGGTCAACGCACCCACCGCATGGATATGCGGTGGGTCATGGTAAAATTTAATTAAGCCACCGCATAGGTATGCGGTGGCTTTGCGCTGTAAATAGTAAAAATTAGCGGTGAACTTATCATCACCCTATAAAAATATATACCCGGAAAGAGGGCGAGCTTAAACAATGCACTAAAGCCCAAATACCGGGTCTGGTTCAAACCCGGCTCAGTGTAAAGGGCTGAAGATTTGATCAAGCCCGACCCAAGCCTGCCCGGCCCGGCCCAAATAGACGAAGTTTTAGAGCATCGAAGCCTCGAAGGGGAGGAGAAATCGGACGAAGAGGGCGTTTCCGAGAGAAAGAGAGAGATGGGGGCACTGACAGCGGCGCTGATAGCGGTGGCGGGTTTGGCGTTGGGATGGGTTTCAATCGAGATCGCCTGCAAGCCTTGCCTTGAGAGAGGCCGTGAAGCAATCGATCGCTCTCTCAATCCCGATTACGATCCCGACGATGACGCTGACACCACCTCCTCCCTCCGAGCCCCTCTCATCTCTCCCCCCGACGCCGCCGATCCATCCTCCCACCCCTCCAAAGCTGTCTGATTTCATTTCATTTGATTTGGACGGAACCCTAGGATAGAAGGGGGTTGGCTGTTAAGGTGGTGTTCCGATTTGTATTTCCCATTCGAATTGTTGTTTGATCGTATGTGAAGATGAATTTGAAACGGTGCTTTTTCGAGTTGTTTCTCTTGATTGAGATGGTATATCAGTAGTATTATGTGTTTGAAAACACTCTCAATTCAATTGGATGTGACCAAATGTAAATTAATGGAAGCTTTGATGAAATTTGAAGAGCGTTTCGGATTGAAATTTACTGAATGTTCAATTTCTTGCCCTCTTTGCCTGTCTCCATTTCCGTCCTCTGTTGCTACTTCCATGAGAATCTCACAACGACGAACTTCGATTTCGCAGTGAGGTTTGCAAGCTTTAGAATCGGTTCAATTTCTTGATTTGCTTTTGAAAATCACTGATGTCCACTTGCTTTTGTTGGCAGAGGCTCTTCGTCAAGCTCTTTCGCTTTCACGTTCTTCAAGTAAGAGATCGTCGATTTTTAGTTCTGCTTTGTTATCCACTTGCCACTATGCAATTTCGATTTGCAACAAACCGTTATTTTCAATTTTCATAGAGCCCTTACCTGAAATTCTGAATTTGCAAGAGTCCTAATTATCGATTTTCATAGTCTGAGACCGGTTTGGTCTAGTTCTTCATTGAGATTTAACCAGGGCTCCTGTCATGAAAAAAAATGACCTGAGAAGTGAATTAACCAATTATAAGACTTTGTTATTGTTGTTTAATCTACCCAGGTGCTTGAGTTATGATTTTAAACATGCTTAGATGAATTTAAGTGCTTTCAATTAGCAGTTGACATTTAGATGAGTAGTTGATATTTTTCAGAGCTTTATGAAATAGGGGATTTGTGGTTCCTGCGCGTCTGTCCTCCTCTGAAGCTACTGATCATGTTTGTTTTAGTAGGGGATTTTTGGTTCCTGCACTTTATGTCATCATCATCTAATTAAATCAGCATGTGACATTAAAATTCAGGCTAAAGTACATAACACTATAACACCACCCGGTATTTAGGGGCCTTCACACAAAGTTAGGCATAAAAATTAAAATTTCATGTAACCAACCATTTTGGGTTCATTTTCAAATCATTTCCTGTAAAGTTGTTCAAAAGATTTTTATTTTTGATGAGGGTGGTTTCAGGTAAATGTCCTTAGTTCCTAGATGTCTTTGTATAATATTTACCTTACATTCTACCTCAACATTTAGGGCTTGGACGATTGGTGAACTTCTACTCAAAAATAGTTTCTGGAATATAGGATGGGTATGCCTATATGGTTATATATATTCACATCTGAGAATGAGATGGGCTCATGCTGTTGTGGAAATTCACCTCTGAGATTTAAATGTATTTCTGGCCTTTTTTTTTTAATTTCTAATGAATGTTTCTTCAAGAGAGGACTGCCTTCAATGGTTGTTATGATTTGCATTTCAGATCTCTTTTTTTGTTCTTAGAGTCGAATATCAATTGTTGTGAAAACGAATCAATCTGTTGAGGAATGCTTTCAAATTGCTGCCATCTGTGTGTTGCTTAGTCAAATTTCTGCAGTTCATTTGGAAGAAGAACCTCAAAAGAGAAACTTTATGGAAATGAATCAATGGGTCTCTTGAGGGCAGCCATTAGAGCACATTTCAACCTTGGTTTTGGTTTACATGTCAACTTTTTGTATTGTTCTTTCCCTGTAAACATTGTTCTGTAGCTGTTTAAACCGGGGATATATGAATATGTCTATAGTTTTGAATGCCATTGATTGAACCTTAAGGTGTAGAAAAGCCCTTAAATGTGTGAATTTTACTCGCAAACAGCATGGGTTTTGATAACATGCAGTTTGTGTTTACATTTTTATAGCAGAGTAGTATCACTACTGTTTTTTTTTTAAATGATCTCTATTCAAAAGGTTTTGCATAGTAATGTTATGACCCCTAGATCTATGGATGTCGTATTCAAAAGAATTGGTTTTGCTAATCAGAAGGGGTTGACGGCGCAACTTGTTGTTCGTTTACCATCTATGTGTATGTAGTTCTCATATATAAATAAAATGCTATACTTGAATCTCTATTTTTTTTTTATATATTAGGAAACAATTCGAGGTCAGACAAACCTGAACCTCGAGGGTCAACAAGTTGGCAGACGGAAAACCGTCAAAATAAACACAAAATACAAAGATATATGGTGCCAGATACAAGAAATAACACTCTACACAAGCGAAATTAAAAACAACCAGACCGAAAAGGATGAGGACGTAGACGAAAGACGAAAGTCAAGCATTCCCCGATGGCAGCATTGCAGGCCAAGGACACATTAGGAAACACATGTGGTCAGTGAAGACGAACCTCCAAGGAAACAACATTCCAAAAAAAGGAGACGTCTTGATACACATTGCCACGGCCTTAGCCTGTCCCGACTCCGACTGCCAGAACTCCATCACGTGGAAAGAAAGTCCAGTCACGCCAAACGTAGAGCCACACATTGCCTGAATCGAACCGCATCAGAAACCCTAGCGGAAAATAGCTAACCCCGGATGGCCGCTCTTTATTTACCAATTCAAGGAAAATAGCTAACCCGATCGGGAATTATTTAATATGGTTAATTATTATTATTCCTAATTAAATTAATAGATATGAAAATATATTTGAGTCGATAAATTTTCAAAATACAGAAATTTATAATTTATAATTTGTTTTAATTATAATTTAATTATTTTAATTTATTAGGCAATGTTTGAGCCCAAGCAAACAAGGCATAATCCACCGGGTCCGGGCCACCTTCAGGCCCAAGGCAAGCCCGAAGGCAAAGGAAAGCCAGAGCCCGAGAGGAAAAGAGCCAGGGAAAAGCATCGTCAAACGCAATCCCTAACCGAGGCGTTGAGAGCGGCCGAGGGAGGACCAGACCGCAAGAGAGGAAGCCGAAAGGACCGAGACAGCGCCGGAGAAGCCAGATCCACCACACGCAGGGCGAAAGGAAGCCGAGGAGGGTGAATAGGAGTAGGTGCAAGCGAGGGAGGCGGGACTCGGAGAAAACCGGTGGGGAAAGACCAAGCACCACCGAAGGCGGCGCCGAAGGAGCCAAGACCACTATACCCCGATCGGACATCGATAGGATTCCAAGGAAGGGGAAGAGGAGTTTGGGATGGAGGGGGGGAAGGGGACCTCGAGAACCGATGGGAGATACCAAACGCCACCAAGGGCGACGCCGGAAGGAACAAATGCAAAGCCCTCAAGTCAGAGAACGCAAGTACTACGAGGAGGGGGGAGAGGAGAATGTGGGCGGGGGGATTGAAACCTCGAGGATTCGACGGAGAGCGGCCAATCACCACCCAGACCGACGAATCCGAAGGCAGATAGGACCTAGCGCCACCGCGGAGAGCCCAACGGGACATGATTGAGAGGGCCCGCCGACCAAGGTCCGGCAAGGCAGATTTCAAGGCCTCCGAAGAGGGTTTACTGGTTTAGCTGCCTCCGAAGAGGTGGTTCGTATCCTCCGAAGAGGAGTTCTTGGACAATAAACACGGACAGGAGAAGCCGGACGGAGATTGCCGGGGTGGCTGGCCGCTGGTGCTGGCTCCCTCGGTAAGGAGAGAGGTCTCCTGTGGTGGTGCTCATCGAATCCGGATCCTCTCCTTATATTAGGAGGCCTAATAGGTTAATCTCCACTCTCCAACTAATTCAATGGTCCAGATTACAATCTATTTAATTTTAAAAAAAATAAACAAAAAAATCTTCCTCTACTCCTCTACAGCCCCCAATCCCCCATCTTCTGCCCCCCGCCTGCGGATTCCCAGTCAACCGCCACAATTGTCGTCGCCGCTGAAACTCCCAGATTCGGACGATAAATTCGTAGTCATTGGCGAGACGAAGAACACCGAATTTGACTTACACAATCGCTTATCTGCTCACGAATCCACCGCTCTCTTTCTCTCGGTCTAGCGCTCTGAATGTGGACGGATTTGTTCCGACATGAATTGAGCAACACAATGGAGGAAGATCGAGAGGTGGATGATTCAAATCAGTGGCGATTTTGAATACTGTAGTCGCGGAGAACAAATCTACTCCAATATGAGAAACTGAACTCTAGTGTTATATGTTGTTTTAATTTGATAGAATTTTGGGGCATTGAGCTTTTGCAAATGAATATCATGATTGACTTTCATTGGAGTGTCACCTTTGGAATTCTCTAAATTTGTATTGCTTTTAGGGATCTTTTCATGCACAGATTGGAAATCTCTTCATCAGCGACGGAGTTTGATGCTCCCAAATTTTGGGAGGGATTAAGGAGGCGGTGAGTGGGCTATAGGTGTGGAGTGGAGGGCGGGCGTTATATTGCAGGCGCGCGAGCGAGGTCCGTACAACATGGAGGTGGACGGGAGAGCGGTGGCGATGGCAATGGTGGCTGTCTGGCTGTTGGCTGGAATCCGCATGCGGGGGGAGAAGATGGGGGATTGGGCCTTGGGGGCTGCAGGAGTTGAGGAGGATTTGGTTTTTATTTTTATTTTGTTAAATTAAAGAGACTGTAATCTTCCGTTGAATTATTTAGATGGTGGAGATTAACCTATTAGACCTCCTAATATAAGGAGAGGATCCGGATTCTCATCAATCCAAAATTGGGGTTTTTTTCCCTCCCCCAAAAGAGAGCGTTTTATGATCGATCGCTTTTTTTAATCTCTATTCCACCATAACTTACAAAGTATTATCATTGTTTTCTTTTAGTATCTTTTATATATTGATACCTCTTTTCTTCAGGTCAGCCCTTCAACTGTTTTGGACAATACTGGTTACAACGACGGTTATAACGTATTGTAGTCGCATTTGTCCAAGACAAGAAACATGCGAGTGTGAAAGCTCCAACTGCAATAAACCAGCGAGGAATAACAAATACACAGTGTAGTTCTATTGTTCTACGTGCTGCTATGAGACGATAAATGTTTTATTTTATGTGTATGGCTTAATTAGGGCCTTAGGACCTTCACCTTCCTGGTTATCCTCACGGTTGCAGCATCAACCTAATATTGACGATCTTGCAAAACCCTCTCAGTGGTACTTGTGTTTTCCTCCACTGTCTCCTCCATTTGAATTGCATTAACCTTTATACGGTAAAGTTGCGCGAGGAAGCCATCGTTGAATACAAAAGAATCGCCATCCTCCACTTCTCTTCCTTGAGGCAACTTCTACAAAATAACACACTTTCAAAACATAATTAAAATAAATTATTATAACATCTATAAACATATGTATGATTAAATGGATTTTCCTCCCAAAAAAAAAAGATTTAATGGAGCAAATGACTGCGCCTTTTGGCGCTTGGCCTCGGCGTTTTAGGATTAGTATCGTTTGTTCGCTTGGTTATGTTGCTTGCCTCTTTTGTATTGCACTATTCTATTTATTCTGGGTTGTATGTTTGACGGCTTGTCGTCTACCGACTTTGTCGGACACTCGAGGTGTCAGACTTGTCTAACATTCGAATTCTTACCTTATCAAAAAAAATAAAAATTCTTTTTGGGTATTAAGGGCGTGTTTTCTAACACCCTTTTTAAGGGGTGGAGTGGGGTGGAGGTGGGTGAAATGGGGGTGGAGATAGGGGGAATTCCCCTATCTTGGAAGGAGGAGGTAGGAGGTCCACCCCCTTAATGAAGGTGGGGGTGGTGATGGGGAGGGCTACAGAAAACACACCCTAATTACCCAAAGAAATGTTAAAAAGAATGAGAACCGACGATCATTCCTTTTGTCGAGAGTGAGAGATGTGTTTTTCTCTCACTTACTTCATGTTGACATAGGTCTTCAAGACCTCATCAATAAGTATGCTCTCTGATAGGTGTTCTGCCCGAACTTTTACTTAATAAAAATAAAAAAAAACCCGAGGTTCATTGAAACCATGACTACCTATATTATATGCCCGAACGTTCTACGAGTATTACTTGCTAAATTAAAATGTATATTGACACTAAATAGTCAATTTTAAGAATTGATGGGTTTATATTTTGAACTATATATTTAGTGTCTTAGAATATATATTTTTTTTAAAAAATAAAAGTCTAGATAATTTGGATTTCAAGTTTTCAACTACAGCAGTGTGGTTAGGACATAGTATTTCACTATTTCATAATCAAAAGTTACTTATATAAGTAAATTATAAATCGTCAATTAATAGTGTTCAGAAATGGAACACATGCACACATCATGTACGTGGACATGAAGTATGTCCACCTTCTTCAAACCTTTTACAAGTGAAACGTCAAACATTTGTTATAATCTTTGCATTCTTTTCTCTAAAAAGTAAGAATTTGAATGAAATTAGTTCCGACTAAATTATCGCTCAAGAGCATTCTTACATTGAGGATGATGAAATCTTTATCTAAATTGATGCCTGACGAGAAATCTGTTTGGAAAAGTCACGAGATACGGTTGACATACTTATTAGTCTTCTTAAAGTCGTGCTTGAAACTCACCGTTTCAAAAGACTATAGGGAAAGAAGAATATCTTTGATGAGAATTTCGATTTCTCATTAGAATGACCAACTATATTTTGAGGGCATTGATCACGATCAAACTGTCATATTCTGCTTGAATATTGGGCAATCTTAAGTCCTTTTACCTTCAAGATATCCATCTTGAAACCCATTGCTTATATCATAAGCGTAGATCAAAGTTGGAATTGTACACCTTCATAGTCAATTATCGTTCCCTGATATGTAGCCCACATGTGAAAAATTGTTACTGTCGTTAAAATTTATTTTAAATATTTTTTCTTATAATTCATTCTATCTCATGTGTTTTTTTTTTCTTGGGTCACCCAATTCGTTTTTGAATATTTAATTTACTTGAAAGTAGTCCTCCCATTTTTGGTCAAATATTTCGCACTTTATTTGCCTCCACTATTTGTTAGTCTAATTTGATTGATCTACTTTCCACAATTCCACCACAACAAATTGTCAATTGTCCATCTACAAAAATACTACCTCTAAAAAAAAATACACACTCTGTATCTTTTTACTTTTTAATACATTTTTTAAGAGGTAAAAACTATACTAATATAAAATAATATATTTTTAAAAAATTACTAATAATTACAAACTTATTAATAATAAATTTAGTTTTGACCTTCTTTCTCTAGTTTGTTTATGGTGCTTGGTCTTTGTTGACTGGTCTTATAATTTTCTTTTCTTTTCATAACGGTTTGTCCGTTGCCGATTTTTTCAACCCCTCAACCCACTGGGCAGGTCCGGTAGTCGAATTCTTTCCGGTTAAAAAAAAAAAAGGATAAAAAACC
This sequence comes from Persicaria maculosa, assembly GCA_963922045.1. Classification (NCBI taxonomy): domain Eukaryota; kingdom Viridiplantae; phylum Streptophyta; class Magnoliopsida; order Caryophyllales; family Polygonaceae; genus Persicaria; species Persicaria maculosa. The sequence goes on along the minus strand of OY998259.1, from coordinate 69,570,834 downwards.
AAAAAAGATAGCGATCGTCACGGCTAGCGTACGCATTTAGCCGCCGTCCCTCTCACCTCTCTGACTATAAAAGAAAGAGGGGTCTGCGTTACCTCTCCTCATCCCCCATTCCCAAATCACTGTACTCGGAACCAATACTCTTTCTCCACCATCTCCATTTCTCACCAATGGCCGCTCCGTAAGTTCTCTCTCTCTCTCTGCGTTCCAGTTTTTTCTCCCGAGTTTCGAGGATATGACGAGTTGTGTTATATTCGTGCAGAATCGTACACGAGAACCTTCCAGCTTCTCTGGAAGCCTCCTCTCCGCCTCCCTCCATCTTTGACGGCACAACTAGGTAAAAAAAACTCCTCTCTGTAGTTGTTTGTTAGGTTTTCCAACGGAATTTATGAGGCAGCTTTGTGGATGTGAAATGCGAATACCTTCAATCTAACCGTTTTGAGTATCGGTTTGTTTGTCTTTGCGATTGAATAAGGCTGTATACATCTTACACATGCCCCTTTGCTCAGCGAGTTTGGATCACTCGCAACTACAAGGTTAGTTTGATGGACTTTTATTGCTTGATCTGTTAACTTAGGCTGTAATTACGATGAAATGTGATGTGATTTTAAAATTGATGTGTGTTTGCTTGTAATTCAGGGCCTGCAAGAAAAGATTAAGCTGGTGGGGATCAACCTTCAAAACCGACCTGATTGGTACAAAGAAAAAGTGAATCCTGCAAATAAGGTCATGATCTCCTTCTATTCATGACTATTGAGATTTTGGAATAACCTATTTCTCTGATAAAAAATTGAAGCTTTGAAAATTATATTTGTTTTATTTTGAATTAAGCTTTTTATCCCTAATCACAGGCAAGTTTGTCCTGCACTATATAGAACTACTTATTGGAATAGTAGAATCAAGTGCTTCATTGAATCACTAAGGTTGAAGCTAGTGTTAAATGAATGTTGCCTATTTCCTAATGCATCTTCAGGTGCCTGCATTGGAACATGATGGAAAAATTATCGTAGAGAGCTTGGATTTGATCAAATATGTCGACAGCCACTTTGAAGGACCTTCTTTGTACCCAGATGTAGGCTCTCTAGCCCATTTTTATCCTTCTTTCTGGATCAAAATACAATTGGAAAAGCAGAAAATTGATTTGCATTGATACTATCGTGTCTCTTATTGTAGGAACCAGCAAAAAGAGAGTTTGGTGAGGAGTTGTTAACTTATGTCAATGAATTTGTTCCAAAGTTTTTTCGTTCGTTTAAAGGAGGAGATACTGTCAAAGTTGCTGGTGAGCTTGAATCTAACTAATTTTTCGATGATACTATGCGAATGAAATTTCTATAAATTTGTTAAGACTGAATTGGTTACCTACTGGCCCCCAGATGCTGAATTTGATTACCTAGAAAAGGCTCTTCAGAAATTTGATGACGGACCTTTCTTCCTTGGGCAATTTAGCCTGGTAAGTTTCGTTGTTTTCAATTTTTCATGCTCCTAAATTGCACTTTGAGTTGACTCAAACACATTTGAAGAGCTGGAATCTCTTAAAATGTTGTGTGGTTGTGGACTTGTTGGCTACAGGTTGACATTGCTTATGCTCCATTCATTGAGAGGTTTCAGTTGGTTCTTGCTGATGTGTGGAAGTATGATTTGACTGCTGGAAGGCCTAAACTGGCAACATGGGTGGAGGTATGTATGTTGCCTCAGTGACTTGTAGTTGAGCATAATTTCAAATTCTAGTTCCGTCCATCTTCTATGTCAGATTTCAAAACCTAGTTTCGTGCGTGCAAATCTGTTAGGAACTGAACAAGATTGAAGCATATAAGCAAACTAGAACTGATCCCAATGAGCTTCTTGAGAGCTTCAAAGCGCGCTTCGTGGTATGTCAAGTTTCTCACAAACACCTTGCTGCATATTCTACTTGCATTTTTGTTACTCCTGCCATAAAATCACACTCTTCTATTTTGTTTCCTTCCTTGGATAGGCTCAGCAGTAAACTCCCATGTAGCAAGTAACTCTATGCAAGCAGTTAGCAAGTCTATATAATAAATTGGATTTTTCGGTATTTGTACAAGCTCTGAACTTCATCTGTACTCTGCAAGTATCTAGTTAATGTGAATAATGGTACACAACACATCACAATGTGTGTGTAAAGAGATCTCCTCTGTTAGAAGCCTTAAGAATATGGAAGGGTTGGTCCTTGCTACATATCTTTATGTAATGATTAAATGTGGGTATTTTGATGAGAGGATTATATATATCTCACCATGCCATAACTTGGTTTAGCTCTGTGTTTGTTTGGCGCAATTTGCTAATTGCTTATAAGTTATTTGTGCCGATAAGACGCCTATTTGTGCTAAGCCTTGCGCCAAACGCGCTAAACGAACCCTTGAGTCACAAGCTATCTCAATGAATCATAGATAAAATAAATAAATAAAACTAAGAATATTTCCCACAAAAATCAGGCACACAAAAAACTTATCCCCAAAATACAGTAGCCTCTATATACATTGTGTCCTGCACTGCAATAACTAATGTTGCAACCTGTGAAGTACAGAATAAACATAATGTGATTGTGACTGGTTTTTCAAACATATAGAATGAACAAATTACAAAAGAATCATCACAAATCAGTGAACAAAATATGGAGGTATCATACTAAGGCAACCAACATTAAGCTAGGTAGCTTAGATTTGCTCTAAGATCCCCTGGCTAGCTCAGGCGTCGCGTTAGAACCAGCTGTCTTAAAGCTTTTGACCGGTCTGGCCTCCCGATTGTGCTTTTGAGAAGCAAGGTAGGACAATGCTGTGACAACATCTGCTATAACGGGGCGCAAGCCAGGCTGCTCTTGGACGCACATTGCTGCAACCGAGATGGCCTGGTAGAGGCTCCGAGCAGGGTATTGACCTTGCATTGCAGGGTCTGCCATCCTCGCAAAGTTTGTTCGTTCTTTGAACAAGGGTCTTGCCTGCAAAACAGATTTAGCATTTGAAACTTCTTCCGGTTCAATGGCAATTTATCCGAAAATCTAGGTCCAGATCCCTTACCCAAGCAACGAGGTTTGTATCGCGTCCCTTTGCTGAAGCTTCGACTGCTTTCCTGCCTGTAATGATCTCCAAAAGGACAACACCGAAGCTGTAAATATCCGACTTGAGAGTTAACTGACCCGTCATGGCATACTCAGGCGCGCAATAGCCATAAGTTCCCATAACTCTAGTCGACACATGTGTGTCATCTCCCACAGGAGCAAGCTTAGCTAAGCCGAAATCAGACAGCTTTGGATGAAATTTATCGTCGAGCAGGATGTTTGGGGCCTTCAAATCGCGGTATATAACAGGTGGGTCGGCCTTGTCGTGCAAGTACTCCAGCCCTTTCGCTGCACCAGCTGCGATTTTCATCCTAGTGTTCCAATCCAGAGGCTTTCTACCGGAAGGAACATCTGATGGAAAAGTTGAATTGCACGCGATGTAAGCATCAAACGACGTAGATTAGAACAATGCGAGAGGGATGAGGATTTAAGAGCATGTATACTACCATGTAGATGATCAGCCAATGAGCCGAAAGGCATGTACTCGTAAACGAGAAGCCTTTGATCCCCATCTGCGCAATAGCCGATCAGATTGACGAGGTTCTGATGGTGAAGCAAACTCAACATAAGCACCTCCACAAGGAACTCTCTGTTCCCTTGCCACCCATTTCGACTGAGCTGCTTAATAGCTACTGTCTACACCACACGACAAACAAACGAACAAACAAACAAACAAGCAAGAACACGGTTGATCAATGTTGTTGTAACGAATACGAAAACAAGAAAAGATCAAGTTTTTGAGGATGCTTATGTTATGAACAACCAACCTGATTTATGTTCTCTATCCTGCCTTTATAAACTTTGCCGAATCCTCCCTCTCCGAGGAAGAAATCTTGCCTGAAGTTCTTGGTTGCAGCTACCAACTCGCCATATGCGAAAATCTTTGCCTTTTTGGAGGTTGATCCTCCTCGCCCATCAGTGGCAACCACCCTCTCTCTATGTGTCCTTGGTTCTTACAAAACAAATCACATACTATATCAATAATCTATCTCTTGGTTTACACCTACCGAAAGGCAATGGATAAAAATGACACAATCAGAAAGTACAGTTTGCAAGTTCATATATATATTACCCAAAATCCAAATGCAAATGATAAATCATTTCCTATTTGTTGAGAAACATGAATGAAACCAAAAGAGTTCACGTCGAAACTTGAGCCTAAAAAGTATTAGTATATATATAAGTTAGTGGGCTACTACTTCTATTGGCAATTGATTTTAGAATGAACCCTACTCGGCTGTGCGCCCGTACATGCAATCATCGATCCGAATCGGAGTTTGATACTATTAAAAAATACACAATCTAGAGGAAATGGAGTATAATCAAAAGAAAGGAAAAACAAATAAACCACAAACCTGAATTGACTCTTTATAACAAGCTTCCTTTGGAAAGTCAATCAAGAACATTAACATTCACCCTAAAAGAGGATAATTTAATTTCTTCCCACAAACCATTTCAAAAAAAATTGCAATAATCTTAATAAATCCTTATCTCAAAAACCCATACAGAGGATTGCAAAATACCAATTTTCACCGATCAAACATTTAAAAAAGAAAGAAAAGGAAATTAGGGTTTTGGACTAACAAGATCAGTACCTGGGTAGAGATCAGATGGCTCACAGTGATGGTACTGCTGGTTATTCCTTTGATCCCATGTTTCATCTATTACTGTTGGTTCAGAAAAACATGACAAACAACCCATAACCCCTCCAACTTCTGTTAATTAATCACTCAACCCAACTGGTTTCTAATTCAGGCTGATTATTTGGAAAATTGGAGGAGATGCAAACCAATCAACACCAACAACAATGGATCCTGTATGTGTTTTTACCTTGCTCTATGAAGGCAACAAGAAGAGGGAGAGAGAGGGAGGGAGGGAGTTTGAATTGGAAAGGTCACACCTTTCATTGCTGTAGCCTGGAATGTATATGCTAGTAGTAGTATAGTTTAATGATGGATCACTGTGTTTTTGACATATTCTAGTTTACTTGGACAAAAACTTGGTCAAATTTTAAATGATGTTTTTTGGTTTATCAAGGCATGCCTAGCACAAACCAACAATTAAAATCCCAAATTTTCCACACCTCCTTTTTGTTTTTTTTTTGTTTGATGTTAATCATTATTTTTAAAAGGGGTTTTTTTTAAAGCAAGAAAATGAACCTTGTGAACAAATTCAAAAGAGCATATAGAGTATAAGATGTCCATCATTGTGGGTCAGGAGATATCTAAATATGCAACTAAATATATGGGTAAATTACACATAACCACCCATAAATTATAGAACTTTTCACATAACCACCCATAAAAACTTAAATTACAGTAAACCACCCATAAATTTGATTTGTTTTCATATGACCAGAGGCGGATCCTCTTTAGGGCCAATGGTGGCAGTCGCCCCCCCAATCGAAAATGGAATTTAACATACATATTCCTCTCGTCGATAGCTTCGATTTGATATATTATAAGCTCAAATCCGATATCTGAGCAAAGTTATAAGCGTTTCAAATTTCAGCACTGAATTACAATATTTCCTACATCATTTACCAAACCGATATATTTTTATTGTAATAATCATTTATTAATTTCATATTTCAATAATATAATTATATCCAAGAACTTCAAATTAGAAGGTTATATTAAAATATTTGAAAGCCATGAAATAAATCAAGCAAGATTTATGTTTTTATTCTAGTTACACATCCATAAAGTTGATGATTTTTCGGAAAAGAAAAATCAGGGTTTAATTTTACATACAATATTTTTTTATTGTAATTTTTCGCCTCCTCAATCAACAACTTCAGGATCCGCCACTGCATATGACCACCCACACACATTAAACCTCTATTTGTTTTGTTTAAAACGACTAAAATACCCTTAATTCAAGCTTATTTGTATTTAATGCAATGATTTGTTTTCATAAGACTTCCCATTTGTTAAATAATTCGGTTTTACTTTTACCCTTTTAAAAAAGGATATATTAATTATAATAAAATTATTCATGTTCGACTAATTTTTCAAATGATATGTATAAGCTTAGCTTATTTTTTAAATGATATGGTTTATAATTTAAGATGTGAGCTAATTTACCCTTCTTTTAAAGCAACAATTTTGTTTTATTTTAGAGCTTATCCCTATCTGATTCAACATATGAAGGAGAGGAGATTGTTAGGAGCTACTGCAAGTCTCAACTCTTCACATTGCAAATCCAATTTAGATATATATATATATATATATATATATATATATATTGGTTGGAGTATTTAGGGTGGGTTTGAATTCCATCCCATTTTAATTATAATTCAATTATTTACTTCAGTTTATGTGAGCAGTTGGTTGTATAACTAAAAATCTCATAAAAACTGAGGTAAAATAGTAATTTAACCAAATAATCACATACATCGGGATAAAACTATTACATTATATATAATTAATAAATTATGGAATCCAAACACACCCTTAATTTATTTTAAATTTTTTGTTTACCAAAGACGACCTTGTATATTTTACATGCAACATCTTTCCTTTACAAAGTACAAACAAATAAGCTTGAATTAGGGGTATTTTAGTCGTTTTAAACAAAAAAAATAAAGGTTTAATGTGTGTGGGTGGTCATATGAAAACAAAATCAAATTTATGGGTGGTTTACTGTAATTTAAGTTTTTATGGGTGATTATGTGAAAAGTTCTATAATTTATGGGTGGTTATGTGTAATTTATCCATATTTATTTTCCAACACTATATATACATGCCATTTTTTCTTCTTTTATTTGCATCTTAACACATTTTCGAAAAAAATATAAAAAAAATTTCAGACAATGTTTTGTCTGATATCTCGCTTTTTTTTTAAAATACCAACATTTTCAATCCTCATATAAATTGCGATAATCGTATATAGTTCTTGTTGTAACGAGAACGATAAACTGACAAAGAAAAACATGGAGATTTAATGTGGTTCAACAACAATGTGTTACCTACGTCAACAGGCAGAAGAACCAAATTTGTATTGTGGAGGCGAAGAACAGATTATGTTACAAGCCCTAGACCCCTGTGCGTTGCCGGACAACGACTGATTAAAGGCATAAACGAAATTCAGTCACAAATATTACTTGTGGCCTAATATTAGCTAGAAAGTGAGCTCCATTTACCATAAAATGAGTACTTTTGAAAATCTCATGAATTTCTATTTAACCATTTCAAATTTTTATGGGCTTTTAGTGAGTAACTTTTTATTTTTTATTTTTTATGTTGACCTCTAACTATATTTAAGCCATGCTTAATCACTGATTGCTGGTACCTTTTTTCAAATTACATAATCATCACCATAATCATGATTATAAATTTGCAATCATGCTTATTCATTGCATTCTCTTGCTTTGCATCCCATTACTTACAGTTGTCCTTTTCATCAACCCTTAGCTATGCATCCAAGTACCTATTCAATGCAAAGTAAGATCCTTGTAGACTCAACTCCAAGTTCATTCAAATCTTATTCAAGCAACACAATACATTGATCCATTTAGAGGATCCATAAATTAAGACTTGTTAACAAAAGTACATATGATCATGGGCCCAAATCAAGCCCATTGGGCTGATTATACCCCCAAGCCCATGTTGTAAATCCTCAAAATGAAGGGTGAATGTCATATTCACTCATTTGTGGAGTGTCTATAAATCCTAATTTGTCATTTTTAGATTTCAACAACTTTTTTTTTTTTTTTTGTTACAAGGCGAAAATTTAGGGTGTGTCAATCCCAGTTATATTATCACCCAAGAGCGTCCTTACGGATGAAAGTCCGAAACTCTAGGTCGGAACTCCAAGAAGACGAATCTGAAACCAAAGTCAGGTGTGTAAAACGGTCAGCCGCCCAGTTGGCATCTCTAAAGATATGGGGGATGTCAACTCAAAGGAACCAAGCTGAAGGAGTGCATCAGATATAAGAACCCCGGGAATCATCTTGACTCCTTTGATCGTGTTGACGATAGCGAGATAATCGCCTTCCAACTATTCGAGTTCAATATATAAGAGAGATTAATTTATTCACATACAATATAATGTAATACTCCATCTATTCAGCAAAATATATCATTTAAAAATATTAATTTTATTCATAAAATGTGTCATTTTTAGGTAATTTGAGTTTTATTTTAAAAAATGTTCTTGTAAAAATTAATGAGTTGTTAGAGCAAGCCCAACAGCTTTGCTAAAATAGAGAAAATGTGAGATTTTAGAGAAAAACGTCATTTTTTCTCCCCAACAGCTTCTCTAAACTAATCTCTAAAATAGAGAAATTGATGAAGAGAGGGGAAAAATCTCTAAATTTGGAGGAAGAGAAGTTGATCTCTATAATTTAATGTTCACTTGTCCCTATATAGAAATGGAGGAAGAGAAGTTGATCTCTATAATTTAATGTTCACTTGTCCCTATGTAGAATTTAATGACACAACCCCACATTTTCACCCATAATATATAAAAAAATAATTTCATATTTATTAGTAATAAAAATATAATTATTTTTAAAAATTAATTAAAAAAATTGATATGATTTGATATAATATATAAATTAATTATGTTATATCAATATATATAGATAAACAAAACATCATTTAAATTTTATAAATAAAATAGCATAATTAATTTTATCCAATTTAATGCTATAAAATTTTCACTTCAAAAAATATTCACTTGAACTCATAACTCATATTGAAAAGATTTTATTTTTATAAATTATAAAGTAAGCCTTATTAGTTAATTAATTTAATTAATTAAGCAAATATGATCAATCACCAATCTAATTTCTAATAAATATATATATATATATATATATATATATATATATATATATATATATATATATTAATCAATTGAAAATAATTAGATTAAATTTGAATAATACTTTATCCAATTTTATGATAACTTTTATACTGACAAAATTGAGTCTAAATGTTAGAATTAAGTTTAAATGAAGTTTTTAGAAATATACAATTAAATATCTTTAATAAATGCATTTATTTATTATAGTCTTTAATAAATGTAGAAATTTGTAAAATAGAGAATCTGTTGGAGTTTGAGTGAATTTTTTTTAGAGATTTTGACATTTTTGTCTCTATTTTAGAGATTTTATACAAAAGTTGTTGTGCTTGCTCTTAGCTGTATTTTTTGATAAAGAAAATTTTAGTGTAATAAATAAGAGTAAAATAGTAAATGGTAGTATAATAATCAACTGTTCGATTTTTTTAAAAACATTTTAGCTGCATTTTTTCAAGTGCAAGCCTAATGTTGTTGAAGATATGATATTTTAAAATGATCTTATATTTTTTGGCATCTCAAGGGTCGCCAAAAGTGACACGAAACTATAACTTGTACATTTAACTAACTATATATATACAAATTATACAATGAGTGTCATTACACGTTGTTTTATAGAAGTTGACATATCCTCCCAGGCCAAATATTTATAAAGATTAAACGACATTCATCTATGATACTTTGTCCTACCAACTAACCGTTGCATTTTTTTTATAAAAATCGCTCACTATGCGACATAAATTGTGAGATAAGATAAATTATGGTGACTCAACCGGTAACAATGATCAAAAACCATACATTTGTCTTTTTGAATTTATTTTTTTACAACCGTCAAGTATCAAGTGATTCATTGTGCTTGTAGTTGGTGTTTTCCCTTGAATTGCTAAATAAAAAGCGGTTATCCGGTATTCAAACCGGGAACCTATAAATACTATCCACAAGTCCTTTTCGGTGAGCAATTCCGGAATGGTTTAGTTGGTGTTTTCCCGTTATAATGGTCAAAACTCAAAACAATGTACACTTTGTTAAAATAAAAAAGTACATATATTAGTCCAACTCTTTCAATACGGCAATAAAAAAACCCCAACAACCCCACAAAAACCCTCCACACAAAAATTGACATTTCACATTAGATTTTTTCAACCGATGGCTCCAATTTGGTCAACCAACCTGACCGGACTTAACCAAATCCCCAACCTCATACTAAATTTCCAAAAGAAAAACCCAAACCACAATAGATTAATTAGGCTATGTTTGACACAAAATTGCACAATTAAATAGTTTTTTTCAGAGTTTATAATTTTATTATTATATAGTTTTAAATAAAATAAATATAAACTTTTAGTTTAATTAGCTTTTATAATATGAATTTTTCAACAATTATTTACATAAGTTTTTTAGAATTTTTTATTTTCTATTAACATATTTTCATCAGTTACTATAACCCAGGCTCATCAAACATAATACTAGCTTATTAACATATATTTAACACAAATAATCTATCTCATCAGCTAGCCTTTTATCGGACATAGCTTAGTTAACCAAAACCATAAACTATACTTTGATGTCATCTTCAAACATGATCATAAACCTCTCATCAACGGTCACAGTAACAAGATAATCCCTAAATCAACATACAAAATAAAAAAGGAAACACAAAAAATAAGAAAGATGATCAAACAAGGAACAAAGATTGACAAGGACTCTTAGAGGTTTACCCACCAAGTTGGATCATCCCATTCATGAGACCTTCCTCTGTTTTTCTTGTTCATCCAATCCCCAACTGTTTCCTCCCAACCTTTCTTTATAAAACACAGAGAGAGAGGGTTTTGCTCAATTCAAGAATCAAGATTCTCTCTCCATAACTAACTCCCACCAACTAACTTAACTAACAAATAACCAACAAAATTGAACCCCATATGCCTTTCTGTTACACTTTCCTCTTCCTCCTTCTCCTCCAATTACCTTCCTTTTCTTCTGCAAGAAGCCTCCCTCCCGCTCCGGCACCGGCCCCCGCCGTACCGGAGCCCTCCGCCACCAATCCATGGCGGAGTTTCCAGAAATTCCTCGACCTCGAGAGAGGAAGCTCCGTGGCGGGAGTCTCTAAGCTGAGGAAGTACTTTCTCCGATTCGGATACTTGTCGAATTCGACGGAATTGGATGATCCGGACTCCTTCGATGAAGCTCTTGAATCGGCGGTTGTGTCCTATCAGAGGAATCTCGGCCTTCCGGTGACCGGGAAGCTCGATTCAGGGACCTTGGATCAAATCATGGCTCCTCGGTGTGGTCTCAGAGACGATCATCGTCACCGATCGGCGTCGCTGGTGCACGCGACGAGGCGGTACGCGTACTTCTACGGGAAGCCGCGGTGGTCGACGAAGCCGGCGCCGATCAGGCTGACCTACGCCTTCTCATCGGAGCACATGATTGATTACCTGAGCGCCGATGTCATCCGGAGCGTGTTCCGGCGAGCGTTCGCGCGGTGGTCGGCGGTGATCCCGGTGAACTTTGCCGAGGCGGCGGAGTACGCGGAGGCGGATGTGAAGATAGGGTTCTACCGCGGCGACCACGGCGACGGGGAGGATTTCGACGGGGTATTGGGGATTTTGGCGCACGCGTTCTCGCCGGAGAACGGAAGGCTCCACCTGGATGGGGCGGAGCGGTGGGCGGTGGATTTCGCGACGGAGAGGGCGAAGGTGGCGGTGGATTTGGAGTCCGTAGCGACGCACGAGATAGGTCACGTGCTGGGGCTGGCCCACTCGTCGGAGAAAGAGGCGATCATGTACCCGAGCTTGAGTCCGAGAACGAAGAAAGTGGAGCTCCGGGTGGATGACGTGGCGGGGGTCCAGGCGCTTTACGGGTCTAACCCGAATTTCAAGTTCAGCTCCCTCTTGGCGTCCGAGGAAACTTCTTCGGCTGCGTTAGATCTCACCGTCCGTTGGAGAAGGTGGTGGGGTCTATCGACGGCCGTGATTTACTTTCTGTTTTTCTTGTGATTACTTTATTTTTTATTGTTAATTGTAAATATATATACACATTATACAAAGAAGTGGAAAAAAAGATTTTGAAATGTGTCCATGTTAATTAAACAATTGCCACCCTACCAAAAAAAATAATAAAAAAATTGTCATATATATATATATATATATATATATATATATATATATATATATATGTTTGGTTTGCTTTTTAAATACAGTAATTTTGAGGACATATATATTCTCTCTAGTTTAACTTTTTAACCTATTTTAAAAAATCTAAAAACTATATAAAATATTAATTTTTTTATTAATTATTTAAATAAAATAAAAAATCAATATGTTATATAATTTTTAACTAAATGAAAAGTTATCGACAACTTTTTTGCTGAACAAAAGTAGTAATAAAGTGTATATATTTGTTTGTTTGTTTGTTTTTAAAAAAGTGGGAAGTAATGTTAGTTTAATTTTCTATATAAAAAAATATGAAGGAAGTATAATAACTCATAATTTTAAAACAAAATCAGGTTGCTTACATGATAAAAGGTATAGTTAGAAGATTCAAAAGGTAATAATGTAATTCCTTGATCTTATTTCTCCATTCAGCTTCTTAATGGATTATAATTTCACTTTTGAATATAAAGTCTATTAATGTTGAAACTTCTTCCACTTGAATGAAGTAAAAGCTACCTAATTATCAATGACCTTACAAGGTAAAAAGTTTAAATCTCATATTCACCGGATTAAATAAGCCCGATGGCTTGTTCCTTGACTTATTGATTTGGGTTCTTTACAGACTAGTGTTCGGATTCATAAGAGATTAGTCGACGATCTCGAAACCTATATTACCAAAATAAATAAAAGCTACCTAATTGACTTGGGCAGTTTGACTCGGACTCTTTCCAACTACAAGAAACTAGCTTATGAATGCATCTAATTCATTTTGATGTGGATGGATACTAGTCATTTATGAGGTAATCAAGTATGCAATATATAGTAACAGATAATTAAAATATAAATAAATACCATAATTAAAGGGGGAAATTCATTTTTATTCATTTATTTCTAACATCATGATCTTATAAATTTCAGTTTTAAACTATATAAGACTATGAACTAATTTGCATATACCCATATTTAAAAAAGGTCATATTGAATTGATAGTATTGTAAATCTTTTTAAGTTGGAATTGTCTTCTATTATTTTGCACATATGTCCAAGAATTAGAACTCTCTTATTTTGATTTGACCCAGATAGATAAGTAGGAAATTACCACAAAATATATGGTCTACCAAGCACTGAACTATCAAAACATAAATTAAGGTAGTCAATCTTGATGTGTACAAACGCTCTCTAAACACGCTTTCTAAACACGCTCTCTGTCGGCGTTCGTCGTCCGGCAACCATGAATCCGGTCCCTCCGGTCACTCCTAGTGGCCCTATTGGGGATCCCCCAGATGCAAAAAAGACCTGGAAAGACTTGGTAGTGGGGGATTCTGGTGCGTGTAGGCCAGTACTGCAGCCGGAATTTCTCGACGGGAAGATCGAAATAACCTACTCCAATGGGGGATGTGGGGACCCTATTGTCTCCATCAACCCAGAAGTGATACAAGCCCTCTCCTCAGTCTGGAACTCTTCCCTAATTGTGAAGACGCTTGGAGGCTTCGTCCCGTTTCACATCATGGATAAGAAGATTCGCGAACTGTGGAGGCCTACAGGGAAGATCTTGCTGGCAGATTTACCCAATGGCTATTATGTGGTGCGGTTTGAGACGGAACACGATTATATCTGTGCCTTAACCGGCGGGCCTTGGACAATCTTTGGGCACTATCTCATCATCAAGGCGTGGACACCCTCCTTCAATCCAGAAACCGACGAGATCACAACCACACCCGCGTGGGTCAGAATAACAAGGCTTCCGATCATGTACTACGAAGAAAACGTACTGATGAAGATAGCTGAAGGGTTTGGAAGGCCAATTAAGGCTGACACTAAAACCCTTTTCTCTAACCGGTGCAGGTTTGCCAAAGTCCGTGTTGAATTGGATCTAACGAAGCCGCTAAAGGGCACCATCACCATCAATGATCAAAGACTGTATCTGGAGTATGAAGGGCTCCACATGATATGCTTTAAGTGTGGTCGCTATGGTCACATCGCTTCAACGTGCCCATTGAAAGAGGACCATGGCAACCTAGAAAGGAAGGAGAAGGAGGGTGCACCGAGTGGAACTCCTCAAGGGAGTAATGACATGGTTGGTGCGACCACGAGCGCTCGGGTGGTGGAGTCCGGGGGTTCTTACGGGCCCTGGATGGAAGTCCCACGACGTCGATCTAGTAACAGAGCTAACAAGAAAGGCGATGGGGCTTCGACGTCGACAGAAGGACCTAAGATCTGGAAAAGAGCAGGGGATGGAAAGAACCTTAACCCAGGGAAGATAACTGTTACCGGCGGCAATGCAAACCACGGCCCCGGCACCGGTACAGGCATAGCTGCAGAGGGCAGCAACGTCCATAACCAAAAAAGTAACGGTAAAAATTCTAGGGGAGTGGATACAATTATGGGGGGCGCCTCGGATAAAGGAAAAGGTGTTAACACTGGAGGAATTGATGAAGGGATCGGTAACAGCCCCAAAGGCGGCGCTTCGACATACCCCCCTGAAGCAATCCCGAAGGATCTTGCGTTTAAAGTCGGCGCTTCAAAAGAGGGAAGCAAGATTACCGAGAAAGGGCAGAAACAGAGTACGAGGAAGAAGGGTGATAAGAAAAGCAATGAGTTGGGCCAGGCCCCAGCAAATGGACCCAAAAAGCGGGCCCGAAAAGAAGAGGCCCCTCTTACCTTTGTGCCAAAAATTTATAATACCTTTAGTATTTTAGATGGGGCTTCGGATGGGGATAGCCCAATTGGGCCAGCCCACGCCGTTGAGTCCAGTCATTGTGGGAACAAGCCAACTAACAATTTTATTTTGGTGCAGGAGAGTGCGAGCAGCCCTGATCTCCATAACAAGAGCGGTGACGAAGATATTCCTATGATGGAGGGGGTGGACAAACTGCCAGTGATTACCGATCTAACTCGGGAGGATGGGCAATATGATAAGATGGAATCGGCTTTCAACGGAGTCGACCCGGCTGCGAGTGGCCAGATGGGAAGCACAGCGCCAGGGGCCGTGATAGAGATCTGATGTGTCGTTGGTTCTCCTTACCCTTGTTTCCAATGAATGTCCTCCTATGGAACTGTTACGGAGCCGGCAGGGCTGACTTTCGTAGATCGATTCGCTATTTGGTTAGACTTCACAAGATCGAGATCCTGGCAATTTTTGAACCAAAAATTTCAGGGGCCCGGGCGTCTGAGGTGTGTGACAGAATTGATTTCACGGACAGGTTTATTGTGGAAGCTACCGGCTTTCGTGGCGGAGTTTGGCTCCTTTGGAATAACGATACCACGCAGATCAGAGTGGTCACTTCCCATGAGCGCTTCATTCTCGCTGAAGTGATGTCTGGCCACAAAAAGTTCTATCTGCTTGTGGTTTATGCACATCCTGATGTGAGAGATAGAAGGAGGTTCTGGGAGGACATTGACAGAGTTACTAGCAATATCACGGATCCTCTCCTTATTGGGGGCGATTTCAACAGCACTTTACATAGCTGGGAGCGCGATGGAGAGGGCGGGCAACTGTCTCCGGATACTGATTCGTTCTCTGGATGGATTGATAAGGCCGAGTTGATCGATTTGGGTTTTACTGGGCCTACCTTCACTTGGTTTCGTGGGCTGATTGAACAGACGTATGTGGCCAAGAGGCTCGACAGGGTGCTTGCCAATGCCCCTGCCAGGTTGGACTGGCCCGAGGCCTCTGTGCGCCATCTGCAGAAATTTGGGTCGGACCACACTCCTTTGCTCTTAGCTATCGACCCGATAATCAGACTTAACAGGAAGCGACGTCCTTTTCGTTTCCAGGCTGCGTGGATGACCCACCCAGGTTTTCAGGGGATTGTCAACGATTCTTGGAACAGGAGGTGTGATACTCCGGTGGCTCTTAATCACCTTAGAGACTGCCTTCTCAAGTGGAACAAAGATGTGTTTGGGAATATTTTCGAAAGAAAGGACAAGCTTTCGACGGAGCTCAAGAGGGTTCAGAGTGATCTCGAGGCTAGGGTGACTACTGATCTTATTGCTCAGGAGGCGTTGATCCAGAATCAGCTCAACGAGACGCTTGAACAAGAGGAAACATTATGGTTCCAGAAGTCGAGAGAGCTTTGGTTGAAGGCTGGGGATCGTAACACTTCCTTCTTCCACCTTTCCACTGTCGTCAGAAGGAAACGCAACAGGATCGATATGCTCAAAGGGGAGAATGGAGCGGATGTGGTTGATGGTAATTGGTAAGACTATTGAGGGCTCGGTTACTGATTTCTTTAGGAATCTATACACCATTCCCCCCGGAGAAGACATGCCGTTGGAGCTTGAGGATGGGGAATTCCCCACCATACCGGTGAACGACTGGGATAGCATATCCGGACCTGTCTCTGATGACGAAATCTACACGGCAATGAAGGATATGGGAGCCTTTAAAGCGCCCGGCATCGATGGGTTCCAGCCTGTCTTCTTCCAGAAGTGTTGGGCCACTGTGGGTGATTCTGTCAAGTGTTTTGTCAAAGAATTCTTCTCGTCAGCTACCATGCCGTTGGGCACCAATGATACCCTCATTGTCTTGCTTGCCAAAGTGGCTAAGCCTGAAGCTATTTCCCAGTACCGGCCCATTAGCCTTTGCAATGTCTTATACAAAACGATCACCAAAGTTATGGTCAATCGGATCAGACCATTGTTACCAAATCTGATCGGGCCTATGCAAGGGAGTTTCCTGCCCGGAAGGCTCATCACAGACAACATCGTCATTATGCAGAAAGTGGTGCACTCTATGAGGAAGAAAAGGGGCAGGAAAGGATGGATGATCCTCAAAATCGACCTCGAGAAGGCTTACGACAGGCTCCGTTGGGACTTCATCACGGACACGTGTAGAAAGGCTGATTTCCCGGATTGCTGGGTGCAGTGGGTGTCGGAATGTGTGTGCACTGTCCGGACGAGAGTCCTGATTAATGGTGAGCTCACGGATAGCTTTGTGCCGAGCCGTGGCATTCGTCAGGGAGACCCAATTTCTCCTTACCTGTTCATTTTGTGCATCGAAAGACTCAGTCATCTGATCCAGGGGGCGGTGGATAGTGGTGTTTGGAAGCCCATAAAGATTTCTAGAACAGGTCCGATGATTTCGCACGTGATGTTTGCTGATGACCTGATCCTCATGGCTGAGGCCTCAGTGAGTCAAATAAAAATCATTAACAAAATTTTGGACATGTTCTGCTTGGCGTCTGGGCAGAAGGTGAATGGGGCGAAATCCAAACTCTTTGTTTCGCCTAATACTGATAGCCAGACGATTGATGGGATTCGTAATGAGTGCGGATTCGAGGTGACCACGGATCTTGGTAGCTATCTGGGGATGCCGGTTTTACATAAGAGGATCGGAGGAGAAACGTTCTCCTATGTCGTCGACAAGGTGAAAAGCAAATTGGCTGGCTGGAAGGGCAAGAGGCTGAGCTTCGCGGGTCGTGTCACCCTCACCAAGGCTGTCCTAAGCTCTGTCCCGGTTTATTCCATGGCGACGGTGGCAATTCCGAAGACGACTTGTGACAAGATCGATAGACTCTGCAAGAGCTTCATTTGGGGCGACAGCGAGGATCATAGAAGGATGCATATGGTCTCGTGGGATGAAATCTGCAAACCCAGAAGTGTTGGGGGGCTCGGATTGCGGTCTATGAGTGACCTCAATCTCGCCATCCTAGGTAAGCTTGCCTGGCGGTTTCTCTCTAGTAAGAGCACTGACTTGTGGAGTGTTATTTTACAGGCTAAATATACCCGCAATCAGAGCAACTCGAGCGTGGCCTCATCGGCGGTTTGGGCAGGGCTGGTCAAAGGCTTGAACACTGTGGTCATCCCCGGCGTTCGTTGGACCCTTGGGGATGGCAGGACTATCCGTTTTTGGATGGACAAGTGGCTGGAGAACGAGAACCTCCGGGACAGGTTGCCAGAAGATGTGGGGGATGCGATAGAAAATCAGAGCGTCAGAGACTACTGGGTGGAAGGAACCGGGTGGAATTGGGAGGCGCTCTCCTCCCTTCTGCCTGCTGGGACGTTGCTGAAGCTTGCGGCGGTCGCCGTGACGGAAGACGATTCAACCCAGGACACGCTTTGCTGGAGCGGCTCGAGGGATGGACAATTCTCTATTAGTAATGCTTATGATCGCCTCATCGGGGCTACTGATTTATGTTGTGTGGACTCGCAGGTGTATATGAGAATTTGGAAGCTTGGGGTACCCGAAAGGGTGCGATGTTTTGTGTGGAGGCTGCTGAAGGGCGCAGTTCTCACAAATGTTGAAAGGGTGCGGAGACACCTTGCTACTAACGAGGACTGCTCGAATTGCCAAGGCCACCCGGAGACACTAATCCACCTGTTCAGAGACTGCAGGAGCAGCAGAGGTATGTGGGTTTCGTGTAGTGGGAGAAGTATTGATTTCTTTTCGATCCCCTTTGCAGATTGGATAAGAAGCAACTTGATGAGCAATAGCGTGAGGAGGAGGGGGTCGGACTGGGCAAGCTGGTTCGCGACAGCCCTTTGGTGGACATGGAGATGGAGGAATGACAGAGTGTTCAACAATAAGGAGATGCGGCTTGACAAAGCGGAGTTCGTTGATGACAGAGTGAAGGAGTACTTGGATGCGGGGAGCGATCCGGGGGCTGGGCCTAGCAGCGCTGAGAGGACCATGGTGATGGTGAGCTGGAGTAAACCGGAGGGCGGTTGGGTGAAATTCAATACAGATGGGGCAGTCAATAAGGATGGGATCGCCACGGCTGGTGGTGTGCTTCGTGATGAGAACGGACGCTGGGTTGTGGGGTTTGGCCACAACATTGGGCTGTGCACAGTCCCAATGGCCGAAATTTGGGGTATCCTGAATGCCCTTCGTATTGTCTGGGAGGCTGGACATCGGAAGGTGCTTATCGAGACTGACTCCATGCTTGCGGTGTCTCTGATCAATGGAAGAATAACGCAAGGCCATCCTCTTTACAGCCTGACACGGCAGTGTCAAGGTTTTATTAGCCGGGACTGGGACATCCGGCTCCACCACGTCTTTAGGGAAGCGAACGCCGTCGCTGACTCCCTCGTCGCGCTCGCTTTCAATCTGCGCATAGGTTTGCAGCTTTTTTCTGAGCCGCCTGTTGGCGTTTCTTCTCTTGTTGAGGAAGACTTAAGGGGAAGGGCTACTCCCCGCCTCATCGTTTTGTAGCCCGTTTCGTTTCGTTCTGTTTGTTCTGTTTGTATCGTTTCCTTTATTATTTATCTAGGGCTTTGCCCTTGTTTCCCCACCAAAAAAAAAAATCAAAACATAAATTAAATCTCTATCATGAGAAAATTATTTCTTTTGTCCACAAACTTACCACCCCCACCAAAATTATAAATTAATTAGAGGGTTAAATTTTATTTTATTTTTGTTGAAGGTGGTTCAATTTTGTGTGTTTTTGTTCCATCTTCTAGCTTTTATTAGATTCATATTGACAAAAAAAAAAAGCTTTATTAGATAAATTGCTAACCCTAACTAGTTCTTAGATACAGAGGAGAAATTTTTGTTGAGTTTTCTACCTAAGACTATATAGATTAGATCATCAATATTAATTCAAGTGGACAATAGAACACTAAACAAGAAAATAAATTTCTTCAACAAAGACTGCACTATTGTGGTATCTAGCTTAGGTCATCAACCACATTGGGCTTCACAGATGGACAAGGCCCAACGTCTAGAAGCCCAATAAGCCTGTGTTATTTTAGCTTAGATCATCAACGAGTTATGAGTGAAAATCATCATTCTATTATGGTCGTCCTGCTCCGTCACCCGCAAACCCTCACTTATATGAGTTATATCCCACCTATGCCGATGTTGCGAGTGATTATTGGAGATCTAATAATACGAACCAAATCACAAAGCTTTCCGGAAATTTTAGATGATGCCTTTTGTGCAACATTGTAAACGAAAGACTGGACAAGTCGGACGAGTCATGACTGGTATACAATTTTTTCCCCTATTTTTTCTTCCGAGAAGGGGCTTCAGTCAGCCGAGCTCCATATTGGCCTCTGGCTGTATGGTATAAAATTATTGCAGAAGTTGACTTGTACAATTCGATTTATAAAGTCTGGCTACAAGTTAAGCTTGTACACAACTAGATCCAATAACTATGGAATGTGTTATATACTCCAATGTTATAGACCTTGAATTACTTGACAGATTAAGTGCTGCTAAAAATCAACTTAAGCTTCTTAAAGGAGGTGAATACCGCGATTCGATCCTCCTGAATCCAGCTTTGGAGCCAATACCTTGGGTCTTGAGGACATGATGAGTGGTAGACGGCTATGACTTCTTGGCGGTAGGTGCCTGTGAAGGTGGTTGGGATGCCGCGGTGTTGGTGATTTTCGTAGGCATGCCATGGTTGTGTTTTCCTTCGTACGTTGTGATGAAGGCTTTCGGGTCTTCTGAAGCTCTTTCTACGTACTTGCGCACGTTGCACTCGAGGCTCGTGCACTTGTAGTAGCTCCTGCAGCACAGCCATAGCGACAATGAGGCAAAAACTTCAGGTAAAGAAAATGTGAGCCTTAAAGATTGATGTAGGCTCTTGGTCTTTGGAGAAGACAATATTATATGATGCTGAATAGTTGTTTTTTCTCTCTCTTTCTCTCTTTTTAGTGGAAATTGATCGGGTGATGGATGGGTGGGGCTATTTTTTCACTCAACCCGTCTCAAAAAAATCTCACCCGACCCATCACCCACCCATGAAATGTTTCACCCAAGGTTTTTAATCGGGTGAAGCCAAATTAAGATTACATAAAACCAAGACCCATATGCTGAAGCCAAAATAAGATTACATAAAGAAAATAGCACAAGTCATAAGCCAACTTCCATTGTCCATAATCCAAATCAACTACAAATGGAAATCCATACGGGTGGACTAATAGGTGATTTAGCGATTTGGGTAAGGGTCGGGTAATGGGTGGAAACCCATCATCCATCACCCGACCCATCACCCATCCGTCACCCGTTTTTTTTCGGGTTTTCACCCAGATATTCGGGTCGGGTGGATTGGGTGAATTGGTCACCCACAGGTGATTTCCACCCAAAAAATTAGGAATATGCCGAACCAGCAACATTCCCTAGATCATCCTTGCAGACGATACTATATGATGCCAAATAGTATTGAATACACAACGCACAAGAGATTGAAGAACTCTACATGCTGATATGGTACTTTTAGCTGACAAGGCCTAGTAAGATACTAGAGATCATCACTGATATGGTATTTAACAAATTAACATAAAGAATCTTAATTAGGTCATAACAGGGATCAGTTGATCTAGACGATGACTTTACGGAACAAGAAATTCCAGTGCAAATTTATGTATCTAAGTCACACAAAGGGTGAGTGGTGACAACAATCAAAGACAATCTTTCCTTGAGAAATTTCTATACATAGAGATTTTCTTGTTCATATAGTAAGTGTAAAGTGCATAAGTTGAATGGTTCAGTGAGTACCAACCTGGGATAAGGATTTCCCTTGACTACTTTCTGGCCGTATTTTCTCCAGCGAAAGCCATCCCCTACGATCTCAGTTTCAGGGGCACTTTGCACCGAAATCTGAGGCTCTTGTATCGCTGCCCCTGAAGTTCCCACTTCATTGTTCGAATTTCTGGTCCTCCTGATTGAACAAGAGCAAAAAATACACATTGAACAATCCAATTATTTACGAGTCCATATTCAAGATTAACAAATACAACAACTTCTCAGTGGATCCTGCGATTAAGCGGGGTATGGGGGTCAGGATGTACGCACTCTTTCCCCGAACAAGTCGAGAGAGTGCTTCCGATAGACCCAAAACAATAAGACATTAACCACATGGTAACAGGCGACAGAGAAGGAAAAAAGAGACAATAAAAAGCAGAAAAGAAGTCAGAAAAGAAGCATGGACAATAGGGCACAAAACCATAGCCAAGAACTCTTAAATATGGAGTAGCAAGTATGAGATATTAAGAGGCCTTTTACTTACCTTCTCTTGCTCCTTGGCCCTTCGTCATCAGCTCCTAACCCCTTGCTACCTTCTTCAAAATCTGCGCTACGAACATCACAATCTGCATGATCATAAGGTAATAGTAGGTGTGATTTGTTCGGATAAGTTAGTTGGGCGGGTAATCCTACTCCTTCACCGTGATTTTGTATACGCCCTTCCAAAGCCTCATTTGGTTCACTATTGTTGTTGTTACTCCTGTTAGGAATGTTGGCAGCTTGATCCTGTCCCGTCCCATCATTCGTCAAGCCTTGCTCTTGAGCTCCTGATGAGCTTCTCTTGGGAGGCTGCGGCTTTGGGTGGTTATGCTCTCCTTTGTACACTATCTCCGCTATCTGCCCATCGAATGATCTCTCCACTTTCTTCTTCACTGGACAATTTGGATGGGTACATTTGTAGTAACTTCTCGGGTACTCGCTTCCTTTGACTTGCTTCTGCCCATACTTTCTCCAGTTATACCCATCATACGAGGGGCGGTCCACATTTGCTGCAACAGCATAAGGCTTTGGTTCTTCTTCCACAGTCCTTGAAGCCCTCTTGGGAGGCTCTATCTGTTGAGCCTTTTCAACTGGCTGGGAAGCAATATTCGGAGGTGGGTTTGCAATGGGCTGGTTGGTCGCGTGAGGATAACTCTGGTTCACTTGATGCGCACGAGCCTCAACCTGCGCTAGCGCTTGCTGATGAGTGATGTTCGCACTTCCCTGCTCAGAGAAGAAAAACCTTCAGATAAGTCGCATTAGATGAGAAATATATAAACGAAACAAACACAGTTTTTCTACATGATAAACACTGACCATACTGGCCAAGAGAGATACAGTTGCCTTGGAGACGACTGTTGCTAATGGCTTGTACAACACCTTATCAGCCAAAGCGCTAGGGGCGGTCCCTGGCGCGTCTACCTGAAATTTAAACCATGACATATGATTGATGAGGCAAGATTCATATACTGAGAAGTATAGTCTTTGAGCTAAGAAACTGAGAAATGACCTGAGAAGAAAGCATTGCAGTAGAAGCTCTATTCGCCATTGGCTTAGCTCTTACTGTCTTTGGTCTAATAGCAGCCACTGCATATTCAGAACATGTAGTTCCCGGAGACGGGGCAGCGTTAATAGCACCAGCTAGTAGCTCTGAGAAAGACCTAAAGCTCGAGCAGCTGGGCTTCGAAGCAACAGGTTTCGTGATCACTGATCTCTCCGCCTTCTTAACCTCCATATCTCAAAGAAATTGCACAATATACAAAGTTTACAGAACTCTTGAGGATTGGAAACAAAGTTTCTTATGTGGAACGCTACGCCCCTGTCATTATGTAACTCGCCCAAGTAGAAAGAGAAAAATCTTGCAAAGCATCGAGTACTTGTGACGGATTTTTACCAAAGACAGCCTTCTGCGTCTCTAAACAGGTTCTGGAAAGCCTGCAAATTAAGGTGGACATTATATCATCGACATGAATAACCAAATGAGCGCAGAACCGAAACAGAAAGGATCATTATATCATCTATTTCCCATCATAACCTGATGGGGGTAAGAGGACTAATCTATCTTCCAAGATGATGTCTCGAATAAAACAAGCTAAATTATGGAGTACAAGTACTGATCTATCTTCCAAGAACAATGACATAAAACCGTATTCAGAACCTAACATTCAACTCTAGTTACAGTGCATCAACAACCTTATCCTATGCTGATAAGCCCTCACTCGGGAAAGGTCCACAAACATTGTCCTATTCTGGTTGTGATTAAACCTACATGACCTCAACAATTTTCGATTTAAACCAGAAAAAAAAAATTCCCTTTGCCTATGATGAATTTGGAGCCCAAATGCTTCTAATTGTACAGACAGCAAGATCTTAGAAGCAGAGATAAATTGGAATTCAAAGATTGAGTACTAATAAACCCAAAAAGAGTATAAAAATGCACTAGATTCGTATTCCAGATCAGGAATTAAGGAGGTGAGTAAGAGATTATGAACTAAATTTGACAGGAGAACAGTTAATTTCACCATCACTTCCTGAGAAGGCCAATTCAGCGATCTCCACACCTTAAGGAACAGAAAAGGGTAAATGCAAACAACAAGCATCAGAAGCCCTAAAAACGGAAGAATTAAACACCCACACACAACAAATGAAGCAAAACCCTAACAAACCCGAAAAGGGAGGCGAGGTTTTGGATATCCAGATGAAATTGGGAGCATGTGAAACAATTCAAGAAAAAGAAGGAAGCAGAAGTCATGAAATTGGTAACCAGATTTGGTTGACAATTCATAACTACCAGTCTAAAACCCTAATCAGAAAATGGATTAGTAGTTATTCATGGAATCACAGTTAATGAGATTTACACTTACACCCACCTGCATTGTAAGAAAGACAACAAATTCCTCTGAACTGAACAAGCAAAGATAAACCCCACATACAGAACCCTAAAAAATGATGATTTCAGCTCAAAATCCGTATACTGATAGTTGAGAGACAAAAGCAAGAGCGGACATTTCTAGCAAAATTACAATGTAGTGAAGGCAACAACACATCAACCGGATTTTGTTAGCACATAGAAATAGAACCCTAATTCCTTGATTTAAAAAAGGAAAAGGAAAAATGAAAATACCTTTTTGAATTGGCTAAGAGTTACACAGAAAGAGGGAAGAGAATGAATAGGACCATAGGAGTAGTGGTTTGCAATCTCCAAGCTCTGTATCTAAAAATAGTAACATTGATTTCATATCCATTGATTTCATTTACCACTATACAGGGAAAGTTGAATGGCTTCAGAATTGAAGTTGACTTAAATTTTCTCATTTATTGCTGTTACAGGGCACACATTTAATTTTTACAACTTATTTTCACAAATAATTTAGGTTGTTGCTACACCAAGATCAGATTCTCATTTATTACCGTATTTCTAGCGGTGAGATTTTAGAAATCGCTATTTCATGTTCTCACTATTCACATATCTTCTCGAGCCTTCCACTTCGGGCTTGGTGTTGTTTATCCAAGAGCAGGGCCGTGCCAACCTTCTTGAGCCTTCCACTTCGGGCTTGGTGTTGTTTGTCCAAGAGCAGGGCCGTGCCGCGTTGCTGAGATTCGAACACAGGTGGAAACCCTTACATGCGCCACACCCACCACTACGCTATTTAGAACATTTGCAAAATTTTGGAAGACCGTTAATATATATCAAATATAATTGATATGGAGCCCCAAAATTTTGGGGGCCCTGTTCCGTTGGGCCACCTGAACTGCCTCATGCACGGGCCTGTCCAAGAGTTAGGTTGTTATATGAGCTGAACAGCTCAGGATTGACTCGAAAAAAGCTCGACTCGAGCTCGTTCACTTATCTAAACGAGTCGAGTCTGAACATAATTTTAAGCTCGGTTCAAAGCTCGGCTCGTTCGATTTAAGCTCGAATAACTCGAATTTCATGGTTCTAAATGTTCATTTAAGTTAATACTCCCTCCGTCCAAAAATACATGGACTTTTACTATTCATGCACGCTTTTTTAGGAGCTAAAAACTATATAAAATATTAACTTTTTTATTAAATTTTTTTAATAATTACAAACTTATTGATAATAAGTTTGTAATTATTAAAAAAATTTAATAAAAAAGTTAATATTTTATATAGTTTTTACCTTCTTAAAAAAGCGTGCGTGAATAGTAAAGGCAATGTATTTTTGGACGGAGGTAGTATGTTATAACCAAGTAGAACTGCTTAAAGTTCGAGTCAAACTCGTTCATTTATTAAAACAAGCCGAGCGTGAATAACAAAGAAAGCTCATTTAAAATTTAGGCTCGGCTCGGCTCGTTTAACAAATGAACCAAGCTTGAACATGTCAAGCTCGACTCGTTCGACTCGAATAACACCCCTATCCAAGAGTGATGGGGTCTGTATAGCGATCTTGTACCAAACATTTGTTGTGTTTGGTATTTCAAATTCGTTACTTTTTTTTAATATCAGATGCATTTAATACTGGACATATGCTAAGGTTCAAACGGATAACAACTCGGCTGGGCCCGGTGGGGTTAAGACAAGTTGGAGGGAGGTCGTGTTTGTGGGCCCACATACGGTAGACTCGAACAACACATAAACCCGAACGGGGTTTCCTTTCAAAACCAATTGGCAATGAGAGGAGTAACCCTTCAACCTTATATGTTGTTCAAGCATTCTATATATTATCGATATGGGACAACCACATTCCAACATGACTGTATATAACACTTGTCGTCGGTGCATATAACATAGCGGATAATTTATTTAACGATTTTTCTAATACGTGTCCATTGATATATACTAGGCACTTAAAATAGAAAAGATACATCAATTTCACTAAATCAATTTTAGGGTTTGATGTATTAAATTAGAAAATACATTGTTTGAGGTGAATTTTTTATTTTTAAAATTGTTTAATGTATATCCATTAGTATAAATTAAAAAAATAGTATTGAATTTGAGACTACAAAATGAGTTTTTGAATTTGGTTTTAAATCCACATTACATTTCATTTGATTGAAAAAAATCTGTAAACTTCAAATATATAACGCAAAGTTATTATAAATATTTTTCTTTCTTAATAAAAATAAGTACATGTGGTAAATTGTACAGAAATAAAAAATAAAAGGTGATTATGTAGAATTTCGGAATTTGGCGAGCAATATGCAAAATGCCAAAATGTGTTGGATCTTCAGAACCCGCGGGATTTGGAATTCCCGCACGTGCATACTCACGTGAGCCTTCCCAACAATTCCAAACGGAAATTCCAACTCTGTTGACTGTTTGGTGTGTGATTCCCTTTCAAAATTGTACAAATCAATCATGTGTTGCCTCGTTGCAGCACATCACTTTCACTTTGGACCAAAGTGCTCTTGCCGATCACCAATCTAGTACTCACCGTTATAATGCAACCAAAACTTACCCGGTTCATAACGAAATTGTCACTAATGGGCCAAAAACCGCAAAAAAATTGCATCTCAATGACATCTATAATGTTACGTACAAACGGTTACGCGCACAACAAGGTTTTCCATGAATATATGCTCTTGGAACTGTAAAGGGATGATGAGGAGGAACTTCTGGACTCATACAGAACTGTTTTGCAAAAACAACTATATAAATGTCCTAGCACTGCTTGAGACTAAAACTAATAAACTACCCCCGGAAGCCGTCTGGAAGAAATGTGGGTTTTCAAATGTTGCTTTTGATCCGGCTAGGGGCTTCTCCGGGGGTATCTGTCTGCTAGGGAAAGACCTTCCTATTTCAGAGGGTGAGATTACACTCATTTCGGTTAACCAAAGACTTGTTCACATAAACTACACTACTAGAAACACAGCCAGTAGCAACGGTTATTTTCAATGGAAACTCCAACTATTTTCACTCTCTAATTGGAATTTCCATCCGAAACCACCTGGATGGAAAAAAGAGCGTTGGAATCAATTCCAACCCTTACTTTCTGATGGAATTTCCAACGTTATATAGTGATGGGAAATTACCAACGACGGAAATGGATGGAATATATAATCCATTTAACCGGTTGCTTTTTCCATTTTTCCAACCGTGTATCCATTGGAATTTCCAACAATATCTGCTAATTGGAATTTCCAACAATATCTACTATTGGAATTAGTTTTCAACCGGTTGCCATTAACCAATTCCCGGTTGATAGTTCGAACTTCCAACACTTTGCCTATTGGAATTTCCAACTATATGTAATGTTGGAAACAATATTTATTGTTGGAAACAATATTTATTGTTGGAAATACTTTTCATCGTCGGCAAAATAGTGGCATTATAATCAAATGAAATCGACAATATCAACCAAAATTAACAAATAATTGAATCTAAAAATATCATACCACATTCACCTATAAAAAAATTTAAATTGTATTATTATTAATTATGAAATGAAAAAGCATATACAATTTGAATATAATATAAATATTAGAGTAACTGTCTAGGATTCGATAACAAAATTAAACATTAAATATAATTTTATAAGATGCTTGATAATCCTAACAATCATTAAAACAACTGTTGAATGAATTTGCATTACAACTATAGGATCCCCAATTAACCATCACCCACCACCGCCGCCGCGTGCTGCACCTCCCCGCATATGGGGATGATGACCTCCTCGCCGCGAGATCCCCACCAAACTCGTGAAGCAACTTCTCAACATCATCCATGAAGTCCTCCTTTTACCGAGAGACCGTCGAGGAGCTCATCAGCCATGTCAACGTACGACCTCTACCCCATCTAGCTTCCAAGAGATCAAGAAGATCGGCGTCAACCTCCATCATTTCCGTAAGTCCTAGTTCGACTTCCTCTCCGGCCTGCTCTACGAGGGCCTCTACCTTTCATCGGGATCCTCCTCTCCCGCCGCTGGCACCTCTACAATAACACCCTGGTATCAAGGAAGATGAAGAAGCTCGAGAAGCACGCCTGCGACGCCGTTTATTGAGGGGTAGATACATGCTCACTTGTACACTCATTTGCTCTCTCAACTTGTCGGCCATAGAAGGTGATAGACCCATTTAAATCGTACATATGATGACTGCTTTCCATCTTGGCGGTTAACAAATGAGAGATTGAAAAACAGATGACATATATATATTGAGAGACTGGAGAAGAGAGTCAAGCGGTTAACTAGAGTCGTTCATTTTTTTCCACTAAGTCACCCACTAATTAACTAATTAAGGACGTGGTTGATCAGTTGTGAATTGTGATCCTTTCATTTCAATTGAACTGAAATTCTTTTCTTTCTTTTTCTTTTTTTAAATTATTTGTTTTTTCAATCTAACTAATTATAAAATCTCTCATATATATATTTTCCTTTTTTTATAGGTTACAATTAACGATAAGATCCATCTTTACCAATGGATGGGTAGTTAGTGAATCTTCCAATATTTTCAAGATTTAGATTTTTTTTAGAAAAAGAAGATTTTTTTCCATTTTGTAAAGCAAATTTATAATTAGCTTTAACTGACTGATGCAAAAATTTGATAAAGAATTAGTGTTAACCGGCTGATGCAAAAATTTGATAAAGAATTAATTTCTATTCATTTTGTAAATAATGTTTCCAACGAAAGTTAGTGATGGAATGTGTTTTTAATCTATATTTCCAACAATTTAAGTTGTTGGAATTTACTTCCAACAATTTTAAATGTTGGAATGACTTTGGAAAACTATTTCCAACAACTTTCGATCGTGGGAAAATACCACTTATTCCTTTCCAACAACACATACCTTTGGAATTTTTTTTCCATTATATTTTAGTGTTGGAATTTCATCCATTGAATAATTTTGTTGGAACTCTCTTGTTGGAATTGAATGTGTTTCCAGTAGTGCTATCTTGACAAGAACGTCAATAAAATGACAGCAATTGTTGTGGTCTATGCACCACCGGATCGTCGATCCAAGGACGCATTTTGGGATAATCTTACCACTTATGCATCAAACCTTACTGATCCCTTCTGCATTGTAGGGGGTCTAAACGAAATTTCAATACCAGAAGACAAGCTGGGAGGTATCCATCCGTCCGCAGCAAGATTTAAAAGACTACAAGATATAAAATATTCACTACAATTATCTAAAGTACCAACTCATGGAGGTAGCTATACTTGGAAAAAAAGAAAATCGGATTTCCCTAACAATAGCTTCGCCAAGCTAGATCGTTTATTAGCTCAAAACGAAGTCATTTCAACCTTTGATGGCATTTGAGTTAAAATCCACCTATTCACCACCTCAGACCATGCTCCAATTTCTATCGATCTGCGGTCCCCGACGCAGATAAACAGGAAACCTTTCCTCTTTGAATTGGCTTGGACAACTAAACCTGAGTTTACAAACCTGGTGCGTCAGGCTTGGAGGCTTAACCCTACAGGTTCCTTCGTGTTTAGACTCGTTAAAAAAAACAAGCCTTCTAAAAGACCTGGCTAAGCGTTGGCATAAATGTACTTTTAACAATATTCATAAACAAATCTTCGTGACAGATGAACAACTGTTGCAGTTACAACAAAAGTTACTCGTTAGCCCTAACCGGGAGCTCAGTGACAGACATAAGAGATTGCTCAACAAGAGAGAATGAATGCTTGACTTTCAACGTCGGTATTGGAGCCAACGTGATAAGGTTAAACATATCAGATTAAATGACACAAACTCCAGTTATTTCCATCGTATAGCTTCATCAAAGCGCGGGAGGAAAATCGTTAAAGTCCTTACAATGGAATCGGGTCTGATTCTGTCAGACCATAACTTAATCAGAAACGAATTTGTCGACAACTTCTCAAAAAGATTCAAATCATCCTATAACCATGACATCCCCTGTGACGATGATCTGCTTGTCATTGACCGAGAGATTCCTAATCAGCAGAACCAGATGCTCACTGCGCCCATCACCAATGCAGATATTAAGACTGCCCTCTTTTCGATTCGTGCTGATAAGGCTCCGGGCCCGGATGGCATGCCATCGGGTTTCTACCAAACTTATTGGGATATTGTCGGATCTTTGATTATTAAAACGGTTAAAGCTTTCTTTTCAAGTGGTAAGATGTTGCGCCAAATTAACCACACGTTCATAACCCTTATCTAGAAAAATGACGACCCTCAAACTGTCAGTCACTGTAGGCCGATGAGCCTCTGCTCGACTGTTTACAAAATTATCTCCAAGATTTTAACAGCTAGATTGTCGACAATTTTCGACAAACTCATTCACCCATTACAAAGCGCATTTACTAAAGGTCGGTCGATCCAAGACAATATCCTCATTGCTCACGAGATTTTTCACTCGTTTCGATTAACTAAAGCAAAGGCCGGCTATATGGCAGTCAAGCTAGATATGGAAAAGGCTTACGACCGTATTGAATGGCCTTTCCTTTTCTCTACGCTCACAAAATTTGGTTTCGACTCGAAATTTGTTCATTGGATTAAGGAATGTGTACAGACAGTTTCGTACTCAGTACTTATAAATGATGAACCATCTACATTTTTCGTCCCGTCAAGAGGACTCAGGCAGGGAGACCCTCTGTCTCCCTTCCTTTTTATCCTCACAGCGGAGGTTCTGGCAAGAACTCTACATCGACGGTCAAACGTCTCCAAAGACTTAGGTTTCACTTTGGGGGGAGGAGGGGTTAAGATTCCCTTTCTTGCTTTCGCCGACGATATCATGATTTTCGGAAAAGCAAACCTGTCAACTTGTTTTGAGTTCTCCAACACTTCAGCTTTCAAGTTTCCCCTAACACTTCAGCCACAACCATCCAAACAGTTACAAATGCTTTGGGTATCCCCAAGTCAAATAATCTAGAAAAATATCCAAGCTGTCCAATTATCAATGGGCGTGTCAACAAAGATACTTTTGCGGATATCATCCTCAAAACAAAGCAACAACTATCAAAGTGGAAAGCTTCCTCTCTTTCTGCTGAATGCAGAAAAGTCCTAATTAAAGCTAACCTTTCAGCTCAGTCGCTGTTCCTTATGCAAGCTTTCCTTTCGCCTTCGTCGATCCTGCACGAGCTTGACAAGATCTATAGACAATTTTTCTGGAACAAAGACACAAAGAGCATTCCTCTGATTAGATGGGACAAGATATGCACAGATACCCTTGTCGGGGGTCTGGGCATTTATAAGGCCGAAACGATGAATATAGCATTACAAATGAAATTATTGTGGAAATTAATTGCAGAACCAGACAACATCTGGGTTATAGTAATAACATGGAAATATTTAAAAGGGGTCCCACTTCTTCGATACCAACACAAGGGCAATACCTCATGGCAATGAGCTAAACTAAACTCTATTACCAATCTTTTCAAATCTGGTCTTCGCTGGTCAATCGGTGATGGAAAGACTGCTCGGTTCTGGACAGACATTTAGGCCACTCAAAAACCGTTGATCAACATGTCTCTACAATTGCCTCCGGATGAAATTTTGGATTTGACGATTGACAGATTTATTAATGACAATAATACTTGGAACGCTACCAAACTTGAGACATACTTACGAGGCCTACTCACCATGGATATCATATCCAAAATTACAACAACTCACCTGCCCCACAATTTTTTCTCTGACAGACTATTCTGGGGATCTAGCAAAGATGGCTAGTGTAACGACCCAAAAGTTTGGATATCCGAATATGCCTCCATTAATCCACTTAGAGAATTAATAAGGTTCGGACGATCCGGTTATTCGAGGTACGTTAAGGAAGAGTTTTGAATTCTTCCGTGAGCTTTAGATCTTACGACCGAGTACGAGTTATCACTTAGATTATTTATTTAGCGGAAGTGTAGATAAGTTGTTAAAACGGAGATTTCGAATCCCAAAGCAAACGCATGCCCATTGGAGGTTAGAACCTGTCCTAGGTAACTATTGCAAAACGGTTTTTGAGCGGGTTTTGAAAATGTTTTATAACTCGTGCGTACTCAGGTCGAGCAACCTTGGCTCTGATACCAACTTTGTAACGACCCAAAAGTTTGGATATCCGAATATGCCTCCATTAATCCACTTAGAGGATTAATAAGGTTCGGATGATCCGGTTATTCGGGGTACGTTAAGGAAGAGTTTTGAATTCTTCCGTGAGCTTTAGATCTTACGGCCGAGTACGAGTTATTACTTAGATTATTTATTTAGCGAAAGCGTTGATAAGTTGTTAAAATGGGGAATTCGAACCCCAAAGCAAACACATGCCCATTGGAGGCTAGAACCTGTCCTAGGTAACTATCGCAAAACGGTTTTTGAGCGGAAGATAAAGGCGGAATTAAAGTACAACACATGTCGCGACCTAGTCGGGTCAAAATGAAAAAGTAATAAGTAGCGAGAAAATACTAAAACATGGTCCATGTCTCTCTCACTCTATCGTCCCATAGGCTATGCCCGACAAACATCCACATATGATCACGCATATCGGGTATCGGGGGTACTTGAATCTAAAAACAAGAAAGATAACGGGGTCAATCATTGATTATTGATACACGTATGCACCAGCATACTTTGCGAGTACGTAAAAAGGGATATAAACGTGATGCGATAAAACTGTAAATACACTATCATGCTCCTAAGGCATAATCTGAATATATAAATAAATGCGTTAATGGGTACCCAAATGATAACAATCAACCATATAATCCCTTTCCAAATGCTTGGAGGTTACACCACCCTTTATCACCGAATTCTTGGAGGATGTGCCAACCTTTATCGAATGCTCGAAGGTTCAGCTACGCCGCAGCCTTTATGGAATCCCGATAATCACCACACAACAACATAGAATAGGATGGCCGCCTATTATAACAAAGACAAAGAGAAGACAAGGGTTCATTTCATTCCCTATGTTCCGTTCTATGTTATAATTCCGATTTATACCCTACAACAATTCTATGTCGTAAAATATGAATGAATCTATCTCGTTACGACACTCATGTGTCACAAGTAACCTCATGAGTACGTCTAGGGGACTTACCTGAAATCCGAAGGTAAGCACGGAAATCAACAAAGCACCAAGTGTAAACACGAATCAAGCGCCTAACAATTGTAATTATTTCACATTAGGTTCTTCTTATTAATGCATCACATAAACCCATATCGCAAGATAATCACACACATTCACATAAGGTTAATTGCTTAAGGACTTATAAGCTTGGTTAAGTATCCACACTTAATAAGTTATAATCCGGGTCATATATATCATCACGTAATCCTAACCTTTTCATCCTTATTATTGGCCAAGTTATGAGTATACTTCATTTCCGTATTTTATATGCTCTAAGTTTTGGTTATGCCATCATATATTTAACCAAATTCTTAGCATTCCCTTAACCAAGTTTTTAATCGAGTCATTATAAACATCATTTACTAAAAGTATAATAACTCTTGATCCAACCGTTGGATCGTCCTCATTTTTGGAGGGAAGCTAGATAACATTGTCATGAACATCATTTTAAGATTTCGGCCAGATCATATCATTGGATTGGAAATAAAGTCCAAATTACAGAGGCACATATATCCATTTTGTTTTTTGACGTTTTTGCTACAAAACGCAACAAAAACACATAGAGGCTCCACTTTCTAAGCCTTTTCCACACCAAAACACATCTGTCCTAGAGAGGGGAATGCGGATGAGAGATTACCTTCGAAGAGTCCCACACAAACGACTCAAGAACACCCTCGGGAGTCCTTCGGAACACCTTCCAAACACCTTGCCATTTTGTCACCAAAAATCCCAAAATATGATTTAGATTCTTACTCAGAGTTGAAGAAAAGGAGTTATAAAACATGTTGGAACTCAGTTTTGAAAGGAACCAAGAGGACTTACCAAAGATCAAGTTGAAAAACCCAAGGTCCTCTCTAGAACACTCCACTGCAGCCCCAAAGATCGGTCAGTTTGGAGGGGCAAATCACCTTGTATTTTGATGTTTGATATATTTATTGAAATATGATTCAAAGACGGAGCTAAGGGCTCAAGAATCACTCCATTTGGATCAATATTGAGGGAGTTATGGCTTTTTGAATGGAAGGCAGCCAAAAGGGACTAGCAATGGAGATAGGCTTCTTTTCTCTCCCTTTCCTCTCAAGTGATGGCTTGTTCTTTGTGAATGAGTGAGGCTGAGCCTTGGGGATCAGATTTAAAGAATGGGAGAGGACTACTTTGGTCAAAGCATGGGAGGGGTGATGGGAAAGAGATTGGGTGAGATGAATAGGATCTTAGCTTGTCATATGATCAAATCAAAGGGAGTGGGTGAGATGTGTGCAAGGAATGGATGGGGCGGCTGCCCTTATATTAGCAAGACGTAAATCCCGAGTTTGTGACACGTTAAAATCCGTTACGTTTACAAGATACGAGAAAAGTGGCTCGGGTATATATTTCTTTCATAAAATCCATAATTAAACCAATGTAAAGCCATCCATAAATTTTAAATTTTCCGGGTTTTCATAATCATAAGGGAGGATAATATCCGGATTATCCTACGGATATTTTATAAATATTAATTAAATTTCGGTCTTTATAGCTGGTTCTCCACGTCATCAGCGACAAAGCTAATCCCAAATCACGGGGGGTGACCAGAATTTTGGTTGCAGCTGGATCTGGAAACTAGACATCCCATATAAGTTAAGGCATTTCCTTTGGAAGATTGCCCGCGATGGTCTCCCAACCACTGATAGACTGCATTGGTCTCATGTCTCAGTGCCCTCCGGTTGCATCTTCCGTGGATGCACTCTCGAATCTACAAGTCATATTCTAGTACAATGTCCCACAACGATCTCTCTAACAAAAACTCTCCAGATCAGCCACCCCTCAAATGATGATATCGATTCAGACATCAAACCAAATCAACTGCTAAATAACATTTACACCAAATTAGGCATCAATGCCTTCACTAAACTGGCTTTTGCTTGGTGGGGTATTTGGTATTTTCGAAACCAAATAGTTTTCCAACACATAAACGACGCCTCTATCTAGGCTATAGCCATTTTCTGCAACTCAACTTACCAAACATGGAATGGCAGAGTTGATGACTCTGAGACGATCGCTACAAATCAACCTCGGACTAGGACCTGGGGAACCGCTGCAGGCTCTAACCCAACCGCAATGTCCGATTCCAGATCTGAGAAATGGAAAAAACCACCGACAGGTTATTACAAACTGAATTTGATGGCTCTTACTGCCAGTCGGGGGTCGGAACCTTCAGCTTCGTGATTCGGGATCATATGGGAAATATTCTGTCCCTAGGGGGGCCCTTGTAATAATAGCTCCGCTATTTTCGCTGAGGCCATGGGCCTTGAGATGGGGGTCTCCAAGGCAAAATCGCTAGGAGTAAATAACCTTATGATCGAAGGAGATTGCTTGGTCGTCATATAGGCTTTGCTGGGGGACTGGAATCGCCCCTGGAATATCGAGCTGCTGATGGCTGATACGACTGTAGATTTATATACATTCTCTCATGTTGTTATTCGTCATATTTTCAGGAATATCAATGTTGTGGCTGACAGGATTGCACGTATGGCCTACACTGTCCCTGTCGATGATAGCTTCACTGATGATCCAGAACTTTGTGTTCTCGTCCGCTCGGACGCACTAGGAAAGAAGCCGGGTCGTCGGTCCTAATCCTTATCTGCTTCCAAAAAAAATTGTTCCTTTACATTTCCTCAACAAATAATATTTTTTTAAAAAAATTACTGTATTTAATTTTAATTAAGGGAAATTTACATAAAATCACCCTTAAAATAGGTTAGTTTTGACTTAATCTTAAAGTAAAAGTTTTAAAAAAAATCACC
This sequence comes from Persicaria maculosa, assembly GCA_963922045.1. NCBI lineage: Eukaryota > Viridiplantae > Streptophyta > Magnoliopsida > Caryophyllales > Polygonaceae > Persicaria > Persicaria maculosa. The sequence continues at coordinate 69,534,581 of OY998259.1, read as the reverse complement.
CATAAATTTGTTTTTTTTTTAAACCAACCATGACTCTTTTTATGTTTAAAAAAGTTATAAAAAATGTTAAGTTTTCATATTTTCTTAAATATTTTGCTTACTTTATATATAATTAGGTCATACTGAATAAAAGGTGAGAATTTAACATTTTTAAAGAACTTTTTATATATAAAAAAAGGTCATGGTTGGTTTTTTGAAAGAAAAATAAGTCTATGGATGGTTTTATGATAACTTTTATTTTAAAGATGGTTTTGTGAAAACTCTCTTATTTTGAGTGGTTTTTTGTAACACACTCGTTGATTAAATTCATACAATACTGAGACAACTTATGACATGTGGGAAGATATGAGTTTTTTATTTAAGTGATGCCCAACGAGGTGGGTTAGAGAAGAGTTGATTTTTTTGGTGAAAAGGTGAGAGCTAAGCTCTCAATAAACGAGAGAAAACGGGCTACACAGGCAAAAGTCGAGGAGTATCCCTTCCCCTAATATCCTCGGAGACAAGCTAATACACATCGTAAGAGATGGCACAACAAGTTCATGAAGACTAAGAGGAGAAGAAAGAGCCATGGATGCAAGGGAGTCGGCGACGAAGTTCGCTTCCCTATAGTCATGCCTCACCAGGGTATCCCAATCCCGGGCAAGAAAGCTCTGGCACTGACGTACCGGGCTAGATAGGGGATGACAGTCCCTGATGCCCTTCTCAATAAGGCCTATAGCAAGCATAGAATCAGCTTCAATCATCACCTTCCTATAGCCTCGCTCCCACGCCAATCTCAAGCCATCAAGCATTCCCCAGAGCTCCGTCACCGACACTGTACAACATCCAAGACGCCGGACATAACCGGTCACCCACCGACCGTCCTCATCCCGGATGACACCCCCAACACCCGTGGTTCTATCTGCAACAACAGCCCCATCCGAGTTCAGTTTCACCCACCCGGCCAGGGGCTTCACCCAGGCGATGTCGACTTGGTGTTTTTCCTTTGGAGCACTTTCTCGGCCGTCAGCTTTCCAGGCCCACACATACTCTTCAGCTCGGTTAGAGAAGAGTTGATGGAAATCCTTATTACGTACCCCTCATAAATGCACGTTCAAAATAATGTAGTGCGTGCACATTTAATTAGATGTTGTAATTTTTTTAATTAATTATGTTTTTAATAATCTTTAGCAGAGATAATTAGTCCATGCCCAAAGCAACGTCATGATTTGCAGTGTATATAATAAACGCGTTGAAGATATGACCATGGATTAAAACAATGAGAAGAGTAGTATTTGGAGTTTTGATTTGGTTTTGTTGCTTACTTTCTCGTGTTTTATTCTGCCTTAATTTTTTGTTCAGATTTATTAGCCGTGATTTTTCTATCATTCGTCTATCATGTTTTATCCTTGTTATTGTATTATGAAAGTAATAACAACCGAGCTCTCGATTTAAATGTCGAAATTGAAAAGATAAAAAAATCGATATATTATATGGAAGAAGCTTTCTATCACAACTGATTATCGAGTTTTGTATATAAAGATAGTATAAGGGTGTGTGTTTGACAGTAGATTATAAATGAGAGATTTTTTTTGTAGATTATGGAGATTTTGGAGTTTGAGATTTTTTTGTAAAAAGATATTGTAAAAAAACTGAAAGGTGTTTGGTGTTTATAGGGTTTTGAAGGTTTTTTTTTATGAAGAAAATGTCGAAATTGCCCTCACATTCTTACCCCTCCTCTCCTACCTCTCTCTCATCTCCGACTTCGAGCAGTTGTTCGCACGTGTCTAGGATTTGAGCCCATGGTCTTCTTCCTCCCTCACTAATCATATTTTGATCTATTTCTCAAATCTTCTCCTCCAATCTTATTAATGGCTACCGTTTTGTTCCACTGCGAACTCGAAGAGCTCCAATTCCTTCGCAATTAGGGCACCTCTACCTCCGCCTTCCATGGCAATCAGGGCAAATCCGCCTGTGCGGGGTTATTTTGCCCTTGCCTATTGCTCTTCGGATCTGATTTTGCTCGAGGCTTTGCTTGCCTTGCCATTTGCTTTGGGATTCCATAACACACACGCAGAGAAGGCAACGGTGGATCTCGATGACGGCGAAGACAAAGGAGTTTGATGGTGGAGAAGGAGCCCGAGACGATGGTGAGCGAGTCTCACCAGGGCTCCTGATTGAAGATGAGAAGAAGGGCAGGAATGACCAATGATTTTGAGAACCTCCACAAAATCTCTGAAATCTTGACCCCCCAAGCTTCCATTTCCACCTAGAAAATATCTCCGAAAGTTTCTACAAAAGCTTCATAATCTTCCTCAAAAGACACTGACAAACACCAGTGCAAGCAACTTCTTTTTTTTTTCATAATCTCCAAAATATACGATCAAACACACTCTAAATAGCTAAATAGGAGATGAACGACATTCAATCGAGAAGTCTTAAAAAACCAATATTTATTTGCCACAAAAAGAATTTGTTTTGGCCACAATTTATTTGACGAAAATGATATGTAGTTACTAATAAGTTAAAAGTTCGAATCCTCCTTCCTTAGTTGATGGGGAAAAAATTATTTTGCATAACTATTTTTTTTAGCTACAATAGTTAAGAAATGATCTAGGTATCCAAGATTTCTCCACCTTAGTTGTTGCTTGGTGGAGCCTTTGATTCTTTAGAAACAAAAAAGCCTTCGAAAACATCAACCCTAACCCAAAAACAATCTTATCTTTCATTTCTGAACATATCTTCAAGCAATTGATCTTAAAATAAATAATATCATTATTAAAGGTGATAATCTTAGCATCATTAATAACCTTAAGACTGAATGCTCATGTTCCGGTGAGATTGAGATGACTTTATCTGACCGTCTCCTTTCTCTCCACCATTTCTCTGATCTTGAGATTCATCACGTCTTTAGGGAAGGTAATTGTGTCGCTGACCATCTTTCTCATCTCTCACTTCCTTGCTCTGGCACCTCTCTCCCTTCTGACGCTGCTCTTTGCAGTATCATCCTTCGGGATGTTCTTGACTAGTTGTTTTTGCAACTACCAAATTCTTTTCGGTTAAAAAAAAAGACTTAAGTTATACCCTGCATTACACTTGACTATTTTAAAAATAATTTCACATCATTAAAAATTACATTAACATGTTTAGACTTTATTTACTTTCATACTAGAGTACTACCCCGTACTATGCACGGGATTATCAATTTTTGTATCAATGAATATATACATTCATATATATTAATGCAAATAAAAATAATTCAAAATTAAAAATTAATTAAATATAAAATCGGTCTAATCTATTTGATTTTTTTAGACTCTTTCCTTTCATATTTTAGTTATTCCTTAAATTAAGTATGTACGGTTTTAATTTTTCATCTAGATTATACTAAAACTATTTTAGTTTTATTTTTCTATACACTATTTTTTTTCTTGTCGGAAACTAAAATTATAGTAGAGCATGTATCTTACTATTATAGGGAGTACTTATTTATAAATGAAAATTTTATAGCATTAGATGTTTCAAAATATATTGTTGTATTTAATAATATATATGTATATATATGGAGTCTATTTTTGGTAATTTACAATTTAAAAATATTTGTCAAAGCATATGAATATAACTTAATTTAAAAATATTTACAATTTCAAATATTATAGAAATAATTGATTAGATAAAATAAAATTAGTCTCTTTAGCTTCTTATAAAGGTTATTTATTTTCTTTTTAGTCTCTTTAATTTCTTATAAAAATGATTTATTTTCTTTTTAAAATCTTCAATATTTCTCATTTATTCCACCCATTTATAGAAATAATTGATTAGATAAAATAAAATTAGTCTCTTTAGCTTCTTATAATGGTTATTTATTTTCTTTTTAGTCTCTTTAATTTCTTATAAATATAATTTATTTTCTTTTTAAAATCTTCAATATTTCTCATTTATTCCACCCATTTATGACAAAAAAGCTTCTTTTAGATATCAAAATTACACCCACATGTGATGTATTCAAACTTCAACCCAAATTAAAAGGATCGCCCAATTTTCCCCAATTTAGGCCCAAATAGGTGACAACCCAAAATAAAAATACAACACTAGCATTTAATTAATAATGGGGGCGAACGATCAAAAAAAAAAATGGGGGTGAACGAAAGGACCGGATCCACTCCTTATATTAGGAGTCCTAATAAACTAATCTCCACCCTTTAAATAATTCAATAGCCAAGATCACTTTGATTTAAATTAAAAAAAAATAAAAATAAACAAACCCTCCTTTTCCTTCTGCTGGAATAAAAATAACCCCCAATTCCCCCCACCCACCACCGCCGGCCTTGTTCACCTTCTCGGCGTCCTCGAGCAATCTCCGGTACAGCTTCGCGTCTTGCAAGAACTTGAACGACGGCGGCGGGAAAGTTCTTAGCCTGTTGATTTCCGCCTCCAAGTCGAACGACTCAAACAGAGGAGGAACTCCTTGCTGCTCGGGCTCCAAGCCAGTACAGCTTCTCCTCCAAGCCTGTTGATTTCCGCCTCCAAGCCGGCCTCCTTGGGCTTACGAACAGGTCGCTCAAGCTCCGAGTTCTTGAGCCTTTCCCTGCTGGATTTGGATCTCTCATCTTCGGACTCCAGATCCTCCTTCGTTTCCTCTTTGATTGGGAACAAAAACCTGTTGTGGATCCTCATCGGCTCTGCCTCCACCATCGCGTCTTTCTCGCCTCCCATGGTGCGGAGGAGGAACTCCTTGCTCGAACCGAGCTCGATGTCCAGAGTTTCGGCGTTCCCAGGCGCATATTCGCAGCGGCCGGCGGTGATGGGTGGGGAAATAGGGGGTTTATTCCAGCAGAAGACAAAAAGGGATTTTTTTTTATAAATCAAAAGATCCCGGCCATTGAATTATTTAAAGGGTGGAGATTAGTTTATTAGGACTCATAATATAAGGAGAGGATCCGGATTCGAATGAAAGCATGCATGTACTTATGGTAATTGGCAATTGTTCTCACGATTCAAATCAATACTTGTTTTTTTTGGTGAACGAACGAGAGGGGGATAGCCCTCCCAGAAAACATAAAGAGGCTACATAACGACTAAAAGGGGAGTATTCCTTTCCCTACAATCATCTTCCATAAGCGTCCCAATTCCTTTGGCAGGTTCCATCAACACATGACGGCCTCTCGGAAGAGAAAGACTCATCTTGGCAAGGGAGTCAGCGACCATGTTCGCTTCCCGAAAGACGTGTCGGAACTTAACGATCCTGTTCCTCTTCAAAAAGCCTTGGAAAGACTTTACCACACTAGACGATGGATGATAATCAGCCACCCCATTGATCACCATTGAGTGAGCCATCTGCGAGTCCGTCTCCAATTCCACTCTCCTGTAGCCACAATCCACGCTAAACCCAAGCAACCATGAATCCCCCATAGTTCCGCCATTATAGTTGGGCAGTAGCCAATGCTGTGGCCAAATCCACCAGCCCACTGACCGCTCTCATCTCTTAGTGCCCCTCTTGCAGCCGCTATTCCATCCTTTTTGACCGCCCCATCTGCGTTAGGCTTGATCCACCCCGATTCCGGCTTCTCCTAAGCTATTAGCAGCTCCCGCTTCCCAGACCGCTCGTAGTCCTTGTTGCTCTTGTTCCACGCATCTTCATACTCTTAAGTTATTTCTTCAATAAATTTCGCCTTGTCCGGTCTCTTCCCTCCATTATTGAATACTCGGTTGTTTCGCCAGCGCCAAGCCCACCAAATTGTATTGGCAAACACACTTGTCCACTGCACTCCGTTGGCCATCTTCCGCTTTGTCATTAAGTTCGACTGTGAAGACTCCACCTTGATTGTAAGATCTTGAGCTCTAACTTGCAGGGTAATACCAAGGGATGATGAAAGACAAAACACTATCTTGGTTTCAAGGTCTTGAAACTGGGACTAAGTTTGCGTGCATTCTGAATACTTTACCAGGTCATATTATATTGGGCTATTTATATTATATCTGTCCAAGCTAACTTGCAAGACTCGGTTTAAAGAGATGGGCCTATTATTGAATGGGCTGGTGTATCGAAGGTTTTGGACTCACATCCATTTGTGAGAAATTTTATATACTTTCCATCTCGAATTAACTTGGTTTAGGAAAGAAGATCTTCCAGAAGAATCAAGACTTTCCAATTGCATCTGATCTTGAGGAGCACACCTTGGAAATGGAAGGAATTATTTTTGGGAAGAATTCAAACCTCAACGGTCTGCTCTTACTGTCTTCAACAAACGTCTATTTATACAGCGGCATATAGAAGTCCAAAGGCATTGAAGCAAGCAGTCAGTTGAAAGCAATCAGATCAGCAAAAGCATTCTCTCGAATACTCGTTAAGCTTAGTGTGGTTGGTTTTTAAGAGTTGAGAAAAACACGGTTTTTATTGTACAAGTCATTTGATTCACTCTTAGATTTTCATAATCGCCATAGCACACTTTGGTGTGTAGTGAGAGCCTTTATTTCACTTGTAAGGTTGAGAGCTAAAATAGAAGCGGTGAGCTTTGTATAGGGGAAGGAAAGTTCTCCTAGGAAGTTCTAGGCTCAAGGAAAGTGAAATAAGAAGGTTTGAATCCTACGGGTTGGATAACCCTAAGCAGGGACGTAGGACAAGTCCGTACCGAACCTCGTTAACAATTTGTGTGTTCATCTTTTACATTCCGTATTTACTTTATCTTACTCGATTTTACTTAGTCAAGATTTGATAGCATATCAAGGTCTTGACAAGTTGTTTTGAAAACTTCTTTAAGATTTCTTATCTTTCGAAAATCGAGCATACTCTATTCAACCCCCATTCTAGCGTATTATTTATCACCTTATAGACTCTTCAATTGGTACCAGAGCTTGGCTCACTGTTTTTTTATCTAACAATCTTGTGAGTTTCAATATCTCTACCATAGGTGATGGAGGATTTGCCCAAGGGAGATCAACCAACCGACCTCCTCTGTTTTGTGGCAATAACTTTGTTCATTGGAGATTTCTGATGCAGATGTTCATCATTGATCAAGATCTAGAGCTATGAGACCTAGTCAAGAAAGGACCACACGTTCCAATGAAGACTGTTGATGGGAAAGAAGTCGAGAAGACGGAAGCTGAATATACTCAAACAGATTTGGAAAATGTCGCTAAGAATTTCAAAGCTATGAATCTATTATATTGTGCTCTCGATGCTAATGAATTTAACCGTGTTTCATCTTGCAAGAGTTCCAAGGAAATCTGGGACAAACTTGTAGTCACTTACGAAGGCACCAGTCAAGTCAAAGAGAGCAAGATCAATATCTTTCTCAGACACTACGAGCTTTTCAAGATGAATTCCGATGAATCAGTGAAGGAGATGTTTACGAGATTTACTCAAATTTTGAATAACCTCGACTCACTTGGGAAAACTTTCTCTAACCCTGAGAAAGTAAGGAAGGTTCTTAGGAGCATCCCGAAAGCCAAGTGGGGTCCTAAGGTTACTGCAAATGAGGAAGTTCAAGATCTTATGACACTGCCATTGGATGACCTTCTTGGAAAACTTATTACCCATGAGATGATATTGAATGAGGAAGATGGAGAAGTTCCCTCAACAACAAAAAATCTTGCCCTCAAAGCAAAGAAGGAACAGACACAATCTGATTGTGACGAAAGTGATGACGAGGATGATCCCTTTGCTCTTATCACACGAGGACTAGCACGAATTCTGAAGATGAAAAGCAATTCTCAAACAGAGATAATGCTGGATCATCTAAATTCAGAGGTAAGTCACCTAACTCCTCGAAGAAACCAAAAATGCTAACTTGTTTTGAGTGTGGTGAAACAGATCATCTCGTGTAAGAATGTCCTATGAAGAAAAGAAACTTCTTCAGGAGAAACGATCAAAGAAAGAAGGCTATGCTAGCTACATGGAGTGACTCAGATTCCTCAGATGACTTAGATTCAGAAGGAGATCAGGCAAATCGATGTCTTATGGCCGAACATGAGGAATCTCGAAGTCAAGATCTCGAAGAAGTGGTAAGAAACTTAATGTCGGGATCTTCCAATGTTCTTTCAGAAGTTTTGAAGAATATGATTTCTAATGAGGAATCTTGCAACAGTGAGATCAACATCCTAAAAAAAAAGCCGAAGGATCAACAGAAATGCATAAGTGATATGTCGATGGAAATGAAAAATCTTGAAGCTTCCCAGACAGCTCTTGACATTAAAGTCAAGACATTGACATCAGAAAATTCTGATCTCAAGCAAAATCTCTCTTCTCTGAAACTTCGAAATCAGGCTCTAGAGAAAGAGAAGGTTAGGTTAACTGATAAGTGCTAAGACTAGCAGACGTCACTCATACAATTCACAAGATCCAAGGCTAATCTTGACAAGATGTTGGGTGAATAACAATTATCGATTAATAGAAGTGGTATTGGCTACAATAAAAATTTACCTAAAAAACCTAGTACCACTTTCGTTAAAGCAAAAGGAAATTGGCGTTCACCTACTTGTTTTTACTGTTGTAAGAAAAGCCATGTGAAGGAAACCTGTCCGTACAGACGGAAGGATCCTCACATCATTAGAAATACATTTCTAATTCGCTTAAACGAACCAATTAGACAAGTTTGGGTTCCAAAAGGGACTAGACTACCCAACATAGTCTATTCTCATAATGAATCCAAATCTGTTTATTGGTCCAGACGGAAAGGATGATGTTTTTCTTGCATGATATCACCAAGAACAAAGAGCCAAAATGGATCATGGACAGCAGATGCTCTCGGCACATGAGTGGGAAGAAATCTCTATTTCAAGACCTTAAAGAGCAAACCACTGGAACAATCACTCTTGGTGATAAAGGGAAGTGTAACATCATCGGTATAGGTAACATTGGTAGTAATTCAAATAGCTGCATCAAGGACGTATATCTTGTTGATGGATTAAAATATAATCTCTTAAGTGTTTCTCAGCTATGTGACAAGGGAAACAAGGTTGGCTTTGACAGGAACAAGTGTGAAGTCAGAAATGAAGAAACTGGAGACTTGATCCTCACTGCTCACAGGTACAATAATACATATGCAGTAAATGCTAACCAATTTGCAGGTACAAATCTCAAATGTCTCAAGGCCTTGACAGACGACTCGAGTCTCTGGCACAGAAGGTTAGGGCATGTAAGTATGCACACCCTCAATAAGCTGAAATCAAGAGACCTGGTACGAGGACTACCTGACCTAAACTTCAAAAGCGAGGAACTGTGCAATGCCTGCACAAGAGGTAAACAAACACGAAGTTAATTCAAACCCAAAAAGGTTGTAAGTTCTTCTCGCCCTCTTGAATTGCTACATATGGATTTGTGTGGTCCTATGCGTGTCAAATTTCCTAAAGAAAAATAGTACATCCTGATCATTATTGATCATTTCTCTCGCTTTACATGGATTTCCTTTTTAAGAGAAAAATCAGAGGCTTTGTTCGAGTTTTCTAAGCTTTGTAAGGAGTTGCAGACCTTGAAAAACCTACCAATCGCCTCCATTCGAAGCGATCATGGTAAAGAATTTGATCAACTCAAGTTTGATTTGTTTTGTGCTAAATATGGTATTTCACACAATTTCTCGACTCCTAGAACTCCTCAACAAAATGGGGTTGGGGAACGAAAGAATCGCACCCTAGAGAACATGTCTAGGACAATGCTTTTAGAAAATGGTTTGCCAAAACATTATTGGGACGAGGCTATCAATACAACTAACTATATTTTAAACCGTTGTTTAATTCGTCCCATTTTGAAGAAAACCCCTTATGAACTTTTCAAAGGAAGAAAGTCTAATCAAGTTGGCCCTTGCGAACAGCCTGATGCACATCTCCTATTTTAAACCCTTTGGATGTACCTGATTTGTTCATAATAATGGCAAAGATAACCTTGGGAAGTTTGATGCTCGTAGCGATGAAGGTATCTTTCTTGGCTATTCTTCAAATAGTAAAGCTTATAGAGTTTATAACAAGCGCACCAAAAGTGTTGAGGAGAGTATCCATGTGGTATTCGACGAAAGCAATAATGGTGTGTTGAGTGAAACTTTTGCAGATCTCAATCTAAATCATCACGATTCTAATGGAGAAGAAGAGGATAAGTCTGAAAACAAGAATGACCAAGAACGCAACATGCAAGATAAAATCTAAGATACAAACGAGTTATCTTAAGACCTTGAGAAGCAACTACAGAACCTGGATGTGATCGACACAAGCAATGAGGAATCCATCTCACAAACCGTCTCTCAAGACCTTGAAGAAAGACATGTTGTTGTTATGAATGATCAAGGCCTAAAGCAACGAAAGTTTAAACACGCGTCTTCACACTCAGCTCAAGACATCATTTCAGATCCATCCTCTGGTATACAAACTCGATCTAGATTAAAAAAATCTATGTGCTTTCTATGCCTTTGTCTCTCTTGTAGAACCAAAGACTTCTACTGAAGCACTCAAGGATCCGGATTGGATTACGGCTATGCAAAGTGAGCTAAATGAGTTTGAAAGGAATAAGGTGTGGACTTTCCAACCTAGGCGAAAGCATCAATCGGTCATTGGGACTCGATGGGTGTTCAGAAATAAGTAGGATGAAGCAAGAAAGATCATTCGAAACAAAGCAAGGCTTGTTGCTCAAGGTTACAATCAAGAAGAAGGTATAGACTACGAGGAGACTTTTGCTCCTGTAGCAAGGTTAAAAGCTATACGTATATTACTTGCATTTGTATCTTTTACTTGGAAGAAGAAGTTTATGTTGATCAACCACCTGGTTTCGAAAGTGATGAATTTCCTAATTATGTTTTAAAATTGGACAAGGCTCTCTATGGTCTTAAACAAGCCCCTAGAGCTTGGTATGAGAGACTGTCCAAGTATCTTCTTGAAAATGGTTTTCAAAGAGATTTGATTGACAAAACTCTCTTCATCAAGACCCGTGGAAATGATCTTTTGGTAGTTCAAATTTATGTTGATGATATACTGTTTGGTGCTACTAACAACTCCCTTTGCAAGGAGTTCTCTGAGATAATGTGCAAGGAGTATGAAATGAGCCTCATGGGAGAACTGAATTTCTTCCTCGGTCTACAAGTCCATCAGACAACGAAGGGGGTCTTTTTAAATCAAGGAAAGTATATCAGGGAATTGCTTAAGAAATACAAGATGGATCAATCCAAAATAGCAAAGACTCCCATGAGTTCCAAACTCTCCCTTGATCAAGACAAGAATGGTAAGAATGTGAACCAAAAGGAGTACAGAGGTATGATTGGTTCACTACTCTACCTTACTGCTAGTAGACCTGACATCATGTTCAGTGTATGTATGTGTGCTCGGTTCCAAGCTGATCCTAAAGAATCACATCTTATTGTTGTAAAGAGGATCTTCAGATACTTAAATGGGTCTTAAGACCTTGGTCTCTAGTATCCCAAGCAGAGCAACTTTCATTTAACAGGCTATTCAGATGCAGACTTTGCGAGATATAAGGTGGATAGGAAAAACACATCTAGATGTTGTCAACTCCTTGGCTCATCTTTGATTATCTGGCATTCAAAGAAACATAACTCAGTTGCATTATCCACTGCTGAGGCCGAATACATAGTTGTAGGAGCCTGTTGCTCACAGATTCTCTGGATAGCACAACAACTTTGAGACCTTAGCATCATTCTAAAAGGTATTCCTATCAAATGTGATAATACAAGTGCTATCTCTATCACTAAGAACCTTGTGCAGCACTCAAGAACAAATCATATTGATGTGAGACATCACTTCATTAGAGACCATGTGGAGAAAGGTGATGTATCTATTTCTTTCATATCTACTGAGTTTCAATTGGCAGATATTTTCACCAAGCCACTGCCTGAAGATCGCTTCAACTTCATTAGACTGGAACTTGGCATGCTCAACAAGGAATCATTTTCGTAGGGGGGGCAACACTCCCTCATGAAATACATATTCGAATGGCTATCTCAAGACCTTTATACCCTATGGTCCTAAGAGAACCAAAATCCGAATTATATTAATTTTTAGACCAAAATTTTTGTTAATACCTATTTAGATATTAACAGAATTTCCTTTTTGTGAAAATTCTTTCCAGATTTCGAAATAATTCCTTTTAAAATTTTGTCCTAAAGTTTTGTGTATTATTGTCTCTGTTAAAATTGTGATTTGCTACACCTTCCCATTTCAAAAGATTTTTGATCTTTTAAATATCTTCTTTCCATTTATTGTTTATCCAGTTTTAAAGTAAATGAAGTGTACTTGGTTTTAAAAGGGGGAGTGTGGCGTTTAGACTCCTGCAGTACGGCTATTTAAAACCCTCTCCCTCTCCGTCACTTCATTAATCTCTCTCTCCACTCTATTCTTTGAAATTTCTATCATCTTTCAAGACTTTCTCTCCTCTTCCCAAGCATTCTGTATCAATGGCACCCAAGAGGACTGCGACTCCCCCGACTGCTCCTCCATCCAAGCGCTACAAGATGCCTGCCAACAAAGGGAAATGGGAATGCTCTCCTCCGATCGATAGCTCAGAGGACTCAAGCTCATCTTCACCAACTCCGTTGGTCAGAAAGTCCAAGAAGACACCAGTGGCTTATCCGGCATCCACTCGCCCCCAGGCAACCTCTGATATTTCTGCCAACTGGTTTGTCTCCTCCGACGTGGCCAAATTCTGCGAACAAGGTTTTGGACACCGTTGTTTATGCTTCTGCGATGCTGTCGACATAAAATTGCTTGAATCCATGCCCTTGCCCTGCATTTCTCTCTTGAAATCCACATGTCTTTGGTCTATCCTTAACCCTTGAGACTTTGCTTACCCCCATCTCACACGAATATTCTATGCCAACATGATTGCCCACCGAATCAAGGGAACCCTAACCCTTGTCAAAAAGATCAAGAACCACAGAATCCGTCTCTCAGCTGACATTTTGGCCTTAATCCTTGACCTCCCTAGTGAAATTGCCATTGAAGGCTTCCCTGACAGGATTGATTCCATTAATCTTGCCCGAGAAGAGTTCATCCTCCATGCTCTTCCTGATTCCTCTTCTACACACAAGCCTACCCACACAATACTCCAAATGCAGCCAAAATTGATCTTTGCCATTCTTGCTCGCTGTATTTTCCCTCGTGTCAATTTCAGGGATGATGTGATCGTAGTCGCCCATGATCTTGACTCTTTTTTCCTACAAGGGTTTGTCTTCGGAGTAGAACATCAACTTTCATTTGTGAAGACTATTTGGCGGCACTTCGGTATTTTGGCTCGTTCTGGCTGTATAAATTCCGATTGAAGCCGATGAGCACTTGTTGGAAAGATATTTTAAGTGGCTACAACTTTATTGAAGGATGAAATCATCAAATCAGCTTGGAAGATGGACGAAATCTGGCATCTTTTTAGCAGTTCGAAAACCAGGCAGCTTGTCGGAAATGCAATAAATGAAGACGGAATGCAATCAATAAATTCGGATTAAATGACGGGGCTTTATAGATTTCCGAACTTCCATCTGTTTGATGGAAACCAAGACCATTCGGTTCCCCATTATGGTTGCCCATCTCTCCGTCATAAATCTCGGAAAACCCTTTCGTATTATCCGCCATTAGTTTATCGATTTATTTTAATTTCTTTTATTTTTCATAGCATCCATATTTTCCTATATAAAGGGATGTAAGAACTTCTTTTAAGAGACAAGTTGAAATTTGAGAAAAGTTAAGCCTTTTAGCTTCCAGTGATTCGGGTAAAGAATCTCGTTCTTAGATGAGAGGTCGGGAACAAAACCTTCAGTGAGAGGCTGAAGGAGATTCCTTAGTGAGAGACGATGGAATCAAAGGGTCGGAAACACTCGGAGTGCGAGGCCGAGAGTGTGGAAGATCGAATGTTGGAGAGAGCTCGGAGTGCGAGGCCGAGAGCGATCTTGCATCACATATCCCTCAACCCCCATCCCCTATTTTACCACCATTCTAAGGCCTTCCACAGCCCCATCATCACCCTCAAACCACCCCCAAAATGTCACTCCAAAGCAGCCCCTCAATCCCTCTCAAACCAGCCCCGTTTGGAACCGTCTCTGCACAGGAGACGTCTCGGTAAAACGCGATTTCCCGCTTCGTCTGACCTTTGATTGACGAGATCTGCCCCAATCCGCGACCGCGACTTCAAGATCTACAAAAGTAGTACTTGCACGTCCCCAGAAGCCAAGCTAATCGACAGGAAATCGGCAATCTTTGAAGACTGATCTGTGGCCTCGAAAGCTGTCCACAATTTCCCAACTTCTCGGAACTCTCGTCACCGGTCCTTTTGCTCGAGCCCGGGTGCGAGCACGTCAAGTGGTATCAGAGCAACGACAAGGGTTCCTCGGGATATCAGGTCAAAATGTTCAACAAAGTGAGTTCCAAGCCTTTGTCCGAAGAGTACATCCGATGGGCTATTCGAGCCTATGATGATGGGTATCTTCGATGGAGTGACATGGATGACGCTACATATGATGTAGTTGATCAAGAGCTCCGGAGAATATATCGAAAGAGAAGGGCTCGGGAGGAGGAGTCTCAGCGTAAGAAGAAGGTTGAACCACCTTGGGAAGAGATTCGCAAGCTCGCGGAAGATTCAATGCAACAAGTAAAGGAAATTCGAAATCTTGTCAACTCATTGGGGTCGACGCTATCGAAGCCCACAACAGCCCCACCTCCCTCTTCAAAGACGACATCCTCTACGACCATGGGCAAGACACTAGAGATTAATGAAGGCAAGTCCATGGATGTTCCTATTGAGATTGTGAAGGTCAACCCTAGGCTTGAGAAAGATGAGGAAATCATCCAAGTTCCCAAGGTTGCGCTTTCCATGAAGGAGAAACGAATGTCAACCGACATTCCTAGCTTTCTGAATTCCATGTCAAGTAAGTGGTTGGATGCAACCTCTTTCATTCCGTCTTACTTGCCTTTCATGATTCAAGAAGAAGAGAAGATTCAACATCCTTTGAAAGAAGATACCACATGTCCAAAGAAGTCGCTCATTTCCATCACGGATTCGAGGACGAATCCTTTTCAAGGGGAGGAGGATGATGTGATCGTAGTCGCCCATGAGCTCGACTCTTTTTCCCTCCAAAGGTTTGTCTTCAGAGCTAAACGTCAATTTTCATTTGTGAAGACTGTTTGGCGACACCTCGGTATTTTGGCTCGTTCTGACTGTATAAAATTCCGATTGAAGCCGATGAGCACTTGTTGGAAATATATTTTAAGTGGCTACAACTTTATTGAAGGATGAAATCATCAATTCAGCTTGGAAGATGGCTGAAATCTGAGATCTTTGCAGCAGCCCGAAAATCTAGTAGCTTGTCGGAAATGCAATAAATGAAGACGGAATGCATTCAATAAAGTCGGATTAAATGATGGGGCTTTAGAGATTTCCAAACTTCCATTTCTTTGATGGCAACGAAGACCATTCATCTCCCCCCATTATGGTTGCCCATCGATCTCTCCGTCATAAATCTCGGGAAACTCTTTCGCATTATCCGTCATTAGTTTATCGATTTATTTTAATTTCTTTTATTTTTTATACTATCAATATTTTCCTATATAAGGGGATGTAAGAACTTCTTTTGAAAACAAGTTGAATTTGAGAAATCTAAGCTTTGTGCTTCCTTCGTTTCGGGTTAAGAAACAAAATCTATCTTGGTGAGATGCCGGATAAAACCTCTTGGTGAGATGCTAAGAGCGATTCCCTAGTGAGAGACGAAGGAATCAAAGGGTCGGAAACACTCGGAGTGCGAGGCCGAGAGTGCAGAAGATCGAGTGTTGAAGAGAGCTCGGAGTGCGAGGCCGAGAGCGATCTTGCATCACATATCCCTCAACCCCCATCCCCTACTTTACCACCATTCTAAGGTCTTCCACAGCCTCATCATCAGCCTCCATTCACCCCCAAAACGTCACCCCAAAGCAGCCCTTCAATCCCTCTCAAACAAGCCCCGTTTGGACTCGTCTCTGCACAAGCGACGTCCCGGTAAAACGCGATTTTCCGCTTCGTCTGACCTCCGATCGACGAGATCTGCCTCAATCTACGACCGCGACTTCAAGATATAGAAAAGTAGTACTTGCACATCCCCAGAAGCTGAGCCAATCGACGGGAAATTGGAAATCTTTGAAGACTGATTTGTTGCCTCAGAAGTTGTCCACAATTTCCCGACTTCTCGGAACTCTCATCACCGGTCCTTTTACTCGAGCCCGGGTCCGAGCACGTCAAGGGAGTTGGTCACTGAAAATCTTCTGGAGATTCTTTACCTTGTTATGAGCGGTTATGAGCCCAATCTTCCCGATCTTATGATCAATTTTATGCTCCATGTCGCCTCCTCTTCTAGGCCTATGCCCCTACCCTATGCCAACATCATTCCAAAAATCTTTGAAGATTTTGATGTCGACACTTCTATAAAAGAGAGGCAAACTTACAGTGGCAAAATCGAAGGGGCCAGTGGGCGTTGAAGAAGGAAGGCAAGGGACCAACTGCTCCTACTCCAGGAATCTAAGAGGAT
Organism: Persicaria maculosa; assembly: GCA_963922045.1. Lineage (NCBI taxonomy): Eukaryota > Viridiplantae > Streptophyta > Magnoliopsida > Caryophyllales > Polygonaceae > Persicaria > Persicaria maculosa. The sequence continues at coordinate 69,518,121 of OY998259.1, read as the reverse complement.
AGAATTGCTGCTTTGGAGATAGACGTTCAAGACCTTAGGATGGACATGGGGAGAATGTGGACAGATATTGTGTCTAGACAGGATAACACCCATGAACTGCTTTCTATCGTCAACTGCAAACTAGATCAGATGATGCTGCTGAATGCTCTTACATTCACAGCTATTGGCTCCATCATGCCATTAGACGAAGAAACTGCTGATCATGTGAGGGAGAAAGCAGACAATGTCATCCTCAACTGTGAAAGTCTAGTGAAGAACAAAGCCATCTTGCGCCCAACTCACCCTGAACCCAACATTCTGACTGTTGAAGAATATGGGGTTATGACGAAATACAAAGATGTGGAAAGGCAGAAGGTGCTAGCACAGATGGAGAAGGACAAAATCACCAAGGATGCCATGGACAGGTGGAGGAAGAAGTATAGAGATAAGGTAAGAAAGAGGTACATCAGGCCGAACAAGTAGTACCCAACCTTTGGGGAATGGCACGAGGAAGGACCAGCTAAAGCACCTCCTGAGCAGGTTGAACCCTCTACAGCTGGACCCTCTACATCTGCTGCTCCCTTTATTGCGGAGCCCTCTCCATCAGCAGCGCTCACCAAGACCTTCAATAGGAAGAAGAAGAATTCCACTGGTGGTGCCTCTTCTTCAAGGCCTTGATACAGCTCCGCTCCCTCTACCTCTCTATCAGCTTTCAAAATCTCTATATGTTTTAAAACTTTGGTCTGTGGTTTAAAACTCCTACTCTCTACCCGTTTTGCTGGAAGACAAAAAGAGGGAGAATGATTTGGTTGACTGTTTTTTGCTGGCTGGTTTTGCGGTTTTAGGCTTTTGGACGGATGAAACCTTGGTCTAAACATTTTATGCTTTACCTAATATTATATGTGCATATTCTTAATCATGTTTTGACTTCCATCAAGGGGAGATTGAAGGCTCCACCTTGATTGTAAGATCTTGAGCTCTAACTTGTAGGGTAACACAAAGGGATAATGAAAGACAAAACACTGTCTTGATTTTAAGGTCTTGAAACTGGGACTAAGTTTGCGTGCATTCTGAATACTTTACCAGGTCATATTATATTGGGCTATTTATATTATATCTGTCTAAGCTAACTTGCAGGACTCGGTTTAAAGAGATGGGCCTATTATTGAATGGGCTGGTGTATCAAAGGTTTTGGACTCACATCCATTTGTGAGAAATTTTATATACTTGCCGTCTCGAATTAACTTGGTTTAGGAAAGAAGATCTTCTAGAAGAATCAAGACTTGCCAATTGCATCTGATCTTGAGGAGCGCACCTTGGAAATGGAAGGAATTCTTTTTGGGAAGAATTCAAACCTCAACGGTCCGCTCTTACTGTCTTCAACAAACGTCTATTTATACAGCGGCATATAGAAGTCCAAAGGCATTGAAGCAAGCAGTCAGTTGAAAGCAATCAGATCAGCAAAAGCATTCTCTCGAATACTCGTTAAGCTTAGTGTGGTTGGTTTTTGAGAGTTGAGAGAAATACGGTTTTTATTATACAAGTCATTTGATTCACTCTTAGAGTTTCGTACTCGTCATACCACACTTTGGTGTGCAGTGAGAGCCTTTATTTCACTTGTAAGGTTGAGAGCTAAAATAGAAGCGGTGAGGCTTTGTATAGGGGAAGGAAAGTTCTCCTAGGAAGTTCTAGGCTCAAGGAAAGTGAAATAAGAAGGTTTGAATCCTACGGGTTGGATAACCCTAGGCGAGGACGTAGGCCAAGTTCGTACCGAACCTCGTTAATAATTTGTGTGTTCATCTTTTACATTCCCCATTTACTTTATCTTACTCGATTTTACTTAGTCAAGATTTGATAGCATATCAAGGTCTTGACAAGTTGTTTTGAAAACTTCTTTAAGATTTCTTATCTTGTGAAAATCGAGCATACTCTATTCAACCCCCATTCTAGAAGCCACACTGCACAAGGTAAGATAAAGAATTCAGCATCATCATCTGGGTTTAACCAATGATTCCAAACCTCAAGTATGGATGAGCAGTCCCTGAATATGTCGACCATCGTCTCTGGTTGGACGTTGCACTCCGAGCACCAAGGCTCCGAAGCTAAGTGTCTCCTTCACCTTTCCTCGTTGTTAAGAACGACTCCCTGGATAGTAAGCCAAAGAAACGTCCTCACCCTTTCGGTCACCTAAAACATCCATATTGAGTAGTTTCCATCAGCCGAGTCTTCTCAACTCAGCTTATCCGACATCTCTCCGTCTTCAATAATCATAATTGCCGCCAGCTTCATCAGGATACTAGCGGGGAGATCTCCACCTATAGTACTCCACCTTCATCCTTCACCATCAACCCAGTAGTCCCTCACTATCAATGATTTCTCCTCCTCCTGAAGCTGTCGGCCTACCACACTTTCCAGATCTTCATTGAGCAGCCACTTATCCCTCGTTGTTATTTTTTCTTCCGGATCCCTAACCCACCATTGGCTTTCGGCTTGTACATATCATCCCAAGCAACCAAATGGATTTTTCTCTGGTTTTCATTGTCGCCCCAGATGAAGTTTATGTTAAACTGTAAAGTATGGATTCACGATGAAGCAAGAAATGGAGAAATTGAGAGTTTGGAGATGAAGCAAACAATGAATGGATTTTGCAATTGATTTCTTAGTCCAAACCGTGTAACAGAAATGTTACTTATACAACAGTGAAGTGATCCCCTGTGATGCAACACAGTGAGGACTCACTCTAGCAAAATGTTGATCCTAACACCCCCCCCCCCCCTCCTCAAACTGGGAAGGGAGACATTCCCAGTTTGGAGAGCAAATCATTTTGTTGTGATGAAGCTAATTGCTTTGTAAAAACATCAGCCAGTTGGGACTCACTAGGAATGAAACAAAGCTCAATCAAACCATCTATAACCTTTTGCCGGATAAAATGGCAGTTGATTTCTATGTGCTTCGTTCTCTCATGAAACACGGGATTACGAGCAATAGCTAATGCAGACTTGTTGTCACAAAAGAGCTCAACTGGCTTGATGGGGTCAGCACCAATTTCCTCACGAAGACGAATGAGCCAGGTAACCTCTGAGGCTATAGTTGCCATGGCTCTGTACTCAGCCTCAGACGAGCTCCTGGAAACCACTCCTTGCTTTTTAGACTTCCATGAAATAGGAGAGTCACCAAGCAAGATAACAAACCCAGTTACAGACCTTCTAGTGAAAGGGCACGAGGCCTAATCTGAATCTGTGAACGCCTTTACAACAGGCTTATCATGACCATGAAGAACTATAATGTACCCGCAACATATCTTATGGTGTGTAACAAGGCCTGAAGATGAGAACTTCTGGGATGTTGCATGAACTGGCTAATAGACTGGACTGCAAAGGAAAGATCAGGTCTTGTGTGTGTAAGAAAGTTGAGCTTTCCTACTAACTTTCTGTAAACAAAGGGATCAGGAATTAGATCACCAATGTCAGGAGCAAGCTTCAAGTTTTGTGGAAGAAGTGTACAAGTAGGGGAACAATCAGTCAACTGAGCATCCTGAAGTAGCTCTTGGCTAAACTTTTTCTATGATAAAGCTATGCCATTCGACACATAGCTGACTTCTAGGCCAAGAAAATAATGCAATAGACCCAAGTCTTTGATGCTAAAAACATCATCAAGATATCCCTTTAACTGGGAAATCTCTAAGGGATCAGAACCTGTGATGAGGAGATCATCCACATAAATTGCAATAAGGATTTGATGATCACCACTTCTTCTAATGAAGAGTGAATGATCACTCTGGGACTGCACAAAACCAATCTGTTTGAGAGCTTCAGTAAGCTTATAGAACCATTGTCTGGACGCATGTTTCAAGCCATAAAGGGACTTGAGTAATCGACAAACAAGCTTCCCAGGATTGGACATACCCTCTGGAACCCTCATATAAACTTCCTCAAACAAATCCCCATATAAAAATACATTGTTAACGTCACATTGATGAATCTCCCATGTCTTAGAAGCAGCAAGAGAAATCACTCCTCGGATGGTAGTCATCTTGACCACAGGTGAGAGGGTGTCATGAAAATCAATGCCCTCTCTTTGTGTATAATCCTTGTCAACCAATCTTGCTTTGTGTCTTTCTAAGGATCCATCAGCTTTCAATTTGACCTTGTATACCCATTTACAGCCAATCACTTTCTTCCTTTAGGGCAATAAAACCAATTCCTAGGTCTTGTTGGCAAACAAGGCACTGATCTCTTTGTCCATAGCCAAAACCTAGTAAGGATCATTGACAGCTTCTTTGTAAGAGGTGGGTTCAGTGTATGATTGAATGTGAGCAAGCAAGGCAAAAGATGAAGAGGGTAGAAAAGTAGAAAAAGAAGATAAAGGCTCAAGCAATGATGTGTTGCATATGTAATCTCTGAGATAAGCTGGTTGTGTGTGAGACCTTGAAGACCTTCGGACTGTCACAGGAGGTTCAGGAGGGACAATTTGAGTGGTGGATGGAAGTATAATGTTTGGAAGAAAGTCAGAATCAATGGTTTCATGGTGAATAACAGGCAAAGGAGAAGAAGAATCAATGCCAAAGGACTTGGAATGGAATGGGAAGAAGTATTCATGGAAAGCAACATCTCTAGAATGAAATATTGCATGAGAATGGAGATTCAGTAGTTTGTAAGAACTTTTACCAAAGGAGTAACCCAAAAACACACAAGAAACAGTCCGAGGTTGGAACTTTTTTCTGTCCCTTTTCAGTGTATTGGCATAACATAAACTGCCAAACACTTTCAAATGAGAGTAGGATGGAGGCTTGTGAAATAGCAGCTCATAAGGGGAAGAATTGTTTAAGGAAGGTAAGGGAGATCGATTGATCAAATATGTGGCAGTCAAAATACACTCTCCCCAATATTTAAGAGGCAAATTGGATTGAAATTTGAGTGCACGAGCAACCTCAAGAAGATGCTTATGTTTCCTTTCAACAACACCATTTTGTTGAGGAGATTCAACACAGCTAGTATGATGGACAATTCCCTCTAAATGGAAGAAATCTTGAGTGGAAGAGTCCCAAAATTCTGCTGCATTGTCGAACATGAAAGCTTTGATGGTTTTCTAGAATTGATTTTTGATCAAGATGACAAAGTTTTTAAGAATGGATAGAGCATTGCTTTTGTGAGACATGAGATAGGTCCAAGTGCAGCGTGAATGATCATCAACAATAGTCAAAAAATAACGAAAACCATCATGAGTATGGTGTTTATAAGGTCCCCATGTGTCAATATGCACCAAATCAAAGGAATGAACAGATTTAGAGTGATGCACAAAAAAGAAGGCCAATGTTGTTTGGCCATAGGACAAATTTGACAAATGAAATCATGTTTAGGAGAAACGGAAACATCTATATGATGCGGCTGATCAAAGGGAATATGCCTCATCCTACAATGTAACAAGGTTGACTTACAAGCCACATTGGCATTATTGAAAGTAGAAGGAATTGTGACAGTAAAAGCTTCAGGTCTCTGTGTCACCAGCGTATCTTGAGATTCTTTGGTTGCAACATAAAGGCCTTTGCACTCATTGCCAAGGAGAAATGGTTGCTCATCAAAAGGGCCTGAATGAAGCATTTGTCAGGTGTGAAAATAATGTGAGAATTGAGATCTGTAGCAAGTTTTCTTACTGAAGTTAGATTGAAATGGAAACCAGGAACATGAAGCACATTCCTGAGGGTGATTTGTGAAGCTAAAGAGACAGTGCCAATGTTAGAGATTGAACACTGCCTGCCATTAGGCATGGTAATGAAGGAAGGTTTATCAATAGGTTTGTAAGAAGTAAAGGAATGTAAATGTGGAGTGATGTGGTCAGTCGCTCCACTATCAATGATCCAAACAGCATTATGACTAAAAGAGAAAAGACAAGTGCATGTACCTTCCAGCATCGCCTTTGATTGATCAATGTCCGACCTGCTGAGGACAGAAATGAGTTTATCATACTGAGCCTGTGTCAACGATGTAGAATGAGCTGATACAGACTTGGAAGTAGCAGGTGCAGGTGATGAAGAGGATGATGATGAAGGGCCTTTCCCCTGTGGATATCCAAGAATTTTCCAGCATCTATCAATGGAGTGACCAGTGTACTTGCAGTGATCGCACACTGTCTTCGCAGGAGGTTGATATCCAGGTGGATATCCATGGATCTTCCAACAGCGATCCATGGAATGACCTGAAACCTTGCAGTGATCACAGAAAGAAGGAGGTTTCTTGGAGTTGCTGGAAGTAGGAGTCTGTGATTTGGTCCCATTAGGCGTCGAAGACTTGGACTGAGAAGAAAAAGCCATAGAGTTGTTATTCGACTGAGAAGATCCACTCGAGACACTTCTCTGATCTTCTTCTTGAAGCAGGAATTTGTAGACCTCGTCCAGAGACGGTGGTAGCACCATCATCAAAATGTTGCCTCTCAGAATACTGTAAGTCTCGTTTAATCCCATTAAGAATTGCATCACTTGATGTTCCTCAAGAAGCTTCAATACAATTGAATTGGATCCACAATCGCATACACGATTCTCCACAAGAAGTTTGTATTCATCCCAAATCTTCTTGCGTTTCGTAAAATAAGCAGTAATCGATAAAATTTCTTGAGAAATGAAAGCGGATTCTTTCTGAACCTGGAATAACCTGGTACGACTGGATTTGAAGAAGTGAGATCCAAGTTCGTCCCAAACTTGCTTCACTGTTCTGCAATAGAGCACGGATTCGGCGATATCTTTGTCGATGGAGTGAAATAACCAAGCGATCACCATGTGATTGCAGCGATCCCAGTGCGCCATGGTAGGTCCAGATGCAGGTCGTTGACATGAACCAGTAACGAAGCCTAATTTGTTCTTAGCGAAGAGACAAACTTCACAAGATCGCTTCCAATGGTTGTAACTGCCATCAGTGAGCAAGCGAGTGGACAGAACAAAATCAAGACGATCAGAATGGTGCAAGGACAGCTCATCCATGGCGGAATCAACGACTTGTTCATTAGCCATGGAACCAACAAACACAGACGAACGACGACTGAACTAAATGCGGAAGCTATGAATTTGCAAGGATCGAATTCGTAAAGCCTGATACCATGTTAAACTGTAAAGTATGGATTCATGATGAAGCAAGAAATGGAGAAATTGAGAGCTTTGAGATGAAGCAAACAATGAATGGATTTTGCAACTGATTTCTTAGTCCAAACTGCGTAACAGAAATGTTACTTATACAGCAGTGAAGTGATCCCTTGTGATGCAACACAGTGAGGACTCACTCTAGCAAAATGTTGATCCTAACAGTTTCTACAAGCTTTATCAATTGCTTCGCACATCGTCGGCGGTATTGACACCATAGCCATAGAATAGACTGGAATCGAGTTGAGCACTGATTTGGTGAGGGTGACCCTACCCGCCAAGCTTAGCTTTCTTTGTTTCCACCTCGCCAATCTGTTATTCACTTTGTCCAAGAGCGGCTGGAAGGTATCTCCCTCTATCCTTGAATGCAAAACCGGCATTTCAAGATAGCTCCCTAGATTCGTCGTAACCTCAAAACCACATTCCGCCTTCAGCCCATTCACCACTCCGTCAGGAACATTAGGCGACACAAATATTTATGGATGACCTCCAAACTATGATTGCTTCTTTCTTTATTGGGAGAGTTAAGGATACCTTCAAGGTGTTTGATGAATTTCCATGTAGTTTTTTATTTATTTATTTATTTAGTGAATATTTTTAGTTGAGATAAAATCACATACTCATTATTAATGGTTTTCCGAGTTTTAGCAAACATGGCATGTAATTTGTGCATGAAATATTCGGTTTGCCAATTTTCAAGCAATGGATTTTATCATATTTGCAGTGTACATGATGATGCCCTTTCTATGTTGTTTAAATCTATTTAGCTTGCTGCTCAAAATGGAGGGAAAAGTTTGTTGATTTCTTATTGTTTGGTTCATTTGTGCTTTCAGAAGAACCAACTTTCCCAGTTGAATCTTCCTTTTCTTAGTTGCCTTTTGCATTTCTATTGTGTTCTTATGTGCTATTTGGTGATTGAGTAGTCTTTCTGAGTTCTATATTAAACTAAAAAAAATCCTTTTTTAGAGAATCAATTCTTGGAGTGATGCCTCATCATTGGGTAAGTAATATATGTTGCACCATCTTCCTGCATCCAAAATTAGTTGTTTTTAGCATATGATTTAAGTTAGCACACTTCGGAAAGCACAAATGTAAAGCAATGAAGAAAATGTGTGGGAGACATACAAATTGAAATTATCCCTTCCACAAACCTGAAGAAAATCATCCTCCAAAGAAGGAGGACTCCTAAAAGATTTCAAAGATGATTGGTAAAGTTATTCGGTCTATGTGACTTTTTAAATTGGATTGCTTGAAGAAAAATCGTATATTACTCTTCAATTAGTTTTAAGTTAATTTGTTGAAGGTCATCTTTAGTTTATTGAACGATTGATTGTTTGATTATATGATGATGTTTATTGCTACCATGATTGTAAGATAACTTAAAAAATTTCGGAATTTTTCATCTTTCTATTTCAAAGTTATTGATCATGGTTTGTCGACATTGCTATCGATTTCTCTGATAAAATCATGTAGCTGAGTAGCTCCTTGTTCAATACACATCTTAAGAAGACACATCCAGGAAATATTGGTTTGGCTTTAACCGAGTATGATCCATTCTTCAATTTCCTTTTCTCCTCCACACCTGGATTATACAACTGAATCCATACAACCGATGTTGATCAGAAGTAGTTTTCAGACCAAGCTTGTTCTTAATCGTATCCAGTCCAGAAACATCTATGTTGGTTCAAAGTGATTAGAAATTCCAGAATTACTGACACACGACATCTAATCTAATACCAACAATAGGAACCCTAAATTGCAATTTGTATAAATTCAACAAAACTAACCAAAAAAATAACATATTCGAGAAAATATACACGATCATTAATTGTTACCGTCCCTTTGAGGGGTTTGGACATATCAACCTTTACACACACACGAGCATAACGACCTCTATTCGTAAACAAAGTACGAGAGTCGACTTTGAGAGGCTTGCCAATTTCAGACGCAATCTTCCGAATGATCCCTTCTTCATAGAACACCCTACCATAGGTAAGTTTGCAACCCTAACCCATGACGGCGATGTCGAGATCACATCCGTTAACGGATCAAAACAAGACGACCAGGTTTTGATTATTAAGTAGTAGCCAAACAACGAGCATGGCCCTCCGACCAGTTAGTGCTTTTGTACAGTCGTGTTCATTATCAAACCTCGCAATGTAGTATCCTTTTGGAAGGTTCGCAAGCAGCATCTTCCCGACCGGCCTCCACAACTCTCTCAGCTTCCTCTCTATCGTGGCGTAAGGTACAAAGCCGCCCAACACCTTGATAATCAGCGAAGATTGCCAGACAGACTCGAGTGGATTCATAACTTCGTGTGGGATCTCCACAACTGGATCACTATCCACTCCTCCAGGAAACGAAACTGTAACTTTTTTGTTGAATTTGTTGTCGGTCTCTAAGTAGGTGAATTGTCGTCTCATCTTGTCGCACCTCGGACAAGCTGGCATAATTCGAGAGATGTCTCCGGACCCTGTTGGCGTTACACAGAATAGCGTTGTGCGTCGTCGATGATGTAAATCGCTTGTAGCTTCGGTAGGAAAACAGGCGGTAGGAGAGGAGAGATCACCCCCCACTTCCAGTTCCAGTCTTGTGAGTCCCAACGTTGTTAAATAACGGTGGGTCATCCGACGTGGGGGGGCGGGGGGTCACGCACGTCCAGCGCAACACGCGCCAACCAAGCCGAGCACACAAACCGAGTGGGGTTCCATCCTAAAACCAATTGGTGTTAGATGGGGTAGCCCACCGGCTTATATGCAAGGCTTGGATTCATCATATTATTCAATGTGGGATGCCATTTAACATCTTTCCACACATATCTCCGCCACTGTAGCTCCCAGAAGCTCCTCTGAAACTGGTGTCAAAACGACATCCACCAGGGGCTCCTTAGTGAACCAACCGTATGTGGGCCCGCACACACGACCTTCGGAAGAGCCTCGTTGGATCAATTCAGAATCTTTAAACATACTACGGTTTTTTTTTTACCGAATTAACTATCAATTCTCTCTTATTGTTCTGCTGTTGTCAATCCTTGTGTGATTTGAACATGAAAGAACCAATACTCTGTGCAAGGCAGCAAAGTGGTATGAAGAAGATGATACAAGAAATCGAGACGGCCTTTGTATCACTCGTTTCTCAGGAGGGTTAGATTCAGCTCATAAGAAGCTCAGGACGTGAATGAATACATATTTATAAATTGTTTCAACTATTTTTAACCTAAAAAAATGTCAAGAATGTACAAGACAAGACCTTGGTTTCTACTTCCATTTTGGTCGTCGAACACATAATACACTGGATGATTGAACAATAGAGTCCGAGTCTCAACTCTGAACCATCAAAATTGCAAAAACACAGAAGAAAAAGCTTACAAATTTATTCAAGGAACAAAAAAAAAAAAAAAAAAAAAAAAAAAGCAAAACCCATGATCTATCCGTTATCTGTTTATGTTCTACAACACCACCTTTCTACTGAACTTCTGATTCATAAAAGTCTAAAGCTTACTCTACTAAGGCGACATTACGATTTACTTGTTACCAGTTGGATTGGATCGACTACGAGGAATCTTTCGCAGGCTTGAATTCACATTATGCGACGGAGTCCTCATCCTGGGCTGGAGATCACCAAGTACATGAGTGAACTGAGGAGAGATTGGCTGGTTGCTTTGATGCACAAGTGTTCTTGCTTGAGCTCCATTCAACCTACAAGAAGAGAGGAGAAGCACAATGAAAGCAGAAAATGCAAGCAAAGGCTTATTATGTAGGAGGTTCAGTTTCATGGCTTGTAGTTGTAGCATCTAAAAGGTTTCTTTTCTCTTCTTTTCTTGGGGTTGGTTTCGGCTGTCTTGGTATTGGGTTTGGTGGTTAAGGGAAGTGATTTTGGTGCTGAAAGGGTTTGCTTAAGTAGGCATGATCTGGGTTCAAACATCTGTGGGATCATGTGATGTTTTATTGACTGACCTCAAACTATGATATGATTCAATTTAAATTAAAAAATATTCCTTTGCATATACAATTTTCATAACAATCTTATATCCTTTCAATCACTGACTTATAACGCATAAACAATACTCTGTATTATTCAATTCAAACACCATCTCAAGTCTGAACAACAAAGATTTTTATTCAAACAGTTGGCCTAAACTGCAGAAGGGGGTGGGGATGTCATGTGATTCATCACGTGATAGTATTTGTTTAGTTTCTTGGGGAGCTAAAAGAGGATGGATTATATGGTCTTCTTTGCACTTAGCCTCTGCTTATCTTATGACATTTTCTTTTGTTTAATTGACAACTATTGCCACTGTTTGTTTATAATACATTTTTATCAATTATTAATACCAAGTTCCATCCACCTTTTCCTGCAGTTTTTTCTTGTAAATTTACATTTTTACCCATGTGCTTTCTAAAATTTCCATTTCTTCACTTTCTCTGCCTCTCAGCTTCCCAATTTCTTCTTCAGCAAAATTTCCCCGTCCTCTTAGATCTCTATCTGCCATTTCTTCCTTGTGCTATCACAGGCATGGCGGCTGTGCCTATTTTATTGGGCGATCACAGGCATGGTGGCTGTGCCTATTTACCCTAGATCTTTGCCCATGTGGTTTTATAATTATAAAATTTCCCCCGTCTCCTTATCTCTCTTGTACCATGAGCTCCTTTCAATGGTGTGGACGTCGGACGACATACTTATGGTGCTTTGAATTGGGAGAGGTAAGAATGCCTTCAAGATGTTTGATGAATTGCCAAATTAAATAGACTTTGTTTTTATTGTTTCCTGAGGATTTTTAGTTGAAATAATATCACATACTATTTATCAATGGGTTTTCAAGTTTTATACAAAATTTGGAATTACCCATCTCATTGAATTTTCATAAATTAATCTGTTTTGATCTAATCCTTTTGAGAATTTGGGACTTGATTTTCTCAGAAAAAATGTAGTGCGGAAATCATATGATAGGTTGGTGTTGGATGATGGGGTTACCCTTTTGTAGTTCTCCAAACCAGTTGAGCCTCTTATGCTGAAATTGGCCGCAAATATGGTTAGTTTTTTGGGTTACTTGAGTTTGTTATGGTTTAAGGATTGTGATTGATATTTATAATGCTTGAAACTCAATGGTCCATACACTCTGTTTTGGTTGATTGTTAATGATTTGGTTTTGAATTTTTTATGGTTTGATGTATTAGCATTATATATTACTATCTTTAGGTGAAACTGAAACAGTGAGATAAAAGGAGTGCTGTTTTCTCCATTGGTCCAATATATAAACATATTTAAAGATGATTTCAACTAAAGTGAAAAAATGTAATACTAAATGCCATGTAGACTAATTACTTTTCATTAGTAAAAAATTTTGTGATGATTATGTGTTATCAGAGACCATAACTAGAACCATTTTTTCATGATAAAAGAATTAAAAGAATAGAATTAATTGTATTCTTTAGAGCCCATACACTTAGAAGTCTAACTATGTTTAAAAATGCATACTATAAAACATCCTCTATAAATCATTACCAACAAGTTCAATAGTTCTTCTGAAGAACCTGAGCAAATACATAAATTTTCATTTGAGTTAAATATAAAACCTACCCGTTAACTTAAATTTTGAGTTTCTTTGGATATAAAACCTACATATGTTAGCTATTTGTTTGCTCTTCTTCCTTCTCTTTTGCTTCCTTTGTTTGTTTAAAGCCTTATTACTAATTATTGCTATAATTATGAAACTGTTATACTCAAATTGTAAAGTATTTACTTGTAAAATGAAACTTGAGTAGAGGGATATAACATAGCTTTAATTTTAAGTACTTAGGCTTGTCATTTGTTATTATATTTACTGTCTCCAATTCTGATTGGCGATTTGCTCTCTGGCAGTATCATCTTGATCAAAAAGCAGAATCTTACTATTTAAATTGAAAATTAAAAGTATAAACTCTGAAAAAAAGGAGATTAGTAGTGTTTACATTTTATTGGAAATTAGCCAGTGTGACAATCACCACCGAGGAGTCATCCATTGCTGTTGTTGTATGGTGTGGGGACCAATGCTATAAGATATAATCTCACATCTGAGGTATCAACCATACCATTCGTAATTTTAACTTATCTGATTCTCTACCTGAAATATGACTTTTTATAAATGTCATGTGAGTTCGGAAGGAAATATGCAGTTTAAGTTGGGTAAGAGCTCTTTAAGATAGTAAAAGATAGGACTAAAAGTGATTATTAATCATAATTCATAAACCAGAAAGTACAAAAGGAATCCACAATTTGAGATTAGCGACAATTGTAATATTTGCAACAGATAAATGTTTAAGTTTGTGCAGGGGTAAGATCTCATGAAAGAATTCAAGTGGGTTACCTAAAAAGTCAGGAAGAAGGAGAGAGGGGGTTCCTTACTTCCTTAATATTTTGCCTAAAGTTATCTTTCTTCTTTTGGTGTCATAGATGAACATGCCTTGCCAAATAGAGGTGTGATTTTACCTTAAACTACACAAGAGAATTTCTAAAGATGGTTAATTTTTAAAATTAGAGAGAAAATATGAATTAGTCCATGTTAAAACAGTTCATCAGCTAGAGGGTTTATAGGTGTACTGAGAATGACTTGGGAAGTAGGTGAGACCACTTGATTCCTGGTCCCACTGAGAGTATTAGCCTCTATAGTGAGTATGCTATGAGTTGTGGTTTAATCTGCTCAGCTGGTAACATGTAGATTTTGGCTTTGGGATCCCTTTGTTTCCCAAAGTTTCATATGCAAGTCTGCTAGTATGTGCCCTTTCTTACCATCAATCCACCTTTAATTACTTGTTGCTAGGTTTAACTTAGAAATCTTCTCTCTTAACGAATAGTAATTTTGTGAAACTGATGCTTTTATTTTTTTTTCACCACTTCTGTTCAGCGAACAATGCTGTTTTAGGTGTGGAAAAGATCAGTCAGATTTAGGTCTATAGATATCTTAAGAACTATATCCTTACACATACTCTTCTTGGTAACTTTAGTGCCTTGTTCCATTTGACGGTTGCACTTTTTGATAGCAAGCAGAGGACATCAAGGCAAGCAATCCTTCTCCATAAACAACTCCAGGCCAAAATGTCAGATTTTAGCCGTGCTAATTTTTTTTATAGCAAGCAAGGACATCAAGGCTTTAAAAGTTTTCAGTAGTATTTAAGTGCAGAGTAAGGTTGCGAAAAGCATATCTAACCTAAAAATGATATAGTATTCCTTATTTGGTTCTCAATTACCACTATAATAAATAACAAAAATTGCCCATGACTGCATAAGACTCTCTATCTAACTTGCTTTCACTCTCAATACACCAAATCAAGTAGATCAAAGGATACGAAAGATAGATAAAACTATAAGATCAGAAGAAAGAATATCTTGTACCATATCCTTCGGTGTCCTTGTTCATGAACCTTACAAGATGATCGGTAGTAGCCAAGTTTATATCACTGAAGTAGTATTCCACCTGCGTATTAAAGTTGCTGCACTTAGTCTAAATCTTATTTTAAAAGAAGAAGAATAAGAAGAAAAGGAAGGTATGAGTGCTCAACTATATAGCACGGATTAGCACCCATAAAGCTCTTAACTAGCACTGCAGGTAGAATCATCTAAATCAGACCCTTCATGAGTTATCACCCGCATCATGTCACAAATTAACTTTCAGTTCATTGTTTATTTTAGGGGCATCCTCCGAATCAGAGAGTAAGTGCAAATTTGACAAGGTTTGTACCAGCACTGAACATTAGATGTAAACTATTTCGGTTGAAATGAATTCTTAGAGAGAAAAATGCCTCGGCGGAGCAATATTATTCTACTTCACAAATCTCATAAGCTCCATAAGTCAAGGGAACAAAGAAGCAGCATAGTACGATTCATCACACATTGACACTCAAATTGATCTCAACGTCACCGTCACCGTCGTCGACGAAGGCTCTGAAATCCCTGGAATCGGCGCCGAGAAGGTAGTGGAAAGGCTTGGAAGGGTAGGGTTTGGGGGGAAGATGCGAAGAGTTGAAAGGATGAAAGACATAGTGGCAGTTACATAAATATCAAAGCTCACAAGTAAAGGTGAAGGGTAGAAGGATAACTCAATTTTTGACCAAGTGAAGAAATGGAAATTCTAGAAAGAACATGGAGAAAGATGTAAATTCACTGTTTAAGATACCCATTCTCCCTTTTTTTATATATATCTAGCTGCTGCCCCGCGTGCAATGCACGCGGGTATTTTCTGTTAATTGTTGCTCAAAGAAAGAAAAAATACAACCAATATTTAGTGTGTGAGCTAAAAATAGACGTTATCAAACAAAATGTTCTATATAGTGTTTTACAAAAAATATCAAAAAGAAAACTAGAAAATTGAGATAGGTCATGGCTAAGCAAGATAAATTTCTCTCATGGGATTGAACCTTTTTTTGACTTAAGGTGAAATTTGGTGGTATTTTCTGAAATTTTTTTTGTAAAAATAGTTTTTTTTTTCCTTAACAAAATTCTATCATTTAAGTTTATGTTAAATAAACCATACTAATTCTTAATTTGATCTACCACTGCTGACTCCGGTGATGCTCAATACAAATTTTAAAATACAATATGCGAAAATTTCAATCATGCTAAGTAGCAAAGCACAAATATGATCATTTTGCTTTTTACTACAAACCAGCCAAATAATAATAATTAAAAAAAAAGGATCGAACCATGGACACGATTGGAGATGAATGCAATTTATCAACATACTAAAATCAAATCATGCTTATTAGATGTATCTTGTTATCTTCAATTCGAGCAGGATAAAAAATGATGTATGTTGTTAACTCAAACAAAGGTATGAACTCAGGAACAAACATGTAGTAATACCTTCAGAGTCAAAAACACCTTCACTATGTGCAAAGTCAAATCAATCTGCACCCAGAAATAAGCAAATTAAGGATCTCATGATCAATACAATTGCATAAAAAGTGACAAAAGGCAACAATTCAAAGCTCTTAGCAACTGGGAACAACGTGGTAAGAAAATCTTTGTTCCCTTACTTAAGTTAACAAGACAAGCAAATACCTTTACTCCTTACTTTCACTTCCATTTCCAACGGAAAAAATTAGGAATCAAAGTACTAAACCACTCTGAATTCGACAAATCAATATCTCCTTTTGTAACAGGAATCCCGTCGCACCTTTCCACTCAGATCGCAAATTCACAAATCTAGATGTATCAATCATCCCTATCAAAATCACACACCTCTTCAAAATTTAACAAACAAAATAGACGAAATGCAAAACAGCGGAGCAACAGTAAGAGCGACAGATGAACACGAATCAGGAAAAGCGAAGAGAAAATGCAAACAGTAATTAAATAGCTCACTAGGCGCTCGGCGTTGATGATCTGAAGATCCCGGGAGGTGGTTATGCGCCCAGAGGAAGTTTATAAGTTGAAGGGAGGGGATACAGTGAGGACTGGTTGAGCTTGAAGGATGGGACTGCATATGATTAGATTCAATAGCAATCTGCTGCTTCTGACTCCGGTGATGCTCAATAGAGGAGGCATAGCCGCCACTCCTGTGATAAGGTAAGAAGAGATGGCGGAGAGAGATCTAAGGGGAAGAGGAAAACTGGCCGAAGAAGAAATCGGGCATCACCGGAGTCGCCGTCACCGTCGTCGATGAAGGCCCTGAAATCCCTGGCATCGGCGCCGGGAAGGTAATGGAAAGGCTTGGAAGGGTAGGGTTTGGGGAAGGAAAATGAACTTTGTGGAAATTTGATAAAGATAAGGGGTAAAAGTGTAATTTTACTTGAAAAAATCTAATAAAATAAAACGGAAATTTCGCCAGATACCCCTGGGGTATTGCAAATTTCGCGGGGTATACAACTTTTTTACAAAATTCGCGTGGTACCCCTGAGGTTTTAACCTATTTCGCCTCGTGCCCTTCTCGGTTAACTTTAACTTTTTTATGTTATTTCCGTTAGTTTGCTCAAAAAAAAAAAAAAAAAAAAAAAGAAAGAAAGAAACGAAGCTCAGACACGCGAAGACAGAGACGCGAGGAGAGACGCGAAGACAGAGAGCGACGCGAACCCTCGCTCGGACTCGGACCTGGTGGTTGCGCCCTCTCTCGGACCTGGTGGCTGCGCCGGACTCGGACCTGGTGGCCTTTTGCTGTTGCTGCGCCCTCGCTCACACCTGTTGCTGCGCCCTCGCGAGAAAGGTAAGCCTTTTGTTGTTGCTGCGCTAGGGTTTGGTTCTTTGGTGTTCTTGTTTTGGTTGAATTTGATGCATTTGGGGGTTTTTGTGATGTCAAATTTAGGGATTAGGTTGAAATTGATAGATTTCGAAATCGAAATTTCGTTTCTCAATTTAGGGTTTTTGTAGAGGTTCATTCATTTGAAAACAGTAGCTGAACTAAATTACGTTAAGGAGGAAAAAGAAGAAACAATATCAAATCAATGTTGAATTCAACAATTCATTGGTGACTTTGTTTGTTTAAGTATCATTTTCTGACAACTTTGATTGCATTCTTGCTTTGATTGGATTGGGATTTCTAGAATAAAGTGGGGTATAATCAAGGTAAGAGGAGGAACAACAGTGGCAGGTCTACCATGTTCCAAAGGGAGGAGGTAGTTCATAGAACTGTATTTGTTTTTGATATTGACCATCAGGTAAATAAACCCCATATTTGCTTTCTTCCTCTGGCTTCATCATTGGGTGACTTATTTGAAGAGCTAATTGTGTTACCTGTGTTCTTTATTAGGTGTTTAAGGTGACTGAAGATCAGCTAGCAGCTCTGTTTATCAAGTGTGGACAGGTAAATTAATTTCTTCTCTGGTGCTTTTAGGGGGTTGATGATCTATGTTAATATTGGTTAAGTGGCTATCTATTGAAACGATTACGGTTTCCCGTATGTGAAGGTTATCGACTGTCTAATTTGCGAGAATCCAAATTTCGTACTCCGGTTCGCTTTCGTTGAGTTTACTGATGAGGGTATGTGGTTGCCTATCTGGATCATCTTGATCTTTTGAGGGTTGGTTAGAAACTTGTAGAAGCTTTCCTAGTCCTATAAACTGATTTTTAGCATGACTGATTTATAAATTGAAATCAATTTTTGAGAGCTTTTAAGTCTATTAGCTCAAATGGTAGAGCGTTGTGCCCATGCACAAAGATGCGAGTTCAAATCTCGTATAGACTATTTATGGTTTTCTGAAGTTATCATGTTGCTTAGCTTTTGTTCTTTTGTGACCAATTGAAATAGAATCTGAAATGTAGAGACTGCATTACAAACTTGAATTCAAATATAAGCTAGATTGAAATAGAATTCCGAAAAATAATTCAATGTTAGTAGATTACATAACATCTGCAAATTCATCAAATAAATGACAGTAGATTAGTGAGACACAGATCTAGCTAGTTTCACATTCCAAGTAACTTGGTATTATAATTGGTACAAGAGTACAAATTTTCTCCTATAAAAATCATTTAGCATGGATTTCAATGGCCTTTTAATCTAATGAATCATGAAAGCAACTAATTTCTAATACCTAATATTATGCACTTCGACTCACAATTTTTGATAGCCTATGTGGGATTCGAACCCACATCTTTGTACATAAGCACAATGCTCTACCATTTGAGCGAAAAGGCTTAAAATTTCAAATACTTTAGGCATATTAGAAGCAACCACAATGGTGTTAGCAGTGAATAGAAAACTAAAGAAGTTGCTATGTAAAAACCGCATAGTTGGAGGTTTCTCCCCCGGATAAGTACACACCAAATTCTTATTCCTTCTTTTGATTCAACTAAATCTTGATGCTTTGATCAGAAAATGATACTTAAACAAACAAAGTCACCGATGAATGTATATGGTCTTCTAGTAGTTTTTCACAAAAGCAGTATCCAGATATGAAGTTCCATATGCTCCTAATGTACAGGTCTTCTAACCTATTTAGTAGTTTTTCCTGCTGCAAAATCACAAAAGCAGTATCCAGATAAATGAACTAACCTATTTAGTATATAGATCAAAATAAATGCTCCATCCTACTTGGGACAAGAATAATTATCCAACCACTACAGTACAGGTCTTCTAGTAGTTTCACCACATATAGAGTTGCCGAAGAGAGAAAAAAAAGAGAGGTGAGAGAAAAATAGAACAGGAGAAGCTAATGCAATAACTGAGAAGTTAATATTCATAAGGTGCGGCAAGGAGGTTCTAATAACCACAGACTGCCTCCCACATTCAAATGCTCTACCGGAAGTGATCACTTACAAGTTACCACCTTCTGAAACAACTCACTTCACCTCTTTTTCTACGTTTTATCAAGTTCCATATGCTCCTAATGTATAAATTAAGTAACAGAAGGGAAATATGAAGCAAGGGAAAATATAAAAAGAAAGACCCCCACCCCAAATTTTTCGTTATTTTATGAGTGAAGTTCAACTTTCAAGACATTTCATTTGGTTGTGAATCAACTCTCACCCATTCCCAGTGTATGTACTTCATTAATGATAGGATGGTAACTAATTATCAGCACCATATACATTAACTATCTGGCCAAATTCATGAACATAAGAATGCAATCAAAGTTGTCAGAAAATGATACTTAAACAAACAAAGTCACCGATGAAATGTTGAATTCAACATTGATTTGACATTGTTTCTTCTTTTTCCTCCTTAACATTATTTAGTTCAGCTACTGTTTTCAAATGAATGAACCTCTACAAAAACCCTAAATTGAGAAACGAAATTTCGATTTCGAAATCTATCAATTTCAACCTAAACCCTAAATTTGACATCACAAAAACCCCCAAATGCATCAAATTCAACCAAAACAAGAACACCAAAGAACCAAACCCTAGCGCAGCAACAGCAAAAGGCTTACCTTTCTCGCGAGGGCGCAGCAACAGGTGCAAGCGAGGGCGCAGCAACAGCAAAAGGCCACCAGGTCCGAGTCCGGCGCAGCCACCAGGTCCGACAGAGGGCGCAGCCACCAGGTCTGAGTCCGAGCGAGGGTTCGCGTCGCTCTCTGTCTTCGCGTCTCTCCTCGCGTCTCTGTCTTCGCGTGTCTGAGCTTCGTTTCTTTCTTTTTTTTTTTTTTTTTTTTGAGCAAACTAACGGAAATAACACAAAAAAGTTAAAGTTAACCGACAAGGGCACGAGGCGAAATAGGTTAAAACCTCAGGGGTACCACGCGAATTTTGTAAAAAAGTTGTATACCCCGCGAAATTTGCAATACCCCAGGGGTACCTGACGAAATTTCCGAAAATAAAAATTTATTTTCTAAGATAACCAATATTTTAAGAGGAAATTGTAGCAACTAGACCAAAAATTGGGCCTAATTGCACAACTAGACCACAAGGCAAAAAATTGGGCCAAAATAACCCCTCTACCTCAAGCAAATAAAACTTCCGGTTTTTTGGCACTGTTGTCTGTTGGGAACCGGGTGTAGCAGGTGAGGAGAGGGATGGTGTAGCAGCGGAGAGGAGCGTCGGCGAAGAAGAAGAAGAGAGGGGAGGGTGAGGCGGTGGGTGCGGGTGGGCCTAAGGGAAATCTCAGCGAGAGAAGTCGGGGCTGGGGCGGATGGTCTCTATTACATAGTGTTCTCATCTGTTTCCTTCCATAATTCCATTCCCATCTCTCTCAATTCATATTGACTACCGCTAGGTCGGCGATTGCTTTCAGTCGGTTATCCATTGGATCCGGGGACCATATTTTGCAAAATTCTGGAGTTGTAGAAGATCCGAGGGATGGGATCATTGAAGAGCGACGACGAATTGGAGGCCGCGGAGATGGTGTCCACAGAAGCAATCGTCTTCATCAATGGAGTCCGGAGAGTTCTTCCTGATGGTTTGGCTCACCTGACTCTTCTCGAGTTCCTCAGAGGTCAAACCACTCCCTCTTGCTTTGTGATTTTCTCCAATTTTTGCGAGTAGATGATTGCTGCTTTGGCTATTCGGTTGGAATAGAGAGATGGAGTAGGAACCTAGGGAAACAATTCGATGTACTCCGTTTATGCTAAGGAGATTGGCGTGCTAAATACTATGCAAAATTCGGACCTTTATCATGCTTGATGTGTTGCAGTTTGTGCAAATCTTTAGAGTAAATGCCTTATCTTTGAAATTGCGATGGAATAGCTCTGATTAGTTTATTGCTCTGCTGGTTCCATGATTTTTGCAGATGAGGGGCTGATAGGAATAAAATTGGGCTGTGGAGAAGGTGGTTGTGGTGCTTGTACCGTGATGGTCTCTTACTACAATCCAAAACTAAAGAAATGTGTGTAAGTTTCAGTTCTTCGTTGACCTCCTTGCTCTTCTGCGTATTTTTACTCAATTGCCTCTTAGTGATTTATTGACATTTTACCTATAGGTGAACGTATACTCTTGCATATCTCTATTAGCATCCTGAAGTAGCAGTTTGATAGTTGTAGATGGATTTTTTTTCCAGGCATAATGTAGTTAATGCTTGCTTGGCACCTCTATACTCAGTAGAAGTGATTCGTTTGGAATCCCCGATCCTTCGCTTGTGGGTTCAGGATCAAGAACACCAAACTGTTGATGGCCCGATCTTGCAATATTCTTGCTAATCTCGATGTTTACAATTAATTACAATAAGGACTTGAAACTATTGTGAAAGAAAGGAAAACAAACAAATAAAAACTAAGTAAAAAGGCAACAACGGCGGAAGCTGGAAGTTTACAGCGACGGTCGCTGGGATGGCCGCGGGGCGGCCAAGGGAGCCGCGGGGCGGCCCGGACAGTGGCGACGGATCTGACAGACTCAACGACAGCTTCTCTGATGCAGCGACGGTTTCTCAGGAGGGGGTTCTCCTTTGTGCGTGGTTTGGGAACTTTGTGAATTGAATAACCAAAAACATAAGCTTGATTGCAAAGGCTTTGGATTGGGAGATTGAAGAACCTTTTTAATCCTAAAAAGGGTTCCTCAATATAATTTCCAATCTAATTTTATTGAATGTAGAACGTGGGTTTAAATAGACAATAGACCAATTCTATCTTGTGCAAAAGATAGAGTTTTGGTAATTAATGATAAATCAAATAATCTAAAGATATGTAAATGTTTCCTAAGATAAGTAAAACTAACTAAGGATAGAAAATTAACAACTTGTTGGACAAGAATTATATCTAGAAGAGATATAATTATTTCCACATTATTTTCCTAAATTCATAAAATAATTAAATCTAATTTAATTAAATAAATTCGAAAATAATTAAATAATTATGTAGAAATTCGTCCAAACAGTGACAGCTGTAAAGATGATGAATTTCGGCCATTCTAGAGGTCGATTCTGGAGAAACCTTCAACAGCAAAGTTGTAGATCTTTTCGTCCTCGTTCCAACAAGTTATGGTACGACCTCATCCGATAAATATGGACTCCAAACGACCCATTTTACTGAGACGTCGATATGTTGTCAACCCATTAAGAACGAACTCAAACTTGGACATTAGCTCACCTTGCTCCTTTGGGCCTTATTCCATGGTGGAGCCTTCTTCTTCCTTTTGAGGAGGACACTCTTTGCCATCAATGGCCCTCGAATCGGTCTTGAGAGCTCGCCTGGATCAAGATCATTGTTTGACCCACAAAAGGCCATCTTGATCCGCATCATTCTCCCCTTCTTAGCTTCGATTCGTCCTCGAATCGAGTCGTTGATGATCAAAGGGGAAGGAGCAACCACTAAAAAGTAACTTCCTTGACAATCAACTTGAGATGGCGCCAGTAGAATTTGAGGCAAAGGAACCTCAAAAACAACACCTGTCATAGGGAACATTGAGCAATCAAGAGGAACAATATCAATAGGCTCAATAACCCTATGAACTTCAGAATTCTCAACATTAGGAACATTCTCAACAGGTACAATAGCTAACTCAAGAGAAGTGTTCCCAACGTCCTCATCGTTGTCGTCAGAAGCAACCACATCATCTTGCAGAAAATTATAGCCAGCTTGCAGATCAGATTCGGATGCCTTCCCGGAGGAATCTTGCAGCGTGTGACCCACCGTTGGAAAGCTTGTCGAGTCAGCTTCACAACAAGACTGAGTTGACTCAATTCCGAGGTCGGAGTCAATGGGAATTTGCGAAACAAGTTCGACGCGCTGTGCTATTTTCTGGGCAACGAAATCAACAGAATGCTCCTTAGGCTCAATTACCTCGTCGTCGGTTGAGGTAACTATAGCCGCTGGAGCAGGGGTGAGGGCTGAAGCAAGAGCTTGACGATAGCAATCTGATAAGTCGTCCTTCAAACCCTTCCAGAATTCGGCCCATATGGCGGAAAGGTCGGCCTGGAATTGTGCCTCTTCCTCTCGTCGTCGTGCCTCTTCCTCTCGTCTTCGTGCCTCCTCAGCCTCTTGTTGTTGGAGAAGCCAAATCTGACGGCGACGTTGTTGTCGACACCTCTCCTCTTCGATTTCCGCTTGCCGTTGAAGCCAAAGGCGGCGCCTTTGTGCCTCTCGTTGTCGCTCTAAAGCTTGTTGTTGTTGCAAAGCTCGTCTCTGCAACTCTCGGCGGCGTTGTTGTTGTGCAGCCCATGGATCGGGATCATCATCCCAATCTCCCCACGGCTCTGATACCACTTGATACGTTTGGGATACCCGATCCTTCGCCTGTGGGCTCAGAATCAAGAACACCAAACTGTTGATGGCCCGATCTTGCAATTATCCTTGTTATTCTCGATGTTTACAATTAATTACAATAAAGGTTTTGAACTATACTAAGAGGAAAGAAGAACAAGTAATTAAAACTAAGTAAAAGACAACAAAGGAAACAGCGACGGAATCTAGAAGTGTGCAGCGATGACCATTGTGGCAGCGACGGATGCTGCGCCCGCAGCAGATATTGCAGCGTCCGCCGCAGCTACGGTTGCTGGGTCTGCAGTAGCGTCCGATTCTCTGTTTCTGCGACGAATTCTGGGAATTCCAGCGACAGAAAATCTGGGTTTGTGTTGTGTTTGTAATTGCCGGTTGAATGATTTGGTGTGTGGGGTGAGTGCCGATTGTAACAAGATCAAAAGAGGGTTGAAAATTTTTGGATTGGAGGAATTGTAGAAACCTTAAAATCCTATTAAGGTTCCACAATATAATTTTCCAATATAATTTTATTGAATGTAGAACATGGGTTTAAATAGACAATAGATCAATTCTATCTTGTGCAAAAGATAGAGTTTTGGTAACTAAAGATAAATCAAATAATCTAAAGATATGTAAATGTTTCCTAAGATAAGTAAAACTAACTAAGGATAGAAAATTAACAACTTGTTGGACAAGAATTATATCTAGAAGAGATATAATTATTTCCACATTATTTTCCTAAATTCATAAAATAATTAAATCTAATTTAATTAAATAAATTCGAAAATAATTAAATAATTATGTAGAAATTCGTCCAAACAGTGACAGCTGTAAAGATGATGAATTTCGGCCATTCTCGAGGTCGATTCTGGAGAAACCTTCAATAGCAAAGTTGTAGATCTTTTTGTCCTCGTTCCAACAAGGTATGGTACGACCTCATCCGATAAATATGGACTCCAAACGACCCATTTTACTGAGACGTCGATATGCTGTCAACCCATTAAGAACGAACTCAAACTTGGACATTAGCTCACCTTGCTCCTTTGGGCCTTATTCCATGGTGGAGCCTTCTTCTTCCTTTTGAGGAGGACACTCTTCGCCATCAATGGCCCTCGAATCGGTCTTGAGAGCTCGCCTGGATCAAGATCATTGTTTGACCCACAAAAGGCCATCTTGATCCGCATCAAGAAGGAATGCAGGTGATCACAGTAGAGGGAATTGGCAGTCGTAGAGGCGGTCTGCATCCAGTTCAGGTATGAAATGTTGCCTTGTAAATGGTAATATTGCAATGGATTCTAAGGGTTTCTTGAACCCGATGACAACAAATATTACTGGGAAAGCTGAGTCTCTTATGTCATCTCTTGTTCTTTCTACTTAATTGCAGGAATCCCTTGCAAAATCACATGGTTCACAGTGTGGATTTTGCACTCCTGGATTTGTCATGTCCATGTATGCATTGCTAAGATCAAGTCCAAATCCGTCATCAGAGGAGCAAATAGAAGAAAGTCTCGCAGGGAACTTATGCCGTTGCATAGGCTACAAGCCAATTTTTTATGCTTTTCGAGTCTTTGCCAAAACAGACAATGCTTTATATACTCGTCCATTCTCTGCGAACCATGCAAATGGTGAGTTTATTTGCCCATCTACTGGTAAGCCCTGTTCATGTGGACAAAGATTTGTTAGTGAAGCCATCACATCACAGGAAACTGTCACTTGTAATGGGTCGTATCAACCAGTCTCTTACAGTGACATAGATGAAAGTAAATATGTTGAGAAAGAGCTCATTTTTCCTCCTGAACTAGTAATCATTGAGGCGTGAATTGACCCTAATCTCAATCTCAATTACCAATCCATAAATCCTAATCTTTTTTTTTTTTGAAATCCATAAATCCCAATCTCAATCCAATTTCTATCAATCAAATTTCATGAATCCAATCTAATTCAATGCTAGAACGACTGAATTAGAGCCTCTACCCTTGGATATAATGTTACTTAGGTTTCCTTCATCTTCTATTGTAGACTGGAAACCCTCTACCCTTGGTTGTTTTTCTGAAAAATGTGGAACATAATTTGCTACGGTTTCTAGCTTGATTTTTCTTGAAAGCTATTTAAATTGGTAGGATAGATGCACAAAAATGGTAGGATAGATGAAAACTAATGGTAGAAAAAAACAACGATATTGGTAGGATCAGAATGGTAGGATTGATGGAAACTAATTGTAGGAGAAAACAACGATATTGGTAGGATCATAATGGAAACCCAGTAATTCATGTATAACTTGACACTAATGGTAGGATAGATGCACACTGATGGTACGATATATTTATACTATTGGAAAAATATAAATGCATAATTGACTTTACGAAAAAAATTTACTTACACATGAATCTCAGAAAAGCAAAAGGAGAAGGCATGCTCCACAGGCAGAAACTGAAGTTATATGAACCACAAATGCAAAAGCTAGACATGGATATATCATGTGTGATGATGAATCTCAAGCTATGGTCCCTATCCTGGATAAAGTTAGCGATGTACTGAAAGACAAAATCCAAGTAGTGAAGATTGACACTCAGAAGTACCCAGTCATCGCTGACAAGTTCATGATCATCATTTGGAGAAAGAAAATTGAGTAAAACCTAAACTTCGAAAAGAAAAGGGGGAAAGTAAGACAGTGGAAAAGAAAAGGGGGAATTGTCCCTACCAGATTCACAAATTTATCCTACCACTAATGTATATATTTCTTTTCAGGTTCATAATTATACAAGTCTGGAGAGATTTATGAATTTGTCTTACCATGTTCACAGATTTGTCCTACCACTAGTGTATATATTTCCTGTCATGTTCATAATCGTATAAGTTCAGAGAGATTTATGAATTTATCCTAACATGTTCATAAATTTGTCCTACCATTAGTATATATATTTTCTGTCAGGTTCATAATTGTATAAGTTCAGAGAGATTCATGTACAAATACTCCGTATTAGCCTATGTGAGAGTCGAACTCACATCTTTGTGTGCAAACACAACACTCTACCAATTGAGCTAATAGACTATTTTCAATGGGTCCTTATGATCGTCTAGGCATCAAGAAGTGATAATTTCGCAGGAAGCAAAAATAGCGCTTGAATTTGTAATCTTAATTTGCAAGTTATGCAATTGATCAAAAAGAGAGAGTATAAATTACGAACTCTCTGCAACTGGTCCCGTGAAACCGTCACCTTGGGGTACGTAGTTCTGTTATAAGAAAAAGGAACAACTACAAAGGATAGGTACAAGATCACTTACCCATCGCTGCCACTGTCATCGGACAAACTTCTTGCACTTTTTCAGATATGAAAGGACAGTTGTACACTATTGGTAGGACGGAAATATTCTATTGGTATGATGGGGACTGTATCGTTTCCTGGGATGAACGGGTAACTTTTTCCCCGTCCTTTCCACTTCTCTCCTATTCTGCCTCACTTTTTGCAGAGCATGTTATGATGTTTCAGATCCTCCTCTCAAGCTTATATATGTTCTTGGGGACACCCATCAATGCAATCATTTCATTTTACCCTCATAAATGCTCCTCCATTTTCCCTAAATAAGAAACCTTGTTTTGGCGCCAAAACTGCACTGACAGCCCGCCAAATCAGCTACAGTGAATCCCCTTCAGATTCTCTCCAAAATATCTCCAGGTATGGAAAGACAGGTTTAGCCTAGTGGTAGGACTGATAGATTACATAGGTCTCCTCATGTATAGTGGGCTAAAAGCCCGTTAAGGCCCAATACCTTTGTAACCTATATATATGTTTGTCAATGAATTGAAACCCTTAAGGAGGACTTTACATCAATCTTGGGATCTTACATGGTATCACATCCTTTTCTTCCTCACGGAACCCTAATTTGATCCTTCTGCCTCACCTCTCCTCTTACCGACGCCGGCCTCGTTTCACCGCTACCGATCAACATCACCAGGTTATCCTCTTCCTTCGTCCTTCTTCCTCGCCGTCAGCCTCGCTGCCGCCTCACCACCAGATCCCGTCGCCTGCGCCCCTCCCGCCGGCCATCCCCTTCCTCTGCCTATCTCGCTCCTGCCGCCGCTTCATCCCCTCGCGGTGTCCCAGAACTGGCCTTCCTTAATCGCCAGATCCAAGCCTCTTCTCCCTCTCGCCCTCCTTCGTCCTCGCTCGCAGCCACCGTCGCCTACATCCCTGCAGCCCTGCCTGTTGAGATCCTCCCCCAGTTCATTTCTTTCTCCAAAAAAAAAATGTCTGATCTCACCTGCTGCGCCCGCGGCCGCGGCATCGACGTCTGCGGCGGCCACCGTATCACTCGCCGCCCTCCTCCTTCGACCACCGCCCCTCGATGGTCCCCGGTGCCTGGCTTCAACCCTCATTGGCTACACTCCGGCTCCCCTGCCTTGAGACATGTCGGTCCTCATGCCTATCTAACATCGCCTGATCAAGGCTATGTTCCGCCGGCTGGGCATCACGCCTTCTCCTCTATGCAGCCAACATCTTCAGACTCTTCTTGGTACATGGACACTGGTGCCACCTCTCACATGACGAACTCCTCAGGTAACCTCTCATCTATTTCTTATAAGGGCCCTGCACACTCTATTATCGTCGGAAATGGTGGTCGCCTTGCTACTTCGGGGATCGGCCACGCCAAATTACAGACCCCAACCCAACCACTACACCTCAACGATGTCCTCATTGCCCCAAAGATTGTCAAAAACCTTATCTCTGTCTGTCGTTTCACTACTGACAACAACGTTTCCCTTGCGTTTGATCCTTATGGTTTCTCTGTGAACGATCTTACTACGGGGGTTACTCGCATGAGATGTAACAGCACCGAGGAGCTCTACCTTGTCACACCACCTCCTGCGTCCAGTCAGTTGTGCCCGGTCGCCCTCTCGGCATCGTCGTCCAGCCTGTGGCATGCACGCCTAGGCCATCCCAGTGCTGTCGTTCTAGATGCCCTCCGTTCCCAGAGTCTTGTCACCTGTACTAAAGACCCACGCTCTGGTTTATGCTCTTCCTGCCAACTAGGCAAACATGCCAGATTGCTGTTCCAATGGTCTTTGACCTCTACCCTTGCTCCATTTGATATCATTCATAGTTACATTTGGACCTCTCCTGTGCCTAGCAAGGAGGGTCACAAGTACTACCTCTTGTTTCTTGATGATTACACTCATTACTTATGGGTCTTCCCATTGCATTTCAAGTCCCAAGTGTTTCCTGTCTTTGTCAGATTCCATACCTACATCAAAACACAGTTTCACATATCCATCAAATGTTTCCAATGCGACAATGACCGTGAATTTGACAACAAAGACTTTCACTCTTTCTTTGCCACAAATGGGATCTCCTTTCGGTTGTCTTGCCCCTATACCTCCCAGCAGAATGGCAAAGCCGAATGAATCATCAAAATCATAACCAACATGATCCGCTCTCTCATCTTCCACGCATCTATTCCCCTTCCCTATTGGCCTCACGCCTTATCCACCACCTGTTATCTCCTAAACATTCTCCCATCTACCACCCTTCAACATCGCTCGCCAGGTCAGGCCCTCTATTACACTTTGCCTAAGTATGATCACCTTCGTACCTTCGGGTGCTTGTGCTTCCCAAACCAGTCCTCCACCGCCCCACACAAGCTTCACCCGCGTTCCACTCCTTGTGTCTTCCTAGGCTATCCGTCTGATCATCGCGGTTACCTCTACCTCGATATCACGACCCATAAGCTCATTGTGTCTCGACATGTCACATTTGATGAGTCTCGCTTCCCCTTTGCTTCTCCTCGCCTCCCCTCTTCTACACCTCCTGTGTCTCAGTCTGAGTCAGAGTCATCGTCCCCTCACTTCTTTCTTCCCCAGAGCTCTCCCGGTGCTCCTGCCTCTCCCCCGCTGCCACCATCACTTCCCCCTCCCACCAGACCACACACCCGCAGCGTCTCCGTTGTCTTCTGACCCCGTCAAATCGTCTCCATGACCACCGCACATCACCCCGCCGCTCAACACCATGCCTATACCCCTCCGTCAGATCGCCATGTTGTGATGCTGCGCCCGCGGCAAGACGCTGCGCTCGCAGCCAATCAACGTAACCACCCCCACCCTACGTCCCACACACTGGCGGCGCCCGCAACCAATCAACAAAGCTCCGCCCCCTTGCCCCCGTCCCTCCCGACTCCCAATCAACCCCTTCCTCCACCTCGACCTCCCTATCCCCCATCCCCACCTCCCACAAAACAGCCCTCCTCGACCAGAATTGGCAGGTGGCTATGCTCGACGAATACAGGGCCCTTACAAAGAATGGTACTTGGGTTCTTGTCCCTCGCCCTCCAGCGGCGAACGTCGTTCGCTGTATGTGGCTCTTCCGTCACAAGTTCCGCTCGGATGGGACGTTGAAGCGCTACAAAGCACGTCACCTGAATGAGACCGTCTACATGTTTCAGCCACCGGGGTTTGCTGATGCTGATCGTCCCAAGCACGTCTGTCTCCTGAAGCGCTCTCTGTATGGTCTGAAACAGGCTCCCCGAGCTTGGTTCCAATGCTTTGCTTCCCATCTGCTCCGCTTGGGTTTCATTGGCAACTGCTCGGATTCGTCCCTGTTCATCTATCGCAGAGGCTCCGACATGGCATTTCTGTTACTGTATGTCGACGATATCATTCTCACCGCCTCTTTTGATGCTCTTCGGACGTCGATTATTCCACAGCTGAGTGCTGAGTTCGCCATGTTAGATTTGGGTTAGTTGTCTTACTTCTTGGGAGTTGCTGTTCAGCGGCATGCGTTTGGGCTATTTCTCTCACAGAGTAAGTATGTTGCTGAGATTGTTGCTCGGGCTAAGATGAGTAACTGCAATCCTGTCGCCACCCCTGTCGATACATCCAACAAGCTCAGCGCTCATTCTGGTCCTTTGGTTGATGATCCGACATTGTACAGGAGCCTTGCTGGTGCTCTTCAGTATCTCACCTTCACCAGACCTGATATCAGTTACGCCGTTCAGCAGATCTGCTTGTTCATGCATGCACCCAGGGAATCCCACTTTCATGCCTTAAAGCGGATCATTCGGTACATCAGCGGCACACTCGAGCTAGGCACCACGATCACTCCTTCCTCTAAGCTTGACCTTGTTGCTTACACTGATGCGGATTGGGGTGGTTGTCCTGACACACGTCGCTCCACGTCTGGTTACTGTGTCTTCCTCAACGACACCCTTGTGTCGTGGTCGGCCAAGCGTCAGTCTGTCGTGTCTCGCTCCAACGCTGAGGCCGAATACAGGGGTGTTGCCAACGTTGTCTCCCAGTGTTCTTGGCTCCGCAATCTCCTTCTTGAGCTCCGTTGCCCTCTTCAGAAGGCCACTCTGGTCTACACTGACAACGTCTTCGCCGTCTATCTGGCTAGCAACCCAGTCCAGCATCAACACACGAAGCACATTGAGCTCGATCTCCACTTCGTCAGGGACAAGGTTGCCATTGGACATGTCCGCGTTCTACATGTCCCGTCCTCTTATCAGTACGTTGATATATTCACCAAGGGTTTACATAGACAATTATTCATCGATTTTTGTTCCAGTCTCACTATACGGCCCCCTCCCGTTTCGACTGAGGGGGTTTGATAGATTACATAGGTCTCCTCATGTATGGTAGGCTAAAAGCCCGTTAAGGCCCAATACCTTTGTAACCTATATATATGTTTATCAATGAATGGAAACCCTCAAGGAGGACTTTACATCAATCTTGGGATCTTACTAAAAAGACTCGAACTCAAAAGGCCACCATTTTTAGTGGGACCCGGGAATATACCCAGTGGGGGCCTTCAATATTCCCAACGGACTTACCTGACCCGTAACGAAATAATCGGTGCGGCCCAACCTGTGCCGCGGGAATAATCTGATTATGAATGTTGATGGATTATTCTCTTATCGAGTTTTCCTCAGACGAATTGGGAATCAACCGCTTACCTGCCGCCGTTAGCTGACTTGGGGACCAACAACGACAAATTCTCGATTCTAGCTTCGGGTTTTCAAAGGGCGAAAAGAGTTTTATGTCCGCGGAGCAATTCCTTCTTCACGAAAAGAGGTTCCACGCGTGTTAAACTTACTTTCTCTTTCTCTCACTCTCTCTTTTCCTCACTTTTCTCCGGATGTTCGATCTTGATCCGCTCCTTTCTCCCTTTTCCTCCCCTTGGCCTTGCTTCCCAAAAAGTCCCTCTTCTTTATGTTGGTTTTTGTTTTTATAGGTGACGGGCGAGCTTCAGTTGACTCGCCACGTGGGGAGTATAGTTTGACAAGTGTCCAACTCGTGGGATGTGGGCATGTCTGACACGTGTTCCTCTTTTCTATCCGCGGATGGCTTCAGTGAGTTTGTAGTTTTTGGTAGGATGCTCTTCCGCGGATGAACTTGACAGCGTCTGCGGTGACTTTTGTTATGATTTTACCACTTTTTGTCTATTGTCGCAATCTTATCTTTATTGTTTTTTATGCTAACCTAGATGTTTTTATTGTTGGTTTCGTCACAGCTCCTCGGGCCGGGCCGATTCCCTTCGGGGATTGACGCGGATCGATAAAGAATTTTTTAGAAAACATCTGATCCTATGTGGTTGTGTTAACTTCGCTTTCATTAGCGATGATTGGCTTTTTGCTTCTTTGTTTTGGCCCATTAGGCCCATTTCTATCCGGAAGTTCAAACGTCAGTAATTTTCTATAAGTTACCCCGTCCCGTTCATTTAACCTCGCATTTGTGTTCTTCTGTTCCTCCAAAGAATTTTGTTCTTATCTCCAACTTGGTTTTCCGGCGGTGGTCTTAGGTTTCCGATCGCGATTCGTTTGAAGTTTCCGGCGAGGTTCTTCAGAGTTTTGAGGTATTTCTTCTTGTTTCAAGTTGTTTTCTTGGTTTTCTTTTCAATTCTTTGATTTTCTTGATGGGTAGATCGAAAATTAGGGTGCGACCTTGTCTCTGAATGTGTTTTTGACCGAGGTTTCGTTTCGCGTAAGTAAATCTTCATACAATTTTCTCTAGTTTCTTTGGGAATGGCTAGTCTCAGCGGAGAGCACGATGTGTTGAATGACTTCGAGAGAGGTGAAGGGTGGAAAGGTGACGTCGCTTCGTCTTCTCAACCGCGTCAAACTCAAGAGATCCTCTCCTCTTCTTCTGAGTGTTCTTCTTCTAGCTCTGGTGGTACTTCATCAGAGTCATCTTCTGCCACATCCACATCGACTCCAAATCGGGTTGGTCCTACGGGCAGCCCTATTAAGGTGAGAAGGCGCCGGAAGCGTACTGACCCTGATTACTATTCTTCTTCTTACACAGTTTCTTCTTCTTCGAAGGGATGCGCGGGAGATGAAAATTCTGGAGATGCGGGTGAATCAGGTGCTTGTTCTTCCGTGGACGTGGGTCTTTCTTCCACTTCTCACCCTGTGGACGCGGATCAAGAGGTAGAGAATGTTTGGATTCCTTACGAAGCTCCCCCTATTGGTGTAGCGGAAAATCCGAAAAAGATCCGCTTTAAAGAAAATTTGACCGACTTGGATACCCCGGAGTATGACCTAGGGGATTTAGATACTTGCCTCTTTCTGGGAGATTTTAAACCTCTGTCACCTCCCTCCAACCGTCCATTAGTTGTAACTGACAAGATTCACCCGTGGAGATCTCCTGTGGAGGAGCTGAGGGGATGTACCACTTTGTTAAAGTTGGCGGACCTTGATGCTATTTCTCGCATCTTTCCATGGCCCGCGGGACTAGAGTTCTGCCTTCCTGAGGAGGGGGGTGGTTATTTAGATGCTTATGAGGACTGTTTGGTTGTTTACGCGGCTAGTCTGTCCCAGGGTTTCTGACTTTCCTTACATCCCTTTTTCTCGGA
Organism: Persicaria maculosa; assembly: GCA_963922045.1. Classification (NCBI taxonomy): domain Eukaryota; kingdom Viridiplantae; phylum Streptophyta; class Magnoliopsida; order Caryophyllales; family Polygonaceae; genus Persicaria; species Persicaria maculosa. Next base: position 69,484,630 of record OY998259.1, on the reverse strand, counting down.
GTTTTTGGACGAGTACAACCTAAGCCCTGCTCAGATTGTCCCTAATGGTTGGATGTTTTTCACCAGCTTTATTATGAGGTGCAAAGAGATTGGGGTTGCTCCTTCATTGAAGTTGATGTTCAGCATCTTTTCTTTGAAAAAGGGAACCCAGGATTCGAGATTTTATCAATGCAACTCGAGTTGTGGATACATGGAGAGGTTATCTAGCAAACCAAATTGGAAGTATAAGTGGTTTCTGGTCCGCGACAAGTCTAGAAAGGGTTTCAATTGCCGGATCGTTCTAGGACGTTTCTGCTCTGTGAAAAAACCAACTGTTTCCAATCTTCCTGAGTTCAAACGATCGTTTTCTCACACACCTAGATTTCCTTGGGATAAAATGCTATCCGCGTTCCGTCTTGAGATGGCTGGTTTGAGTTTGCCTCACCCGCGACTAGGTGGCTCTTTTTGTTTTATTGTTTCTTTGGGTGCTTAGATTTGTGCTTCTTATTTTGTCTTGTTTTGATGGTTAACTTATCATTGGATATTTTTGTACTCAGATAAAATGGATTTGGACTCACTTTTTAAGTGACATAAAGCAAAATCTGAAAAGAAGAAAAAGACAGTTTTAGAGACAAGTGATCCTCCCGCCCCTCTTTTAGCCCCTGAAGTGGCGCCGATCATTGATATGACCATAGCGGAAAAGGCTGGCGCTCTTGTAGAGTCTTCTCCTATGGTCCCTGTGTCTTGGGAGAAGCGCGTTCGTCCCTCTGCTCCTGAAACCTCCAAGATGAAGAAAAGGAAAGTTAACATTGTTGTGTAGCCGTCAGCCGCGGATGAAAGGGGGCTCTTTTTGGAAGGTGAAGCGACTCTTCGCGAGTTTCCCATTCCGGGCTTTGACGTGGTTGATCTGCGAGGCCTTGCCTTTCCAGCCAAAAAACGTTGTCTTCCCGAGCAAGGATATGTTAGCCGATTAGATGCTGTTAATCTTTCGACTAACTTTGATCGTCTTATCCAGTGGGTAAGTTTTTACATTTCCCGAGTTGCTTTTTATTTCTGTTTTCTGGAATAATTCGACGCAGTTTGACTCTGGTCTCCTTCTTTTTCTTATTCTTGTTTCAGCTGAGAGTGATCCAACCGGATGTTGAAAAACGTTTGGTATGTGGTGAGGAGAGCCTCAGTAAGAAAGATGAGGAGATTAAGAAATTGACGCATCAGCTGCGGATTCTTGGGAACACCGTTGGTGATCCAGCCTCGGTTGAGAAGTTTAAAAAGAGATCTGTGGAGCTTCATGAAGAAGTGCAGACGCAGAAAGAAGCTATGGCGGTTCTGAAGAAAGCACATGATGATCTGAAAACTTCTCTGGATGTCGCTCTTTCCTGCGTCAAAGAACTTAAGGCTGCAGAAGGGTGTTTGCAGGAACTTCTTCAAGCCAAGCAGGCCAGCATCGATAAGTTGGAAGAAGATTTTTCCATCCTTCGTGAGGAGCAAACTATTACTAAACAGGAACTTGACACCATCAAAGCGCGCTCAGACCAAGATGTGGCCCTTCAATGGCTTCAAAGTCCCGAGGGTTTGGCTTACTTGTCCTTCGCGTGGATTAAGACTGAGGCTGGCATATCTTTCATGTCTTCGGTTGCCAAAGCTTGTCTCTAGACTCCGAAAGGTGCCAGTATTTTGAAAGATAAGTGTTTTAGCTATTTTCGGAAGGGGATGGTTGCGGGAATTAATCAGAGCGTGGTACGTTCGGTGGCCAATCCCGGAGCTCCTCTAGAGAAGTTTGAGCCAAGCATGACCAGTGCTGATTGGGGGCTTTCAAAGGAGGAGATGGTCGCGGAAGAGTCGTATTCTGAAGATGAAGATGTCGAGGACGCTGGTGATGAAGTTGGGAAGGTGGCCACCACCGATTGATCTTTGATGTTTTAGTTCTGGTTGAAAGAAACTTTTCTTGACTTGGGAACTTGTGTTTGTTCCCTATTTTTGGCGCTCCAACGAGATACTTGTTATTTTTTGTGAATTTGGGTTTGAGATCTCTTTGGACAAAGTTTGGTATCACTGTATATTTTACTCGCTGTATATTTTTGCTTGTTAATGTTCTGACCTTCTTCCAAGTGTTGAAAAGGTTAGTCCGAATGTACGAAGTCTTTTTCCACTTGTCTTTATGCCTCAAGATGGGGTTTTTCCTTTTTAAAGCCTCAATCCTTTCATCCCCTTCACTGTTTCTTATGTGTTAACAACCAATCGTATTGTCGTACGCGTTATGTCTTCGGGAAGTTTCAACCCTTGGGCCTTTTTTCAAAAGATCGAGAATGTGGATCAGCTTTCTCGACTGGTGAGTTTATTTTGCTTTCATTTGAAAAGCTTATGCTATCTTTATTGAGCTTTAATTTTGTACGCGCGCAGGTTATGCCTCCTCAATTTGAAGCTGAATATGGGCCGCTTCCGCCCCGATGGGCTTTTCTCTCATCGTATCTTGTCCGCGACTTTCCAGTGGTTGTGTCCTGGAGTGAGAACGGTCTTTTTCAGATCGACAACGGTTGGGGCGAGTTTCTTATCCTTCATCATCTTGGGATAGGGAGTGCCATGATGTTTTTTCATAGGGGCAACGTCTCTTTCAAAGTTTGCCCGCGTCGCAAGATTGGGAATGACTATGAGACTACTCTTAGCTCAGTTTCTTCCTCGTGTAGTTCAAATTGAGCCTACCCCGCGTCATGCTTTGAGAGTTTGTAATTTGGTTATGGATTGTGTTCCCGCGAGTGATTTGAAAGGGGAAACTACGATTCTCCTTCACTACTTATCATATCTTTGTGATTTTTAAATAAGCTTAAAGGGGGGATCTTTTATTATTCATAATACGAAGTAGCATGCAGAAACCTTCCTAGAGGTTAGATCCTTTTAAACCTGATAAATCATACTAGAGATGATAACGCGATAGATAAAATAGAAGCTTAAGGAAATCCTACTTCTCCATTTTCCTCGCTATCAGGACTGACAACATCGACTTCAAAGATGGAGTCTCCCATGTAGGTGAAAATCAGAGCTGATCCTACATTGACTCGATTTGCTTGTGTGAAGTCGCGCCATCCTTGTGTTAACCAGAAGAGGTTGTCTCCATCTCTTTCTACCTTTACTTCATGTTCCTGGTTGGAGCGAGACCAGAGCCTGACTTGAGTGTGAGCATCTTCATCGATTAGGACGTACATGAGTGGGAGCCGAAGTGTTTGAAGTTGCTCCTCCCTCATGATGACTCTATAGAAAGCCCTCAGTGGCAACCCTGGATCCATTTTTTTAAGATGTTTATTATTTTGGGTCATTCTATCGTGCTTTATATCCGCTGAATGAGGCTTTCTCGCCCTCGGTCTTATCGCCTTTTATTGAAAAGCAATTTAGTTTTTCTTTTCCAGCTTACTCTTGGTTGCTTAAAAAGCCTCTTCTAAGAGGTTTGTTGGGTTTCGGCGGGATAGTCAATGAAATTAATTTTGAATTTAGAAAAAAGAGGACGCGTGCCCTGGGTGACTGTGTCACCTGTTGTGCGCCATGCATGCAACTCTTCCCTCTTTACTTAACTGCTTCCTCGTGAGTGATGAGACAAGAGAGGAAGAACTTATTGTTTTCCTCCAGCTTTTCTCGAGATGCGGGGATCCATTATAGTTTCTCCTTTAGCATTTAGGGCTGACAGGGTTTCTGGGCGAGAACCTCGATGGGCTTTCTTCCAAGCAATTGACTATCCTGAACAGTTCTTGCGCTTGGTAGGATTTTCATATCTAATTTCCATGTCTCCTTTACGAATTCTTTCTTTGCTTTTATCTTTTCCTACTTTTCAGCTGCTACCACTTAGGTTTGAGGAGGTGTACGCGGATGTTGTCCCTAGTCGAGTTTTACTTTCTTCTCATCAGTTGCTTAATTTCCCGGTTTGCGTAGAACGTCATGATAGTGGTCTTTTCTACTTTGGCCGCGGATGGAAAGATTTTGTAGAGTCGCACGGTTTTGAGAGGGGGGCTTCCATGATCTTTACTCACATGGGAGAGGCGTGTTTTGAAGTTCAGGTGGTGGACTCACGCGGAGGTGAGCGTGAGACTAATCATGATGATCCTTCTCCCCATGGCTCTACCTCGAACGGCTTTTAAGCTTGGTCTTTTATGATAGTTTAATAGAACAAAGCTTAGAGCTCGTTCACCAACCTTACTTAGCCTGTGGACGTGTTTGCAGTTCTGTCAATACTTGTTTAAGCTCTTGAACTGATCTATTTTCGGACGCGAGCTGCCTATTTTTAGGCGAGAGTAATCGAAAGATTGGCTACAATCTTCATTAATTGCAAACTTTTTGATATTTGCTCCAGGGAGTTTATGAGGTCATGCTTGCTAACAATATGAATGATTTTAGTCTTTCGATGCTACTTTTGTCGTGATGTGTTGTTCACGGGTCTTCTGAATTTTTCAGCAATAGTGTTCATTGTCGTCTCATGCATGACGCGCCTGCGGTTAGGTTTAGTGATTGACCCTTCGAAACTTATTGATCTCTCGTCCCTGCCTGTGACACGTGTTCAGTTTTGTTCGAATGTCCTATAAAAGAGAGAGTATAGGGGGAGAGGTGCTTAAACTTGATCTTTTTTCTTCAACATGCCTTCTCCCACCAGTCCGTCTTGGTCATTTTTTGAGCGCATCAGTTTTCCCGAGCAACTCTTCCGCTTGGTTAGTTTCTTGTTCGCTGATTTTTTCTTCTTTTTGGGTTTATCTTTTCTTCAACACTCTCTTATCTTTGCATTTTGTTAGTCGTTGCCGTTATGTTTTGCGGATGATTTGGGTCCAGATCTCCCTAGGAACATTCTTTTGTCCACTAGGATTCTCCGCGACTATTCGATGGAAGTCATACGTGGCGATTATGGAGTCCCCTTTCTGAGAGGTGGTTGGAATGATTTTGCTAAGTCACATAGCCTTAATGTTGGTTCTTCCGTAACTTTCATATATAAAGGAGGAAACCGCTTTGATGTTCACATTTTAGATGCTGTGGGAGACGAAGTGGATGCTGAGTGGGCTTCGCTAGAATCAGGTGGTCCACCTTCGAATGGATTCCGCTTGAGTCAAGGCAGGACTCGTCTGATCCCGGCCAGGCCTAGGCGGGCATAAGCTAATGCTTGTATGTTCCCTTTACAAGTAAACAATGTCTTCAAATGTGCTGGTGTACTTTCGCCACTTGTTGCTTATTTTATGTTTAGTTGTTAGATTATGGCTGCAACTTTCAATATTTAATAAAGGGTCCAGGCGCTTTAAAAGTCTTATGAGAAATTACTCTTTGAAATATTTTAACCGGAGTTCTGACGCGGAGTCAGAGTTTCAGCGCATTCGGGTTTTATTGAAGAACACCTCTCCGAAGGTTGTTTTAATCAAAGGTCCGTTGTGGAGCAAAGTTTCAGTATAATTGGGGCTTGATAAAATATTATCTCCGAGAATGCAGCTTCGATCGGAGGCCCGACGCGGAGCCAAGCTCCTGCGTCTTTGGGACTTAAATAAAACTTCATCTCCTAGAATACAGCTTCGATCGGAGGCCCGATGCGGAGCCAAGCTCATGCGTCTTTGGGACTTAATAAAACTTCATCTCCGAGAATGCAGCTTCGATCGGAGGCCCGACGCGGAGCCAAGCTCCTGCGTCTTTGGGACTTAATAAAACTTCATCTCCGAGAATACAACTTCGATCGGAGGCCCGACGCGGAGCCAAGCTCCTGCGTCTTTGGGACTTAATTAAACTTCATCTCCGAGAATGCAGCTTCGATCGGAGGCCCGACGCAGGGCCAAGTTCATGCGTCTTTGGGACTTAATAAAACTTCATCTCCGAGAATGCAGCTTCGATCGGAGGCCCGATGCGGAGCCAAGCTCATGCGTCTTTGGGACTTAATAAAACTTCATCTCCGAGAATACAGCTTCGATCGGAGGCCCGACGCGGAGCTAAGCTCCTGCGTCTTTGGGACTTAATAAAACTTTATCTCCGAGAATACAGCTTCGATCGGAGGCCCGACGCGGAGCCAAGCTCCTGCGTCTTTGGGACTTAATAAAACTTCATCTCCGAGAATGCAGCTTCGATCAGAGGCGCGACGCGGAGCCAAGCTCCGGCGTCTTTGGGACTTAATAAAACTTCATCTCCGAGAATGCAGCTTCGATCAGAGGCCCGATGCGGAGCCAAGCTCCTGTGTCTTTGGGACTTAGTAAAACTTCATCTCCGAGAATGCAGCTTCAATCGGAGGCCCGACGCGAAGCCAAGCTCTTGTGTCTTTGGGACTTAATTAAGAATTTATCTGGAGGAAGATAATAAAAGCGCCCTCTAACCGCTTTATTTAATTTTCGCGGGGGCGACTAAGTTTCCCGTTACATACAAGCCCTGGCTATTAAACATAGTATTTCTTTAGATTATCTGCATTCCAGGTTTTGTTCAGAACGGTGCCTTCGGGGGTGCTGAGTTTGTACGCTCCTTCTTGGACTTCTTTCACGATCACATAAGGCCCCTCCCAGTTCGGGTCCAGTTTTCCTCCAGTGGTAGCTTGACGGAGCACCAAATCTCCCTCCATGAGATGCCATGGGCGAACTCGATTATCCCGATATTTAGATAGACGCCTTTTATATTCTTGCTCCCTTATGGCTGCTGCCATCCTGCGCTCCTCTATGAGATGGAGTTCGAGTTCCAATCCTTCATCGTTGGTTTCCTGGTTGTATGTTATTATTCGCGCCGAGGGGACCAGCCTTTCTACTGGAATGACCGCGTCCATACCAAAAACTAGTGAAAACGGGGTTTCTCCAGTTGGAGTTTTTACTAATGTGCGATAGGACCAGAGAACTAATGGTAGAAGTTCAGTCCATCGCCCTTTTGTTGTGCTCCCAAGTTTCTTTTGTATCCCATGTAGCAATTGTCGATTGGTCATTTCCGCCTGTCCGTTCGTCTGTGGATGGGCCACAAATGAGAATTTGAAGTTTATGCCCATTCCGGCGCAAAAATCCCTGATTGCTTCACAATCAAACTGAGGTCCATGATCTGTGATTATCGAGTTGGGTACTCCAAAACGGCAGACGATGTTCTTCCACAAGAACCTTCTTACTTTTTCCGCGGTTATTAGTCCCATTGCTTCGGCCTCAACCCATTTCGTGAAGTAATCAACTAAGACAAGCACATACTCCAATTGTCCTGGGGCAGTGGGAAATGGACCAAGGATATCCATTCCCCAGACAGAAAAAGGGCAAGCTCCAGTTATACTTTTCATAATTTCAGAAGGGCGGTGTATCAAATTTCCAAATCTCTGGCACGCGTCACATTTCTGAATATAATTTTGAACATCCTGCTTCATAGTTGGCCAGTAATATCCCAGTCTGGTTGCTTTGGCCACCATGGCTCTCCACCCTTGGTGATGTGCACAAATTCCATCATGCAACTCTTTTATGACGAGACTTTCTTCCTCAATCGATATGCATAGCAGATCCGGGAGACAATAGCCCCTCTTGTAAAGCCTTCCTTCTCTAATGGTGAAACGGGAGGATTTTGTGATCACCTTCCTGGCCACGTCTTTCTCTTCGGGTAGAATGCCCTTACCCAGATAATCCGTGAGCGACGTCCTCTAGTCTCCTTCTTCAATCCCCTGGACTTGATAGACCTCTTGGATAAGCCTGCGACTGTTCATTCTTTCGAGGATCACCTCCTTTCCTACCTCTTCAGGCATGACTGCCCCTAACCAAGCCAGCGCGTCCACTTGCTGGTTGTCACTCCTAGGAATTACCGTTAGGCAAAAACTCAAGAACGCCTTTGATAATGCCCGCGCTTTTCTTTGATAGTCTGGCATTAAACCAGTTCTAGCCTCATACTCCTCTGTTATCTGTCGTGCCATCACTTCTGAGTCAGTGTAGATTGATACTTGCCTGGTGCCTTTGATCAAAGCTACTTCCAGGCCCGCGAGCAGGGCCTCATACTCAGCTTCGTTGTTCGTTGCTTGGAAGTCTAGTTTATAAGCATAGTTGTACTGTTGTTCATCTGGTGCAGTGAGAGTAACCCCGGCTTCGCATCCATCTTTGTTCGACGTGCCATCTACCCTGAGTGTCCACTCGCTTCTTTCTGTTTGAGCACCTAGTTCAAAACTCGTTTCACTGATGAAATCGGCTAAAGTTTGAGCCAGTATTGCCCTCCGCGGGGTATATTCTATTTTAAATTCTGTCAATTCAACTGCCCACTTCATCATCCTCCCTGACAAGCATGGGGAATGAAGAATTTGACGTAAAAGTAGGTCAGTCATTACTCTGATGATGTGATCCTGGAAGTAGGGCCTCAACCTTCTTGTCGCGAATACCAGACATAGAATCATTTTTTCCACTGGTTCGTACCGGGTCTCAGCATCCTGTAGCACACGACTGACATAATACACTGGGTACTTTTCTTCTCGCGTCAAAACCGCGCTGATGGTAATGTTTTTTACTGATAGGTACAGGTGTAGAGCCTCCTGTTTCTCGGGTTGGTGCAGAGTGGGGAGTGTTGATAAGAAAATTTTCAAACCCCCGAACGCTTCCTGTAATTCTGGAGTCCACCGTATTGGTCCCTTTTTCTTGAGTAAAGCAAAGAAAGGTAATGACTTGTCGGCTAGGCATGAGCAAAATCGGCTTAGGTAGCTTACTGCCCCGTTTAAAGACTGCAATTCTTTGATCGTCCGCGGTGGTTGAAGATTTTGGATCGTCGCCACCTTTTCAGGATTTACATCAATTCCTCGATGGCTAACCATGAAACCAAGGAATTTTCCAGAATCAACCCCGAAGACACACTTTTCCGCGTTCAGGTTCAAACCTCCTCTGCGAAGGGAATCAAATGTTTCTTGCAGATCTTCCGCGTGATCTTCTGCTTTCTTGCTCTTGACTACAATATCATCCACATATATCGACACATTCCTCCCAATCTGCTTACAAAAGATTCGATCAACAGTTCTTTGAAACGTAGCTCCGGCATTCCTGAGTCCAAAGGGCATGACGCGGTAGCAAAATATCCCCTGGTTGGTGATGAAAGTAGTTGCCTTCTTGTCTAGCGGGTCTAAGCTTATCTGATTGTATCCAGAATAAGCATCAAGAAAACTGAGGACCTTGTTACCCGCGGTTCCGTCGACAAGCTCGTCTATGGATGGCAAGGGGTAACTATCTTTAGGGAAAGATTTATTAAGATCAGTGAAATCGATGCACATTCTCCATTTCCCATTAGACTTCATCACTAGAACCACATTTGAGAGCCAATCCGAGTCTTCTACCTCTTCTATGAATCCTGCTTCCAACAGCTTGTCAGTTTCTTCTTTTGTCGCGGCAACTTTCTAGGGAGCCATTTTCCTCTTCTTTTGTACTATGGGCTTTGTTCCTGGACGGATTCTTAAAGTATGCAAAGCAGTTGCAGATGGGACTCCCAACAAGTCCCACGGAGTCCATGCAAAAATGTCTCTTGATCTTGCTATGATTTCCAAGACCCGATCTCTTTCTTCTGGTTCTAGTGCTTGTCCTAAATAGACTTTCTCTTCGGGGTTCGGAAAAGGTGTATAGGCAACTCTTTCATCCGTGGTTGGTATTTTTGCTTCTGTCGGTCTTACCTCAAGCTCAGCCTCTGAGAGCCCTGATGGTTCGCTGTCTCTCACTATGGATTCACATTTCTCACTAATACACATTACCTCTTTCCTCTTCTTGATAGAAGTCAAGTAGCAGCTTCTGCTTTCTGGCTGCTGGCCGCGAACTTCACCGATTCCCCCTCCCAGCAAGGGAAACTTCCCAACGAAGTGATAAATCGACACTATCATTTGAAATTTATAGAGCGAGACGCGTCCCAGCAAAGCATTGTACACAGTTGGTATTTTTACTACTCTGAATACGATATTCTCCATGCGTCTTTTCGGGATTGTTCCCAAAACTACTGTCAACTCGATCGTCCCTGCCACTTGTACTTCTCCCCCCGAGAACGTGATAAGCGTGCCTGAGTACGGTTTTAATGATGCCGCGGAAATCCCCGTCTAAGAGAAAGCCTCCCATGATAAGATATCGACAGACGAACCGGTGTCAATAAACACTCTTTTGACTGTCTTGGCAGCTATCTGAGCATGGATGACCAAAGGGTCCGAGTGCGGCATCCTTACTTCCTCAGCGTCTTTCGGCGAAAAAGATATGTCTTCATGTTGTGACAGAGAGATCCTTCTGCTTGACGCGGATGGAGGTTGCCTTCCTTCTCGCTCGTAGTTCCTCTTCTCTTGTCTACTTGATCCTGCTATGGAGTACCCTCCCGCGAGGGTATTGATAAAACCCTCGGGTTCTGGTATGTGGCCTTCTCCCGGTCTTCGAGCTTCTCCCTGATTAATGGATCTTTGTACAGTAGGCGCATAGTTCTGTCTACCTCCGCGCCCTCTTCGTCCCCTACCTCTTCCCCGGTTGTAAAAAGGGGGTTCTCTGCGCTGATCTTGTTGCCCTAGGTAGCGGTTTTGTCGTTCACGAGGGTCATCAAATCTGGGGTTGCGGTCCTCCCAATCCAGTCTCCGATTGGGTCGATCTTCTCTTCTTGGTGGAAATCTCATTTCTTGATTCCTATAGGGGTTCTCCCTCGGATGATAGGACCGCGGATGATCCTCTCTTCGATGAGACCCTTGGCCTCTTTCAGAATTCATGTGTGCTTCGTCGCGGCGGGGATGAAAATCTACCGCTTCTGATTGATGTCTAGGCGGCTTGGCTTTCTCCTTCTTGAACTTTCCAGCGAGTTTCCCAAAGAATCCCTGATTGCTTGTGTTTGCTCTTGAACTGGACGCGGCTGCCTCTTCAGCCTCGATCTGTCTTGACACTCGTTCCCTCAAATCATCGTAACTAGCTGGTTTCTTCCGAAATAGGTATGTCTTGAAGTCCCCCTCTGCCAAATTTCCCATGAGTATAATGATCGCCGACTCATGATTAAAGTTGGGGATTTGCACTACCACACTGGTGAATCGAGTAAAAAAGTGCCCTAAGGTTTCCCCATTTCCTTGCCTGATTGAATTAGGATCAAGCATGGTCTTCTTTCTCGACCGCGCGCTTCTAAAATGGGATGTGAAGATGAGAGACAGCTGGGTGAAACTGGTCACAGAGTTCTTTGGTAGGTTAGTGAACCATGTAAGGGCGATTTTCGTCAAAGTTGAGGGAAAAGTTCTGCATAACATAGGGTCGTTGTACTCATTTATCCCCATTGTGGTTGTAAAATGACAGAGATGATCTTCAGGGTCGGTTATTCCGTCGTACTTCATAAGGTTCACATCCCTCCATCTTTTCGGTACTGTCGCGGCACAGATTTCTTTGGTGAACACGGATGGGAAGGCCGCGAGTCCTTCTGCCCCTTTGTCTGTTGAGCCAGATTTTGTGGAGGTGGAGACGTCCGTGGACTTCTCTCCGCGTCGGTACTTGTTTTCATGCTGTCGCTGATCATTTTGCCATGCTTGATGCGGCATCGCCTGACCCTGGAAACCGTAGTTCACGTTGCCCGGGTTGTTGTATGCAGTATAGTATCTATCGAAATTTCCACGCTGCTCCTCGTGATGGAAATTTCCTTGTTGACGCGGATCCTGTCCCCAGTGATCGTAATACTGTGATCGCTCTTGTTGAAGGGGATTAGGCTGCTCATGGTGGATTTCATAATACCAGAGATTTTGGGGCATGTGCCCCCCTTCTACTCCATACTGATTGTAATAGTGATGTGGAGGAATACCATGAGGTTGATCTCCTGTTTCATCTTCTGGGTCGGGTTGTGGTGTTAACGGGACATACATACTTGAGGCCTCTTGATCCTGGTGGATCCCATGGCTCATGCTCTGTGTCGCGTTGTCTTGATTATCACTCATTCTTTCCGCGTCGTAATTGTGCCAAAGTGAAAGACTCATTTTCATATGCACATATTCATATTTCCAGATTTATACGCGAACCCTTGCTTCTTTCAATGATCTGAGGGTCTTTGCCTGATTTTTTCAAACAAAAAGAATTTTTAGAGGAACCCCTTAGTGTGAAGGGGTTCCCACAGACGGCGCCAGTGAAAAGACTCGAACTCAAAAGGCCACCATTTTTAGTGGGACCCGGGAATATACCCAGTGGGGGCCTTCAATATTCCCAACGGACTTACCTGACCCGCAACGAAATAATCGGTGCGGCCCAACCTGTGCCGCGGGAATAATCTGATTATGAATGTTGATGGATTATTCCCTTATCGAGTTTTCCTCAGACGAATTGGGAATCAACCGCTTACCTGCCGCCGTTAGCTGACTTGGGGACCAACAACGACAAATTCTCGGTTCTAGCTTCGGGTTTTCAAAGGGCGAAAAGAGTTTTATGTCCGCAGAGCAATTCCTTCTTCATGAAAAGAGGTTCCACGCGTGTTAAACTTACCTTCTCTCACTCTCACTCTCTCTTTTCCTCACTTTTCTCAGGATGTTCGATCTTGATCCGCTCCTTTCTCCGTTTTCCTCCCCTTGGCCTTGCTTCCCAAAAAGTCCCTCTTCTTTATGTTGGTTTTTGTTTTTATAGGTGACGGGCGAGCTTCAGTTGACTCGCCACGTGGGGAGTATAGTTTGACAAGTGTCCAACTTGTGGGATGTGGGCATGTCTGACACGTGTTCCTCTTTTCTATCCGCGGATGGCTTCAGTGAGTTTGTAGTTTTTGGTAGGATGCTCATCCGCGGATGACCTTGACAGCATCTGCGGTGACTTTTGTTATGATTTTACCACTTTTTGTCTATTGTCGCGATCTTATCTTTATTGTTTTTTATGTTAACCCAGATGTTTTTATTGTTGGTTTCGTCACTTACAAGGACCAATTCATTCTATTGGTAAGATGGGCATTGTACTGAAATGAACGGAGGATGCCTTTTGGTGCCACATGTCACTGACAGCTACTGACGGTAGCTATAGTGTCCCTCCCCTTCACATGCAACTCCCTCATCCGGTTGCTTTTTTTATTTGCAAAAATAGACCACTTTCTACCCCTAGCAAAAAAACTATGTACTTGTCTAGTTATGCAAACAAATTTTTTTTGGTCTAGTTATGCAAATCGGCCATATTTTAATTATGTAGAAATTTTAAAGTATAACTTTTCAAAATAAAAGTGTATAAATATGTCAATATCTAAATTTTTTTTTTGATTAGGAAATAATTCGAGACCGGACAGGCCCGAAACCTTGAGAGGCCGACAAAGTCGGCAGACGGCTAGCCGTCTAAACATACAACATAAAAACGGAAAATACAACATAGAAACAAAAAAAAGGTGCAGTACAAACGGAGGGAGGCACACAAATGTAGGCGAACAAGCGAATCAAGCCTAACCAAGCTGGAGACAACGTAGACTAAGAGCCGACGTGAAGCACCACTAAGCAGTGACACCAAAAATACGAGGATCTAATGTATATGATGCAACCCGAAGGATCGATCGACCAAGCCTCGAACTTTCGAACACTCTTTTTATGGGGTGATTTTTGGGGATTTATAGGAAATAAAAGACAAGGATATGGATTGCTAGATCTTGGAGCATCTCACCACAAGATCTACAAAATTCACTCTCTCAAACGTCGGAATCTCACTTTCGAATGATTGAGTCTTTGTTTGGGAATCAATCACAAGCATCTCACCGGTAATGATTCAACAAACATGTTTCTCTTTGGCATCTCACCTCAGAGGGCGTTGAAGGCATCTCACCAACAACAATTTAGAATCATCTCGATTCAAAGGAAACACACTTTTCATTAATCTCAAATCTCATTTCTAAGTGAGCATACAAGCTCTTTATATAGGAAAAAAAATATTAATGAAAGGCGAAAGGCTAGCTAAAACACTTATTGAGCGGGTAATATAAAAGGTCCCTCGAATTGATGGAAAATGAGGTCGGAAACCAAGGGGCGGAAAGGCAAATAGTCGACAACCTTCAACACCATCAATACATATTAAAATATGCATCTTGATTGCACCAATTTATTCGGTTTCATTGAATGCGTTCCGTCTTCAATAAACGCACTTCTCACAAGCTGCCAGATTTCATGTTGTTGTAAAGAACAACATTTTCGGTCATCTTCAAGGCTGATTTGGTGACAGTGTTCTTCATGAAAGTTGTAGCCACTTAAAATAGCTTTACAACAAGTGCTCATAGGCTTCAATCGGAATTTTTTACAATTCGGTGGATCCAAAATACCGATGTATCGCCAAGCTGTTTTCTCAATTGAGATTTCATGTGACTTGGGCTCCCATGGTAATAAGATCACATCAGTATAGGAGTATTACATATGAATATAATTTTTATATTTTTTTATAATACCAAAAATACGAGGATCGCAATTCCTCGTAGTAGGATCGCTCCACTTGGTTTCGAAACATAGCGTTTTGACTTGTGACTTGAGACATATCACGAAGAAAGTGTCAAGCAACCGTCTTTTTCAGTAGCCGGTAAACGCACTTAAGGTTTCAGCCCGAATCCTTATCTTGCCACGTGCGATTGCCAATGCATATCGCTTACCGGTTTGTCCGGTTGCCTGTCTCCTTTCCACTTACTCAGATTCTCCGCTTGGCTGTGTATCGCTCTCTCGTTCCTCTTCGTTGTTCGTCTCTCTGCACTGTTCGCTTTAAGGTTAAGCTCTTTATGAAACCCTAATTTCATCCTCCTTTGTGCTTTTTATTCATTTATGGATCTCGCTGCTTTGATTTCTGCTGAATTTTATATGACCTCTGTTTGGAACCATGTGATTATTTTGAATAATCTGGTAATTGTTTCGATCCAGTGATTTGTTCCTCTAGGGTTTCTTCATGTTCTTCCTGCTGAAATTATTTTCAGGATAAATTATCATGATTGCTGTATTTGGTGTTTGAACTGCCTTACTGCGGTCAACAACTTTTGACTTTTTCTGGCTCTTCAAGTTTAAATCCTGTATAAAAGAAATTGCAGCTCCCCCTCAAACCGGAAAAAGATGGATTATCTGAGTTAAATTCCTGGAATTTAAGTTTTAGGAATTATAATTTCCGTGAAATTGAAACTTATGTTTGGTTCAAAATATTTGAATTGATGTATTTTGTGGTATTTGTGAAAAATTATTTATTACAAACACATGAAGAAAATTTCACCTACCCTAAAATGATCTACAAGACAAACAATGATTTATAGTCTTGAATTTTCCATATATTATATGAAAACCCTTTGAAAAACAAACTCCTATCAAATACTGGATTGTAACATGAATAAATAATATCTAACAGTGACCATATGAATAAATTCATGAACTGTGTGTAGCTTTGATGCTCTTCTACTTTGCCTCGCCGATGAGTGCGAATTATCATTGATACGGACCTGCTAAATACACTTGATATACAATTGCAGTTATAATGAAGAGTACCCGGGGTAAGGGGGCAGCAAGTAAGAAGGAAACTCTGAAGCCTGTAGATGACAGGTTAGCTAATATCATTCCATCTCTCCGTACTTGACTAAGCGCTCTGTTGCGCCTTTTTTGTTTCTCATATTCTTAGCTGTAACCTCATCTATTGGCTTAGTGAAGGAGTTTGTTTCTGCACAATATCTGATCATTTATGTTCATTGGTGTATACAGAGGTCACGGGAATATAGTATGATCGATATGTTTAATTCTTTTCAGAAAGGTAGGGAAGCGGAAGGCTGATCCGATTCCAAAAGCAGATAAGAGTAGCCAAAAGAAGGGAAAGACGGAAAAACCGGCTAAGAAAGACCCAAACAAACCAAAAAGGCCATCGAGTGCCTTTTTCGTGTTTCTGTACGTATTGCCTTTCTCTCCACTGTATTAAACCAAATGTTATGTGAGGTTATTAGCTGTAATCAATTTATCATGTGCTGTTGTTTGTCTATTGCAGGGAGGAGTTCAGAGTGACCTTCAAAAAGGAGAATCCAAATGTGAAAGGTGTCGGACCTGTAAGTCTGAATAAGAATTGGCTCTCTTTTTTATGAACTTGTGTGAATCTGATTTTGACACTTTACATTGACGAGCTTCGCTTTGGACATTGATTTGATTACTATGTGATTGAAGGTTGGAAAAGCGGGAGGCGAGAAGTGGAAATCCATGTCTGCAGCTGTGAGTAGTTTGTAGTTTGCTTAATTCTCCATATATGTTCTGCTTATAGAAGTGGATTGGCTATGTTTAGTAGTATTAAATTATAACGTATAGCTGATTATTCTATTACAAATTGACTTTCTTTACATAAACTCATCTGTTGAACACTTACAATAGCAAAAATTTATACAAGAAGATAACAACAATTATCTAGAGATCATATAAAATAGGGCTAAATGATTAATTAACTTGTTGGGTTATATTCTACTAACTTGAGCATTTATGTTTAATGATAGGAAAAAGCCCCATATGAAGCCAAAGCTGCAAAGAGGAAGACCGATTACGAAAAGGAGATCAGTGCATATAACAAGAAGCAGGAGGTAAAATTCCCATGTCTAAAAATCTGCCATGGAGCATTAAGTCTTAGCTATTTTTCCTACCTGTTTCATATCTTCTATCCGTAATCTGCAGGTAATTGCAGATGCTGGGGATGAGTCCGACAAGTCAAAGTCCGAAATCAGTGACAAAGATGATGAAGAAAGTGGAGAGGTACATATATATCTCCTTACAGTTGCATTGCAGCTCTCTGTATCTTGACTGTTTCTAGTAACAATTAAACGCAAATATTTAGTTGTTTGAGACTGGATTTACACCAGTGTACGGGACTGATGTAGTTAATTGGAAGCGAGGGAGGGGAAAACAAGTGGGGAGAAATGGTCATTAACATCCCTCTGATATGATTAGAAATCCGAGTCATTAGAGATTGCGGGTAAATTTAACTTCCGAGAAAAAAGGATTTATCGCGAACTGATCTATAGAATGCTTGATTTGCCTGTTTTAGCTTTACTATTTATGACACACATGGGTGCAAGCTGCCAAGTAACGTATTTACATCTGTTTTGCACCTTTGTAGGATGAAGATGGGGAGGAAGAAGACGACGACGACGATGAGGATTGAAGCTGACAAACTTGACCTTAGTTATGGGAACGACGGAAACAAGGCGTCAGTACATGTAAGAATTAATGTACATCACATATGTGATGGCCTTCGGTGACGACAATTTCTATGCTCACTTCCCTTTACTTGTTGTGTGTTGCACTGTTGCTTATGATTTTCTGGTGGAAGGAAGGTTATATTCTAAAAACAACTACTTACTCCACTCGCCAATTAGAAATTTGGAATCGCAGCTGTTGTGCTTATTTTGGGCTTGATTATGTTTTGTGGTTGCTGTGATTTTCATTGTGCGATGGTACAGTCTGCGAAAATCTCGAAAAATCCTCTATTCTGGGAATCGGGGCCAGATTTGGATCTTCGGCATTTTTGGTTTTCGTAGCTTTATTTATGCAATTTTCTTCGAAAGATCAACCCATGTGTCTGATTGTGGTAGAAAGATTGACAAGCAGAGGACGAAAGGCCAGATTTGTTGGTCTTCATGGTGGCCTTTGTGAGATTTGGATGGTTTTGGGGCAGATCTGGTTTGGGTTTCTGAGGGGTTTTCTGACGGTTTTCGGAGCTCTGGGTTTAGCTTCTCGTTGTCCATTTGACCGTCCCATCTTTATTGTATGGTACTGAGTGTTGGTAAAATTAGAAGGCACACAAGAAAAAGATCGATGATGGTAACATAGATGAAAATGTTGTATGGGATGTGCGAGCATATGCGATTGGACAGGAGACAGGATAAGAAACGAAGTTATTCAGAATAAGGTTGGTGACGGGATAAGAAATGAAGTTACTCAGAATAAGGTTGGAGATGGGATAAGAAATGAAGTTATTCAGAATAAGGTTGGAGACGGGATAAGAAATGAAGTTATTCAGATAAGGGTGGAGACGGGATAAGAAATGAAGTTATTCAGAATAAGGTTGGAGTGACTGACATTTGGGATAGGATGCAAGAGTCCGGGGGTTTTGTGATTCAATGCAAAAGAAAACAAGCAAACAAAAATATTTCATTTCATAAAAGGATACATCCTTCAGTTAACATTTTGATATGTAACTTATTGTTGAGATCCATCAAGAAATACCAAACCATAAAAAAGAAACTTGATCAGCAAGCAACAATGGCGATGGATCAACTAAGCCAACACATCAATGGTCTCAACAACAGATGAGTAGGGAATCACTTGCTCAAGCGGATCCGTTGCTGCACTGTCTGCTAATTCCCATATCTCCGGCAACGCTTCCCTGACGTTGTGCAGGCTGCTCAGCGCATGGTCCGCCCCAGCAACTGCTACCGAGCTCCCAACCTTGACAATCACATCATTCGTTTTTCGAGTCATTGCTAAATTACACGACATGTTAGGCGAAATAATTGAAGTTAGGTAGAGATTTGGTGGTGAACTACTCACAATAACTGTATGAAGTCCGGCTGCTTTCCCACTCGCGATGTTACGAGAGCTATCATCGAAGAATATCTAGTCGAAAGTGAAACATCCGACGTTAGTACTTGTGGACAAAGGCGGATCTTTTAAGGGGCCAGAGGCGGTCATGACCCCTCCAATAAAAAATCAAATCTGTTAAATATGTTTCTCGTCGATAGCTTCAACTTATTAAAAATTATGAATTTTTAAAAATTGAACAGACGCAAATCACCCCACACATCATTTACTAAATCGGGATGCTTCTATTTTTGCTAAACTTCATATCTTCATACTATAATTAAACTAAAACTTTTGAATCAGTATTTTATATTGAAATATTTGACAATCATATAATCAATTAAACTTTAAGCTTTAGTGTTTTGTATTTCTTTTGGATTATTTTATAAAAATTTGGGTCTCTTAGTAAATGTTTCAATAGTAATTTTTTTTCCTCTTTAAGGAGAAGTTTCAAGATCCGCCATTACTTGTGAATAAATGGTCCGGTTTCAATTACGATTTATGCTACTTACCGTCCTATTGGGATCGATATTTGCAATGTGAATAGCCGCTTCGAAAGCTTCAACCGATGGCTTGCAAAGGATTTTCGGCTTAGGGTTGCTTGTGGTTAGAGGATTGAGGGTTTCGAAGCAGATCACGCCTTCAAAGCAGTCCTCCAACCCTAACCGGCTTAGGACACGAGCCGTGTGGGCCTTGTCAGAGTTGGTGAACACCTAGATCAATCCAATGAGCATCACAAATAGAGAATGTCAAATTCCATCTAGAGGAGTTTAACTAAGCAAGAGTATTGGAAACGTTACGATTTTGCGTTGTGGCATCGACAATAGGAGGTTCCTTAGGACAGGATCGGGTGTTAGGTTGTCGTAAGGCAATCTTCCATGGACGTACTCGTGGAACTCATCATCGTCAAACTCGTATCCAATCACCTAATGAAAAGAAGACAACGACCATATATGATCAAGTCAAAAAAACAATCTAAAATTTGTACTTTGGTTAAAAAGTTTTGTGTACAATTTTCAAGTACCTTTAAGCCAGCCATAGTGGTGCCATGTTCTTTGTAAAAGTCTAGACACATCTTTGGTACTTGGCTTTCTTCAATATGCAATTGCTTTAACATATACTCTTGAGCACAAAAAAAAAACATTATTTTCCAATAAATAATTAATGTTGCCTTAATTAATGTTAAATATATATATATATTATAAACAATAATTACCTTCTATGTTCTTGCGACATGCCAAATTGATACCCGAGCTCAACGGATAGAGGGTATCATCCAAATCTGCAAAATTAAGAAAATGAAAAAACAATAGTAATAATAATTAAACCATTTTTTTATAAAAAAAAAATATTTTCCCAAGTACAATAATGTGGAAAATAACTAAATATATGTGTACCAAAGAGCAAGCAGTCAAATTTGGTTGACTTGGTCATCTCAACGATATCCATTTTCTTCAAATTGAACAACTCTGCAGTTAAAAAAAATACAAATCATCAATATAAATTATAAAGACATTGATATGTGGTATTTCCACGATTGATTCATTTGCAATTAACCAAACAGAAAGAAACGGAAACGGAGGGCAGGGGAACCACCTCGAGTCCTCGACCAAGTACTTGCGAAGATCGAAACGATGTGTCGAAGCTCAACCGGGTTAATTACTTGTAGAGAAGAAGGGTAATACCTTCTTATATGCAGGAAAAGATTCCAAAAACTTGTAAAGCCGTAAAGGGAGGAAATGGGGAGTTACGAGTCATGGGGAATGATTCCACTGAGCTTGATTAATCGATTCCTTATCACAAATGCTTAAGCTTAACTACGAGGCCAACTTTCCGTTTCCGTTACCTGTCGTTTTCAATTGATGCATTCCGTCGCAACTACTACTCTTACCTGCTTTCGCCTAACGCGAGTTTGGCTTATGCAAACCATCACTAATTATTTAATTAATGTAATGAGATCTTACAAGCTTTTGCTGAAATACCCATTCCCCAACCCAACACCTTCCAACAAAGAAAGGAGTTAAACTTAAGTTATTTATTTATTTATTTATTTTTGAGAAGCTAAGGTTTTGAGTTTGGCCCAACACACATTAGCTTATAATTTTAAAAAAAAAGTAATTTAAAAAACCAAAGAGCAACTTCAAATGTTTCATTTGAAGATTTTGAGGTTTTTGAAAAATAATTTGGACAATTTTGAGATTTTTTATTCTTTGAATAAATTTTTTTTCTCTATATCATTCTTTAAAATAGGAAAGTATTGGAGAATTTCCAATAAATAAAAGTTTTTCAAATAATTTGAAACAGAAAAACTGTTAAAATTATAGCAAAAATAATTTAGAGAATATGTATAAAAAAAAATTACAGTATTATTTTGCTTCTAGAAAAAAGAATATGATTCGTATGCAGGGAAAATATCCTCATATGCTATTATCCTGTATGTTCTTCTGAAAAGTATAATAGTGGGAATTATACTGTATTGTGTAAGTTGGCATAAGTTTTCATAATTAATTATGCATATTTAAAAATACGGAGTATTTTCTTTTTTATTAAAAATAATGATTTAGCGTTGTACTTTTCAATTGAAGGACCATTTAATCACACACTTAAAGAAAAAACAGGGTCAATATCATGATGGCCACATCATTTTCTTCTTGAGTGGACATCCAACCAATTTTTACGGAGTACTGTATTTTTTATTTTTGTCTTGCATGATCCAAGTTTATACCGTACTGTAATACATTTACAAGCAGGTTTGCTGAGCGCACGGCCAATTTCTCGCCAAATACACGGTGGCTGCCACAGTTCCGAAAACCATGAGAATCTGGACTGTCACAGTTTCGAAAACTGTGGGGAATAATATGGCGACGGTTCTGAAAACCGTAGCAATTGTCGCTGCCACATCTTTTCAAATTGTAAGAAAATTGTTACATCGCCAAAAAAAACTATAAAAGGGGGAAATGGGGGAGACACTTTTCATTCTAGGCAAACAAAGCGGCAGTAGTGAGAAATTAGTGTGAAACACAAGGTGAAGTTGAGGTATCGATTAAACGTCGAGGCTATTACTTAATTTTTTTTATTTGGTCATGCCCGATCCAGAAGTATCACAAGATGAGGTGCCATTCAACCCCCACTATTACAGTGACCCCGGAGAACTTGTTCAGAACCTCCAGGTACGATATAATCAATATTGCATTATAATTTGTAGAATATTCGAAAGAAATATGTTTTTGTATGAAATTGTGAAATGATATTTGATATATAATGTAATATAGAATAATCGAGAAGAATAGCATGAAACATAATTTATAGTTCTAAAATGAAAGCTCGATATACTTGTGAAATGAGTTTTGATATATCATTTGAAGTATATAGTAGTGAAATAATAATTAATAAATATGATAATGCACTTAAATGTAGAGTCAACACCAACCTATGGAAATGGGCACCAATTATTCGTCGATGTTTGAGCTTGCCGGAGTGGTATGACGAGAATAATATGAAGGGGTGGGCTCGTTTTGTGGGTCGTGCAAAGAACATGGTTCTCGTGACACACCGGTCATGGAAGAACAAACGGACTGGATTTGCAACCTTCAGATTAGTGTGTGAGCTCTACGGTGAGCGCAGAAAAAGAGCAGATACCGATATGGATTTTCCCCCGGCATCGACAAGGGTATTGACGTCGAGGAGATGCGGGTGTGAATTTGAGCTTGAGGGTCATCAACATGACGACGATAAGTGGACAATGCGTGTCATATGTGGCTCCCATAATCACGACCTTCCGGAAACCCTGCTTGGGCATGCCTATGTCGGTCGCATAACACCCACACAACAGAAGATGGTTTATCGTGATGCTACGATAGGGACAAGACCTCGCGATGTCTTGCGTGGTCTGAAGATTGACGACAGTGAGTGTGTTACCGACATCCGACAAGTGTACAATGCCATGTCGAATATGAAGAGAGATGAGACGGAGGGAAGGAGGGATCTACCACAAGCATTACACTCGCTTGATAAAAAAGGATACTACGTTGTATCGAGAAAGTCCCCTCAACTGGAAGGTAACGAGGTTAGCAACATTATATTGGCACATCCAGACTCACGACATCTTCTTCGGTTGTTTCCTTATGTCATCGTCATGGACACAACATATAAAACGAACCAGTAAGAATGACCATATTCATCATATATAATTAGCCCTAAATAATATGATGTGTTACCTGTACTTAATATTGTAATGCACTTGACAGGTACCAAATGCCGTTACTTGAGATCGTAGGGATAACAAGCACGAAGAAGACATTTGCAATTGCATTTGTATTCATGGCTAGGGAGAATGCGGACCATTACATCTGGGCAATGAGAAGAGTAAAGCATTTGTGCAAACATAGGCTTCCAGATGTCATCTTTACAGATCGCGAGTTGGGTCTCATAAAGGCCCTCAATGAGGTGTTTCCCACAGTGAAGCATATGTTATGCCGGTGGCATGTGATGTGCAACATCGAGCTGAAGGGGAGGAGTACAAACTCAGCTGCTCGACAACAGGAATTTTACAACGATTGTTTTGCCTTACTCGAGTCCAAGACGGAAGACAGTTACGAGAGTCGATTAGCTACCATGCATGAAAAGTGGGAGGCCAAATGGGGACTTATGGCCTACTTAGAATCAACTTGGTTGACGGACCACAAAGAGGCTCTTGTTCGAGCATGGGTTGATTGCTACCCTCACTTCGGGACTCGGACAACGAACATGTAAGTGTTACATGTATTTCATCATCGAGATGTATCTAACCATTTCTACAATGTTAAGTATTACTAAAACTGATTATCTGTATATCATGTAGTTGCGAGTCTGCACATTCAAAGCTGAAGTCGATGTTAAATACATCTGTCGGTGGGTTTTTTTATGTTACCAACTGCATAGACGCCATGATCAGGGAACAGATTGACCAGATAAAGGGATCTCTAGAAAAGTCAAGATTAAGGATCGAGGTCAATGTCTCCAACAACACAATATTTTCTCTACTCCTGCAGAAGGTCACCCGAGAATGTTTTGACCTATTGTTAGTGAACTACAACAAGTCAAGAAGTCTACCTTCCAACAATGACGGCGTTTGTCGCGATCGTTACTGGCGGGATGCGCATGGGGTCCCTTGTGTTCACGAATTCATTGAAATTGCATCCAGCAGGCAACCCTTACGTCCAAGGCAAATTCATGCATTTTGGAGGCAAGTCGTTTGGAGTACATTTATCACAGCTAAGGAGGACAACGATGACACTGAGTATATAAACCCAAATCGGGTTGAGCTGACAAATCTAAGGCACGAGATGGATGCTGACACACTCACTGACGATGATGTTTCCAAAATTGGACAATTCTACTATGACATGCGACACCCAGGAGATACCAACATGAGAGAGCCATCAGGTATCAACCCAAAAGGTCGTCCCAGCGGAAGGCGATCTATGCAATGCAATATGAGTGGATTCGAGCACGGGAGAAGTGAGGCTCCAACTCGGGGGCGTGGGAGAGGTCGCGGCCGTGACAGAGGACGCAATGGTGCCCCAGTTGGAGGGGTGGGCAACCTCAATCCTTAGGTAATTTTACAGAGCCAAGTAGACGAATTTTTGTTACCGTTTGTAAGAAGCTTGACTAACGTACAAGGAGATGGTCATTGCGGATTTCGTGCAATCGCGCTCCTCCTTGGATACGGGGAACATCAGTACATGCGAGTTCGGTCAAAGATTGCAACAGAGTTCAGGACACACAGATGGATGTATGAAGAGGCGTCTTTGTTTGACATTTATAATCCGGCACCGTGTCTCCATCGAGCAGAGACATGGATGGAGGCACCATTAGTACCACTCGTCATAGCTACACTTTATCACAAAATTCTAGTGGTCCTCAGCGTTGACAATCCCCATACATGTCTCCCTATCGTTGCATCTGGGAACAATGTCAGCCCACCTACAGATGTTCTTGCATTGGCGTGGGTCGGTAAAGTTCATTGGGTTCCTATTTGGCTTGACCCAAGGGCACCTCTTCCTCCTACTGCACCAGAGTGGAGGCATTTTCACCATGCCACTGTCAATGGTTGGGATGCCCCACTAATAGAGAAGATGCAACAGTACATCAACAACCGTCAACAGTATGGCCATGGTTCCGGACCTGTGTAAGAGAAGTATCTGTTTTGTAATCGCAAACAACTTGTCTTCATATATAATAACAGTGTTTTCCCATACCCAACACATAATAATCCGACAAACAAAACAACTTAAAGAAACAGTACACAGAAAAGTTCTAGTAACAAAAAGCAAAACACATGATCACTACTGATGGTGCTGATGCCAGTAATCGAAATGCTGCTGAGTAGCCCTCACTTGAGTTGGCACAACTAGAACGTTAGGTAAATGTGCCTCATCCAAATATCTTTCAATCTCCTCCCTAGAATAAAATCCTTCACCGCGTGCTAGCATTTCCCTCAGTCTTTGTGTTAGCACAGTTAATCACTGCAAAAGCAACGTGGTATTAAGATTTCTAGTTGAATAAAACAAATAGAAGAAAAGAAGTTTAGACTAACCCGGGTTGCATAAAGTGGAACTGGTGCTGCGTCTTCCTCCTGTATTGGCTCCTGCATAGAGTTGCTGAATACGTACGGATGTCCATGCACCATGAACCACGGCATGTAATCAGGTGAAACATCGTAGGGCTCTGTTGCTAAGAAAAGTCCACCAAGATTAACAAATGTTGTTTCGTCGTGCCTTCTAGTTTCCCATTTTTCTTGAGCAGAGATAAACTTCAGCTTCAAGTGTCTAGCCCCAGCTTCAAGTGGGATTGGGATGTTCTGAATGAAGCCAAACTGTCGAATTACACGATCGGGCATGTAGGGCTCCTCGATATCTCCAATACGAATAACGCCCCTGTACAACGACACTTTCAACAACCGAGTGAAGTCAAGAAACCTGTCCTCATACGGCATGAACTTCACATCTTCAGCTCGCATGTTTTCTATTTGTTGGACGAACTTCATCACCCTTTCCCTTTTGAACGATGGGGTGGGTCTCACTGAATACCTCCTTGCCCAACGGGCGTCCCCATGTAGGTGACGATCCTCAGGTACACCCGGTGACAGCATAGGAAAATGAGCGTATATCCAGTACTATAATGCAGTGACACAACGAGTTAATTTTGACATATAAAGGATTAGGCCATTGATTGTCTTTTAAAATAGATGCATTTCTAAAGGGGGTTCAGAATATACCTGCAACAACGCTGTACATCCATCGATCGTCCCAGATCCATCACGAGAAGCTTTCCCAAGTTGTCTGTACAAGTATGCTAGTACACCTGTTCCCCATGCATAGTCGTCGGTACGTCGATGATCAACTACAAAGTCAACTGCCCAGATGGGAATTCCATTTGTTGACCGATCATTCAACAAACATGCGCCTAACACACAGAGAAGCCAACCAGATGCTATGTCTGCAGGGGGGTGTTCCGACGAGCCCTCATCTCCGACAACGACGCATCGAGCTTCGTGTGGGAGAAAGTTTTTCCAGAATTTGAAATGTCTGAAGCAGCAAATTGAAGACGGTTGCTGAAGAATAACCTCCGATCTTGGGCAGATAAAGATTCCCGCATGAGTGACGCACCCATCAATGCGTAACCCCAACAACACGTGGACATCATGCAGAGTGATCGTCATCTCCCCCCAAGGAAGATGAAAGTTGTTAGTCTCTGGATGCCAGCGGTACACGAATGACTGGATGAGGCAATGATCGACGTTACCAAAGTTAATATCATGCAAGTTATGCAACCCACTCATCTGAACAAAGTGCCACCAATCTACTGCACCGCCTTCCGCCCTATGCCGGTAACTCAGTTGTTCAAATCTCTCTGTGCGTCGTACACTCTTCAACAATTTATCATTCTGCACGTATTTATATGTATACATTTATTATTATCACCATATGAAATTGTATATATTTCTAGTTGAAAATGTTCTACTAGCTAATAAATTACTTACATGGCCTAGCCAAAGCGTCCTTGCTCTGTGTGTCTTGTACCACTTCAAGGACTCATCATATTGAGGCCTGCCGTCGCCGAATTCCTCTGCTAGGGCAACAGGATCAGGATCAGCTGCGTGTACATCCTCTTCAGTGTCCCGCCCAAGTTCTTCAGCTTGTTCCTGCTGAGATGAAGATTGCCCGAATTGGAAATTTGAACCCGCCATGGGTGTAGTTAAGAGTATATGGGGAGTTGAAGATTGCCCGGCTTGGAAGTTAGGACCCACCACGGGTGCAGTATTAGGAACTCGGACTTCTGGGGGTTGGTAGGCCGCTACTGGAGTCTGGAAAAAATCTGCAACCACTGATCTTGTCCAATCCGAATCATGTGGTAATGCCCAACCCCACTGTTCAGGTTGTTCGACAACAGGTTGTTGCGCAACCGGGTGATCTAATGGCACACTGACGTCAACGTACATATCTTGTGCCGGCTGGAAACCAGCACCCCTCATGGATCCAACGTCAGCTTCTGCATCTGAGTCGGAAAGAGGCTGGACCCCAACAAACTCGCCTTGTGATATACTAACCCAAGCAGGGGGATCTGTACTTTCCGCACCGCCCGGAGGCTGTAAAGCCGAGGTACTGGCTCGAGCGGGCTGAATATCGCCCTGTCTATCTCTATCGTCTCTTCGCGCTGAAGCAGTTGGGCGAACCCTCTCTCTTTGCGAAACTGCCCGTCTCAGTGTCTATTTCAAATTCACAACTTCATATAAACTATGTGCTTTAAATTTAATCAACCCATACACTAATACACATATTCCTATAACTAATCACGTTCACATTTATTCGCAAGTTCATATAAACAATTCACTCTGAACTAATATATATGCATGACATTGCACTTCAAATTTATATTCCAGTTACAATTTTGAGTTTCATGTCTTCATAATTTTTAACTATTATCTTCTTCATTTCCTAAATTTTATTTTAACTACTACTTTCCCTCAAAACATTGTCATTCATATACAATAAATAAACACAAATCATACCTATACTTCAAAATTGCTAACAATTTACATTTTCGTTTCTTAAAGTTTAATTTCACCTAATAATCTTAAAATTGCATACAATTCCACATAAATACTTAACCAATAATACTACGATTCAACAAATTTCATTTCAATTCAACAAATCTTGTTTTCAACTCATCAATACTACTACTAATACTAAAATTTTGATTTCAACTACCTTTTTTTTTTTTTTTGAAATCTGTTTTCAAATCTTGTTTTTTTTTGAAATCTGATTACATATACAATAAATCTGGGTGTTTAACCCATTATCTTAGACAATTTTTTTTCTTTCAAATCGTGTTCTAATTAGTTCCGCAATTTGATTTCACCTAAGTACTAATCATATAATTACACATACAATTTCACATAAAATCATACAAATTAAACCAAAACTAACCTCGCTCATTTGCTCAACACGAGGGTCGATCGCCGGGCCCGACTCGCCCTCTCCGGCTCCACCACGCAGGCGTAATACTTTTTTCCATGCTTTGATTCCTTTCCACCCCATAGTTGGGAGATGAACAAACAATGTGGAGTTGTATATGGGTTACCGGATTTTCGGCATGAAAGGGGAAGAACTCCCCCTCTACGGTTTTGATTTTGGAGGCCTAAATGAAGATGAAAGGGCCGGGTTTTATAGCGGTAGTGGTCACCCTCCCACAATTTACAGTTCCGTGGCCGCCACCGCTTGGAAGAATCCCACAGGACTACCTGGCAGGTCTACACGGCAGGCCTAGTGCGTTGGGAAGGAGGAGACCTCTCACGGTTTACGGAACTGTGGCCGGCTGATGTCTGATGGGGAATCTCGCAGATAGGGGAATCAGACCTAGGGTCATCGGGAATATGCGTCGGCATGCCAAAGCTCCCACAGTTTTCAAAACGGTGGCCGCCGATGGATTGGGCCTTTTTTGGGCTTTTTTTGGGCCTTTTTCTTTTTGGTTTACCAAACTGTGACTGTCAAACTCCTACGAAAATCAACACCGTGGCCGCGAAAATTCTTACGGTTTTCAAAACTAAAACAATGAAATTTTCTACGGTTTTCATTTCCGTAGCCGGCACCGTGTGATTGGCGATATTTTGACCGTGCGAAGAGTCCTCCCCCTTTACAAGGCAAGAGTTATATATGGGGGGGGGGGGGGGGGAAGTGCTAGGTCGAATGATATATCAAGGCAAGAGTTATATATGGGAAAAAAAAGTGCTAGGTCGAATGGTATATTTGGTGGGTTTAAATCATCTGTACTCAGTTACGTTCCCTTTCTTCTCACATAAACTCTTTTTTTTTTTAATCTATTTTTATTTATTTATTTTAGTTTAGTTTTTTTTTTAATTAGAAATTGTGAGGGGAGGGGCTGGAGGGACAGAGGGACAATTTTGGGGACAGAGGATTTCATTCCATATTTGGTAGGCATATTGGATCAGATACAACAACAACAACAACAACCCAGTAAATCCCGCGATTAAGCGGGGCCTGGGGGGTCAGGATGTACGCACTCATACCCCGACCAAGGTCGGGAGAGTGTTTCCGAAAGACCCATAATATCACGGAACAGGGACCACAGTGCTACTGAAAATATAAGGCCAGTAAAGAATCGAGATAATGCTACAGGAAATAGAAGAACAGAAAGAATCTACCCATTGCTACTGAAAATAGAAGGACAATAAGAAATCTAAACAGGAGGCATAGACAAAAGGACACAGCAACAAAGCCTAAAATACTAGATATCGGCAGCTCGTATACATCTCCTCCACGGGTGCCTATCTAAAACCACATCTTCCGAAATGTTCAAAAGGTTAAGGTCATGGCGGATGACCTCCATCCAGCATTTCTTAGATCTACCTCTCCCCCTGCGGCTGACCCCAAGATCCAAGTGCTCACAACTACGAACTGGAGCTGATAAAGGTCTCCTACGAACATGACCAAACCATCGCAGTCTGGACCAGATATGGAACAATAAAACCAAAAATTGGATTAGTTGGGTAGGCTAATATTTCTTTATACAATAAACCAATGAATAGTTTTCTTTAATATTATCTTTAATCTAATAAACAAACAAAGTAATTTTTTTTATACAATCGAGTAAGAATCTGATAGATCAAGCAACAAACTTGATCATCAAGAGACCGATGGATGAGGAGACGAACTAACCGTTGTGATCCATTGCAATGGAAAGAAAAAGCGGGAAAAAAAAGGTGAACCAATAGATTGCACGCACTATCCTAAAAGACAGAAACTAGACAAAACAAATGATTTTCATTAATCACCCCCTACGAATTTTACCTATGTTTTTATAATTTTTTAAAGAATAAGGCGAGCTGAAGCGGATCCAAATCAGTCCATAGTTATGTCCATAGATTGGAATAATCGGACATAAGGATAATTCCATCTAGTTGCAACTACCTAGAAGCTATGGAATAGTCCAATAGACAACTTTGTGCCTTATTCTCATGTTCTTTAATTTGTGTATGAACATGTGATTCAAATAGACATGCAATTCGGCTATGTGGGGTATTAAGGCAGCTCAAGGCTCCTTTAAGGGGCCTTAATCGGCAGATGGTAGTCGAACTATGTCATAGGCGGAAAAGTGATGCATTTGTTTCTCACTATGAGGGGTTGTTGGGCTCGGCTGTTGAGCCGGAAGAGCCTAGCCGAGACTTGTTTATTCTGCAGGGCAATCGGTTTGGTAGGGATGATATGGATAAACGTGTGGCTCCGGTGAATATGAGTGAGATTCAGGAAGCCCTTTGGCCTATTGGTGATGACAAGGCAGCAGGACCCGATGGATATATTTTTAAATTCTTTAAGGATTCATGGGGAGTGACGGGAAGGTTGGTATGTGAGGCGATTGGAGAGTTCTTTCGCTCCGGAAGACTCTTAAAGCAACTTAATCACACCGCCATTACCCTTATTTTGAAGATATCGTAGTTGTCACGTGTGGAGCACTATCGGCCTATTTCATGTTGTAATATTATTTACAAGGTCATCTCGAAGGTAATGACAAACCGGCTTGCCCGTTGCCTTCCTAAGGTTATTGATGATGCACAAGTTGGGTTTGTCAAAGGTAGAATGATTCTCCTTGATCAAGGCCATTTTGGGAGCTCGAGATAGAGTGGAATCTTTTGGTGGGGGTGTATATACTTATAGGGAGCTTCTTGAGGGATGGGTAAAGGAGGGGAAGTTTGTGGTTTCTCATGCTTATGAGTGTCTTCACTCGAAGGGGGAGAGGGTGAGTTAGAGGAGGGTGGTTTGGGTGAAAGGTGGGACTCCGAAGCATGCCTTCTTGTTGTGGCTTGCTCGGCTAGGGAGGTTGCCTACGTATGACCGTTTGCTCTTTCTTGAGGAGGATCTGGTGTGTAGATTTTGCGAGGATGCTCTTGAGAGTTGAGACTCATCCCCATCTTTTTTTTGTAGTGTTTTTTCTCGACGGAGGTTTGGGAGAGACTTAGGGCTTGGTTTCATATGCCTACGCCGATGAGGACGGTTGTTGTTGCATGCCATGAGCCACGTGATTCTGCTAGGAGCAAGCTCTCACGGCAAAGGGCAAGGGTGTTTGCCCTGTTAGCCTCGGTTTATTATATATGGCATGCCCAAAATGCGTTGATCTTTGATGATAATCGGATTCCTATAGATGTTGTGTATATCACGAAGGCTTGCATGCCTTTTTGAACATGGGGTGAGTTTGTTAAATGTCCAAAAACATTGCTTTAATTATGGGAGTGTCTAAAATTTTGAAAAAATTGGAAGAGTGTCCATCCCCTTTGCCCCCCCCCCCAAGGCCCTATCCCCTTTACCCCCCAGGTCCCCTCGCGTTTCTAGGTTTTTTTTGCGCACCAACACTTTCTGTTGTGCAAATACAACCTGATGTTGTGCACATATAATGTTATGTTGTACAAATATAACTTTATGTTGTGCAAGCTTAAACATCCTTATGGAAAGGATATGCACATGCATTTGTATTTAAAATTGCACTAATATATCTTATTTGCGCATAAGAACATCGCTCTACCATTGACCTAAGAGGCTTTTAAAGCTCAATTATTATTAGACCATTGCAAACAACAATGTTGCTAACATCAACATTCCTGACACCGTTGACATTGACATTGTTGACACTGCTGACATTGTCACCACTAGCATTGCAGACACTAGTGACATTTTTCGTGTCAGCACTGATGCTGATGTCGGCTGACGCCGACATCGGAGATGCTGAGGCTGCAGACGCCGACGTCGAATATGTTTTTTTTTCTTCGTGTCATCACTTTTTTTTTCGTATCAGCACTAACATTGACCACTATATAAAAAAAAAACAAATTAGCCACGACCTGTAGCAACAGAAAGTGTTTGCCGTGGTTGTTGGGTATATTTTGGCTATAATTAGCCACGACCTGTAGCAACGGCAGGGGATGCCGTGGCCGTTGGGTGGAATTTAGCGTTGCCGCGTTGCCAAACACAACTTGACCCAAAATAAAATAAAATAAAATAAAATACGGAGTATACATGTACATCGATCCACCCATCCCCCAAATCCCCAATTTCATTTTTCACTCTCCCGCTCACTCTCCCTCTTCTCCCGCTAACTCGACGGTGTCGAATTCCTTTACACACCAGTGCCAAGGTCTCCGTTCTTCTCCCTCCCTCTCCCATCTTCTCCCTCCTCTCCGGTGCCAAGGTCTTCTTCACACTCAGTTGTACTCGTTCCCTGTGCTCCCTGTAATCGGTTCGCTCTTGGTGTTCATTCCTGTGCTCGCTAAGCCTTCGTCGATACTCCCCAACAAGCTCTCCGACATCCATTAGCAGGTAATTTCTTGAAACCTCTTTAGGGTGTTTGGTTAGGGTTTAATTTGGGGAAAGTTGGTACACTAAAATTTTTAGGGTTTGATTTTCCTGAAAGGGTATTTCTAGGGTTTGATCTAATTTTTAGGGTTTCATTTTACTGAAAAAGGAAGAAGAGGAAAAGAGAGGACGTGGAATCAATGATCGGTCTATATTCATCCTCCGACCGAGGGCTCGTGTTCTCATCGGCGTCAAACATACTCAGAATTTGAGGTGATCTCTGTTGCATTTCTTTTTTATTGCTTTTTTGAATGGTTAACAAATGGAAGGAATCGAAATTTGAAGCGGTGGAATTGATAAATTCAGCATTTTAGTTTCTGTTTATTTGGGAGGAATCTATGTTTTCTTAGCTCATTGCATTAGGTTTTGCTGAAAATTCACATGTTTATAGAGAGATTAGATGCTTTTTTTTACTTTCCAGATTATGGGACTTTATTTGGATTTCTCCTTTCCTGGCCATGTTTATATATGAAATTGAAGCTGTAAGCCGTCTTTAGCTGGTTGATGGGGTGAAAAAATTGCTGATATCACTGCTGATCACTTCTAATAGACGTATTTCATTTCAACCATTAAGTAAATTTTCCTCCTTTATTTTTCTTCCTTAGAGTGTGTTTACAAGGTGTATGTTATGTTAACACAAATATAAATTGCTTCATGTTATTAGTGTTTAAGCTTCATATGCCGAGTTGATAAGCCTTACTTCTCCACTACCTCTTTTGTATGTCATTATGTTTACAGGAGAAGGGGGTGATCCGTTTAGGTTCTACCGGAAAATTTTATAAGGCAAACAAGGTATTGAAGTATAATTAAAAAAAAAAAGTATAAAACGTATGGAGTATTACTTTGAAGTCAAACATATTGATATGCTTTTTTTTTTTAAATGAGGAACTCTATTTTCCTTTCTCCTCACATTTCTCATGTACGTATTTAGGCAAAATAAAAAGTTGGGAGATCACTTTGCATTAGTTGCAGCTTTCTTTTGGAGTAAATTATTTGAGTTGCAGCTTTCTAGCTTTTGGAGTAAATTACTTTTTAGTAAGTCTTTTTGGTCATTTTCATTTGCATGCGACCCCATATATGTCTAAGGAGTCTGAAAGGTGTAGTTTTTCACCAGGTAATTGCCCCCAAAGGGCCAGTGGTGTGGTTCTTGACTCCAGAAGGCTAGCAGACTTCTCAATGTCGTTACCATTGCTTAATTAAATTGTCCCAGGTAAGGAAAAAGAAAGGCATTATAGCAAGTTGATGTATTTTCTTGCTCAAAGAAGGAAACTGCAGCAGTGTAGGTGGTTGTTTTTAAACATTCTTAGTTGATGTTAGAATCTTTTGGCATAACATTTTTAGCAGATTAATTTAGCTTAAGTATGTGTTTTCATGGTTTGTCATGTTTTCCCCTTATATAAGAAATCCGAGTTGAAGTTTCTTATGTGCTTAGGAATCTTCTTGGCCTATAATACTTGATTGCTGAAATATTCATATCTTTTATTTTTAACCTTTAGAAGTGTTTATCATGAGGGTTGTCTGGTTCTTTTGAGTGAGAATCATGAACTCTCTTAAAGTTTCTATGTTGATGTTCATATGCTCCCATGTGCTCTATCGATAATGTGTTTTTTCAGCCTGTCTGTTTCTTTTGAGTGGGAATGAACAAGTTTCTATCTTGATGTCCATATTTTCAGCCTTTAGAAGTATTCAGGCTTGTGTACAACAACTTTATGTGACATGGATTTAGATAGCTTATCATGCTCGCCTTACTCTCTTGTTGATAATTTTTTTTTCTCTTGATCTTTTGTCATGAGATCTTGGGTTCAATTTTTTGTCACATATTTAGGGTATATGTTGTGAAATTCCTTTGCCTTAAAACTTGTTCATTCCTGGCAATACTACCTATCATTTGAGCTTTTTGATAGGCATTAATTTAGATCCGATGTTTCCTTTCTCATTTTTTGCATAATTTGAGATGAAATATATGTTCTAATGTGTGGAATTTCTCTGTTTTTGCATAATTTGAGATGAAATAACTTGACTTATTGCATGAGAATTGATCTTTGTTTCCTTTTTTTTGCAAGAAAATCTTAAAAGGAGATGGTGTTCAAATCTGGAATCGGCCTAGTGATGGCAATCCTTAGCATGCTATAAATTCTTAAGTTACCTTTGCGTACTTTGAATTATGTCTCATGCTTGAATTACCTTTGCGTACTTTGAATTATGTCTCATGCTTGAATTACTTGTCTTTGATGAGTTTGCTTGATCTTAACTGGGGTGTTTTGTCATAAAATTTGATTTTGATCATTGCTAATTTGTAAGGTTAAACTTTTGTTTTTCCCTTTATTCTAAAATTCAAAATCTGTCTGACTATGTTGTGGTTATGTGAACCCTTTGCTTGATATTTTCTAGGCTAACATGGCATGTTATCCTATTTGCTCTTTCTAGAAACTGGGTTAGGCTTTACGAGGTTATGTATTAATCCTGCTTGTCAATGATTTTGTGCATGCTAGTTGATTACCTTTGAGATTTTTATGCCCAGCTCCAACTACTTTCTAGTTGTAGAAATCATGACCTTAGGATTATACTTGCTTCTGTCTGCTGTTTTTTGGTTAATCTGATTGCCTTGAGTGATTGCTCTACTCTGTTTAGTAGCACTTATGACACTCTGTAGCTTCGCTATGTTCTCCAACAATTTGGTACTTTCTTGAGCAGATTTCTTGATGCACTAAGCTTTGTGTGTTGTTTGTGTTCTTTTATAGATTAAACTTGTTCATTATCACTAGATTTGATCGGTTAATGGCAGAATCTGAGTAGTAGATGTATTAGTGTAGGAAATCCTGGAAATGATGTTGCCTTTGAAGGAATTCATGTGTGTTGTGATGGTTGTTTGCTTTAAATGCACCAACAATTTTCTTGTTTAAATAAATTATGCTCTAGTGTTATAGCTTGCTTTGGTTAAGTGTGTTCTTCAAAGTTATAGATTAGTGAGAGTTTATTTGATTTTATTAAATATTTTGGGTAGTGTTCTTGAGTTTGAATCCTTTGGATGTCCAGTTTTAGTAAAAATCACCACTGGATTTCACAAAAGAGGAACTTGTGTATAAGTACTTATATACATTGGATTGGATGATACTTATGTATAAGTGTACTTAGATTATTGAAGTGGAATGGAACCAAATGTGTAATGAAAAATGTGAGTGCATGATATGATGTAGAATTGTAGACAAAACAAGCCTTTAGGAGTACTGTAATGCGTTGGTGAATTACTAAATTGGTTATTGGGACACTTCCGAATCCTCCTACTCTCCTTGGTTTAGTAATTGGTCGTTTAAACTTTGAAGTATATTGGGCTAACTCTTGGTCTTGGTCTTATAATGCAGTTGGTGCTGAGGCTGATGACGACAGAACTAAGTTGTTGATTCACTGAGCTCATTGCATCAGGGAGGGAGAAGCTAGCTTCCGTTCCTGCTGGCAGCGACCATGTTACAGTAGCTGCTTGGCGCTGATAGGGATGCCCCTGCAGGCTGCAGCTGAGGTGAAGAATGAAGAGAAGGTTGAAGAGAAAGTAGAGTCCGATGATGTAAGATTTGCAGTTGCACTGCTTATTTTCATTACTAATTTTTATGATTCTTAACTTTTAGTTAAGCTGGACTAATTCTAATTTATATATTGTGTAGCTTTGCATATTTTGTTATTTATGTAAATTTGTATAATTTTGTTTATGTTAATTTGTGTAACTAATTAAATTTGTAGATTTTGTTTTCGAAAGAATGAAATTGGAGTATTTTAAGCCTGGCTAAGAAGAATATAATACACTCATAAATATATGTGTATTATATATTTTTTTTTAGAATATGGGACTTTTTAGCCCGGGCCTGAGGAATCCGGGCTAAAAAATAGGGCTTTTTTTTTTTTTTCGGTCCATACATATTGTAGCCACGGTAGCTTGCCGTGGCTAGCTGCTAGTCACAGCTGTAGCCGTTCCTACTCTTTTTTGCCACCACAGGTTTCCCCACGGCTTGTTTCCCGTGGCTACAACCGTGGCTACTAGCCTTTTGCCACAGCAGATGGACTTTTAGCCACGACAAACAGCCGTTGCGAATATCTTTTTTTTTTGTAGTGGACATTGCTGACGCCGACATCGGAGATAGTGACACTAACGTTGACGGTATCGACGTCGCTCATACTGACACCGACATTTCTGACGTCATTGACACTGACATTGTTGGCACTGCTGACCCTATCACCACTTACATTGCGGACACCACTGGCATTTTTCTTGTCAGCACTAACGCTGATGTCCGCTGACGACGACATCGGAGATGCCGACGCCGACGTCGAATATGCTTTTTTCGTGTCATCACTTTTTTTCGTGTCAGCACTGCCGTTGACATTGCTGACGCCGACATCGAAGATGCTGACACTGACGTTGACGTTGTCGACGTCGCTGACACTGAAACCGCTGACACCGATATTCCTGACGCCGCTGACACTGACATTGTTGTCATTGCTGACACTATCACCACTAACATTGCGGACACCACTGACATTTTTCATGTCAGTACTAACACTGATGTCGGCTGACGACGACATCGGAGATTCTAACGTTGCTGACGCCGACGTTGAAAATTCTTTTTTTTTTAGTGTTAGCACTTATTTTTCGTGTCAAGCTCTAATTCGCAAAGAAATTTGAAGAAACAACCAAACCTTATCCACAGTTCAACAAACTCTTTTAAATGCTCCACAAATTATCAAATCAATTCATAGAAGAAGCAAATGTTTTCCCATGTCAGTACACAATTAGAGACCGTGTCAGCACACAATTAGAGATCGTGTCAGCACACAAGATTTGTATCTTTTCTTTCTGTTTATCTATCTTGAAATCAACATAGTTAACAAATTATATAATATATCAGTAATTTCTAGCAGGAGCAATAACATACATGAATAATAAATGCCAAATCAGTATAAAACATAACATAACTAGCAAGGGGATTCATACTTCCTAGGGAGAATGGGATAAATATAACATAACTAGCAAAACAAATCACAAATCCCTGCTATGTTCTCGCACAACCAAAAAAAGAGAGGAAGTTGCGGTGCAGTTCAAAAAGGCAATCAAGAACAAGCAATCCGAATTTAGAGTGAAAAAAAAACAAAGGAGAAATAAGGGATGTGAATCTCTTTAGAGTCGCAAATCAACCTGGAGTTGGAAATCCAATTAAAAAACAAGCAATCCGAATTTAAAAAAAAATGAAAAACATAAGAAGTTTATGTTGTGCAAATATAACAATTTGTTATGCAAATATAACTTTATGATGTGCACAAATAACAATCTGTTGTGCAAATTGTTACTGCTAACACCGAGTGTCAGCAACATTGTTTTTTCCCTCTTAATTTTAAGTAAATCATGTGAAAATCATATTCCTCCAGCAATAAGTCTAGTAAAGAGTTATGCAAGTCTAAATGTAAAAAAGATGACTCATGAATCGGGAAAATTACGAAAAATAACAAGGAAAATTAAAGAAAGCGCACTTTAATGCAGCGTCTCCACCATTCTTGCATAATTCTCCAGCAAATATTAAAGTACTAAATGAATTTTATACAAATGTCAAATCAAGTTAATTACAAATTCTAATTCATCATGTTATATTTGCACAAGAGACCATGTCAGCACAATTAGAAATAAAAAAGAACCTATACATAATACATCTACTTGAATTGCGCAAAAAGAGACCATGTCAGCACACAATTAGAAATAAAAAAGAACATATACATTCTAACAAAAAAAAAAAACCTATACATCAACTTGAATTGCACAAAAAGATATCATATTAGCACACAATTAGAAATAAAAAAGAACATATTCATCAACTTGAATTGCACAAAAAGAGACCGTGCCAGCACACAATTAGAAATAAAAAAGAACATACACATCAACTTGAATTGCACAAAAAGAGATCATGTCAGCACACATATCTTTTCTTTCTGTTTATCTATTTTCAAATCAACATAGTCAACAAATTATACAATATATCAGTAGCTTCTAGCAAGAGCAATAACATGTGAACAATAAATACCAAATCAATATAGAACATAGCACAACAAGCAAGAGATTTCATGCTTCATAAAGAGAATGAGATAAATATAGCACAACTAGCAAAGCAGATCACAAATCCTTGCTATGTTCTCACACGACAACAAAAAAAGATGATCATGCGGTTCAAAAAGGCAATCAAGAAGTTTGACATTAGGATTAAAATTGGCATAAACAAGAATTAGTAAACCGATTTCGACCATCCAGGATCCAACGACCAATAAATAGATAAACAAAGGAGAGATAATGGATGAGAACATGCTTGAGAGTCGCAAATCCAATTCAAAAACAAGCAATATGAATTTAAAAAAAAAAGAAGTGAAAATAAGAAGTTCATGTTGTGCAAATATAACTTTAATATGTGCACAAATAACAATCTGTTGTGCAAATTGTTGCTGCTGACACCGGGTGTCAACAACATTGTTTGTCCCTCTTAATTTTAAGCAAATAATGTGACAAATCATATAAAAGCATGAACTAATCATATAAAAGCAAGCACAATCTACAGTCAAAAAATCTGTCAATTTATGTACAAGAGCCAGCATAAACTAATCATATAACTACACACATTGCATCTGTCCCTCAATATTCAATTTCAATGTAACCACACACATCCAGCAATTAAATTCAAGCACATCTAAGCTTATGGAATTTTCACAAGCACGTCTAACCACACACATCCAGCAATAACATTCAAGCACATCTAAGCTTACTGAATTTTCGTAAGCACATTCAAGCACATCTAATCATATAACCACACACATTGCACCTGTCCCTGAAATAGCATCTAGTTGATTACTTCGAATCTGATTCCCAAAGGCTTGATTTTATTCATTCCGTGTCAACACCCTTAGTGTTGATACCGTTATGCTGACATCATTATAAGATATATCATTCCGTGTCAACACCCTTAGTGTTGATACCGTTATGCTGACACCGTTATAAGATATATTATGCTGACACTGTTATAAGATATATTATGCTGACACCGTTATTAAAGGTGTCAGCAACAATATTTTCCCCCTCTTAATTATTAGTAAACAAGCAATGTAAGTGCATGATGACAATATAGAAATTAACAGACTAACAACTTCTTAATTTCTGTTTAACAAAAAAAAAAAAAAATCATGTCAGCACATATCTATCTATATCTATATATCTATATTCTATATCTATATCTATATCTATATCTATATAAAATACTAAAACAGAGACCGCTGAAGCGACCTCGCTGCCACGGAATTTTCTGGATTAAACGGGATTATTTTTTCTTATGTGGCATTTTCTGGATTAAAGTGGTATTATATTTCTGGCCCACATCAATTAATAAACGAATATAGTTAGCTAAAAACTTATCTTATGTGATAAGTTAAACACGTAAATATCTAATCAACATTCATAATATTTTAACCCCATATTATACGTACATTTAACCTCATATGTAAATCAAAGGAAAAAAATATCATTATAAAGATATTTTGATCTTGAGCTTTTTTTTAAATACCACTATCAAAGTATCAAGTTAGAATTTCAAGCAAATCGTTCAATATATTAATTAATTTAATATTATACATACCTAAGCTACTTAATTTAATAATATACAACCGCTTTAAATCTATATTTATATCTATATCTATACAAAATACTAAAACGGAGATCGCTGGCGCGATCTCGCGGCCACGAAATTTTCTGAATTAAAGTGATATTATATTTATGGTCCACATCAATTAATAAACGAATATAGTTAGGTGGAAATTTTATCTTTTTAGATCAAATAATATATCCAATATAACCTTATATATATCTTAATTAGTTTTTTTTAATAAATACTCAACCTTATATCTTAATTAGTTAGAAAACTAAAATTTTGTTTTCGACATTTAGACGGTGCGCATGGATTAAAATGTTATATTAAATATTAAATTTTAATATTAAATCATCATATTATCTTATGTGCTTACAAAACCTATCATTAATAGAATAATTTATCTTAGGGTATTTTGTGTAATATTTTTATACTTCATATCTACGTTAAAAATCTTATCTGAAAGAAGATAATATTTTACCTTTAATGAATTTTATTATTTAATACGGAGTAATAAATAACTAATTATGAGATTAAAGATAGAATATTCCAATTACTATATATTGGTGTTTTTTATGAGATCACAATGCATGCTTGAAAGTTGAAACGGTAGATCACAATGCATGCACTCATTGAAAACTTACATCTACCCTCTCCACGTATACCATCCACCAACCCCTTTCCAATTGACCGAATAGGTAATCCACTCTCTTTTCTCTTTGCTCAATTAATTGTATATGTAATTGTAATTATCTTTGTTATAATTGACAAATTTTTATTGTTATGTATTTTACGGATCATAAATCTAGCTCAGTGTATATATATCATGTATATTTTTTAATTCTTGCAATAGCTAATATATAACGTCGTATTACTGAAATTAACACTAACAAAAGTGATTTCATATTAAAGGTTTATGGAAGGTTAAGAAGATAAAAAACAAACAAAGAAGATATAGGGATGGTTCCCATGGATGAAGAGTTAAGATCTCATATTAAAGGTTGTTTTAATATAAAGTTTAATTTAGTTTGGAGTAATCTAATAATTGTCCCTTCTTCTTTATCTTATTGTACAAAGTTGCAAGATAGAAGCTATAATTCCATTCTTTATTTCAACTAAATTTTCTTCCAAATTAAAGGAGTATTCGATTTATTAAATTTCAAATTTTACTATTGATCGAAAAAAACGATGATGATGATGACTATAAAGTCATTAAACATCTAGAGTTTATAAATAGTACGCATGTACAAGCGGTCGACGACCTTTTAATTATTTTCGCTTGCGTGTCAATTTTTGGATTAAAGTGTCATTATATTTTTTGATCACATTAATTATTAAGTCAATATAGTTAGGTAAAAAACTTATCTTTTTAGATACATAATCTATCCAATATAACCTTATGTAGTGCCTGGGATGGATGAAGGTAGTCGGTGGAGGGTAGTTGTGAGTAACAGAAAGAGTAGAGGAAGAGGAAGAGAAGGGAAGGAGTTAGTTAGAGGGAGGGAGAGACGAGAGAGAGAGAGAGATAGGAGGTAAGAGAGGTTTGAACATATCATCATACATGTCCTCTTACAATGTTCATAGTGCTACTTATACTATCACATGGCTAATACAACACATAGCCTAAGTATAGTAGGTCCATGACATTACTCCCCCTCTATGAGAGCCTTGTCTCAAGGCTTAAGCTGAAAATTGGGAAACTGGTGGAGGATATGGCCTGCTGGCTCCCAAGTGGCTTCCCCGACACCCAAGTTGGTCCATTTGACAAGCCACTCAGTGACTGGATCACCATTGGCCAGGTAGGTGACTCTGCTATCCAAGATAGCCTCAGGTTCCTGCACTAGGCCACCTTCTTCGTCTGTCACAGGTGGTGCTTGGTTCACCAATTGGTCTCTTCCCACTCTAAGCTTGAGCTGGGACACATGGAATATTGGATGGATAGCAGCTGTAGAAGGTAAGTCTAGCTTGTAAGCCACAGAGCCCACCTTGTTGATGACCTTGTATGGTCCATAATATTTGGAGGAGAGCTTCAAATTCTTTCGTATGGCCAATGAGGTTTGTCTATAAGGATGAAGTTTGAGATAGACCAAGTCACCCACTTTGAATTCCCTGTCTGATCTGTGTCTATCAGCAAACAACTTCATCCTGGCCTGAGCTTGCTGTAAGTGGAATTTTACTCGAGAAAACATGTGTTGCCTTTGCTGGAACCATTGTGTTGCATCCCAGTTCTTCCCAGTGAAGATGTGGAGCCCCAACATAGGAGGAGGATGACCATAAAGAGCCTGGAATGGGGTTGTTTTCAGGGATGTATGATAGTTGGTGTTGTACCAAAATTCAGCTAAGAACAACCACTTGAACCACTGCTGAGGGTGATCAGAGCACATGCACCTTAAGAAGGTTTCTAAGCACCTATTTACCCTCTCAGTTTGGCCATCTGACTGTGGGTGATAAGAAGTACTCATGTGCAACTCAGTCCCCAAGGTCTTGAATAACTGTTGCCAGAAGGAGCTTAAGAAGATCTTGTCCCTATCTGAAACAATACTCTCGGGCAACCCATGGAATTCGTATACATTGTCCATGAAGAGGGTTGCAACTTTTACTGCAGTGAAGGGGTGGCTCAGTCCCACAAAGTGAGCATACTTGGTGAGCATGTCTACAATGACCAGGATGGCATTCTTACCCTGGCTCTTAGGTAATGACTCAATGAAATCCATTTGAAAAAGCCACGATCTCTGGAGGCCACCATTTTTAGTGGGGCCCGGGAACCTACCTAGCGAAATGACTAATCTTCCCAACGGACTTACCTGACCCGCGTCGAAAGAATCGACGCGGCCCAACCTGTGCCGCGGGAAAATTCTAAAGCTAATTGTGAAGGACTGTTCCCTTATCGAGTTTTTTCTGGACAATTTGGAAACTTGGTTTGTTTACCTGTCGTTGTTGAATGTCTTGAGATCTATTAACGACAATCTTTTCCTTAATAGAAATTTACACTAAAGACGAACAGGGTTTTCATCCGCGGAGTTTGACGCAGTGAACGATGTAGATTTTTCTATTTAACAGGTTCCTTTCCCACGCGTATGATCGCTTCTTGTTCTTTCTTCCTCTGAGTTCACTGTGCCGAGATCCGCCCTTCACTTTTCCCTTTCTTTCCCCCAAAAAGTCCCCCTTTTCTTCTGGTGAGATCTCTCATTTTTATAGGTCTGGGGTGGTCTGATAAGCTGCGCCACGTGGTGTTTCTATTTCGACACGTGTTCTACTTCGTGGGTGGTGGGCATGGTCGCCACGTGTCTATTGTCTTCTTATCCACGGATTACTGTTCACGAGGCAGCTCTTGGTTAATTCTCCGCGGATAATGTTATTTCCTTTTGT
Organism: Persicaria maculosa; assembly: GCA_963922045.1. Taxonomy (NCBI): domain Eukaryota; kingdom Viridiplantae; phylum Streptophyta; class Magnoliopsida; order Caryophyllales; family Polygonaceae; genus Persicaria; species Persicaria maculosa. Next base: position 69,441,290 of record OY998259.1, on the reverse strand, counting down.
TCTTTAATCTGGCGGTGTTCTTTATTCCGTTATTTTTGTACTTTTTATAGATGTTTTTCATTACTGGTTTAGTCACCATTGAGATATGGGACCAAGGACTGGAGGGGATAGGGAGGGGTTGTAGAAGGCCTGGTGAAGCTGTGTTTTCAGACTTGCTCTTCTGGCAAACCTCACAAGATAGTACAAATTCAGTGACATCTTTCTTAAGGCCATACCAGAAGAATAAAGCTTTGAGTCTCTGGTAAGTACCTTGAATGCCTGAGTGACCCCCTGTTGGTTCATCATGCAAGGCCTTGATCAGTCTGGCTTTCAAGTCAGTTGATGCTCCAATGAACAACCTTTGATCCACTCTTATAACTCCCTTGCAAACAGAATACTTCCCCTCTAGAGTGGCCATAGCTTCTACTAAAAGTTGCTGGGTAGTAGGATCATTGACATAGCTTGCTATGACTTCAGTTAACCAAGTTGGTTGGACCGCAGATAATGCAGAGCAAGAACTAGTCATACATTCATCACGTTTGGACAAGGCATCAGCAACCCTATTTTCAGAGCCTTTTTTGTAAGCAATACAATAAGAGAGGCCAAGCAATTTCCTCATAGCCTTTCTCTGAAGGTGTGTTGTCAATTTCTGATCAAGGAGGTGCTTGAGAGGCTGGTGATCAGTTCTAATCACAAAGGGTTGCTTCTCTAGATAGTGTCTCCATTTATCCACATCAAGCAAAATGGCCAAAAGTTCTTTCTCATAAGTTGAAAGAAGTAAGGATCTACCATGTAAAGCTTGACTCAAAAAAGCTAGTGGCCTGTTGTCCTACAATAAGACAGCTCCAATGCCACTATCACAAGCATCAGTTTCTACTACAAACTGTTTAGAAAAATCTGGCATTCTCAACACAGGTGGCTTTGTAAGAAGAGATTTAAGATGAGCAAAGGCAATAGCAGCATTGTTAGACCACTGAAATGCATCCTTTTTCAGTAAATCTGTCAAGGGCTTAGCAATTCCTCCATAGCCTTGTATGAATCTCCTGTGGTAGCCAGATAACCCTAAGAACCCTCTCAGGCTTTTTTAAAGAATTTGGAGTAGGCAATTCCAAAATAGCTTCAATTTTCTTGGGATCAGTAGCCACCCCCTCACCTGAGATTATATGACCCAAATACTCCACCTGTGGTTGGCCAAACTCACATTTGGATTCTTTAGCAAATAACCTATGCCTCCTCATGGTTTGTAAGACCCAATCCAGGTGCTGCACATGACTGTCCACTGAGCTGCTGTACACCAAGATGTCATCAAAAAATGCTAACACAAATTTTCTCAGCACATCCTTAAACACAGCATTCATGAGGGCCTGAAAGGTTGCTAGGGCATTGGTGAGGCCAAATGGCATAACTGTGAACTCAAAATGCCCATGGTGGGTCCTGAAGGCAGTTTTCTCAACATCTATATCCACCATTCTCACTTGATGGTATCCTGATCTCAAATCCAATTTTGAGAACACTGTGGCACCTCTCAGTTCATCAAGTAAATCTTCAATGTGGGGAATGGGATACTTATCCTTAATAGTTGCTTCATTCAACCTCCTGTAGTCAATGCACATTCTCCAACTACCATCCTTCTTTTTCACCAAAAAAAAACAGGAGAGGCAAATGGGCTATGGCTAGGTTGGACCACACCAGTCTTAAGCATCTCTGCAATTTGCTTTTCAATTTCTTCTTTCTGAAAGTGAGCATACCTGTAGGGCCTGCAGGCTAGAGGTGAAGTACCCTCTTTAAGGGTGATTGAGTGCTCGTGACCTCTAACTGGAGGTAAGGCTTTAGGCTCCTCAAATACATCAGGAAAGTCTGAGAGCACCCTTTCAAGCTCAGGCATCCTTTCTTTGCCAACAGAAGTCACTTTGCAGACTTGTGATACTTCTGCTATAATCAAATGATCCTTAGAGTTGATCACCTGACATAGTTCCTTTCTAGACATTAGCCTAATACAAGGCACAGAAGGATCATTATCTTCTCTAATGCCCTTAATCACCACTTTCTTACCATTCCTCAGAAAAGAAATTTGCACTGCTAGAAAGTCAAATAACACAGGATTGAATTTTGCCAAGCAATCCGCTCCTAAAATCATTCCACTATCAGGCATATCAAGCAACCTGATATCATACACATATTTGCTACCCTGCATATCCCATTCACAGTTCTTGCAAATTTTATCACTTATCATTTTACCTGTTAATGTATTGACTACCATCAAGCCTGTTTTTCCAATCTCAAACCCAGCATTTCTGGCAATGCTAAGGTCTAGGAAGCTGTGGGTAGCTCCACTATCGATCAAGATAGTCACCTCCTTGCTCCCAATTGAGCCTTTGACTCTGATGGTTGTCCCTGACTCACCCCAAGTGATAGCATGAACAAAGATTTCTGGCACCTCTTCATCTTGATCATTCCACTCCTCTGGCAATAGACTATCACTGTGTTCATCCAAGGATTCTTGGGCAATCAAGCTATGGAGGGTTTGGGTTTTACATCTATGACCCACAAAGTACTTATCACCACATTTGAAACACAGCCCCTTCTTCAGATCCTGACTCTTCTTGAGGCTCAAATCTGACATTTGATTGGTGATCGGCCGTAATGGTGGAAGATTCTCCTTGGTATCACCCTTGCTAACAACTCTAGTCCAAGAAGGTCTGAAAACAGATCCTCCATTGAATCCTTGCCTGCTAGAAGCTCTCCTGATCTTCATCAAAGCATGTACAACCTTGTAATGCAGGTGCGCTTGTTCAAAGACCATCGTCATAGAGGACGGTCTTCCTAATTGAACAAGGGAGCGGATCTCAGCACGAAGCCCACTAATGAAACTTGAGACGAAGTACGATTCAGTCAGGTGAGGGTTGAAAGCAAGCATACTTGCTCGGAGATCTTCGAATTTTTCGATATACTCTTCAAGGTCTTCTCCTTGATCCAGCTTATTGAATTCGGCGACAATTTCAGTTTCCCGCCTTTCTCCGAATCTTGCACACAGATCCTCATAGAACTCACCCCAGCGGATTCGTGGTTTGTGAACAAGGTAGCCCTGTAACCAAACATCCGCTCGATCGTTGAGGTACATGGCTGCAATTTCTACTTTCTGCACTTCTGGAATCGCGAAAATGGAGAAAAATTTCTCCGCCTTCCGAATCCAACTCCTGGGCTTTTTCCCATCAAAGATTGGAAAATCCAGCTTAGGTAATCTATTACCTCTTACATTGTCACTCATCCAAGAAGGTTGAGATCCCGAGATGCTACTGGATCCTTGGTAAGCCCATCCATGGCTCTGTGATTACCTACCATGAATCTCCCTTTCTGGAGGTCCGGATCCCATCAATGAGCTATCCATTCTCGGTTGATCTTTCTCTCGCGACGGAGGAGGTCGCTGATCCCCGGATTCTTGATCTTTCTCGCGCACCGGAGGATTTCGTACCAACTCTGTCAATTGTTCCAATTGAGCTTTCGTGAATTCTTTGAATTCTTCGAATGACTTCGCCTGCTGTTCGATTGTCTTCGATTGCTCATCCCGCCTTGCTTGGGAATCCGCCATTGATTGTTGTGTCGATGCTGCGAAATCCCTCATTGCGTCTCGGAACTCGGCGAATTGCGTCTCCAATGTCTTCGATCAGGTGCCTTCCGCCATTGCGTGATCTCCGCCGCCGGAAAGTGCTCTGATACCAATGTAGTGCCTGGGATGGATGAAGGTAGTCGGTGGAGGGTGGTTGTGAGTAACAGAAAGAGTAGAGGAAGAGGAAGAGAAGGGAAGGAGTTAGTTAGAGGGAGGGAGAGACGAGAGAGAGAGATATATAGGAGGTAAGAGAGGTTTGAACATATCATCATACATGTCCTCTTACAATGTTCATAGTGCTACTTATACTATCACATGGCTAATACAACACATAGCCTAAGTATAGTAGGTCCATGACACCTTATATCTTAATTAGGTTTTTTCATTAATATCTAACCTTATATCTTAATCGGGTAGAAAACTTAACTTTTTAGATGGAATAATTTTATCCTATATTACGACTTCCGCCAAATTTTGATCACTATCCATGACCTCAAATTATACTATAAAATATAATACACCGTAGTATATAATAAACAATCATTATATAGATTTTAATCCAGAAAATGTACATACCAAATATTATGGACAAAATGTCACGTAATAAATTTATAATAAGGTCCCTACTAATATTCATCCAATATATATTCAATTCTGGACAAAATATATAATTTATTAGGTTAAATTTGGTGAATATCCATTTTTCATGTCAAAATTAAGTAAATGTCCACTTTTTTACAAAATTAAGTAAATGTCCATTTTTTCCAAAAATACCCCTCCTTCCCCATCCCTAACTCTTCCCCCTTCCCCTTTGACCATTTTTAATTTTAACATTGACTAGTCAACATTGACCATTCCGGTCAACACCTGCATTTGATGACAATTTTTTTTGTGACAGTTGAGTATATTTTTTTGGTGACAATTAATTATGACAATTATTTTGGTGATAATTGATTTTTTGTGACATTTATTTTTTCCGGTGAAAGTTAGGGGAAAATCTTTTCTAGTGACAATTGATTTTTTTTTTCTTGTGATAATTGGTGGTGACAAAAAAATTTGGGTGACAGTTGATTTTCTTCCAGTGGCAGTTGCCAGTAACACTTTTCCTCGGTGACAAATAGGATTTTTCTGCTAATAGATGTTTTCCTGATGACAATTATTGGTGACAACTATTAATGACAAAGTTGATGACAATATATTGTCACCATGATATTGTAACCTTAAAAAAATTATCACCATAACATTATACATCACCAAGACATTGTTACCAACTACAGAACACTGTTTTCATATTGTTTAATCAACCATATTGTCACCAACTTATAAAAAACATTGCCACCAAACTCTTTTCAGTAATCTATTGACACCAACAATAAAACAGTGTAACCAATCTATTTTCATCAAGCTTTGGTCAATAATATACTGTCACCAATTATAAAACTCTGTCATCAATCTAGTGTCAACCACCTATTTTTAGAAATTAATTGTCACTAACGAAAAAACAGTGTCACCAACCAATTGTCACCAACTACAAAGCACTTTCATCAAACTAAAATGTTTACAATGCTAATGTTATCACATTTGTCATCTAATATTAACACATTTTTGTTACAAAACTGAAACCCTAGAACAAGAGGATCATAGACCCAAAAGGGGCTAAACCTGAGCAGACGAAAATTTGATGTACAGTATAGTTTAGGGTTTAAGGTTTAGTCTTTAGGGTTTAGGGCCAAGGCCCTAAACCCTAAATCCTAAACCCTAAAATGTGTGTACAGTACCAATGTTATCAGATTTGTCATCTAATATTAATGCATTTTTGTTACGAAACTGAAACCCTAGAACTAGGGGAGCATAGACCCTAGAGGGGCTAAACTTGAGCAAACAAATAATTCGATTGACAATACTATAATGACATCACATTTGTCATCTAATACTAACGTATTTTTGTTACAATAATAACACTAAGTAGATGAAATTTGATGTAAAGTTTAACTTTGTAATACTTAATTGTCAGACTACATCAACTTGCAAAAATATCAAAACAAAGGGGAACCGTTGAGACATTAATACTTAACATCCAAAATAGCAAGACCCTCTATAGCCATCCTCTCTCTCTATACGCATCCATATACTTGTCTGAAATAGCTTCAATACCGTACCCTCGATATATTTGATGGTATACATACCACAACTTCCACTACAATTAAACAGAAGGATAATGATAATTACATTATAGCTAAATGAGATATAAATTCCATTTGTCACCAAAACAGGATATATAACTTTACCAATTGTCACCAATCTAAAAAAAACAACAAAATAACAACATAAATTCCATTTGTCACCAAAACAGAATATATAACTCTACCAATTGTCACCAATCTAAAAATAACAACATAAATTCCATTTGTCACCAAAACAGAATATATAACTCTATCAATTGTCACCAATATAAAAATAACAACATAAATTCCATTTGTCACCAAAACAGAATATATAACTCTACAATTATGACCAAGTACATTGTTACTAACTATTGTCATCAAATAGTCTCACCACTTAAATATTGATAGAACAACATGTATAAATAAATTGTTACCAAATGACAATGGTAGTGATCTCATTTTCACCAACTATATAACATTGTCATCAGACGTTATCACCAATTATATAACAATGTCACCAAAATTTGTCATTAAAATAATCCCAATGAAAAAAAATTGTAATCGAAATGATCCCACTGACTGTCACCAAATATTGTCATCAAAATCTTTTCATCAACTAAAACTACATCTGTCATCAAAATATTTTCATCAACTAAAACTACATCTGTCATCAAAATGTTTCCATCAACTAAGTCTAAATCTGTCATCAAAATATTTTCAACAAAGGTGGAGCTTTTGAAGGGTAGCTAAATCAATTCACATCTAAAACTACATCTGCCACATTCTAAAACTAACCAATTTCCAATAAAGCACAATTTGAAACTAACCAATTTCCAATCAAGCATAATTTGAACAACGAGGGCTTCTCTGATGAAAGCTCTGGCGCTCGTGAGGCCTTCTTCAAGCCCCTGCAATTGTTCGTCGCTTCAATCGTCAGGTCGTCTCGAAGCCACCACTTGATCGACCGCGTCACTCAACCTCTTCTCCCGCCTTCGCCTCTTCTCCTCTTGTTCGATCTCAATTGCACTCACAAGTCACGATCAAAACGAAATTAATTAGGTTTAATCGTCGTCGATAAAGGAAGAAGCTTTCGTACGTACATGCTTCGAGAGAGGCGACGAAGATGCGATGGAATCTGGAATATGACCGATCCTCCCATCAGGAGCGGTGGATTGAAGAAGAAGAAGAGCAACAATGGCAGTGAAGGCGAATGCGAAGGCGGAGATTATCAGATGGGAATGAGTTTTGCAGAAAAGCTTCATATCGATGGTAATTGGCTCCGAGTCTGAGGAGGGAGTCTCCATGTGAGTTTTACAATAGTAGGGGTAAAGTTGGGATTACAATAAAATTATGGACACTTTCTTAATATCCCTTTAAATATGGACATTTACTTAATTGACTTTTCTAAATGGATATTCCACCAAATTTTTCCAATTTATTAGGATAAGATATGTACGATACTATACAAATTTATCAAATCGATATAAGTGGTAGATAAAATTTATTTTTATAAAATATTAGTTATAGCCATAATTATTTTTTATAAAGAAAACGATATATGTTAATAAATGTTGTATACTTTTTTTTTATCCTACCGAAATTCTCTACTATTTAGTTTGCCATTTAGTATTTGAGAGGTGGAATATTAAGATTAACAAACAATTAAGATAAAAAAAAAACGTCTCCTAAATATAATTCAATATAATAACCTATCATGAAAAATAAATAAATAAATATATATTGTGGATCGGATGGTTGAAGAGATAAATGATTCACATACGACCATACGGTATAGGGTAACTAATTAGTTAAGTTATTTTTATATTATTATTATATATTATATTTTTGGGTCACATCAATTAATAAGCCAATATAGTTAAGTAAAAAACTTATCTTTTTAGATCAATAATCTATCCAATATAACTTTATACCTTAAACTGGATTAGATTTTTTTATATAAATATTCAATATTATATCTTAATTAGGTAGAAAACTTATCGTTCAAGATAAATCTATCTAATTTTATTCATGCCGGGAATATTTTTTTTTTGCCATGCTTAATCCGTGTAATCGAGAGTGAGCGGGGCTTTATAGATGCCCTTAGAGGATTTTTTTATATATATTTTATTTAAACCATGCCTAATATTGTATCCATGCCTAATTTTGTACACCAAGGGCTTGCATTGGAGCGTGGCAAAAAATTTTACCTTGCCCTTGGAGCGTGGCTTAAAATAGATGAGGGAATTAAAGGAAGTAATCCTTGATCCGAAAATCTTTGCTAGATTAATCCCTGCAAAAAAAAAATTGCAAAGGGTCATCACCTCTGCCGGTTAGAGACGGATTGTAGCCGGTGGAGAGAGAAAAAAGCAAGAAGCATTTATTGCCCGTCCCTTTCAATCTCTGGAAACCCAAAACAGTGACTTTCCCACATCTTCAGAGAAAGAAGAAGATGGAAGAAGGGTAGGCGGAATTGAAGAACAACGGTGGATCTCAAGCTTTTGCTGGCTCCGGCGAGGCTACAGGGGCGGAATTGAAGGACAACAACACCACCAACAGACACCGGAGTTTCTATGAGCTCTTTTCCGCCTCTCTCTCTCTTGGATCTGGGTTGGGATTCATGGTTGTTCTTGAGTCCGGGGTTAGTCGCCTGAGTGTTTGGTGGCAGTGATGTGATAATGGGTCCGACGTTTTAGCGGGTGGTGCTGGTCGGAGGTTCCTTCCTTCGATACCCCTCTCGCGACCCCTACCTTTCTTGTTTCAGGGCTGAATTCATGGTGGTTTGGCTAGGTGTGTTGGAGGATGGCGTGTCTGGCTCAGGCTCGTCGGTGGCGATGGCTTGGTCGTCGAAGTTGCTGATGCTTTGGCGGGCGCGGAACGGCCCTTGGCGGCCGTGGCGGCTTTTGCGGATTAAAAAAAATCGAGCCTTTTTCTTCGTCTTTGGCGTTCTTGCGAATTGTGATTTGTGAATCTTTCAATTCGTCCGTTGATCGTCTTTGGCGTCTCTAGTGCTTGACGTCTCCGGCGGTGGACTGGTGGTGCTGAACTGCTCTCGATGTCTCTCTCCCTCTCTCGCTCGATTTCACGGTCTCTCCCTCTCTATCTCCCTCTCTTGATCGATTTCACGGCCGGAAGCCTGGAACAAGTTGCAGACTTGTTTGCAGTTGCAGAACGAACAGTAGAAGTAAAACAATTGCAAATTTGTGAACTGTGAATTGTAATTTCTTGATTACGAACAACTGGGGTCGTGGTTTGTTTGTGATTTGTTTGCTTCTAAAATTGATTAGTATGACAGTAACTTAGTTGATCCCTCGATTAGTTGATTGTTCAATGAACGGAGTTATCAGATTATCACTATATTTCGATCCAAAAAAAAAGATTATCACTATATGTATATTTAAGTATTGATTGAATCGATCAATTTGCTTTGTTTAATTGTTTTTGTTTGATACTAACATACTCTTTATTTGACTTGTTTAATACTAACATACTTTTATTTATTGGATTTGGATTTGGAGTATACTAACACGATGAATTATTAGAATTTGACTTTGAGTTCGACAAGGAGATTGGTTCCAACTAATACGGAAATGAAGACATATAAGTTTATATGATATGGATTGGGTTTTTGTTTTTCAACATATATGTTTATATCATATGTATTCTAGTCTTAATATAGGGGTAAATATAATAAAATATTATGAAAACGTTTTGTCCGTCAAGTATCCGCCAATAAAGCCGCCGAACCGTCTTGGCGCTTGGCGGTACTTCTCCGCCGAGCATCCGCCGAGCGTTTTTTAGAACATTGCACACATGTCATGTAAAAAAACTCATCTGTCATGTAAAACAATTCACCTGTCAAGTAAATAATTGACGTGTTAAGTAAATAATTCACGTGTCAAGTAAAAAAATTCATGTGTCAAGTAAAATACATTATGTGTCATGTAAATCTGGTATGGGTGACATGCAAATTCAATATGGGTGACGGGTAATTATATGCTGATCCGGACCTTTCTAATTGACCTACCTAATGTCTTAAATTCCTTCTGAATTGACATGCCTAATGTATTGAAAATCATGTTTGGATGAACTTTAGCATTGTGAAGCTGGGTATTTTATTGAATTTAGAATGATATAATGTTTAGATTTAGCCATTTTGTATTAGGTGGTGAATTCAGATTAAAGGATGATGCATGAGTTCTTAACATTAACCTTACCAACATATTTAGTGCATCTTTTCTATTGAACTTGTGTAATGAAAGTAACAAGGTTAACCGACTTTAAATAGGCGAACATTGTGATGCTATTAATGAAAGAAAATAACATGACAGGTAATGCTATTAACATGACAGGTTATACTGTTTAACATGACTGGTCATAACCTTTAACATGACATGTAATGCGAATCGATCATCTTCTCCTTAATGAAAGAAAATAACATGATAGGTAATGCTATTAACATGACAGGTTATACTGTTTAACATGACTGGTCATAACCTTTAACATGACAGGTAATGCAAATCGATCATCTTCTCCTTAATGAAAGAAAATAACATGACAGGTAATGCTATTAACATGACAGGTTATACTGTTTAACATGACTGGTCATAACCTTTAACATGACATGTAATGCGAATCGATCATCTTCTCCTTAATGAAAAGAGAGGAAAAAGTGTTCGGTTTCGATAGAATACTGTGTAAATTCGTCCACAGGAAAAAGTGTTCGGTTTCATATGCAGATGAGGTTCATTCAATATTGTAATATAGTATGAATGATCAAAATTTGTTTTTATTACCACAAGTGTTATCGAATATATGATGCATGATCTTTGGCAATTTCGCATTTAACATGTTGTTTTACTAAAAAATGTACATTGTCTATGAATTACAAGTTCAAATTTCCCATAATTACAAAATGTGCGAACCACATACTCAATTCCTCGCTATGTACCATAAGCGTTTCCAAGTGCATCATAAGTGACACAAAAACGCACCGGTCAGTCGACCAAGATGCACATAGAGCACTGCCATGTCAAAACTATTAACTATCATGTCAAAGGTATTACTTGACAGGTTAAAAGCATTATATGTCATGTACATCGTCGTTGAATGACATGTTCGAATTCCCCATAAGTACAAAATTCGTTAACTACATATTGAATTACAAAAGCCGGAGCATAAGCGTCTCCAAGTACATCATACTTGATACCAAAAGACACCGGTCATTCGACCAACACGGACATGGGTCGTGAAGAACACACAAGGGGAGATGAAGAGCTATTCACGCTGCACTTACCATTATTTAGAGAGAAATTCATGGAGCGTATTTGCCCATTACGCTAGCAAAGTAGCAAGATTGACAAAGATTATTCAATGACACACACACAGGATTCATGGGAAAGCCTAATTACACCAGCAACGTAGCAAAATTGGCAAGTAAATATTAACTAGTGTCATGTACAAACGCTGAGGCTGGAATGTTGACATAAACGGGTGACATGTATAAAAGCTGATGGCAAAACGTGAGTTGTTTTTTCAAAAAAAAGTGGGTTGCTTTTTCTCTCTCTTTCTCTCAGCACTTTCTGAAAAAATGGGTTGCTTTTTCCCACTCCTCCTCTCAGCACTCTCTCTCCTCTCATTAATTCCCTCTCTCACATGCTTTTCTTTTTCCCTTTTTCCTTTCCTCTCTCATCTCTCTCTCCCTGTCAGCTTTTTGTCCAGTTGTCTCCCACAATCTCACCTGTTACCGGCTACACTTGTAAGCGGATATCCGCTTTTAGCAAATTTTTTTTCGGATGGGGTTAGTTGTGCAAGGGTCATCACCCAAGAGGGTCATTTTAGCAAATTTGCCAAAATAGATGTACAATAAGGGCAAATTTGAAAGATTTGGTTTAAGGAGAAATACATTTTTATAAAACTCAATAAAACAACTAAATTTTATATTCCATATTATTTTTTAACTAATGATAAAGACTTTTTCAATTAAAGAATTAACATGTGATTGAAAATCTTGTGCGGAGGTTTCATAAAACTTATTCCGTATTATATTCTAATTGACATGATTCTTAATTAAAAGGGTTAATTGCACTAAATATCATGATCTTTGTAGGTAGTTGCGCTTAATATCCCGACTTTGTAAGATTTCGCGAAATATCCTGAACTTTGGTATTAGTTGCACTCTCTACCCTGGTTGAGTTTCTTAAATTAATAAAATCACTAACATAATATGAAAATTACACAAAATCACCCATATTTATAAAAAAAATCAATAATCCCCCATTTTAATCAAAATAAAAAAGAAACTTTTTTTTAATGATATGGTTAGCATTTCTTATAGAAACTTTTTTTAAAAATATACTTTATTTCATTTTTGTAAAAGTATTATACTTCATCGATCTATGTATGGTTAGCATTTCTTATAGAAACTTTTTTTTAATGATATGGATTTAGATGAGATATATTTGCTCAATATTCAATCACAAGATTCCACATAAGATGTTATGTATTAGTTTTAGTGTATATAAAAAATATAAAAAATAATATATAGAGAATAGATGTACAAATCTACATTTATAGATAGTTATATGTAAATTTAGATTTTTTTAAACATATGTGATTAAGAAAAATAATTAAAATTAATTATTTTGAGTAATTATAATAATTATTTAAAGGAGTAGATGTTATCTATTATAAATGATTTTTTTAGGGGGATGGTTTGCAGTTTTTTCAGTTGTTTATTGAAAATATTATATGAATATGGGTGATTTTGTGTTATTTTCCATTTTTGTGTAATTTTTTTAATTTAAGAAACTTATTTAGGGTAGAACGTGCAACTAATACTAAAGTTCAGGATATTTCACGAAACCTTACAAGGTCAGGATATTAAGTGCAACTATCCATAAATGTCAGGATATTTAGCGCAATTAACCCTAATTAAAAAGGCATACCTTATGGGATAAAATTTTACCGAATAAGATTAACTTATTATTTATTTAAGTTATGATTCATAAAATGGTATTTTTATAGCTTTTTAAATATTTTCAAGAGTTTAGATTATAATATAATAATACAAATTAATACGAATATACAAATTAAAAATAAGTTTGAAACGATAATATAGCTTTGCTGAAGCATCAAGATGTTGTATATTCTCTTCTTTAATCTATTTTTTATTATTTAAATTAATACGAATTATAACAACACTAATACTATATAAAATATATATATATATACCATGTCGTAAAATTTTGTTAAATTATTTTACCTTTTACTATCAAATTTTGGTCAATATATTATTCTACATTTTAAATCAAATTGAATCTAATATATTTAAATATAAATATGCACCATCTTAATTTGATGATGAAATTTGAGAAGATAAATCTCTATATAATTCTATATAAAATATATCATGCCGTGAAATTTTAGTCAATTATTTTACTTTTTAGATCAAATTGAATATAATATATTTAAAATTAAATGCATCATTAAATTTGCTGAAGTAATTAAATATTATTTTTTTATTAAGAAACCGCACAACGGGCAGGTACCGAATACTAGTAAAATACTAAAACAGAGGCCACTGGCGCGACCTCACGGGCACGGAATTTTCTGGATTAAAGCGGGATTATTTTTGCTTACGTGTCATTTTTTGGATTAAAGTTGTATTATATTTTTGGACCACATCAATTAATAAGGCAAATTAGTTAGGTAAAAACTTATATTTCTATATCAAATAATCTATCCAATATAAGTTAATCCAGAAAATAGTTTTGTTTAATAATTTGATCTAAAATATTTTTGTGAACGTAAAATTATGTTACATAATAGATCATGAGAAAATTTGCCAAACGGGCCTATTTTTTGGGCCTAATTGAGGGAGTGTCTCCCAAGTCCGGCAAATTAGGTTTTTGTCCACCTCTAATTTTTTGGACAAAATTGCCCCTAAGATTTTAACCTAATCTAAGAGATTTGGAGCGTTTCAGCATCTGGCATTCTGGCGGCTCCTCCTTCTCTCGCTCTCTTCCTCGCCCTTCATTCTCTCTCGCTCAACACGGCAACCGATCCGACACAGACGAGCGACCATGGCGGCTCCTTTCTAGGTCTGCTGCAAGCCTGCAACAGATCCGACACAGACGAGCGACCATGGCGGCAGCAACAGACGAGCGACCATGGCGGCTGTGTCGGAGCGACCATGGCGGCTGTGTCGGAGCGACCATGGCGGCTCCTTTCTAGGTCTGCTGCAACAAATCCGACACAGACGAGCGACAATGGCGACTCCTTTCTAGATCTGCTGCAACAGTTCCGATTCATGGACGACAACCGGCAGCAACAGAACCGCCGGCATCAACAGATCCGAGTTATGGACGCCGATCTAGAGACGATTCCGTCGCCTCCAATGGCCAATCTGGTCGTCTTCCTCGATCCGGTCGAAGAGAGGAGATAGGACTGCCTCGTTTCAGCAAGTCCTCTCTCTCTCGTCGAGTCATGGACGCCGATCTGGAGGTGAAGACGATGAGAGGAGCGGAGGAAGCCGCCTCCATCTTCCTCTTGGTTGCCGGCTCTCACCTCAGGAAGATCCGGCTGGAATCAAAGAGGGCGAGAGAGCGATCTGAGAGAGCGAGAGAGAGATCTGAGATCTTCGATGAGTTTCAGCAAGTTTCCATTTACTTAGCAGACCACCAATCTTTCTGCTGCTATGTGAGTGTCTCATTGTTCCCTTTACTTTCCTTTACTTTGATTCATCAGGCTAAGTAATTAGATTAAACATAAAAATTGTAGCTTAAATTTGAGGTTTAGGCTGTAGAAATTGTTGAGAATTTTTCAAGCATGAAGCTGCCTCTTGTCTGCTGCTTATTCTTTAGTTTTATACAGCTCCCCTCTCATAGCCTTTGACTTGCTCATTCTGAATTATATTATTTAGTTAATTAATAATTAGTTTTTATGTTGAGAATTTTCTCCCTAATCTTGCTGAAACCATAAACAACATTGTTGAAACCATAAACAACGTTGCTGAAACCGGGGTTTCAGCAGCAACAACAATGCTGAAATCGGGTTTTCAACAACAACGTTGTGGAAGGAAATTTGGAGTTAGACTTGTGAGAGGAATATTTTTACTCTTTTGGTTAGGACTCTTAGTTTGGTCCTTCTTTTTTGCTGAAATTATTGGTGGTGAACTTGCTTTAAAACTAGAATTTGCTGAAATTATTGTTGTTGAACTTGCTTTAAATCTCCTTTAAAAGCCTCTTAGCTCAATGGTAGAGCAATGTGCTTATGCACAAATACGTGGGTTCGAATCCCGCATAGGCTAAATTTTATATCTCATAACACGGTTTCAGCAACAATTTCAGCATCAGCAACGTTGCTGAAATCGGGGTTTCAGCATCAACAACAGTGTTGAAATCGGGGTTTCAGCAACTCTAGAAACGCGAAAAAAAAAACCGAAAAAAAAACTGCTGGAATAGAGGGTGGCCCATGGGTTTCAGAAAGAAACGCAAAAAAAAAAAAAAACAAAAAAAAACTGCTGAAACAGATGGTGGCACAGAGGTTTCAGCAATTCCGTTTTAGCAACTCTGGAAACGCGAAGAAAAAAAAAACTAAATTTCGCGGAATTTTTTTTTTGCTGAAAACAAAAATTTCAGCAACTTTATTTTAGGGGTGGACATTTTGCTAATATGAAGAGGGTGGGGGACAATTTCCTAATATGGCCAAAAAATATGGCCTGTATAGTAACTGCCCCAAATATCATATAGTAAATATAATCGGCCAAATCTATCTCATATAGTAAATATGAATTAATCGTTTAAAATGAGTGTTTAACATTTTCAACGTTAAGTATATACATCCATATCTTAGTTGGTTATATAATCTTATAAGACGTACATTTTTTTTTCAAATAAAGAGCACGGTTCAGTTTCTTTTACCTGATTAATTAACCAATATTCAATATAGTAATATTAGTATAATATATTTAGCTGTACGATAGAGACCAACACAATTATATCTATGGAATATAGATTAAAAAAATAAGTCTAACTTCTATAACCATACATACATACATACATACATATATATATATATATATATATATATATATATATATATATATATATATATATATATATATATATATATATATATTATATTTTTAAAAATTATATGCTAAAAGTATAATTTTTAAATTTTAGATTAGGGGAAGTATGTAGGTTTCAAATCTTATCAATATATGATAAAAAGAATAGTTTGATTTAAAAAAAAATGAAAACACCTTAAAATAATTTAAATAAATAATATAAATATTTAAGAGTATGTTAATTAGATGTTAGTTGGTTACGATATTTTTTATAGACAATAATTATTTTTATCTTAGTTTGCATATTGAATTTCACTGACTATATATATGTTCGACAATTATGAAATCTGCTACTATGGCTCGATCGGCAAAGATCCATCGAAGGAATTTAGAGTGATATAAAGGTCAATTACGGTAACCTTATATCTTAATTTGTTTTTTTTTTTCAAATAAAATTTTAGAAAATAAATCTATGTATAATCCTATAGTATAAAATATATATATATATATATATATATGTACCATACCGTAACATATTACTCTTGAATTGGTAAATAAAGAGCGGTCATTCCGTGGTTCGAACCGGGGACCTATGACTATTATCCACAAGTCCTTTCCAGTGAGCCATTCCGGAATGGTTAATTGCCCATGTTAATTGCCCATAACTCTAAAAGGTTAACGTAATATGTTACGGTAAAAAGTACGGTATGTTACGGTGCCTTTTACCGTAACATATTACGTTAACCTGCACCATGCCGTTAACATTTTATTTTTTGTAAATAAATTCATATGTAATTACAAAATAAATATTTTTTAAAATTATCTTTAACATGTTAAAATATAATATATATGCACTATACCATGCCGCTATGTTATTTTACCTATATAAAATATAGTCCTATATAATATATCTATATAAAAATGTATACCATATCGTAAAATTTTGTTCAATTATTTTAATTTTTACAGTCAAATTTTGGTCAATATATCAAAAAAACCCGTGGACTAATTATAGATATATATTACTATAGCGAAAATGTTGATAACATTGTCAATTCAAGATCAAACTTATATGAAATTATAGTGATAGAGATTTATCGGTCAACAATGAAAATTTAATTAATAAAATAAGAATTTTACCTCACAAAATCTCTTGCACGGCATATAAAGTTATGGATGACTTTTTTTTAGTTTATTATATATTTTATAATTGATTGAAAGGTTTTATTAAGAGAATTCAAACAAACTACTTTAATATTCATTTAAAATTTAATAAAAATAATAATTTAAAAATATAATTAATATAATTAATATAATTTATCTTTTTATTTCAATAATCTATTCAAGGTAATCTTATATTGTGACCTTTGGTTATGTTCAAATATAATTAAACATAATAATTAAGAACATTTACCGATTAAATATTGGATAGAATTTAAACATAATAATAAACATAACTGGATAAAATTTTATATTGTGACCTTTAACCATAATCTTAATTGAATAATTAATCGATCCCATTAACCTAAATTAATAATTTTTGAAACATGATGAAAGTTATAAATGTATGATCGGTCAAAATAATTGTTAGTTGTCAGTTGTCACAACTCGCTAGATAACTGTGTTAATTTATCATTTGGTTATGTTCAAGTTATAAATGTATGATTTGGTTAAAAATTATGTTCAAGTAAAAAAAAACATCTAGATGAAATTGTGTTAATTTATCATTATTAAAAAATATGTTATATTAATTTTTAATATAAATATTTAACATCATTACAAAACATATCATTAATAGAATCTTTTACCTTGAGTTATTTTGCACAATTTTTTTATACTTCATGTCTAACTTAAGAATCATACCATAATGTAGATAATATGATTTATATGTATATATTACTTATTATAATATTATAAATAAACACCTCATATTGGTTTTAACACGTTTTTTTAAAAAAGCTAAAAATTATATAATATATTAATTTTTAATACTTTCATACTTATCAATAATAAGTGTGTGTAAAATACTAAAGCAGAGGTCTGAAATAGCCTATGGTGCGATTTCACATCCATAGAATTTTTTGGATTAAAAATGGATTATTTTTTCATACGTGTCAAATTCTGGATTAAAATGGTATTACCTTTTTTGGCCACATCAATTAATAAGTCTATATATGTATATATATAATATAGTTAGGTAAAACACTTATCTTTTTAGATCAAATAATCTATCCATTACAACCTTATATTTAGATTAAAGTAGAGTCTTATTTTAAAATAAGAATTTTTTTACTTTCGCAATTTAATAATAAAAAATTAAACATGAATAATTGATATAATAAAATATAATTTATTGAACAACTTACTACATATTTTGGAACTTATTAGGGTTTAATATGGGTACATACTACATAATTCATCATATTATTAAACTATATATTAATATTTGTAAATAAGACCGTAGTTAGGCAATTGCAAAATTAAAGTATATATTCAAGACACCTTAGATAGGTTTTCTATCATTAAAATAAAAAAAATAAAAACTTTTTTTATTAAAGAAAATAAATTGATCAATCACATTATGAAGAAATATGTGGCAGCCGGTTGAAATAACACATATAACTATTAGAGGAAATTGTAGCAACTAACCCTTGATCAGAAAATCTTTGCTGTTTTTTGATAAACCGTATGTAGGCTCCCAGAAACCCTAAATGACCCGAAAGGAACGCGCGGGTAAGCGCCCCCTTCTCCTCTCTCATCTGGCCGCCAAGCCATGCTCCACCACCCCTGCTGCGCCCCGCTTCGCTCACCGGCTACCGCCGTCGGCCGGTCCCTGTGAAACCCCCACTTGCCTTGTCTTCTCTCCACTCATACACTCTCTGTCGAATCGGGAAATCTCTTCTCGCCCCCCCCCCGATAGCCCTGCTGTCCGTCGCCTGCGAAAGGCTAGGTTTGGGGGAGGTGGCACCTCCTGATTCGTGCAATTATCGGCGGAATCCGTCTTCTGAGTGGTTAAATAGACTCCGAAAGGGGGCCTTTATGTGGGATGGGACTGGCTGGAGGTGTCCGGGCGGTTGTCATCGCTGCAGTTGGTGGCGTGAGCGGCTCGGCCTGCCCTGCTCGCCGGTGCTTTCTTCTCTCTCCAATCAGCCATCAATGCGCTCTGTAAGTCTTCTCTCTCTTCCTAATCTTCCCTCGAGTACCAATTTTGCCTACAAGCGTCTGTTCTATATTAAGCCTTCCCCAGGCATTAGAGCACACAACTCTCTTAATCTATTGCCTAAGTCTGTTTTCTGGTTTCCTATAATCGAAATTCTCCCCTTTCTTCTCTCTGATTTCTGGTTTCTTTTAATCAAAATTCTCCCCTTTCTTCTCTCTGATTTCATGGCGTCCGAAGGTTTTCTTAATGCTTTGCTAAACACTCAAGCTGATCCTAATGTTATTTCGGTTCCTTTAACGCCGAGTGATACTGTGGTGGCGCCTTTAGCCCCTGTGGCTACGGCTGCTGCTATTCCAGTCGCACCTCTGTCGGCCTCTGATAAGGGGAAGGCAAAGATGGACTTGGAGGATGCCTCGGCTGAGGTCACTCATCCCCCTGTGGTTGCTGTTGTAACGGCCTGGAATTATGATTTCTGGGTTACGTTTCAAGGGATGAAAACCCTTGTTCGGATCTTGCAATCCAGGTACGGGTCGAGGTTTCAAACTCATTTAAGATTAGTAGAAAGAGGGATTCCAAACCCTAAAAACCTCGAAGGGACATTGGGTACCCTTAACCTGTACTAAGACTGTCGCGAAATTCAGTTCAAATGAAAGTAAAGCGGAAACAAAGTTAAGATACAAAGTGTCACGGCAGAGCCGGGTCAAAACCAAAACGTAAGCGAATGATTACCATTTGTACCAAGTTAGAGAATTAGCCAGATTCTTCGGTTCGCAAAAAGGGAACCCCGTCATATAGACATCGAGCATTCAAAATCTGCAGAAAATACCTTAAAAAAAAGAACGGGGAAAGGAGTCAGATCGAGCCACTCATGCGGGACCGGCAGTCCTCGCTGAGGCCACATAGTATGTGCTATACCTAATAAAGATGCTCTAATGCAGTACGAAAGTCAAACACACTAGCATGCTCCTAGTTATCATAATGTGTAAAAATATTGTAAAGGGCCCAAGACAATGCCAAGTGGCATATCCCTCTCCTACCTCCACCCGCTTCCGATAGGGCGGAGACTGGCCAGCTCGTGAATGCATTCCATCATAATCGGGCGGCACGCATGCCTAACCCGCTCCACAATAAAGCCCGCAGGCATCTCATAATATAAGGAAGTTCATGACTCGATTGACTCAGGGTACCCGATGAGGCTGGGCTACCCTATGACCCTAGCAAAGACTCTAGAACTATCACAGATAACGGCCGTTCTGTTTCAAACGCATAAAGTAAGCGGATGCTCATTCAATTAGTGCAACCTAAACATGATACTACATGGCATGCTTTTATGCATATGCAACACCTAACATAAAATGCAACAACAGGCATGAATGTCCAACCTGAGTAAGCCCCCTAGGGAACTTACCTGAAGATGCAGAACAGCAGAATAATACAAGCAAGGGCCCAAATGAAAGTCCAAAGCAATCCAAGAGCAAACACACCTATCATCAAGCCATTTCCATAAGCTACCGGGCCAACATTCATACGCACGAAATCCAAGTTCTCAACATATTTAAAACCAACCGATAGTAAAACCATTTTCCAAAACCTTTCCGATACGATCAACATCAACCAAAATCATTCTTCCCAAAACTTTCCAACTCTTAAATCTCAGTTAAATCACTTAGAAAATCAACAATTCCTTTAAAGTCATACTTAGCCAAATCCTGACATTAAACATTTAAACCTTAGAACCAATCTCTCAAAATCATATTATAGAAATAATTCCGGCATTTGGTTTTTCAACACAAATCCTTAAGGAGATAATTCCAAAGACTTGAAAATATCTTCTTAAATAATTATCATCAATATATAGTAGCATAATCATCAATTATATTTATTAAGAAATCTTTTCAAAATTTCCAAAACCAACTTTTAACATCCTATAACAACATTTTCCAAATAACTCTATCAAATTTAAATCGAACTGACAAATCATTACCGGAATTAAATTAATTTATCAAGGCTTGCAACTCGGAAGCGGAATCAAATTCCGTCAAAATCAAAATTCTAAAACGATGCCGGAAGGATTTTAAAAAAAATCACAACTGATGCTCAAGGACGAGTTTTTCCAAACCTCCCAATTCTTAGAAATCGGGATTATTATAAATCACTATTTTAATAATTTAATATTCTAAAATTTCCCGGTCTTTACATTATCTACCTCTAAAAACCAGTCTCGTCCCCGAGACTAAAATCACTCTAAAACATGGGGATGAAGTTTTAAATTGGTGAGTCCAAGGATCATGTCATTGATTTTGTAAGCATCTCATAGAGCCCGTATGAGATCCTCACAGCACCCTCGACATGATCATAACATTCCCAATTGGTCGTAGCAAGTATGTGATATGGGCCCCTACCACACCCTTACTTTGACCTTTCGGTTATATCATAACTCAAAAGCAACTATAGCCCCCGTACTAGGTCTTAGCAAGCATTCTATATGCGCCCCTATAAAATGCTTGTATCCACTTCGTGAGGCGTTATATTATAAGCTCGGGTTTGAAAAGTTTCAAAAGGGATTGCAATGGAAAGATTGACCTCGAAATCGTTCAAAATCCTCGATACCGTTTATTCTTTTAAGTCCCATATGTTTCCTTTCAAAACTGATCCAAATCTTCAAATCCAACGTTTAGTCAAGCAATTTTTACACCAAAACGAGTCAAATCCTTTCAAATCAAGATTTCGTCAAAATCCTCCAAGAACCAAATCAGTTTCTCGCATATCAATCAATCAAATTCAGAAATCATGAGGTGGAATCATCCATCTCTAAGGGCTAATCCCATATTCTCTTCCTAGTTTCCAAATCATGCAACATCATTCACAACTCAACAAGTACCATAACCAAAAGTTTCATCAACTCTTATATAAGCATAATACCATAAGTCATCTCACACATGGCAAGTCCCATATCATAAACATAAACATAACCGTTTAACATAAACATAAACATGCCAACAAGTCTCAAGTAACAAGTGAACAACAAACCTCAACATACTACAAATCATAAGGTATATCTACATCATACTAAAGGCATCACAAGTGCATAATCGAATGCTCATAACGTAAGCACACATGTCCAGAAATCAACGGGTTAGATGTTATGGGGTTAGTACGTCAGTACACATCAAATCTGACTATCGCATATCGGTATTGCAACACAAGTAGAACAGATTCATCACGTTAACATATCAACACAACAAAGTCATGCTATTAAGATTCAGAAAAAAAAAGGAGATCAAACAGTATATAAATCACCAAAATGTCAGCATGCTCTGAAAGACATCACCTTAACTCATCACAATATCGAATGACAATCAGTTAGAAATCATGCACCATTATCTCATATATACTTCATATATCATATCACAACACGTTCTAACATGTTTCTAAACCAATATAACAGGATATTAATATATCATGGTAACACTTGTCACTACCAACTAGATTTTAATATTGCATATCAACATGTAATTCCATATCAGGGTTCATCATGGTCATTATCTAACATCATGCCAGCAGATATAACTAAATTACATAATCAAGAAAATCCTCACATTATACCAGTCAAAATAAAACACAATCCCCACTCGCCCATCTCCACTCTCAAGTCAAGACTAATCCACTTCTAGACTAGCCAACGTCAACTCAGACAAAAATTCCCCAAAGAATCCCAATTCATCTCGAGGCTCAAATCTCGCCCCTCCTTCCGCCAAGCACTACCACACCATCCACCTCTAAGAATCCAACTCCTATCTCTAACTTCACACCCAAGTACCCTCTAATACCATGTCCTCAATATTCACGAGCCCTTCGTTACACTCCTCGCACTACCCGAAGTATTACCAGCATCACCTAGAAGCTCATCAGAACCACCAACATTGCCTCCCATAAATCTCAAAGCTCACTCAGTCTTACCTAAGCCAACATCCCTCTCTCGCGACTCTCCTTCTAATACCATCGACCATCCCAACTGCCCAAAACTCTTTCACCACTCTCCAACCACGCTACCAAATGACCTCACCCACAGGTTTAAGGAAGAAGCAACCATGAAAATCAGCAAACATAAGATCTACATCATATCCACTAGCATTTATAAACATAATATCATGTGTTCAGCAAGTCTCAGTTTACCATTATGCTCAATAATCACTGCAAACATCATATATGAACGTAATCAAGTTAAGCTAGCATATTGCATTATAACCTTATCAGATACAATTCAGGTCTCTTAGCATATGTAGTTCGCATTTTATAGGCAAAGGAATTCAGATCATGCTTAGCAACTTAGAGTAGCAACACATCAAGACATCATGGTACATGAGATCTATAAGTCATCAAATCATATCATCATAGACAACAGGCAATCAGGCAACGGTCATTATCAAGTCAGCACATCAACACATAAATCTCCTCGTCAGGTTAGTGCAATATCGTCACCAACAAATTCAGAAGAATTAACAATTCGAACAAAGGACACTCTCGCTTGCAAGTCATATCGCACTCAGTAACCGCATTCCTCGATACCTGCTTGTCCCGCCGACATCATCGATCCTGAGGCCCGTGGGTTATGGCCCCACGCTTTTGTTGCGCTGCTCTATCACTATCTAACTTCCCACTCCCTCTTCCATGCGGTGGCTCATCCAATGTATCGCGTATGACTCCAAGTTAGCAAAGATAGGGGAGTGACAAGAGCGGACAACCCAATGTTCCTTTCGGAACCAAACATAGACCAAGGCTAAGAACGATAAGACTAAAGACAAGACTTCGACACGGGAATAGCAACGATGCCCTTATGAAAGTCTATTGGATTATAATTGCGACAAGTAACACAAATTCATCATGGAGCATATCAATTACAATAACCCACACTAACATGTGCATATCTCAAGGAGAACAACATGCGTATTCATTCCAAAAGACACAATCAAGTTCTACATTAATGCATGTGAGACGATCTAACAGTTCATTATTCCATGAAAGTGGAGATGCCTACTAATTTCAAGCAAATTATGCGAAGCCAGTAATGGTCATGCGGGGTTTAACGAGGATGGCAAGTATCATGTATATGAAAAATGAACGAGCATGGTATACATATCACAAATGAGACCAAACATAGCATGGCGAGGTACATAATAATAATCAACTAAGCATCATACGAGAATGCATAAGGGCGGCATAGTAAACATCACATTTAACAACAAGGATCATATAATAGGTCAAGAATGGCATGTAATCATATGACGTGATACATTTAGAAAGCATGGGTCCTACATGACGCTAGCGATACATGATAAAGCATGGGCATAATCAAGAGTCATTAAGAGGAATTCAACATAATATTAACGAAACATGAGGCATCATCGAAAGTAACAAGAAGGATATCATGGACGATAGATTATAATCATGCTAAGAACGAACCATCATAGAGCACATATATGGTACAATAGTATCACATTGTAGAACAAGTACGACATGTAATCATTTAGCGAGTTACATTGGAAATCATAAGCCCTACAAGACACTACTAGCACATATCGTACATGAATACAATCAAGGTAACTTGACTAAATTCATTCTAGCATTCATACATCATGCGTATGCGAAATCATGATACAGTGTGGTGTGTGATCATGTGAGGTGCCAAGTCATACATCTATGCAAGTACAAGAGGATATCATGGAGAAATACTACCGAGCGATAACATGTAAGCATGCTAGGATAAACCATCACAGAAAGCAAATTGATCATCGAGTTCAACATCAATCTAATTTGCATGAGTGAGACATGTTAATGTGATAGAAAAGGGGAAAGACCACACTATCAAGACCCTAGCTCAAGAGAGGTTCAACAATAAAGTAGGCACGGTATAACACGCACTAGTTACAATCAAGGGTCCTATATGACACTAATGGCTCAACACAACATGCGATGCATGCATGCATTTAATAATAATGATATGTAAGAAATCAATTACATTACATTACAATGATATAGAAGTGTGAGAAAGGTTTAACGATGTATAATATGACTCCAAGTATTGGGCAATATGGCTAGAATACGGGGACATGAGCTCAAATCAACACATACTAGAATACAACATGCATTTCTCAAGACTCGATTATACCACATATTCTCCGTCCAACGCAAGTGATCACACAACAATACAAATTGCAAAGCAACCAACGTAAGTAATCCGATGAATACAGAACATATGGGCATACTATAGATTCTTGTCACAAAAGGATAATAAGCAATGATACGTCACACCCAGCATGCTAAGGCAGTCATCTACAACATTCATACAAAAGAGAGTTGATCACACTATCATGAACCTAATCAAAGAGGAAATAGCAATCATGTAAGTTATCATCATAACGTTCATTCTTCCAATCAATCATACGATCAATAGGCTAAGTAAACATGATATAACAACATACAGTCATGATAAAAGGCAAGACACAACACGAGACTTAAGCAATATAATCAATCACATATGTAATAGCATGAGCAGTCTGTACTAATGGTCATTCGCAAGGTATATGCAAGAGGCTATAAGATCATGTCATGCAATTCAGAGAGAGTCATCATTACAACCAGACAGAGATCCCTAAGGGCAACCATTAGCTTTTCCCAACTGACTCATCACCCCTCTCTCCCGTGGGACTTCGGTATGACTCTTCATGGCAAGAAGACACTGGTTGACCATCATAAGAATAAGGAAAGACAGCCCCAGAAACACCTTACTTTTGACTTAGTGACATCAAGAACTTCCAACACTCACTCAGACAAACTTAATATCCAACCATGATCCCCGACACAATGTGTTTACCAACCCGATTTCCTGTGAAAGATACTGACATTCGGGAAAAAGATTCGATAGAACCAAAAAAAAGTGGTTAACATAGAGGAAGGGGTCGTTCCGCACAAGTTGGGTATGACCACACAGAAGCAAGGGTACTCCCACTATCCCGTTTGCACAGATCAGTCAATACACATTTAATTGTTAGGCATACCAATCAGACTTTAGCATATCAAGCACTCAGCATAGAATCAGTCAATGACAACTATAATGACCACGTTCAAGGGAGATCATGCTCAGGCTAAATATATAAACCACATCAAGCTATCTAATGTCGCTCTTCGAGGAGCGACTGACCGGAGGAGCAAAAACCTCGCGATCCTACCTAACTCGCCACTCCAACCACCTTGGGGCAATCTCCTTGGAGTCTTCCGGACCCTCTGTAAAGAGAAAGCTAGTATTTTGCCTACCGTTCCCAACTACACCCAATAGGGGTGATCTAGCGCCTTTACTACCCACTCGTTTCCCCGTTTAGTCGGTTTTTCTCTTTTATTACAAGTCGAGTTCATTACTTAGTCCAATTTCGGTTAGGCATCTTAAGTTCATTTTGCCCCTTTAAAACACTTTCAAATCATTTGAAATGCATGGGCAGTTTTCCAAAACATACACTCGACCCTTGTGTACCCGAATTGCACAACCTCAGCTCTGATACCATCTTTGTAACGGCCCGAAATTATGATTTCCGGGTTACGTTTCAAGGGATGAAAACCCTTGTTCGGATCTTGCAATCCAGGTACGGGTCGAGGTTTCAAACTCATTTAAGATTAGTAGAAAGAGGGATTCCAAACCCTAAAAACCTCGAAGGGCCATTGGGTACCCTTAACCTGTCCTAAGACTATGTCGCGAAATTCAGTTCAAATGAAAGTAAAGCGAAAACAAAGTTAAGATACAAAGTGTCACGGCAGAGCCGGGTCAAAACCAAAATGTAAGCGAATGATTACCATTTGTACCAAGTTAGAGAATTAGCTAGATTCTTCGGTTCGCAAAAAGGGAACCCCGTCATATAGACATCGAGCATTCAAAATCTGCAGAAAATACCTTAAAAAAAAAGAACGGGGAAAGGAGTCAGATCGAGCCACTCATGCGGGGCCGGCAGTCCTCGCTGAGGCCACATAGTATGTGCTATACCTAATAAAGATGCTCTAATGCAGTACGAAAGTCAAACACACTAGCATGCTCCTAGTTATCATAATGTGTAAAAATATTGTAAAGGGCCCAAGACAATGCCAAGTGGCATATCCCTCTCCTACCTCCACCCGCTTCCAATAGGGCGGAGACTGGCCAGCTCGTGAATGCATTCCATCATAATCGGGCGGCACGCATGCCTAACCCGCTCCACAATAAAGCCCGCAGGCATCTCATAATATAAGGAAGTTCATGACTCGATTGACTCAGGGTACCCGATGAGGCTGGGCTACCCTATGACCCTAGCAAAGACTCTAGAACTATCACAGATAACGGCCGTTCTGTTTCAAACGCATAAAGTAAGCGGATGCTCATTCAATTAGTGCAACCTAAACATGATACTACATGGCATGCTTTTATGCATATGCAACACCTAACATAAAATGCAACAACAGGCATGAATGTCCAACCTGAGTAAGCCCCCTAGGGAACTTACCTGAAGATGCAGAACAACAGAATAATACAAGCAAGGGCCCAAATGCAAGTCCAAAGCAATCCAAGAGCAAACACACCTATCATCAAGCCATTTCCATAAGCTACCGGGCCAACATTCTTACGCACGAAATCCAAGTTCTCAACATATTTAAAACCAACCGATAGTAAAACCATTTTCCAAAACCTTTCCGATACGATCAACATCAACCAAAATCATTCTTCCCAAAACTTTCCAACTCTTAAATCTCAGTTAAATCACTTAGAAAATCAACAATTCCTTTAAAGTCATACTTAGCCAAATCCTGACATTAAACATTTAAACCTTAGAACCAATCTCTCAAAATCATATTATAGAAATAATTCCGGCATTTGGTTTTTCAACACAAATCCTTAAGGAGATAATTCCAAAGACTTGAAAATATCTTCTTAAATAATTATCATCAATATATAGTAGCATAATCATCAATTATATTTATTAAGAAATCTTTTCAAAATTTCCAAAACCACCTTTTAACATCCTATAACAACATTTTCCAAATAACACTATTTCTAAACAACTAATATATATATATATATATATATATATTTCAGAATATAAAATTTCCACAATCCGGAAAATATATAATATTACAAAATAACAAACATAGCATATTTATATATGTAAAATAGTTAATAGTAACCATGACAACAAAATAACCCAACCAATGCTCAGAAGCCCAAACCAAAGATAGGCCCAACCCTTCCTCATTTTCGGATCCAGCCCAAGGAGGAACCCATTTTGATTTTTAAAAGAACCGAACCGGTTCAGGAAATAAGAAAAAGGGAAAGAAGAAAACCGGGATCAAGGTCTCCTTCAACCTCTGCAGATCTGGGCTCGGAAATGGAAGAAGGGGAAGAGAGAATGAAGGCTCTCATGCGGCTCCCACCCAATTCAACCCACACGACCTCTCTCTCCGGTACCCAGAAACGCAACCCATCAAAACGGCACAGAAGGAAGGAAGGAAAGAGTGCTCACCGAGATTCAAACGTTCGCCGGAAACATGGTCGTTGGAGGCGCGATTGAGCTTCGTCGGCGTCGGAACAGGGAGATCTCGGCCTAGGACGATAATAGGAGGTCAAAAGGCAGATCTTTATCGAGTTTGAGAGCGGAAAAGAAGGATCAAAGATTACCGATTCTTTTGTACGTGGAACAGAGAAGGAGGGGAACGATTAGCGTCGATCTCTCTTCGTCGGAGTCGGGAGCGATTCGTTCTGACCTTGGGCAAGTGTAGAAGGAGTGAGGCACAAATTTAGGAGGTTTCGAAGCGATTGGAGGCGGAATGAAGCATTACCGAGCTCGTAAAAGTGAAGCAGGGGCGACGGGGGAGAGGAGGGAAGCTTGGCGCCGGCGGTGGCTCTCAGGCGGCGTCTGGGTGCTGTTGTTACTGGTCTCGTGGAAGGAGGAGTGAAGGAGCAAGGTAGGAGCTGGACTCCTCGGCTCGGCAAACAGGGGAGATGCGAGAGGGTGGCTCGGCCTGGGGGGAGGCTGACGGCGGTGTGGCGGTGGTGCAAGGATGGTGGTGCAGTGGCGCGGGTGAGCAGGCGGCAAGGGAGCTCATAGGCTCTCGGCAAGCTCAAAGGGAGTGAAGAGGAGGAAGATAGGGTGATGCTGTGTGAAATCAAAGGGGTTTTTGTTTGAAATCTTCACCCAAATAGATAGGAAAGTGTGGGAGAGGAGAGTTAGGATGATGGGGTGTGTTGAGCCACAATTGGAATGTAATGGGAAGATTTGTAAAGGGAACAAGAGTAAGAGGACAAAGAAGAGTTGTATTGTACTGCTGGGTAATAGACGACATATGCAGAGAGGGGGCTTGCTTCTGAACCCTTTGGATAAAAGGAAGGAAGAAAGAAAAGAAAGAAAATAACGTGGTCCCAAGTTCCAATTCATAAATGTAAAAATATACTCGATATTAAAATTCGAACCCGCTAATTCTAACTCTATCAAATTTAAATCGAACTGACAAATCATTACCGGAATTGAATTAATTTATCAAGGCTTGCAACTCGGAAGCGGAATCAAATTCCGTCAAAATCAAAATTCTAAAACGATGCCGGAAGGATTTTAAAAAAAATCACAACTGATGCTCAAGGACGAGTTTTTCCAAACCTCCCAATTCTTAGAAATCGGGATTATTATAAATCACTATTTTAATAATTTAATATTCTAAAATTTCCCGGTCTTTACAGCTGTGGCTGATCATGCTAGCTATTTTGCTCGTCTGGCTGAGTTTAGGCAAAAGAACCTTGCAGCAAATCAACACATTCTTCTTTGCTCGCTCTTCGGAGGGTACACTGATTTTCTGAAGCTGAAAAATAAACTCCTAGGGGAGTGGCGCCGTAGCCAGGTTAATTACGAGCTTGTGGAAAGGGAAGACGGCTGGTTTGATGCCCGCTTTGCCTCAAAGGATGATCTGAAAAAGGTATGGGAAGAACACCCCTATCACTTGTTTGGTCAGATTTTGGTGTTGTTGAAATGGTACCCTACTTTTGATCCTCTCACTGCTTATGTGACACATTTGGATATTTGGGTAAGAATCCCCAAACTCCCTGTGGAGTATATGTGCCGGGAAGCGCTTCTTGAAATCCTTGCTGAATACAATGGTGGTACCCTCATTCGTCTTGATAAACTGTCTCATCAGCACATTAGGTTGGACTACACTCGTTTCTGCGCAAATGTCGATTTTAATAAACTGTGTGGCTTTATCTCTGTTTTGGGTGAGGATGGTCTTCCTCTTGAACTTCGTATGCACTACGAGGACTTTCCTATCGGCTGTGGGTTTTGTGGGGATCTTATCCATGTTTACGAGGATTGCCCGGATCGGATTCTGATTGAGAAACCTCTAAGCGAGGTGGTTATCTGGGACACCCCGGCTGCTCAGGTTGATCCTGCTGAGGAGGGGTGGACCCGAGTGTCTAAGAAAGGAGCTCCGGCCGAATCGTCCAATAGCAACCTTAGCCACAAGCCGTACATGATGGGTATGGCCTCCGTCAAGGTGAGGTTTGCTCCTTCGTCGAGGTCCTCGGTCGGGATAAGCAGCCCTCCAAAGAATGATGCTCAACTGAGCCCGTCCAAGGCTTTGAAGCCTAGAGCTGACTTGGGGCTTCCAGCTTCTGATGACGATACTTTAGGTTGGTGAAAGGAGGCTGTGGGCACGCTTGCTTCTGCTGCTCACTTGCCGGTTGCTCCCATCCAGGGGAATTCGGGGCCGGAAATGGAGATTGATCTCCCAGCACCTATTGTGGATCCTGTGACGGGTCGGTCTGTGATTGCTTCTTCAAATGATGTGTCGTATGTCGACCCTCACAATATGAGTCCTTCTCAGTCGCAGATCCGCCGCTTCAAGCAGCTGGGTATCCATTCTTCTGGTGGAGCATCCGATGCGGGTAAGCGGGGTAGCAACAAGCCCATGGATGACTCTGCGTCCTCCATTCCGAAGAAGCGAAAGAACTAATCTTATGAAGATACAACCCTCTTGCGTTGTCCGAGTCTGGTGTTTTGGGAGTAAACTGTTTTTTGGGTTCCCACCCAGGTCTTTTGGCTTTTGGTTACCTTGTGGGTTGTTTTATAACTGTTTTATTTCCGGTTTTCGCAAGGCTTTTGTTAAGCTTGCGGTGTGCATTTGTTTAATGCCTGGGGTTGCTGGTTTTGTCGGTTACTTTATATATATTATTCAGCTTGTCTATTGCTCTTGTGTTCTCCCTCTCTTTTTCATTTATTTTGCTGGCACTTTCAGCTTGCTTCCGAGTTGCTCTCGTGTTTGTTGTTGTCTGTGCAGGTTGGTTCATCAGCAGGGCTGTTTGGGCTGCTGGCTGGTTTTTGCTACTGGGTGCTTCTGCTGCTGCTTGTTGCTTGCTGGCCGCTCGCTCTTAGCCTCTCTTCAGCGGACAGCTGCTGCTGGCTACTCTCATCCAGCGACTTTGGTTGCTGCTTCAAGATTGAGCCTGTCTTTGGGGTTTTGTTTTTGGATTGTAATGTATTTACCTTATCGGGCTTTTTAAGTTTTCGTTGTATGTATTTGTTTAAGGGGTTTGTTGTTGGCTTTCTATACCATCAGGCTATCATTTTGATGATCTTTCTACCAAAAAACTTTGCACCAATTGTAGTGATTTCTACAAAATTTGGGGTCACCCCCCTTGCTCATATAAACCACCACAGTTCGGGCATACAGAACCGGTTAAACCACATTAGGTCCAAGCAACAAAGCCTAACAGACATCGTAAAGCTCTATCAGTTTGCCAAAACAAGAATGGTTAAAATCATGCATATATCTCGTCCTCGGATCGATTATCAAGCTTTTTGCACACAAGCTATGCCGACCATAGCAATGGTTTACACACGATACAATCCACAAACGAAACGATCTTTCACTAGGTTATCGCCTATTCAGGATGCGAAAATCGTTTCCAATTTAGTACAAACAGATCGCAAATATATGCACTTGGAACTCCCTCGGCATCCGGAGCCGTAATTTCTGGACAAATATTGATATTTTCTGCCAAAATAATAATATCAACGTCATTGTCCTCTTAGAAACCAAGACTGATAAAGTTCCTACAGAAAGTACGTTGCACAAGTGTGGTTTCTCTAATGTTGCCTTTGACCCAGCTATCGGCTTCTCCAGGGGTATTTGTCTTCTGTGGAAGGACATCCCAGCCTCCCAAGGTTCCATCGAACTGATTTCGGTACACCATCGGTTAATTCATTTTAACTATTCGGATTACACTACTAAACGGTGTTTTGCTGTTCTGGTTGTCTACGCACCACCAGATGAGCGACGTAAAAAGGTCTTCTGGGAAAATATATCCCTATACATACAGTCACTTCTTATCCCATTCTGTATAATGGGAGACCTAAACGAAATTTCTTCCTCTGCTGACAAGCTTGGCGGGGTGGACCCTTCGCCATCACGTTTTACTCGTTTAATAGACTTGAAAAACAAATTATCACTATTAGAAGTCCCTTCTTATGGCGGCCAGTTTACTTGGAAGCAAAAATCAAATGAGGTAATCTCATGCTTGGAAAAACTTGATCGTTTGCTTATACACACAGACATGCTTACCATCTTCGATTCCATTCGCACACAGATTCATCCTTTTACGAGGTCTGACCATGCTCCTATCTCAACTGACTTTCGCCACAACATACAGCCACAAAATAGACCTTTCAAGTTTGAAATGGCTTGGGCTGCTAGGGCTGATTATAGAAATTTAGTTTCACAAGCTTGGAGAACAAATCCGCAGGGGTCTCTAATGTTTAAACTTCTGTAAAAGCCTAAAATTCTTAAAAAACTATCCAAAACTTGGCATAAGAATACTGTACGTAATATCCATAACCAAATTCTGATCACGGATCAGAAGCTTGTGCAGCTTCAGACCTCACTTATCTCCAACTTTAATTCCAAAGAGGTTCGGATTCTCAAACAATTACTTAACAAAAGAGAATGTATGCTCGACTTCCATCGTCGCTACTGGAGCCAGCGGGCTAAGGTAAAACACACTAAACTAAATGACTCCAACACGGGATATTTTCACAAAATAGCAACTGCTAAACGAGGCAGAAAGATGATAAAGACTATCCTTCTACCAGGCGGGGAGTCCACAACTGACTTTCATTCAATTCAACAAGAGTTTGTGCGTGACTTTAAAGTCCGTTTTAGAGCATCAACGACCCATGGCTTGGATCTGTCGCCAGATCTAGGGGTCATTCCAACGCTAGTCTCCCAAGCAGACAATGACATGCTCTCTGCTCCTGTTACAAACAATGAAATTAAAGCGGCCTTATTTTCAATGAGTCCGGAAAAAGCTCCAGGTCCTGATGGCTTCCCAACGGGTTTCTACCAAAAGTTTTGGCCTACAGTGGGCCCTTCTGTAATTAAATCGGTAAAAGCTTTTTTCGTTAGTGGTAGGCTTCTGAGACAAACAAACTTTACATTCATTACTCTACTCCCAAAGTGTGAGGACCCGACTACAGCTAACCACTACAGACCTATCAATTTATGCTCAACTATCTACAAAATCACCGCGAAAGTTATTTCAACACGCCTAACCACGGTTTTCGACAAACTAGTACACCCCCTACAGGGAGCTTTCACGAAAGGAAGAGCTATACAGGACAACATTCTGATCGCGCACGAAGCTCTGCATTCTTTCCGACTTAAGAAAGGAAAGGTGGGCATGGTCGCCCTTAAGCTTGATATGAAAAAGGCATATGATCGTATTGAGTGGTCATTTCTATTCCGAGTTTTAGCTAAGTTTGGGTTCAGTGAACTATTTATTAACAGGATAAAGGAATGCGTCTCTACTGTATCCTACTCGGTCCTCGTAAATGACGAACCTACCACGGTTTTCCAACCTACAAGAGGCCTAAGGCAAGGAGACCCTCTCTCCCCATTCCTCTTTATCCTAGCTTCTGAAGTACTAGCACGTACACTGCATAACCAAGCGCTATCTAACCGGGACCTTGGGATCACCTTCGGGCGCCCGGGTATCAAGGTTCCCTTTTTGGCCTTTGCGGATGATATCCTTATTTTCTGCAAAGCTTCCCAATCGGCATGCACTTCGGTGCTGTCAATTTTGAACAAATACTGTCAAATCTCAGGACAAAAGGTGAATCTGCACAAATCCAGCTTCCAAGCATCTTCTACCACGACTACTACAGCCATAGCATCTACTATTGCAGTTCTTGGCATTCCTCAAGCAAACAATTTTGACAAATATCTAGGCTACCCGGTAGTCAACGGGAAGACAAATAAGGATACATTCACTGATGTGGTTATCAATACTAAGAACCAATTAACGAAATGGAAAGCATCGAATCTATCTGCTGAGGGCCGTCGCGTGCTCATCAAAGCGAACCTTAGTGCCAAACCTATTTTTCTTATGCAAGCGTTCCTGCTACCAACCCATATTCTGAATGAACTGGACAAAGTTTATCGTCAATTCTTTTGGAACAAATCCTCTAAAGCTCCACCGCTGATTGGATGGGACAAAATCTGTTCGGATACAATGAAGGGAGGTTTGGGTATCCACAAGGCTGAGTCTATGAATACTGCTCTCCAGATGAAGCTTCTTTGGAAAAGAATCTCTGAACCAGACAATATATGGGTGCGTGTTATCTCACAAAAGTATTTGAAAGGCAGTGATCTACCCAGCTATAATAAACAAAGACAAACCTCGTGGCAGTGGTCACGTCTTATGTCTATCAGGCATCTGTTCCTCCCGACCCTTCAGTGGAGAGTCGGAAACGGGGAAACCATTGATTTCTGGTCCCACAATTGGGCCTTTCAGAAGCCATTATGGACACATACGGTTAACCCTATTCCGGAAGTACTCAAAGGCATTTCGGTTGCTCATTTCATCACCAACAGTCAGTGGAACACTCCCCGCTGTTATGCCTCGCTGGCAAACGTACTGGAAAAAGAGACTATTGACCACATCATTGGCATAACTCTGCCGACCAATCAAATCACGGATCGTCTGTATTGAGGACCCAGCAAAAATGGCTGGTTCTCCACAGCTTCAGCAAACTCCTTTCTTACAAAGGACGTCGGGTTAACAAACTTTGATTGTGGGTGGATCTGGTCTCTCGATGTGCCCCCTAAAGTCAGACACTTCTTATGGAAAATCGCTCGTGATGGTTTGCCGACTAAAACCAGATTGCTAAAAGCACACATGTCTGTTCCGGCAGGCTGCGCTTTCTGTGGAAACACTAACGAATAAGGGGATCATTTCCTCTTGCACTGCCCGATGAGTTCAGCTTTGCTAAAAGAGCTACGTATCCACATCCCGGCCCATATGACAGCCACAGTTGGTTTTGGCGATATAATTCCGCTATCCATGATTAAACGGGCGATTGGACCAAAAAATTTTGCCTCTCTTGCTACGGCTTGGTGGGCATTATGGTTCTTAGAAACCAATTAGTGTTCGAACACACTAGCAAGGTTTCCATAAACCAGATTTTGTTACTTCATAGCACGACAGCACACTGCTGGGCACGGTCGAAAATCCTAGACAGGGAACCGACGAACACAACGTATTCTACCCACCAGACACATAGATTTACGAAACATAACGGCATAAATGGTCCCTCGCTTACTGGCAGGGCACAGGATCGATCTGGGAAGTGGGAAAAACCACCACAAAATTGCTTTAACCTTAATTTTGATGGCTCGTTTCTCCCAAACGGAAAGTCTTCATATGGGTTTGTCCTCCGTGATTCAGTTGGATCGGTTGTCTCGGCTGGCAAGTCTGTCTGTACTCATATATCAGTGATCTATGCCGAGAACCTCGGTCTTAAAATGGGTTTGCTACGAGCAAAGGAGCTACAACTGACAAAACTTCTGATCGAAGGCGACAACTTACAAGTTGTAAAAGCTCTACTAGGGGACTGGAAATGCCCCTGGACTATTGAGTTGCTACAAGCTGATATACTGTCTGATGCCTTGTCCTTTACTGATATTGCTATTCGTCATGTTTTCAGGGAATCAAATGCAGTGGCTGACTACCTTGCTTGTAGTGCCCATGCATCCTCTGCCGACGCTAGCTGGGAAGATGATCCAGAACTGCTTGTTCTCGTCCGGAAGGATGCGCTAGGAATGGCCTCTGTTGTGGCCGACCCGACCTAATTCTTATATTGCGTCAAAAAAAAAATCTTTGCTGAAATAGTAGTTCTTAATCAATATATATGCTATAAAATTCACGTTAAAAAATTAGACTGTAAAATTTTCACTTCAGAAAATATCAATTGAACTCATAACTCATATTAGAATGATTTTATTTTTATAAATTATAAGGTAAGCCTTATTAGTTAATTAATTAATTAATCATATATGATCAATCACCAATCTAATTTCTGATAAAAATATATATTATCTATTGAAAAAAATAAGATTAAATTTGAATAATATTTTATCCAATTGTATGTTAACTTTTATAATAACAATATAAATTTAATATTAATATCATTTAAAAATAATAGTAAAAAAATAACATACGAGAATATAATAGCAAAAAAAATTAACATGCCGTGCAAGAGCATGGGTAACATATACTAGTAAAATACTAAAACAGAAGCCACTGGCACGGCCTCGCGACCACGGAATTTTCTGGATTAAAGCGGGATTATTTTTGCTTACGTGTCATATTCTGGATTAAATTTGTATATATTTTTAGACACATCAATTAATAAATCAATATAGTTAGATAAATTACTTATCTTTTCAAATTATAATATAATACGTATATCGGATTTGAGATCATGTTTATTAGACCACCGCCCAATCACATTATATCGGATGAGATTTACTCTCTCTATTCTTTTTTAATTGTCATTAGGAGAAAAAAACTTATAAAATAAAGTAAGTTCAATTATCATATCCAATGATCAAATTTAAGCAACCAAAATGAGTGCGGGAAACCTCATGGACATGGAAATATATACTAATTCACCGAAAAGAAAAGAGGAAATTTGGTGATTTAAACCTTTTAGCATGTTTGATTAAGTGGTTAGGCTCTTTATTTATTTTTTTAGCCGCTCTAAACCTTGTAATGGTTTATTAGGCATTTGGACCCCTCTTCCTTTCTCCTTCTATCATACCCTCTCTGTTGCTCACTTGTTCTTCCAACCGGGACTAAACACGACGCACGTCTCCCGCCGATTGCCAACCCGAGGCTATGGAGGCAAGCCCTCCTCTCCCTCTCCCTCTCCCTCTCGACCTCACGTCTCCCGCCGATTGCCAACCCGAGGCTGAATCGCCGCTTCTTCGCCCAAATCCGAAAGAGTCACAGCGCGCTCTCGGGATCTCGACCTCACACTCTCGCCTCAACGACACCAGATCCGCAGCCGGAGCTCGCTCTCCCAGTCCATCCTTCCGCTTCGAAACCCTTCTAGAGAGGACTGCCTGCCGCCACCGACATGGCATAGCCACCCGCGCAGCAACCCCTCCTCTTCCACCTCCTCCTTCCTTGTCTTCCTATTCCCCCATATGAACCTATTTTACCTTGATTTATGGTAACAATCCCTCTAATCTTTTTTTACATTGAATTTCATATTGATTAATGGTTTATCTAGTCTATTTGAAGATTTGAATTGTTAGGGTTTGGGAGAAATTGATTAATTTGGGGGTTTGTGATTTGATAGGGCTCTTGGTTCTTACTTGTTTCTTAGCACATGTTTGCTCTCTTCCTCCAACACTCCAACATTCAATCGTTTATGAGTCTAGCTGAATTTGTTGTTTCTCCAAAATCAGGCACCAGTTATTTGATTTCCCCCAAATAGAGCTGGTTTATTGGACTGTGGTTTAAGCTACAAATTATGAATTATAGTGCTTGTGTGAACATGAAAAAATGTTTCTTCATTAATCTGTGGGCTTGCTTCAATTGATTGTTGTAGAGCTATGGTCGCCTGTCATGATTTATTGTTTCCTTGTATTTCAGACTTTTGGTTGTCTTTGAGTTCATGATGCACTACCTACTGAAATATAAGGGGAAATCAGGCTGAGGTGGTATAATTTGGATGTGGAATGTAGTGGGAGGTGTAATATTTTAGGTTGGAGATTTAGCATTGGTATGGAGGTGTGAGATTAATGAGATCATCGATGATATGGATTATTATTCAGCAAGAGTCCTTGTATTTAGCATTTTTATTCTCCTTTTTTTCTAAATAAATGAGCTTGTTAACATAAATACATGTTTTTTAGTTCATGGGTTTCTTCAAAACATTTTTTAATCTCACATCTGACTGCATTTTATTTTATTTTGCTTGGGTTTCAGATTCCAACAAATGCAGCTGGTTTGATTGAATATCTTACTTTCCTTGATATTCAAATGTAGATTCCAACAAAAAAATGCATTTAAAATTAGTGTAGCTGATGCCTACAAAGACAGTACATAGATTGAAATTGAGAACAAAATTGCGTGTATATATATATGTGCATTTGAATCTTTTCTAATGTGTAATTTGTGTGTGCTATGTGTATTTGTATGATTGATATATTGTCTTCATTTTAGTATCTCATTGTTGCAAAGATTTTGGACTTTTTGATGACACCTCATGCTACTACTAGTGTGTTGCTTGCAGAGAAAGAGCAGGTGCTTTCCTTAACCTCTTGGACCATATTAACTTGTTTATTACTTGATGACACGTCATACCTAGTAGTTTGAAATCAACTTGTTTATTAATTGTCTTTACTAACTAAACCCTTTTACTTGTTTTATTATTGCTAAATTAAAGCCTATTAGCTCAAATTGGTAGAGCGTTGTGCTCAAGCACATAGATGCGGGTTCAAATCCCACATAGGTTATTTTTTAATCTTTCATCTATTTTCGCAACAAAATCTATGTCGTTTTGCGATGAAAATTTTAGTGGCCAATAAAATAGAAACAATTTGTTGTCATCATTAAATCCTGAGTTTTTTATTTTACGAGATCGTATTGCCTTGTTTGGTGACACTGTTTTGATTCCACATTTTATTCTTCAATGTCACCAATTTTATAAAAATATCATCACAAATGTGTCATTAATGAATAAAAGTCATCAATAAAAAGATGTGATTAATGAAGTGTAACTACATATTAAGCTCATATCTCATCAATTGTATAAAAATATCATCAACAAAGAATGTCATCACAAGTGTGTCATCACTCATCAGTAAATAAAAGTAGAATCAATGAAAATATATCGATATACAATTTACTGAATTACAACAGTAACATCAAACAATTTGATTAAAAAAGTGGCATCGAATAATT
The DNA here is from genome assembly GCA_963922045.1 of Persicaria maculosa. NCBI lineage: Eukaryota > Viridiplantae > Streptophyta > Magnoliopsida > Caryophyllales > Polygonaceae > Persicaria > Persicaria maculosa. The sequence goes on along the minus strand of OY998259.1, from coordinate 69,401,999 downwards.
TACTGAATTACAACAGTGACATCAAACAACAGTGTAATCACAAATGTGTCATCAGTGAATGAAACTATAATTGATGAAAATAAATCGATATACAATTGATTAAATTAAAAACATGTGGCATCAATCGATTTGATTAAAAAAAAATGGCATCAAATAATTACATTATAAAAATGACATCAAAATACCACTTTGAAAATTTTGTATCACATTAAAGGAAAAAATGTCATCAAAATACTACTTTGAAAAAATATCATCAAAAATATGGCATCACGGTAAAAAAAAATATTATCAAAAAATTGACATAAAAAAAAGTGGCATCAGTTGTTAACAGTCAAAAAAAAATGGCATCAATGATCAACGTGACATTACTGTAAACAAAAAATGTCATCAAGGTTTAAAAAAAGTGACATTAAAAAAGTGTCATCAAATCATTTCAGTAGAAAAGTGGCATCAAAGTGAAAATAAAATATAATAAAATTTTGGAGGGAATTAAAGGAAGTAACCCTTGACCCGAAAAACTTTGCTAAACTAACCCCTGCAAAAAAAAATTGCAAATGGCCATCATCTCTGCCGGTTAGAGACGGATTGTTGCCGGTGGAGAGAGAAAAAGGTGGAGAGAGAAAAAGCAAGAAGCATTTATTGCCCGTCTGGAAACCCAAAACAGTCGACTCTCCCACATCTTCAGAGAAAGAAGAAGATGGAAGAAGGGTAGGCGGAATTGAAGAACAACGGTGGATCTCAAGCTTTTGCTGGCTCCGGCGAGGCTACAGGGGCGGAATTGAAGGACAACAACACCGCCAACAGACACCGGAGTTTCTATGAGCTCTTTTCCGCCTCTCTCTCTCTCTCTTGGATCTGGGTTGGGATTCATGGCTGTTCTTGAGTCCGGGGTTAGTCGCCTGAGTGTTTGGTGGCAGTGATGTGATAATGGGTCCGGCGTTATGGTGGGCGGTGCTGGTCGGAGGTTCCTTCCTTCGATACCCCTCTCGCGACCCCTACCTTTCTTGTTTCAGGGCTGAATTCATGGTGGTTTGGCTAGGTGTGTTGGAGGATGGCGCGTCTGGCTCAGGCTCGTCGGTGGCGTGGCTTGGTCGTCGAAGTTGCTGATGCTTTGGCGGGCGCGGAACGGCCCTTGGCGGCCGTGGCGGGACGGGACGGCCGTGGCGGCTTTTGCGGATTAAAAAAAATCGAGCCTTTTTCTTCGTCTTTGGCGTTCTTGCGAATTGTGATTTGTGAATCTTTCAATTCGTCCGTTGATCGTCTTTGGCGTCTCTAGTGCTTGACGTCTCCGGCTGTGGACTGGTGGTGTTGAACTGCTCTCGATGTCTCTCTCCCTCTCTCGCTCGATTTCACGGTCTCTCCCTCTCTTGCTCGATTTCACGGCCGGAAGCCTGGAACAAGTTGCAGACTTGTTTGCAGTTGCAGAACGAACAATATATAGAAGTAAAACAATTGCAAATTTGTGAACTGTGAATTGTAATTTCTTGATTACGAACAACTGGGGTCGTGGTTTGTTTGTGATTTGTTTGCTTCTAAAATTGATTAGTATGACAGTAACTTAGTTGATCCCTCGATTAGTTGATTGTCCAATGAACGGAGTTATCAGATTATCACTTTATTTCGATCCAAAAAAAAAAAGATTATCACTATATGTATATTTAAGTATTGATTGAATCGATCAATTTGCTTTGTTTAATTGTTTTTGTTTGGTACTAACATACTCTTTATTTGACTTGTTTAATACTAACATACTGTTTATTTATTGGATTTGGATTTGGAGTATACTAACACGATGAATTATTAGAATTTGACTTTGAGTTCGACAAGGAGATTGGTTCCAACTAATACGGAAATGAAGACATATAAGTTTATATGACATGGATTGGGTTTTTGTTTTTCAACATATATGTTTATATCATATGTATTCTAGTCTTAATATAGGGGTAAATATAATAAAATATTAAGAAAATGTTTTGTCCGTCAAGAATCCGCCAATAAGGCCGCCGAACCGTCTTGGCGCTTGGCGGTACTTCTCCGCCGAGCATCCGCCTAGCGTTTTTTAGAACATTGCACACATGTCATGTAAAAAAACTCATCTGTCATGTAAAACAATTCACTGTCAAGTAAATAATTGACGTGTTAAGTAAATAATTCACGTGTCAAGTAAAAAAATTCATGTGTCAAGTAAAATACATTATGTGTCATGTAAATCTGGTATGGGTGACATGCAAATTCAATATGGGGGACGGGTAATTATATGCTGATCCGGACCTTTCTAATTGACCTACCTAATGTCTTAAATTCCTTCTGAATTGACATGCCTAATGTATTGAAAATCATGTTTGGATGAACTTTAGCATTGTGAAGCCGGGTATTTTATTGAATTTAGAATGATATAATGCTTAGATTTAGCCATTTTGTATTAGGTGATGAATTCAGATTAAAGGATGATGCATGAGTTCTTAGCATTAATCTTACCAACATATTTAGTGCATCTTTTCTATTGAACTTGTGTAATGAAAGTAACAAGGTTAACCGACTTTAAATAGGCGAACATTGTGATGCTATTAATGAAAGAAAATAACATGACAGGTAATGCTATTAACATGACAGGTTATACTGTTTAACATGACTGGTCATAACCTTTAACATGACATGTAATGCGAATCGATCATCTTCTCCTTAATGAAAGAAAATAACATGATAGGTAATGCTATTAACATGACAGGTTATACTGTTTAACATGACTGGTCATAACCTTTAACATGACAGGTAATGCGAATCGATCATCTTCTCCTTAATGAAAGAAAATAACATGACAGGTAATGCTATTAACATGACAGGTTATACTGTTTAACATGACTGGTCATAACCTTTAACATGACAGGTAATGCGAATCGATCATCTCCTTAATGAAAGAAAATAACATGACAGGTAATGCTATTAACATGACAGGTTATACTGTTTAACATGACTGGTCATAACCTTTAACATGACAGGTAATGCGAATCGATCATCTTCTCCTTAATGAAAGAAAATAACATGACAGGTAATGCTATTAACATGACAGGTTATACTGTTTAACATGAGTAGTCATAACCTTTAACATGACATGTAATTCGAATCGATCATCTTCTCCTTAATGAAAAGAGAGGAAAAAGTGTTCGGTTTCGATAGAATACTGTGTAAATTCGTCCACAGGAAAAAGTGTTCGGTTTCATATGCAGATGAGGTTCATTCAATATTGTAATATAGTATGAATGATCAAAATTTGTTTTTATTACCACAAGTGTTATCGAATATATGATGCATGATCTTTGGCAATTTCGCATTTAACATGTTGTTTTACTAAAAAATGTACATTGTCTATGAATTACAAGTTCGAATTTCCCATAATTACAAAATGTGCGAACCACTTGACCAAAAAAAAAATGTGCGAACCACATACTCAATTCCTCGCTATGTACCATAAGCGTTTCCAAGTGCATCATAAGTGACACAAAAACACACCGGTCAGTCGACCAAGATGCACATAGAGCACTGCCATGTCAAAACTATTAACTATCATGTCAAAGGTATTACTTGACAGGTTAAAAGCATTATATGTCATGTACATCGTCGTTGAATGACATGTTCGAATTTCCCATAAGTACAAAATTCGTTAACTACATATTGAATTACAAAAGCCGGAGCATAAGCGTCTCCAGGTACATCATACTTGACACCAAAAGACACCGGTCATTCGACCAACACGGACATGGGTCGTGAAGAACACACAATGGGAGATGAAGAGCTATTCACGCTGCACTTACCATTTTTTAGAGAGAAATTCATGGAGCGTATTTGCCCATTACACTAGCAAAGTAGCAAGATTGACAAAGATTATTCAATGGCACACACACAGGATTCATGGGAAAGCCTAATTACACTAGCAACGTAGCAAGATTGGCAAGTAAATATTAACTAGTGTCATGTACAAACGCTGAGGCTGGAATGTTGACATAAACGGGTGACATGTATAAAAGCTGATGGCAAAACGTGAGTTGTTTTTTCTAAAAAAGTGGGTTGTTTTTTCTCTCTCTTTCTCTCAGCATTTTCTGAAAAAGTGAGTTGTTTTTTCTCTCTCATCCTCTCAGCACTCTCTCTCCTCTCATTAATTCCCTCTCTCACATGCTTTTCTTTTTCCCTTTTTCCTTTCCTCTCTCATCTCTCTCTCTCCCTGTCACTCCCTGTCAGCTTTTTGTCCAGTTGTCTCCCACTATCTCACCTGTTACCGGCTACACTTGTAAGCGGATATCCGCTTTTAGCAAATTTTTTCCGGATGGGGTTAGTTGCGCAAAGGTCATCACCCAAGAGGGTCATTTTAGCAAATTTGCCAAAATTTTGGCATCAAAACGGTAAAATATGGTATCACTAAAAAAAAAAAATGGCATCAAAATGGGTTGGTCAACGTTGACCGGTCAACGGTCAACGTTGACCGGTCAATGGTCAAACGGTTGACCATTGACCAACCCACTCTATTGGGAAGGGGTCTAGGGCAAAACTAATTAAATTGATTTAGGGCCTAAGTGCCCAATTGAATATTTAAAAAAGGTCATCTACCAAAATCACCCAAAAGAAAACAACCTACTCTTTATGAATGAATCTATTAAGATAAGGTTTTGAAGATTATATATTTACTTTAAAATATTCTTTTTTATTTTCAAATGTTTTGACAGGGCCGTGCTTTGGGCGGTTCAATAGGATCGGCGGAACACGGCCCCGGATTTTTTGAGAGCCCAATATATTTTTAATACACAAGCTGAAACCTGTGTTACAACTTAGCGCAGTGGTTAAGCAATCCCTGCACTTTTTGTTGAAATCCATAGACGCACGTTCGAGACTCCTCCCTAGCCTTTTCAACACGGAGTATGTATTTTGTGTAGGGCCCCCAGGCCAATTCCTTTGTTTTTTTCAGTTAATGTATTTTTTAGGGTCTCCGAAAAAAAGAAGCAGCAATTGGTAGGCTTTGGGCTAAAATCAGAAAGAAAGAAAAAGAAGCAGCAATTTAGTTGGAAGATCTTTTACATTACCAAAGTGCAACCAATTTTATGCAGTACTAAATTTTATACTCTAATTTATTTAATAACTTTAGGATTTTCAACATGTAAAAGATCTTCCAACTAAAATCCTATATTTATTTATAATAAAAACAACAATAAATTTCATGCAATCTGATTTTGAATTTATTAAAATAGTATAAATTATTTTATCCCAATATTTTCCTTATTTAGATTTTAAAAAATGTCAATGGCTAGGTAAAACTTGAACTAATATATCGTAATTAGCTGAACGTTGATTATAATTAAACAAATTACAAGGGATAATAAATTTACAACATAAAATATATATAATTGAGCAAAATTATTACTAGCTAATTTTGAATTAGAAAAAAAATTGAAAACTTTAGTTAGAAGCATATAATTAATACTATGAAGACCTAAGAGTCTAACACCATTTCAGCTAGCACAGCTAGAGATCTAAAATCTACGGAGTATCATACAACACTATTGAACATTGATTATAATTTTTTGATGAAACATTGATTATAATTAAAGAAATGATAAGGGTTTAATAAATTTACAAGATAAAATATAGATGAGCAAAATTATTACTAGCTAATTCTGAATCAGGAAAAAAAAAACTTTTTAATTGTTATTTAGAAGGAAATAATATTATGAAGACCTAACACTCTTTTCGCACAGGGCCTCTGAAATCTACGGCACGGGCCTGTGTTTTGATATAATAATTTATATTATTTACAAAATATGTTATCAATAGTATAATTAGCTACAAGGATTGAAATTATAGAATTTTCAACTCAAAATTAAAAAGTTTAATAGAAATAAATTCAAAATGCATATGTATATTAAAAAAGATGACAAGAATGTAATTTTTTATTATTTTAAACATTATTGTTAATTTTATGGATTTTATCTCATAATACATTTAATCAAGATGTAAGCTTTATCTCATAAATTTATTTTTTATTAAAAAATAACTAACATATATGCACAAGGGAAAAAAATTATTCATCTATTATTGTATAATACATGTAATGTGAAAAAGATATAATAAATATGAAGAAAAGTGAGGAAAACTATACATTTTTTTTACAAACATAGCAATTAAGGTTAGTCACTATCCATTCTCTCTCTCTCTATATATATATTTACAAAAAAAAATTATCACCAATAATAAATTGATAATAATGTAAAGCTATTTCAGAAAATTAAATATAAAACCAAGTAAAATGAATAAGACAAATAAACAATTATAAAAAATAAATACTTTTTATTAAAGGTTTATTGAGATTTTATATAGTTAAAAAATTGACCCAAAAAAAGGAAAATCTACTTTATTTGGTGAAATAAAATAACCACTTAATCTATATCTATATCTATATATCTATCTATAGTCTATCTATGGGTCGGGTTCGGGTACACACACCTCCAATAATGAGAAGGAAAGAAGCAATTTGATTGGTCCACATATATTAAATTAATAGGAAAAAATTCCCGCCCGCGCGCATAATATCTCTGCCAAAAAATCCCGCCCAATGCCCCAAATCCTCCACCACTCGCATGTGGCGCGCGCGTGTGTGACACGCTCCCAGCATAAGGGAGCCCAAAACAGAAATATTTGTTATATTTGGGAATTGAACCCACAACCTCTAATTCTCCCACACAACTCTCCAACCATTATACCAACACAACTTTCTTGTCTTTAAAGCATATTTACTTTATTTTAATCCTTTTATTAAAGGAATCTACTTACTAAATTATTGCTTTTAATTTATATTTTTTTCTAATCGTAAATAAACTATTATCGTATATATATGTTTTTATTTAATTATACCGTAATAAAGATGAAAAGTACCTATTTCACCTTAAAAAAAATATTTTGTTTTATAATTATTTTTTATTTTAAAAAAGGATGGTAAATAAATTAAATGAAATATTTTACTACTCTTTATTTCTGGAACCACTCTCTATTTATATGTGTTGAACCAATTAGTATAAAATTGATGAACCACTTCTACTTAATTTATGAACCATTATATATTTATTCACTAAACCACTCTCTAGATATGTGCCGAACCATTTACTATAAAATTGATGAACCCCTTCTATTTAATTCATAAAACAATATATATTTAGTCACTGAACCACTCTTTTATATATGTGTTGAACCATTTACTATAAAATTATGAACCGCCCTCTATTAAGTCACTGAACCACTCTCTATTCGGTCACTGAACCACTCTTTATTCGGTCGCTTAATCACTCTCTATTCGGTCACTGAACCACCATCTATTGAGTGACTAAACCAACCTCTATTTAGTCATTGAACCAACCTATTTAGATACTGACCCAACCTCTATTTAGTCACTGAACCAACCTCTATTTAGTCACTGAACCAACCTCTATTTTAGACACTTAACCAACCTCTAATTAGTCACTGAACCAACCTCTATTTAGCCACTGAACCAACCTCTATTTAGCCACTGAACCAACCTCTATTTAGCCACTGAGCTGAGCCAACCTCTATTTAGCCACAGAACCAACCTCATTTAGTCACTGAATCTGTAACGGCCCGGGATTATGATTCCCGAGTTACGTTTCGAGGGATAAAACCCCTCGTTAGGATCTTGCACCCCGAGTACAGGTTGAAGGTTTGAAATTCTATCCTAACATTTTAAAGTGGGATTTCATACCCAAAATTCGAAGGGATCGTTGGAATCCCCGGGAAAGTCCCCTGTACCCGTCATAAGTCTAAGCATGGAAACCCAACAGTCATGCAAATAGTAGAATCAAGGTGTAATACAAGAGGGTGACACGGCAGAGCCGAGTCAAAATCAAATCAATAAGCGTAATTACCGAAATTTAATATACAATGTTAGTGGAGTTAAACCATATCTTTGAGATCGCCCAAGAGAGTTCCCACGTCACGGAAACAAGGAATAATCATGCTGCAAAACAAACCTAAAAAAAAATGTATGCGGGGCGGTGTCAGATCGAAGCCCTACGCAATATAATCCCATACAAGCAGACATATACACACGCTAGTCCTAATAAAGATGCTTCTAGATGCAAGGCGGAATATTAACACACTAGCATGGTCCTAAGATCAAGTGCATAAATATAATAAGGCCTTAGCACCGAATACCAAGTGGTATATCCCTCTCCTACCTCCACCCCCTTCCGATAGGGCGGAGACTGGCCAGCTCGTGAATGCATTCCATATAATCGGGTGGCACGCATGCCCAACCCGTATCCACAATAAAGCCCGCAGGCATCTCATAATATAAAGAAGCTCATGACTCGATTGACTCAGGACGGGACCCGATGAGACTAGGTCATCCTATGACCCTAGCAATGACTCTAGTTACTTCACAGATAACGGCCGTTCTGTTTACAAAAGCAATGAGTAAACGAATGCTCAATCATGAGTGCAATCCTAGCATGATACTACATGGCATGCTTTATTATGAATGCAAGCACCTAGTATGCACATGGCTACAAGCAGAGAGATCTCTTTTCGAATCTGAGTGAGCTCATATAGGAACTCACCTGGCTATGCAGAACATCATAATAGAAGATCCGGCATACATCATTCATAATCACAAAGTATCACCTAGATACACATCAGAAAATATATGTATAAGTCTATGTCTAACCATTCAAGCACTCAAACCATACATCATTCAACGAGAATAACAATCATATCTCAATCGTCGTTCCATCAAGCTCAATCATTTACCACATTTCATAAGACCACATCATTATCACCATTCCGTTCCACTACATTCATATATTCGCAATAATACTCATATATCCCCATGATCATATATCTTCAAGTTCATCATATTAATCATAGCTCATAAGACATAAGTCAAACGATACGAAGTTCTAACATCTCATCATGCCGTTAGTCATTCATTCATGCCATTAATCCACACAAATCATGCTATTAGTCAATCATTCATATCATCATGCTAGTTAGTCATCGATCATATAATACCCAAGTTAGTCTCGAAATCCGTTTCAAAATCCGAATCAATTAGTTAGAAATTCCGTCATTTTGAAAATGCTCGATGAATCCCTTTTTCAAATTGAATTCCGATAATGCCCTTTTTAAATCTCCAATTCTCATAATATTTTATTTGTCATAAATCGCTATGATATTATATCTTTAAATCCTAATAATAATATTTTCTATTTTAAAACTCAATTAATAATAATATTTAATATTTTAAATCCCATTTTCTTATAAATAATTTCAGAAAATATTTTCCAACCATTTTTATTTTACATAAATCAGCCCTCTTAAATTGCCAAACTGACCCACTCTTTTTCATAAATCCCAAAACCGAGCTCACCTTTCTTAAAACCCCCACACGAGCCCTTTAAATGTTAGAAGATTCAAAATCAACTCATACTTAATAAATTAGGCCCAAACCCTTTATTTAAAACAAAAATATCGGCCCATCAAAATAGGCCCAACCAATTCATTCCTTCCCATTTCATCTAAAACCAACGCTGTGGATTTTTTTAAAAGGGAAGAGGGCCCCAAGGTGACGTGGCAATGATGTGGCACGTGAGAGTGGGGCCCATTGGTTATCTTCTTCCTCCTGCTGTTCAAAGAAACAGAACAGAGAGAGAGCAGGGCTCCTGCGCTCGAGATTCCGGGAAGGAGGAGGAGAAGGGGAGGCTGCCGGAGACGATTCCGGACTCCGAGAACCCATTTCCGACACCGACGCACACACAAGGAAGGAAGGGAAAGGGAAAGGAAGAAAGAAGAGGCTCACCGAGGCTTCGAAACTTCGCCGGAGATTTATCGAGGTTAATCGGGCTTGTCGGTGGCGCAATTGAGCTCGCCGGAGGTAAATCGGCGCCGGCTTGCCCTTGTACGAAGGGAGGGGTCATAAAGGTGGACCTTTATTGAATTTTAGAGTGAAAAGAGTGAAAGGAGGCTTATCAAGGTGCTCGGAGAAAATAGAGCGGAGGAGCTGGACGGCTCGACTTCGTCTTCGGCGTCGGAGGAGCTGCTGCTGGGCTCGACGTCGGAGAAGGAGGGGGAAGGCCGAGCTATGGGCTGCTCGTTGTGGCTCGCGGAAAGCAGCGCTCGGAGGTGTGGTGGTGCTGCTCGGATGCGAGAGGAGGAAAAGAAAGGAGCTGCTCAGCTCGGCGCCTCAGGAGGGGAACAGGGGTGCTCGGAACCAAGGGGGGTGGAAGAGTGGTTAAGTTGTGAAGGCGGAGGTGTTCTCGGGGTGTTGGAATTGGTGGCCGGCGAGGAGGAGGTAAGGTGGCGGGTGGTGGCGCTCAAGGTGGACGACGACAACGATGGTGACTGAGGAGTTGGGGAGGTGGTGCTATGGGTTTGTGATAGGTTGTATTGGTCAAAATTGCAGTAGGTGGTTTGGCATTTTCCAAAATCATGAAACAAGAAAGATAAGGGGAAGAAGATGGGGGAGGGTTACTTTGTCAAAAATGGGGAATGGATTTCTTGAGGGAGCTGCTATCGGCAGACATGAAGAGAGGGTGATCCATCATCCATTGACTGAAATTGGGTAAAAGAAGGGGAAAAAGGTCACAAGTGGTACCAAAAACCCCAATTTAAAATTTACCCGGAACAATATTTGGAACCCGCACTCTCGACCGATTATCTTTTTAAAAATTCGAGAATGATGTTGTCATATCAAATTAGTTATCAAAATTTTAATTAGGTCGGAAATCCGTTCTACGAAATCAAAGTCCGAGTTAAAAAGTTTTTTTTTTTTCGCTAAGTTCCGGTTTAAAATTCATTTTGATTTTTTTTTCTTTTTTTGAGAAATTAGGATTTAAAAATCCGAGCCTTTACATCATCCACCTCTAAAAACAAGTCTCGTCCCCGAGACTAAAATCATAACAAAGTAGGGGATGAAGTTTGAAATTGGTGAGTCCAAGTATCATTCCGTCGATCCGTAAGTGCCTCATAGGTGCCCCTATGAGGTTCACACAACATCTTCGTCATGATCATAATATTCCCGATAAATCGTAGCGAGAGTGTGATATGGGCCCTTACCACATCCTTACCCCGATTTCTCGATTATATCATAACTCGAAAAGCATTATAGCATCTCCACTAAGTCTTAGCAAGCAATCTATAAGGGCCCTTATAAAATGCATGTATCCACTTCGTGGGGCATCATAATGCAAGCTCGACCAGAAAATTTCAAAAGGGGTTCCATAGTTTGAAAAGGATTAGCCTCAAAAACATTGAAGTACTCGATCGCGTTCAATTTCTCAAAATCCAAGCTAGTAATTTTTAAACATTATTCAACTCCTTTAAACCGATGTTAGTCAAGCAAGTTTCAATTTAAGAAGGTAGAATCATCCGCCTCTAAGGGCTAATCCCATATTTCCTTCCTAGGTTCCAAGTTAGAATCACATTTCATCAATTCGGTTCTAGCATCCTAGCAATTTCCAGTTCACGGCATCATATAACATATAACAATCGTGTAACATAACAATCGTATCACGCATTCATAAACAGATCATACTCATGTCGGGGTAGTCACATGCCATAACAAATCTTAGCATAGCATCGCACATAGTAGAATTCATCATATCATACCACAGAAGTTGCACATCATATCATTCAGATAAGCACATAATACTTACGCTAACTATCGAGCATCATCACATTAGAGGCAAACCAGTACTTCCGTACACTAGCATTTCATCAAGTTCAGGGGATAACTAGTGTTAGTACTAACAACTCACTATCGCCTAGGGCAATACATCAAGGAATCATCATCGTCTATCGCATAGAATTCGCACAACACTCGGCCCAAAGTAAAGCATACACTAGATCACATCCTCAAGAGAATCTGCCTATAACTATCAACCATAACAAGACACGACCACTACTCCTCATCTCTCGCATCAAGATCAACCTCACCTAGTTCTACCAACTCAAATCCGATACTATATAAATACCATTGAATTCCGCTTAGTACACAACCTTTCTAGCCTCATAACTATCCGCAATTCAAAGCCTGCATCCCAAACCAATTGCTAGGTTTCCCGACTCTTACGCCACCAAGTCATCTAAGGATCAATCGACTTAAATATCCCAAGCTCAAGTCCTAACCTTCCACTCAGCCATCTAAAACCCATATCCCGGAGTTTCCAATCGCACAATTCCCTATTCCGACAAGCTTAACAACTCGACCAACTGCTAAGGCTACCTATAAAGCACACTCTCGTCCTAGGGGTTTCCCCACCGGTCCCATTTCACCTCTTAAGAGAAGTCTCAAATTCTCAACCGAACTGCTCTCTCGATCGACCTCAGACACTTCTTAACAATCTCGTTTACTCTTCCTAGGCTCTCAAGACCCCGCCTGACCATCATCTCCCAAAGAGACACATCGAATCACCTTGCTAACCTGATCATACTCCCCACACAACTAATCACTCTCACTAACTATCCACCTCTAAGAACCCAACTCATACTGACCTTTTCACACCGGTCGCTCCCGATCAACTCTAACACTGAAACCCATCTAGTGCTACTCCCAACCACGAATCACCAAGACCCTCATCACTAGCGCCTATCCTTAAAGACTAACCACAAATTCTACCTACTTGTCCCATTTCGATTCTCACAAAACCTGAACATCCACGATTCCTCGACCGACCTATTCTCGATCCCCGTCTCAGCATATTCCCAAACATTCCTCATTCCAAATCTTACTAAACCTTAACCATTCGAAATCCTCAAATTGTCATACTCCAGTTCCTAACCTCTTCATATTCATAAATTGCCCCAAGCTCCTACTTCTTAACCATGATACATTACCGTCCAAAGCCCTCTTTTACCGATCATCATTTCGTAAATCCCTAAATCATCCTCATCCAAGTTTCTCAAGTACCGCCATTTCGCCAACCTCCTAAAATCTTTCATCCTCTAACGTTCCCAATACCTCCCGCTTTGCCTAGTCCCTAAATCCATGCTCGGAATCTCCCTATCTCAACCTCAAGTCCATAGTCTTACTTCCAACCTCAACGACATTCTCGCCTAGCTACCAACCTTTCCTCGAAGATTCACTCTACCTCCTCAATACCTTGATAAAAAAAAATTTCGCGCATTAGTTTCGATTTCTTCCCTATGCTAAAATCCTTCAACAACGCATCTAGAAATATTTCAATCATGACTTCGCCAAGCATTACCAACCCTATCTAACAACCCCAAATACTCATCACACGTACAGTCCTGACATGAACAATCAAACCCCCAAGATCGATGATTTCCCAATTCAAGCAACCCTGTACTACTCATCTTTAGCAATTCCTCAACTTCATCATTTACCAAAACCACTCCTAATCATAGCACACACAACCTAGTCCACACTCTACGATTCCTTAGACATTCTCTCCTGGTCCGATCCATTCCTAGCTCACTCATCCACCTCTAGAACTACACTAGCCACCTATACTTGCACCCACTACCTACCGACACTTCTAGCTTGGACCTCTTTCTCGAAATCTCGTCATGCTAACTCCACTCCTCACTTAAGACCTACTTGGAAGCTCAAATATGCTCACTGACCAATATCTCTAACAAGTCAAAACTCACTCGACTCTACCCAAGCTAACACATCCTTCATGCAATCCATCTCGCACAACCAATGACCAACTCGAAGACCTCAATCTACCTGCCATTTCCTGATCCGTCTCACCAAGGAATCACTCGACTCATGCCCAAGAAGGAAACACCACCACCTATATAACTCATAACCGATTTACTAGCAGGTCAGTACACTTAAGCATAAAGGCACATCATCATAGACACAAGTTAGTCAAGCAATCATTCACTACCAGCTCAGCATATCAGTCATCACACATCCATTTAGTCAGTTTCAAGCCTATCGCACGACACCAATTCCAATTCGCATAGGATAGAACGTCATTTCTTGAGTCATTTAGGAGGATTACGTCTCCAATCGCCATCCTCGAAAGGCTTCCGTCCTTAGGTGATGTCGATTCTAGGGTCCATGGGCCCACCACGCTTCCGTTGCCCACTCTGATGCCATTCGATCGCTCGTTTTCTCTTCTATGTCGATGTCCATCAAGGGGATCGCGAGGGGTTAGAAGTCACGTGAATAGGGGAGGCAACGAAGGACAACACGACTTCCTTAAGGATTCAGACACAGACCAAGACTAGAGATGACGAGACTCAAGACAAGACACAGACCCAAGAGTTACAACCATCCCTTTAGGGTATTCTATAAGGTTATAGGTGCACACGGCAATCACAAAATTTTTCAATCACATCCTTCCACTCTATCATGTGCCTATTAAAGGAATAGTGTCCTATGCATCCATATAACATTTCACATAATCAACTTTACATGCACACGGGACAGGCTAAAACTTATCATCTCATGCACTAATCATGCTTGACATATTAATATCATGTATGCACAACCCGACAATAGACATATGCAGCATAAGTTATATATTACATAGCGAGCATTATAGGATATCACATGTATGATTCATTACTCACATAGTGTATACATAAGTAGGTCAAAACAATGTGGGTTCCAGGTAAGCATGTTAAGATGCACTCTAATAATTGTGTCAAGGGGTATGGTTAAGTCATTTGGGCATAACAACTATCACATCCAATAAAACCATATACATGTAGTATGACAAGTATGGCACATAGATGCATGATGGTCAATAATTAGGAGATGTATAACCTACATGATACTATCAACACTCATTAAGAAAATACATAGTCAATGAGGTTCAATTTGATTAACTTAACATACTCAGAAATTCATTTCTCATGGCAATCATACAAAGAGGGTTGACCACATTATCATGGACCTAATTCAAGGGAGAGTAACAATGATGGGAATTCATAGATTCGACACATATATATTCGTTCATAAGTGCAATCATGCAAGTTATCAGACAAGTCATGCTGAAATATACCAACACATCATGTCATACAATCACAAGAGGGGGGGCCCACTATTATAACCAAACAGAATTCTCTAAGGGCAATCACCGACTCATCACCCTGTTTTCCCGTGGGACGCTAGTATGACTCGCTCGGTATGATACAAGGACATTCACACTGTTTTCGAGATGAGAGGGTATAATTTGTGTTTGGACTCTCGTGATAAGAAGACACAGTTTACCGATATAGGAATCGAGAATGATAACTCCATAAGACAATCACTTCCAACTCGAAATTGTTTCATTGATCACCCTCCCTAAGACACTCATGAATTTCCCATATCCGACACACCCCCGGAAGTATCTAGTTGACCGACCCAAATTTTTCACGTGGAAGACATCAACCTCAGGTACGAGACTCGATAGAAGCATAAATGGTGAGGTACCAAACAGGACTCGAAACGGGAAAGAGCGAATGCTTTTCGACCCTTGCTAACATGCCTAAATATTTTGGTGGGACAGTTGACAGAGTCAAAATCATAAGGGGTTTGAATTATAGAAGAGCTATTATAACAAGACATGAATTCCAATAACATAAAAACGAGGTATTCTCCTGCTATCCCGTTTGCACAGTTATTCAATACATGATTCAAGTCAAGGCATACTGATTAGTTCTCTATCCTAAGCACAATAGCACTCAACATGAAAGCAATCAACGAGATTAATATGATCCCCTTCGAGGAGGATCGCCCTCGGGCCCAATTGGATATAATGCATACAATTACAAAAATGATCTATGTCGTCCTTCAAGGGACGGCCGGTCGGAGGGGCAATTACCTCACGGCCTCCTAACCCATGTCACTCCAGCCTTCGGGTTTCTTGGAGTCTTCAACCCCGCCTGTAAAAGAAAGCTAGCATTTTGCCTACCCGTTCCCAACTACATCCAATAGGGATGGCCTAGCGCCTTTACTACCCCAACGTTTCCCTGTGTTTGATTATCGAATTTATTGAGCCAAGTTCATATTTGGTCCATTTGAATTAGCCATATTAAATTCATTTTGCCCTTTCTAAAACATTTTGGAAAAACATTTGAAAACTTTGGGCCATTTCCAAAACCGCTTCAACCAATCATACTCGGTTTGCATAACCTCGCTCTGATACCATCTTTGTAACGGCCCGGGATTATGATTCCCGAGTTACGTTTCGAGGGATAAAACCCCTCGTTAGGATCTCGCGCCCCGAGTACAGGTTGAAGGTTTGAAATTCTATCCTAACATTTTAAAGTGGGATTTCATACCCAAAATTCGAAGGGATCGTTGGAATCCCCGGGGAAGTCCCCTGTACCTGTCATAAGTCTAAGCATGGAAACCCAACAGTCATGCAAATAGTAGAATCAAGGTGTAATACAAGAGGGTGACACGGCAGAGCCGAGTCAAAATCAAATCAATAAGCGTAATTACCGAAATTTAATATACAATGTTAGTGGAGTTAAACCATTTCTTTGAGATCGCCCAAGAGAGTTCCCACGTCACGGAAACAAGGAATAATCATGCTGCAAAACAAACCTAAAAAAAAATGTATGCGGGGCGGTGTCAGATCGAAGCCCTACGCAATATAATCCCATACAAGCAGACATATACACACGCTAGTCCTAATAAAGATGCTTCTAGATGCAAGGCGGAATATTAACACACTAGCATGGTCCTAAGATCAAGTGCATAAATATAATAAGGCCTTAGCACCGAATACCAAGTGGTATATCCCTCTCCTACCTCCACCCCCTTCCGATAGGGCGGAGACTGGCCAGCTCGTGAATGCATTCCATATAATCGGGTGGCACGCATGCCCAACCCGTATCCACAATAAAGCCCGCAGGCATCTCATAATATAAGGAAGCTCATGACTCGATTGACTCAGGACGGGACCCGATGAGACTAGGTCGTCCTATGACCCTAGCAATGACTCTAGTTACTTCACAGATAACGGCCGTTCTGTTTACAAAAGCAATGAGTAAACGAATGCTCAATCATGAGTGCAATCCTAGCATGATACTACATGGCATGCTTTATTATGAATGCAAGCACCTAGTATGCACATGGCTACAAGCAGGGAGATCTCTTTTCGAATCTGAGTGAGCTCATATAGGAACTCACCTGGCTATGCAGAACATCATAATAGAAGATCCGGCATACATCATTCATAATCACAAAGTATCACCTAGATACACATCAGAAAATATATGTATAAGTCTATGTCTAACCATTCAAGCACTCAAACCATACATCATTCAACGAGAATAACAATCATATCTCAATCGTCGTTCCATCAAGCTCAATCATTTACCCCATTTCATAAGACCACATCATTATCACCATTCCATTCCACTACATTCATATATTCGCAATAATACTCATATATCCCCATGATCATATATCTTCAAGTTCATCATATTAATCATAGCTCATAAGACATAAGTCAAACGATACGAAGTTCTAACATCTCATCATGCCGTTAGTCATTCATTCATGCCATTAATCCACACAAATCATGCTATTAGTCAATCATTCATATCATCATGCTAGTTAGTCATCGATCATATAATACCCAAGTTAGTCTCGAAATCCGTTTCAAAATCCGAATCAATTAGTTAGAAATTCCGTCATTTTGAAAATGCTCGATGAATCCCTTTTTCAAATTGAATTCCGATAATGCCCTTTTTAAATCTCCAATTCTCATAATATTTTATTTGTCATAAATCGCTATGATATTATATCTTTAAATCCTAATAATAATATTTTCTATTTTAAAACTCAATTAATAATAATATTTAATATTTTAAATCCCATTTTCTTATAAATAATTTCAGAAAATATTTTCCAACCATTTTTATTTTACATAAATCAGCCCTCTTAAATTGCCAAACTGACCCACTCTTTTTCATAAATCCCAAAACCGAGCTCACCTTTCTTAAAACCCCCACACGAGCCCTTTAAATGTTAGAAGATTCAAAATCAACTCATACTTAATAAATTAGGCCCAAACCCTTTATTTAAAACAAAAATATCGGCCCATCAAAATAGGCCCAACCAATTCATTCCTTCCCATTTCATCTAAAACCAACGCTGTGGATTTTTTTAAAAGGGAAGAGGGCCCCAAGGTGACGTGGCAATGATGTGGCACGTGAGAGTGGGGCCCATTGGTTATCTTCTTCCTCCTGCTGTTCAAAGAAACAGAACAGAGAGAGAGCAGGGCTCCTGCGCTCGAGATTCCGGTAAAGAAGGAGGAGGAGAAGGGGAGGCTGCCGGAGACGATTCCGGACTCCGAGAACCCATTTCCGACACCGACGCACACACAAGGAAGGAAGGGAAAGGGAAAGGAAGAAAGAAGAGGCTCACCGAGGCTTCGAAACTTCGCCGGAGATTTATCGAGGTTAATCGGGCTCGTCGGTGGCGCAATTGAGCTCGCCGGAGGTAAATCGGCGCCGGCTTGCCCTGGGACGAAGGGAGGGGTCATAAAGGCGGACCTTTATTGAATTTTAGAGTGAAAAGAGTGAAAGGAGGCTTACCAAGGTGCTCGGAGAAAATAGAGCGGAGGAGCTGGACGGCTCGACTTCGTCTTCGGCGTCGGAGGAGCTGCTGCTGGGCTCGACGTCGGAGAAGGAGGGGGAAGGCCGAGCTATGGGCTGCTCGTTGTGGCTCGCGGAAAGCAGCGCTCGGAGGTGTGGTGGTGCTGCTCGGATGCGAGAGGAGGAAAAGAAAGGAGCTGCTCGGCTCGGCGCCTCAGGAGGGGAACAGGGGTGCTCGGAACCAAGGGGGGTGGAAGAGTGGTTAAGCTGTGAAGGCGGAGGTGTTCTCGGGGCGTTGGAATTGGTGGCCGGCGAGGAGGAGGTAAGGTGGCGGGTGGTGGTGCTCAAGATGGACGACGACAACGATGGTGACTGAGGAGTTGGGGAGGTGGTGCTATGGGTTTGTGATAGGTTGTATTGGTCAAAATTGCAGTAGGTGGTTTGGCATTTTCCAAAATCATGAAACAAGAAAGATAAGGGGAAGAAGATGGGGGAGGGTTACTTTGTCAAAAATGGGGAATGGATTTCTTGAGGGAGCTGCTATCGGCAGACATGAAGAGAGGGTGATCCATCATCCATTGACTGAAATTGGGTAAAAGAAGGGGAAAAAGGTCACAAGTGGTACCAAAAACCCCAATTTAAAATTTACCTGGAACAATATTTGGAACCCGCACTCTCGACCGATTAGCTTTTTAAAAATTCGAGAATGATGTTGTCATATCAAATTAGTTATCAAAATTTTAATTAGGTCAGAAATCCGTTCTACGAAATCAAAGTCCGAGTTAAAAAGTTTTTTTTTTTTCGCTAAGTTCCGGTTTAAAATTCATTTTGATTTTTTTTTTCTTTTTTTGAGAAATTAGGATTTAAAAATCCGAGCCTTTACAGAATCAACCTCTATTTGGTCATTGAACCAAACTCTATTTAGCCATTGAACCAACCTATTTAGTCACTGAACCAACCTCTATTTAGACACTGAACCAACCTCTATTTAGACACCGAACCAACCTATTTAGTCACTGAACCAACCTCTATTTAGTCACTGAACCAACCTCTAGTTAGACACTGAACCAACCTATTTAGTCACTGAACCAACCTCTATTTAGACACTAAACCACTTGGTATAAAAATCCCGAATCACTTGGTATAAAAACCCTGAACCACTTGGTATAAACCCCTGAACCGCTTGGTATTAAAACCCTGAACCACTTTATATAAAACCCGTGAACGACTTAGTTTAAAAACCTGAACTGCTTAGTATAAATCTCCTAAACTACCTGGTATTAAAACTCTGAACCACTTTATATTTTCTTAAATGAAACATAACTAAATATATATGATTTGCCAATTACACCGGGGCCAATCTGATTAACAAAACAATGACATGCTCATAATTAGCAATTTTTAAGAACATTGTGCCAATCTCGTAATTAGCCCTAAGATGTCATCTTCTTCGTTTGGAGTTGCAGAGAGCATCGGCGGCGGCGTGCTAAGTACCTTCGACCACGGAGACAAGCGACAACCCCGATAGCACACGACGAGGTACCGGCAGTAACTAGCGGCGAAGGGCGAAGGGAGGCGGTATCAAGGATAGCGATCGATCAACGTCTCCATCCGGCTTCAATCTCGGCGATCGAATCCTCCGGAACGATCGAGTATTAGAAATCAAAATTGAAACGCTTACATTTAAATTCAAACGAGGATTTACAGGATGAGTCTGGCCTCGAGCTTGCCCATCCTCACCTCCAATGGCGGATGGGAGCAGAGATGTCTAATCCCATGGAGCCCGGCCTCTTCATCTACCCTGTTTCGAAGACGCCAAAAGGGGGAAAATCAGATCCGAACCGAAAAACAGTAGGGGGAGTCAAGGTCCTCTTATCTGCCCCAGATTCCGGCGTCCCAGGGGCCGAATCCGACAGCAGGTACTCCAGCCCCATCAATCGCGCCACCGTCAAAGGAGACGGAGAGGACGGCGGTGTTGGGTGGCGAAGCACATCCCTATCGCAAATCGAGGATGAAGATGGCGACCGTGAGACTGTGAGATCCAATCGAAGGAGATGAAGACGGCGAGGAAGAGCACGGTGGAGATGAGCAGCCGCCTGAAGAAGAAGAAGATGGAACAGCGAAGACGTTCTGGGATAAGGAAGGAGCGTATAGATAAAAAAGAAAAGCGCGTGAGGTTATTTTTTTAATACAAAAAATTAGACCTATTTCAGCCAATAAAATCGCTTCTCACCTTCTCACCGGACCGAAATCTTCTCACTTGAACCCTCCCCATCTATCTATATCTATTCTATATATCTATCTATATAAAATACTAAAACAGAGGCCGCTGGCGCGACCTCGCGGTCACGGAATTTTCTGGATTAAACGGGATTATTTATGCTTGCGTGTCATTTTCTTGATTAAAGTTGCATTATATTTTTGGGTCACACTAATTAATAAACGAATATAGTTAGGTAAAAAACTTATCTTTTTAAATCAAATAATCTATCCAATAAAACCTTATATCTTAATTAGGTTTTTTTTTTCAAATAAAATTTTAGACAAGAAATCTATGTATAACCAAATTTTAAATCCATTATATTGGACGGTATTTTTAAATAAAACCCTATAAAACTGGACGGTATAAAATTTTAAATCCATTATATTGGACGGTATTTTTAAGAAGCATTTCATCATACATAACCAAATTTTCTAATCAAGTTATAATTAATGCAAACCTAAGCTGTAATCTGATTGATCGTAATATATATAATATGTCGTATTATACTTTCAATATATTTTGACTCAAATATTCTATATATTAAATATTATATATAGACATAAAATATGAATGATCGTTTATAAAATGAATATGTTATTAAATATTATTTTTAACATTAATTTTAGGTTGAAATTTAATATTGGAGGATATAAAAAGAAAAAGGAGATTAAGGATAGGAGAGGTTTTTCGGGGGGAAGAAAGATCAACTTATCATTGTGAGTGATGCCGGAAAACTGGTGTTAAATTATCTTTCACTCAAACATTACGGAGTACTACCTCCGTCCAAAAATATATTGCCTTTACTATTTACGCACGTTTTTTTAAGAAGGTAAAAACTATATAAAATATTATTTTTTTTTAATAATTACAAATTTATTATTTTTAACTCCTAAAAAAGCGTGCATGAATAGTAAAAGTCCATGTATTTTTGGACGGAGGGAGTATTAGATAAGGTTAAATAGTAGAGATAGATTATAAATCTCCCTTATATTAAATAAATATTTTGTTAGAATATATTATATAATTTGAATCTAAAAAGAATATATTATATAATGATTTAACATAAATTTTACTATTTTATAGTCATATTTTGAACTTATTTGTAATACATTTTTAAATGTAAACTAATTTCTCGATAAGATTTTGTAAATTGAAAAGATTTTATGTACTACATATTTCCAATAAATGATAGGTATTGGCAAAGAAAAGGAAAGATAAATTATGTAAATTGGAGAAATAAAGATTCAATTTTATGTTTTATCCAATATAAAGTCTATTAGCAAATTCCTTTTCGTCTATTAGCAAGATGACGTATAAAAAATTACACTTGGGTCCTTTTTAATTTTTACAAAATATTTACTATTTGGATCGAGACTAAAAAAACGCCATCTTCTTAAACCCTATTTTAAAAAGCATTAAAAATCCTAGAAAATAGAAATCCAATTCCGAAAACTGACCTTTCACTCTACAAATAATGAATCAATTTGAGTAGAAAAGAAAGAAAAACAATATGTAAAAAAAAAACCTAGACTTGGGTCATATTTGCACAACATACGGTTATATTTGCACATACACAACATACTCTTATTTTTGCATAACAAAGTGTAAAAAAAAAAACAACTAGACTTGGATCATATTTGCTCAACATACGGTTATTTTTGCACATGCACAACATACTCTTATTTTTGCACGACAAAATGTAAAAAAAAAAAAAAAAAAAAAGAGTGAGGTTATAGACAAGATGAGAAAATTGTTATTGGCAAGATGGACACTCCACCAATTTGTGCAAAAATGTGGACAATTTACCAATTAGGACAACTTTTTTGGACATTTCACAAACTCAAAAGATCCAAAAATTTCAATCAAACTATTATAACCTTTAAATTTTAAAAAGAAAACATAAATTAAATACCAATTTATTTATTAAGAAACCGCACAACGGGCGGGTACCGAATACTAGTAAAATACTAAAGCAAAAGCCTTTGGTGCGATCTCGCGTCCAAGGAATTTTCTGGATTAAAACGGGGTTATTTTTGCTTACGTGTCATATTATGGATTAAAGTGGCATTATATTTTTAGGCCACATTAATTAATAAGCAGATATACTTAGGTAAAAAACTTATCTCTCTAGATCACTTAATTAAATTAGTTTTGACTATATTACAAAAGAAATCTATATAAAATATATTTATATATTGCAGCATTAGTGGATCCAAATCCGATAACTATCTAATATATAAAATATATTTATGTATATCACCGTTAATCTATCTTTAAACTAATCAACTAGCCGGTTGTTTTATACCATTTTAATTCATAATTTATTATTCGCCCGCTCAAGTGTTATGAATTATTTTCCAATTATGTAACATTAGCCGGTTCTGAATTATCTAAGAAAGAAGACGCGGGACTATTTGAATCTATCATTAGCCGGTTAGGGTTTTAAATCGGAAACGATATCTTCACCGTTAATTTTTACTATTTCCATCGCTAATCACCGTATAGGTATGCGGTGGTCTTAATCCAGTTTTTCCCAGACCCATCGCATATACATGCGGTGGATCCGTAGACCGTATACAAATCCACCGCATAGGTATGCGTGGGTTATGGGGACCGTATACATGCGGTCAGTTTTTGGGCAATTGAAAATGGTTTGTAGAAGTGGTCCAAAACCGTTGCCATAACCCACCGCATAGGTATACGGTGGGTTATAGCGACGTTTTTGGAATGTTATGGCGACGGTTTTTACTGTTATGGCGACGGTTCAAACCCACCGTATACCTATGCGGTGGGTTATAGCGACGGTTTTGGACCGTTATGGCGATGGTTTTAGACTTGTATACTTCTCGACCCACCGCAATACATTGCGATGTCCCACCGCATAGGTATGCGGTGGGATCGTTGACTGTCATTAAACCCACCGCATACTTATGCGGTGATTAGCAGTGGAAATAGTAAAAATTTGCGGTGGAGATATCGTTTCCGGTTATTATTGTATTTTAGTTATTTGTAGAATATTTTTTTTTAATGGAACTAATAATGGATAATGTGTGGGCCGATGAAATTGGACAAACAACGGACCCTAATTAAGCTGACCCATTGTTAGATTCAGACGAAGGAATTGAATTAACCATAAAAATAAACGGTTAATTACGATGGATGTGTTGTAATATGAAAATTTCAGCTAATAACGGAGTTCGTGGGGACATTTATACTGATATTCGGGGCGACGGCAGCGCCTATAGTGAACTAGAAGTACGACGGGGCAGAGACGTTGCTAGGGAACGCGGCGTGCGCGAGGCTGGCGGTGATGATAGTAATCCTGTCGACGGGGCACATCTCGGGGGCTCACCTCAACCCATCCCTCACCATCGCCTTCGCAGCGCTGCGCCACTTTCCATGGGTCCAAGTCCCGGCTTACATCCTTGCCCAAGTGTCGGCCTCCATCTGCGCGTCCTTCGCCCTCAAGGGCGTCTTCCACCCCTTTATGTCCGGTGGCGTCACCGTCCCCATCCCCTCCTCCACCAACGGCCAGGCCTTCGCTATCGAATTCATCATCACCTTCAACCTCATGTTCGTCGTCACTGCAGTCGCCACTAATACTCGAGCGGTCAGTCAATACTACTTGCTCTTCCTATCTCTGCTCTTTCAACTCACAGTCCATCTATTTTTTGCGGGTGATGATATCTTCACCGCTAATTTTTACTATTTCCACAACTAATCACCGTATAGGTATGCGGTGGTCTTAATCCACTTTTTCCCAGACCCATCGCATATACATGTGGTGGATCCGTTGACCGTATACAATTCCACCGCATAGGTATGCGGTGGGTTATGGCGACCGTATACATGCGGTCAGTTTTTGGGCAATTGAAAATGTTTTGTAGAAGTGGTCCAAAACCGTCGTCATAACCCACCGCATAGGTATGCGGTGGGTTATAGCGACGGTTTTGGACTGTTATGGCGACGGTTTTCACGGTTATGGCGACGGTTCAAACCCACCGTATACCTATGCGGTGGGTTATACCGACGGTTTCAGACCGTTATGGCGATGGTTTTAGACTTGTATACTTCTCGACCCAATGCAATACTTTGCGTGTCCCACCGCATAGGTATGCGGTGGGATCGTTGATTGTAATTAAACCCACCGCATACCTATGCGGTGATTAGCGGTGGAAATAGTAAAAATTTGCGGTGGAGATATCGTTTCCGGTTATTATTGTATTTTAGTTATTTGTAGAATATTTTTTTTAATGGAACTAATAATGGATAATGTGTGGGCCGGTGAAATTGGACAAACAACGGACCCTAATTAAGCTGACCCATTGTCAGATTCAGACGAAGGAATGGAATGAACCATAAAAATAAACGGTTAATTACGATGGATGTGTTGTAATATGAAAATTTCAGCTAATAGCGGAGTTCATGGGGACATTTATACTGATATTCGGGGCGACGGCAGCGCCTATAGTGAACCAGAAGTACGACGGGGCAGAGACGTTGATAGGGAACGCGGTGTGCGCGAGGCTGGCGGTGATGATAGTAATCCTGTCGACGGGGCACATCTCGGGGGCTCACCTCAACCCATCCCTCACCATCGCCTTCGCAGCGCTGCGCCACTTCCCATGGGTCCAAGTCCCGGCTTACATCCTTGCCCAAGTGTCGGCCTCCATCTGCTCGTCCTTCGCCGTCAAGGGCGTCTTCCACCCCTTCATGTCCGGTGGCGTCACCGTCCCCATCCCCTCATCCACCACCGGCCAGGCCTTCGCTATCGAATTTATCATCACCTTCAATCTCATGTTCGTCGTCACTGCAGTCGCCACTGATACTCGAGCGGTCAGTCAATACTACTTGCTCTTCCTATCTCTGCTCTTTCAACTCATAGTCCATCTATTTTTTGCGGGTGATGATATTTTCACCGCTAATTTTTACTATTTCAGCCGCTAATCACCGTATAGGTATGCGGTTGTCTTAATCCACTTTTTCCCAGACCCATCGCATATACATGTGGTGGATCCGTTGACCGTATACAATTCCACCGCATAGGTATGCGGTGGGTTTTGGCGACCGTATACATGCGGTCAGTTTTTGGCCAATTGAAAATGTTTTGTAGAAGTGGTCCAAAACCGTCGCCATAACCCACCGCATATGTATGCGGTGGGTTATAGCGACGGTTTTGGACTGTTATGGCGACGGTTTTTACTGTTATGGCGACGGTTTTTACTGTTATGGCGACGGTTCAAACCCACCGTATACCTATGCGGTGGGTTATAGCGACGGTTTTGGACCGTTATGGCGATGGTTTTAGACTTGTATACTTCTCGACCCACCGCAATACATTGCGGTGTCCCACCGCATAGGTATGCGGTGGGATCGTTGACTGTCATTAAACCCACCGCATACTTATGTGGTGATTAGCGGTGGAAATAGTAAAAATTTGCGGTGGAGATATCGTTTCTGGTTATTATTGTATTTTAGTTATTTGTAGAATATTTTTTTTAATGGAACTAATAATGGATAATGTGTGGGCCGGTGAAATTGGACAAACAACGGACCCTAATTAAGCTGACCCATTGTCAGATTCAGACGAAGGAATGGAATGAACCATAACAATAAACGGTTAATTACGATGGATGTGTTGTAATATGAAAATTTCAGCTAATAACGGAGTTCATGGGGACATTTATACTGATATTCGGGGCGACGACAGCGCCTATAGTGAACCAGAAGTACGATGGGGCAAAGACGTTGATAGGGAACGCGGCGTTCGTGAGGCTGGCGGTGAGGATAGTAATCCTGTCGACGGTGCACATCTCGGGGGCTCACCTCAACCCATCCCTCACCATCGCCTTCGCAGCGCTGCACCACTTCCCATGGGTCCTAGTCCCGGCTTACATCCTTGCCCAAGTGTCGGCCTCCATCTGCTCGTCCTTCGCCGTCAAGGGCGTCTTCCACCCCTTCATGTCCGGTGGCGTCACCGTCCCCATCCCCTCCTCCACCACCGGCCAGGCCTTCGCTATCGAATTTATCTTCACCTTCAACCTCATGTTCGTCGTCACTGCAGTCGCCACTGATACTCGAGCGGTCAGTCAATACTACTTGCTCTTCCTATCTCTGCTCTTTCAACTCACAGTCCATCTATTTTTTGCGGGTGATGATATTTTCACCGCTAATTTTTAATATTTCAGCCGCTAATCACCGTATAGGTATGCGGTTGTCTTAATCCACTTTTTCCCAAACTCATCGCATATACATGTGGTGGATCCGTTGACCGTATACAATTCCACCGCATAGGTATGCGGTGGGTTTTGGCGACCGTATACATGCGGTCAGTTTTTGGCCAATTGAAAATGTTTTGTAGAAGTGGTCCAAAACCGTCGCCATAACCCACCGCATAGGTATGCGGTGGGTTATAGCGACGGTTTTGGACTGTTATGGCGACGGTTTTCACGGTTATGGCGACGGTTCAAACCCACCGTATACCTATGCGGTGGGTTATACCGACGGTTTTGGACCGTTATGGCGATGGTTTTAGACTTGTATACTTCTCGACCCACCGCAATATTTTGCGTGTCCCACCGCATAGGTATGCGGTGGGATCGTTGATTGTAATTAAACCCACCGCATACCTATGCGGTGATTAGCGGTGGAAATAGTAAAAATTTGCGGTGGAGATATCGTTTCCGGTTATTATTGTATTTTAGTTATTTGTAGAATATTTTTTTTAATGGAACTAATAATGGATAATGTGTGGGCCGGTGAAATTGGACAAACAACGGACCCTAATTAAGCTGACCCATTGTCAGATTCAGACGAAGGAATTGAATGAACCATAAAAATAAACGGTTAATTATGATGGATGTGTTGTAATATGAAAATTTCAGCTAATAGCGGAGTTCGTGGGGATATTTATACTGATATTCGGGGCGACGGCAGCGCCTATAGTGAACCAGAAGTACGACGGGGCAGAGACGTTGATAGGGAACGCGGTGTGCGCGAGGCTGGCGGTGATGATAGTAATCGTGTCGACGGGGCACATCTCGGGGGCTCACCTCAACCCATCCCTCACCATCGCCTTCGCAGCGCTGCGCCACTTTCCATGGGTCCAAGTCCCGGCTTACATCCTTGCCCAAGTGTCGGCCTCCATCTACGCGTCCTTCGCCCTCAAGGGCGTCTTCCACCCCTTCATGTCCGGTGGCGTCACCGTCCCCATCCCCTCCTCCACCACCGGCCAGGCCTTCGCTATCGAATTCATCATCACCTTCAACCTCATGTTCGTCGTCACTTCAGTCGCCACTGATACTCGAGCGGTCAGTCAATACTACTTGCTCTACCTATCTCTGCTCTTTCAACTCACAGTTAGACCTGGGCAAACGCGGGTAGGCCCGCCCGGCCCGTCCCGCCCGCCCGCATTAGCATGGGGGCTTGGACATGGGGAAAAGCCCACGTGGGCTGCTAGGTCCGGCCCGCGCCCGCAGCGTGTGCGGGATTGGACAAATCAATCAACCCGTTAAGGGCCGCTAGGCCCGTAACGGGTACTCGCCTTTTTTGATTAAAATTAATATATACATATATACATATATACATATATACATATATACATATATACATATATACATATATACATATATACATATATACATATATACATATATACATATATACATATATACATATATACATATAATATAAAAAATATTAAGTATTCATTTTTTAATAAAATAAAAACAGTAGTGTAATATATAGTTACCTTTCATGTATACATTTTCAAATAAAAACAGTAATTATATACTATATTACAATGTATGTAACAAAAACAGTAACGGTATATATAATAAAAAACAGTAATTATTCATTTTTAAATAAAATAAAATAAAAACAGTAACTATTTATGTAATATATATATAATAATAAAAACCTAACTAGAATAGATTTAATAAGAAAATTTGATTAGGTTTGCGGGTACCCGCGGGCTACCCGCACCCGCATTCGCGGACGGGCTTGGACACGACTTCAAACCCGTTAAGAGGGCTTAGCCCGGCCCTCGTCCGCAACAACGGGATAAAATCTCGAGTAAAGCCCATCCCAAGTACGGCCCGCGCCCGCGTTTGCCCAGGTCTACTCACAGTCCATCTATTTTTTGCGGGTGATGATATCTTCACCGCTAATTTTTACAATTTCCACCGCTAATCACCGTATAGGTATGCGGTGGTCTTAATCCACTTTTTCCCAGACTCATCGCATATACATGCGGTGGATCCGTTGACCGTATACAAATCCACCGCATAGGTATGCGGTGGGTTATGGCGACCGTATACATGCGGTCAGTTTTTGGGCAATTGAAAATGGTTTGTAGAAGTGGTCCAAAACCGTCGCCATAACCCACCGCATAGGTATGCGTTGGGTTATAGCGACGGTTTTGGACTGTTATGGCGACGTTTTTTTACTGTTATGGCGACGGTTCAAACCCACCGTATACCTATGCGGTGGGTTATAGCGACGGTTTTGGACCGTTATGGCGATGGTTTTAGACTTGTATACTTCTCGACCCACCGCAATACTTTGCGATGTCCCACCGCATAGGTATGCGATGGGATCGTTGACTGTCATTAAACCCATCGCATACCTATGTGCTGATTAGCGGTGGAAATAGTAAAAATTTGCGGTGGAGATATCGTTTCCGGTTATTATTGTATTTTAGTTATTTGTAGAATATTTTTTTTTAATGTAACTAATAATGGATAATGTGTGGGCCGGTGAAATTTGAGAAACAACGGACCCTAATTAAGCTGACCCATTGTCAGATTCAGACGAAGGAATTGAATGAACCATAAAAATAAACGGTTAATTACGATGGATGTGTTGTAATATGAAAATTTCAGCTAATAGCGGAGTTCTTGGGGACTTTTATACTGATATTCGGGGCGAAGGCAGCGCCTATAGTGAACCAGAAGTACGACGGGGCAGAGACGTTGATAGGGAACGCGGCGTGCGCGGGGCTGGCGGTGATGATAGTAATCCTGTCGACGGGGCACATCTCGGGGGCTCACCTCAACCCATCCCTCACCATCGCCTTCGCAGCGCTGCGCCACTTCCCATGGGTCCAAGTCCCGGCTTACATCCTTGCCCAAGTGTCGGCCTCCATCTGCGCGTCCTTCGCCCTCAAGGGCGTCTTCCACCCCTTCATGTCCGGTGGCGTCACCGTCCCCATCCCCTCCTCCACCACCGGCCAGGCCTTCGCTATCGAATTCATCATCACCTTTAACCTCATGTTCGTCGTCACTGCAGTCGCCACTGATACTCGAGTGGTCAGTCAATACTACTTGCTCTTCCTATCTCTGCTCTTTCAACTCACAGAAAGACCTGGGCAAACGCGGGTAGGCCCGCCCGGCCCGTCGCGACCGCCCACATTAGCATGCGGGCTTGGACATGGGGAAAAGCCCACGCGGGCTGCTAGGCCCGGCCCGCGCCCGCAGCGGGTGCGGGATTGGACAAATCAATCAACCCGTTACGGGCCCCGTAAGGGGTACCCGCCTTTTTTTATTAAAATTAATATATACATATATACATATATACATATAATATAAAAAATATTAAGTATTCATTTTTAAATAAAATAAAAACAGTAGTGTAATATATAGTTACCTTTCATGTATACATTTTCAAATAAAAACAGTAATTATATACTATATTACAATGTATGTAACAAAAACAGTAACGGTATATATAATAAAAAACAGTAATTATTCATTTTTAAATAAAATAAAATAAAAACAGTAACTATTTATATAATATATATATAATAATAAAAACCTAACTAGAATAGATTTAATAAGAAAATTTGATTAGGTTTGCGGGTACCCGCGGGCTACCCGCACCCGCATTCGCGGACGGGCTTGGACACGACTTCCAACCCGTTAAGGGGGCTTAGCCTGGCCCGCGTCCGCAACAACGGGATAAAATCTCGAGTAAAGCCCGGCCCAAGCCCGGCCCGCGCCCGCGTTTACCCAGGTCTACTCATAGTCCATCTATTTTTTGCGGGTGATGATATCTTCACCGCTAATTTTTACTATTTCCACCGCTAATCACCGTATAGGTATGCGGTGGTCTTAATCCACTTTTTCCCAGACTCATCGCATATACATGCGGTTGATCCGTTGACCGTATACAAATCCACCGCATAGGTATGCGGTGGATTATGGCGACCGTATACATGCGGTCAGTTTTTGGGCAATTGAAAATGGTTTGTAGAAGTGGTCCAAAACCGTCGCCATAACCCACCGCATAGGTATGCGGTGGGTTATAGCGACGGTTTTGGACTGTTATGGCGACAGTTCTTACTGTTATGGCGATGGTTCAAACCCACCGTATACCTATGTGGTGGGTTATAGCGACGGTTTTGGACCGTTATGGGGATGGTTTTAGACTTGTATACTTCTCGACCCACCGCAATACTTTGCGGTGTCCCACCGCATAGGTATGCGATGGGATCGTTGACTGTCATTAAACCCACCGCATACCTATGCGGTGATTAGCGGTGGAAATAGTAAAAATTTCCGGTGGAGATATCGTTTCCGGTTATTATTGTATTTTAGTTATTTGTAGAATATTTTTTTTAATGGAACTAATAATGGATAATGTGTGGGCCGGTGAAATTGGACAAACAACGGACCCTAATTAAGCTGGCCCGTTGTCAGATTCAGACGAAGGAATTGAATGAACCATAAAAATAAACGGTTAATTACGATGGATGTGTTGTAATATGAAAATTTCAGCTAATAGCGGAGTTCGTGGGGACTTTTATACTGATATTCGGGGCGACGGTAGCGCCTAGAGTGAACCAGAAGTACGACGGGGCAGAGACGTTGATAGGGAACGCGGCGTGCACGGGGCTGGCAGTGATGATAGTAATCCTGTCGACGGGGCACATCTCGGGGGCTCACCTCAACCCATCCCTCACCATCGCCTTCGCAGCGCTGCGCCACTTCCAATGGGTCCAAGTCCCGGCTTACCCCTTCATGTCCGGTGGCGTCACCGTCCCAATCCCCTCCTCCACCACCGGCCAGGCCTTCGCAATCGAATTCATCATCACCTTTAACCTCATGTTCGTCGTCACTGCAGTCGCCACAGATACTCGAGCGGTCAGTCAATACTACTTGCTCTTCCTATCTCTGCTCTTTCAACTCACAGTACGACCTGGGCAAACGCGGGTAGGCCCGCCCGGCCCGTCCCGCCCGCCCGCATTAGCATGCGGGCTTGGACATGGGGAAAAGCCCACGCGGGCTCCTAGGCCCGGCCCGCGCCCGCAGCGGGTGCGGGATTGGACAAATCAATCAACCCGTTACGGGCCCCGTAACGGGTACCCGCCTTTTTTTATTAAAATTAATATATACATATATACATATATACATATATACATATAATATAAAAAATATTAAGTATTCATTTTTCAATAAAATAAAAACAGTAGTGTAATATATATAGTTACCTTTCATGTATACATTTTCAAATAAAAACAGTAATTATATACTATATTACAATGTATGTAACAAAAACAGTAACGGTATATATAATAAAAAACAGTAATTATTCATTTTTAAATAAAATAAAATAAAAACAGTAACTATTTATATAATATATATATAATAAAAACCTAATTAGAATATATTTAATAAGAAAATTTGATTGGGTTTGCGGGTACCCCCGGTCTACCCGCACCCGCATTCGCGAACGGGCTTGGACACGACTTCCAACCCGTTAAGCGGGCTTAGCCCGGCCCGCGTCCGCAACAACGGGATAAAATCTCCAGTAAAGCCCGTCCCAAGCCCGGCCCGCACCCGCGTTTGCCCAGGTCTACTCACAGTCCATCTATTTTTTACTGGTGATCATATATTCACCGCTAATTTTTACTATTTCCACCGCTAATCACCGTATAGGTATGCGGTGGTCTTAATCCACCTTTTCCCAGACTCATCGCATATACATGCGGTGGATCCGTTGACCGTATACAAATCCACCGCTTAGGTATGCGGTGGGTTATGATGACCGTATACATGTAGTCAGTTTTTGGGCAATTGAAAATGGTTTGTAGAAGTGGTCCAAAACCGTCGCCATAACCCATCGCATAGGTATGCGGTGGGTTATAGCGACGGTTTTGGACTGTTATGGCGACGTTTTTTTACTGTTATGGCGACGGTTCAAACCCACCGTATACCTATGCGGTGGGTTATAGCGACGGTTTTGGACCGTTATGGCGATGGTTTTAGACTTGTATACTTCTCGACCCACCGCAATACTTTGCGGTGTCCCACCGCATAGGTATGCGATGGGATCGTTGACTGTCATTAAACCCATCGCTTACCTATGCGGTGATTAGCGGTGGAAATAGTAAAAATTTGCGGTGGAGATATCGTTTCCGGTTATTATTGTATTTTAGTTATTTGTAGAATATTTTTTTTTAATGGAACTAATAATGGATAATGTGTGGGCTGGTGAAATTGGACAAACAACGGACCCTAATTAAGCTGACCCATTATCAGATTCAGACGAAAGAATTGAATGAACCAGAAAAATAAACGGTTAATTACGATGGATGTGTTGTAATATGAAAATTTCAGCTAATAGAGGAGTTCGTGGGGACTTTTATAATGATATTCGGGGCGACGGCAGCGCCTATAGTGAACCAGATGTACGACGGGGCAGAGACGTTGATAGGGAACGCGGCGTGCGCGGGGCTGGCGGTGATGATAGTAATCCTTTCGACGGGGCACATCTCGGGGGCTCACCTCAACCCATCCCTCACCATCGCCTTCGCAGCGCTGCGCCACTTCCCATGGGTCCAAGTCCCGGCTTACATCCTTGCCCAAGTGTCGGCCTCCATCTGCGCGTCCTTCGCCCTCAAGGGCGTCTTCCACCCCTTCATTTCCGGTGGCGTCACCATCCCCATCCCCTCCTCTACCACCGGCCAGGCCTTCGCTATCGAATTCATCATCACCTTTAACCTCATGTTCGTCGTCACTGCAGTCGCGACAGATACTCGAGCGGTCAGACAATACTATTTGCTCTTCCTATCTCTGATCTTTCAACTCACAGTAAGACCTGGGCAAACGCGGGTAGTCCCGCCCGGCCCATCCCACCCGCCCGCATTAGCATGCGGGCTTGGACATGGGGAAAAGCCCACGCGGGCTGCTAGGCCCGGCCCGCGCCCGCAGCGGGTGCAAGATTGGACAAATCAATCAACCCGTTACGGGCCCCGTAACGGGTACCCGCCTTTTTTTATTAAAATTAATATATACATATATACATATATACATATATACATATATACATATAATATAAAAAATATTAAGTATTCATTTTTAAATAAAATAAAAACAGTAGTGTAATATATAGTTACCTTTCATGTATACATTTTCAAATAAAAACAGTAATTATATACTATATTACAATGTATGTAACAAAAACAGTAACGGTATATATAATAAAAAATAGTAATTATTCATTTTTAAGTAAAATAAAATAAAAACAGTAACTATTTATAATATATATATATATATATATATATATATATAATAAAAACCTAATTAGAATAGATTTAATAAGAAAATTTGATTAGGTTTGCGGGCTACCCGCGGGCTACCCGCACCCGCATTCGCGGACGGGCTTGGACACGACTTCCAACCCGTTAAGCAGGCTTAGCCCAGCCCACGTCCGCAACAACGGGATAAAATCTCGAGTTAAGCCCGTCCCAAGTCCGGCCCGCGCCCGCGTTTGCCCAGGTCTACTCACAGTCCATCTATTTTTTGCGGGTGATGATATCTTCAACGCTAATTTTTACTATTTCCACCGCTAATCACCGTATAGGTATGTGGTGGTCTTAATCCACTTTTTCCCAGACTCATCGCATATACATGCGGTGGATCCGTCGACCGTATACAAATCCACCGTATAGGTATGCGGTGGGTTATGGCGATCGTATACATGTGGTTAGTTTTAGGGCAATTGAAAATGGTTTGTAGAAGCGGTCCAAAACCGTCGCCATAACCCATCGCATAGGTATGCGGTGGGTTATAGCGACGGTTTTGGACTGTTATGGCGACGTTTTTTTACTGTTATGGCGACGGTTCAAACCCACCGTATACCTATGCGGTGGGTTATAGCGACGGTTTTGGACCGTTATGGCGATGGTTTTAGACTTGTATACTTCTCGACCCAACGCAATACTTTGCGGTGTCCCACCGCATAGGTATGCGATGGGATCGTTGACTGTCATTAAACCCATCGCATACCTATGCGGTGATTAGCGGTGGAAATAGTAAAAATTTGCGGTGGAGATATCGTTTCCGGTTATTATTGTATTTTAGTTATTTGTAGAATATTTTTTTTTAATGGAACTAATAATGGATAATGTGTGGGCCGGTAAAATTAGACAAACAACGGACCCTAATTAAGCTGACCCATTATCAGATTCAGACGAAGGAATTGAATGAACCAGAAAAATAAACGGTTAATTACGATGGATGTGTTGTAATATGAAAATTTCAGCTAATAGCGGAGTTCGTGGGGACTTTTATAATGATATTCGGGGCGACGGCAGCGCCTATAGTGAACCAGAAGTACGACGGGGCAGAGACGTTGATAGTGAACGCGGCGTGCGCGGGGCTGGCGGTGATGATAGTAATCCTTTCGACGGGGCACATCTCGGGGGCTCACCTCAACCCATCCCTCACCATCGCCTTCGCAGCGCTGCGCCACTTCCCATGGGTCCAAGTCCCGGCTTACATCCTTGCCCAAGTGTCGGCCTCCATCTGCGCGTCCTTCGCCCTCAAGGGTGTCTTCCACCCCTTCATTTCCGGTGGCGTCACCATCCCCATCCCCTCCTCTACCACCGGCCAGGCCTTCGCTATCGAATTCATCATCACCTTTAACCTCATGTTCGTCGTCACTGCAGTCGCCACAGATACTCGAGCGGTCAGTCAATACTATTTGCTCTTCCTATCTCTGATCTTTCAACTCACAGTAAGACCTGGGCAAACGCGGGTAGTCCCGCCCGGCCCATCCCACCAGCCCGCATTAGCATGCGGGCTTGGACATGGGGAAAAGCCCACGCGGGCTGCTAGGCCCGGCCCGCGCCCGCAGCGGGTGCAGGATTGGACAAATCAATCAACCCGTTACGGGCCCCGTAACGGGTACCCGCCTTTTTTTATTAAAATTAATATATACATATATACATTATACATATAATATAAAAAATATTAAGTATTCATTTTTAAATAAAATAAAAACAGTAGTGTAATATATAGTTACCTTTCATGTATACATTTTCAAATAAAAACAGTAATTATATACTATATGACAATGTATGTAACAAAAACAGTAACGGTATATATAATAAAAAACAGTAATTATTCATTTTTAAGTAAAATAAAATAAAAATAGTAACTATTTATAAAATATATATATATATATAATAAAAACCTAATTAGAATAGATTTAATAAGAAAATTTGATTAGGTTTGCGGGTACCCGCGGGCTACCCGCACCCGCATTCGCGGACGGCCTTGGACACGACTTCCAACCCGTTAAGCAGGCTTAGCCCAGCCCACGTCCGCAACAACGGGATAAAATCTCGAGTTAAGCCCGTCCCAAGTCCGGCCCGCGCCCGCGTTTGCCCAGGTCTACTCACAGTCCATCTATTTTTTGCGGGTGATGATATCTTCAACGCTAATTTTTACTATTTCCACCGCTAATCACCGTATAGGTATGTGGTGGTCTTAATCCACTTTTTCCCAGACTCATCGCATATACATGTGGTGGATCCGTTGACCGTATACAAATCCACCGCATAGGTATGCGGTGGGTTATGGCGATCGTATACATGTGGTCAGTTTTAGGGCAATTGAAAATGGTTTGTAGAAGTGGTCCAAAACCGTCGCCATAACCCACCGCATAGGTATGCGGTGGGTTATAGCGACGGGTTTGGACTGTTATGGCTACGTTTTTTACTGTTATGGCGATGGTTCAAACCCACCGTATACCTATACGGTGGGTTATACCAACGGTTTTGGACCGTTATGGCGTTGGTTTTAGACTAGTATACTTCTCGACCCACCGCAATACTTTGCGGTGTCCCACCGCATAGGTATGCGATGGGATCGTTGACTGTCATTAAATCCATCGCATACCTATGTGGTGATTAGCGGTGGAAATAGTAAAAATATTCGGTGGAGATATCGTTTCCGGTTATTATTGTATTTTAGTTATTTGTAGAATTTTTTTTTTTAATGGAACTAATAATGGATAATGTGTGGGCCGGTGAAATTTGACAAACAACGGACCCTAATTAAGTTGACCCATTGTCAGATTCAGACGAAGGAATTGAATGAACCATAAAAATAAACGGTTAATTACGATGGATGTGTTGTAATATGAAAATTTCAGCTAATAGCGGAGTTCGTGGGGACTTTTATACTGATATTCGGGGCGACGGCAGCGCCTATAGTGAACCAGAAGTACGACGGGGCAGAGACGTTGATAGGGAACGCGGCGTGCGCGGGGCTAGCGGTGATGATAGTAATCCTGTCGACGGGGCACATCTCGGGGGCTCACCTCAACCCATCCCTCACCATCGCCTTCGCAGCGCTGCGCCACTTCCAATGGGTCCAAGTCCCGGCTTACATCCTTGCCCAAGTGTCGGCCTCCATCTGCGCGTCCTTCGCCCTTAAGGGCGTCTTCCACCCCTTCATGTCCGGTGGCGTCACCGTCCCCATCCCCTCCTCCACCACCGGCCAGGCCTTCGCTATCGAATTCATCATCACCTTTAACCTCATGTTCGTCGTCACTGCAGTCGCCACTGATACTCGAGCGGTCAGTCAATACTACTTGCTCTTCCTATCTCTGCTCTTTCAACTCACAGTTAGACCTGGACAAACGCGGGTAGGCCCGCCTGGCCCGTCCCGCCCGCCCGCATTAGCATTCGAGCTTGGACATGGGGAAAAGCCCACGCGGGCTGCTAGGCCCGGCCCGCGCCCGCAGCGGGTGCGGGATTGGACAAATCAATCAACCCGTTATGGGCCCCGTAACGGGTACCCGCCTTTTTTATTAAAATTAATATATACATATATACATATATACATATAATATAAAAAATATTAAGTATTCATTTTTCAATAAAATAAAAACAGTAGTGTAATATATAGTTATCTTTCATGTATACATTTTCAAATAAAAACAGTAATTATATACTATATTACAATGTATGTAACAAAAACAGTAACGGTATATATAATAAAAAACAGTAAATATTCATTTTTAAATAAAATAAAATAAAAACAGTAACTATTTATATAATATATATTATATATATATATATATATATATATATATATATATATATATATATATAATAAAAACCTAATTAGAATAGATTTAATAAGAAAATTTGATTAGGTTTGCGGGTACCCGCGGGCTACCCGCATCCGCATTCGCGGACGGGCTTGGACACGACTTCCAACCCGTTAAGCGGGCTTAGCCCGGCCCGCGTCCGCAACAACGCTATAAAATCTCTAGTAAAGCCCGTCCCAAGCCTGACCCGCGCCCGCATTTGCCCAGGTCTACTCACAGTCCATCTATTTTTTGCGGGTGATGATATATTCAACGCTAATTTTCACTATTTTCACCGCTAATCACCGTATAGGTATGCGGTGGTCTTAATCCACTTTTTCCCAGACTCATCGCATATACATCCGGTGGATCCGTTGACCGTATACAAATCCACCGCATAGGTATGCGGTGGGTTATGGCGACCGTATACATGCGGTCAGTTTTTGGGCAACTGAAAATGGTTTGTAGAAGTGGTCCAAAACCGTCGCCATAACCCACCGCATAGGTATGCGGTGGGTTATAGCGACGGTTTTGGACTATTATGGCGACGGTTTTTACTGTTATGGCGACGGTTCAAACCCACCGTATACCTATGTGATGGGTTATAGCGACGGTTTTGGATCGTTATGGCGATGGTTTTAGACTTATATACTTCTCGACCCACCGCAATACTTTGCGGTGTCCCACCGCATAGGTATGCGATGGGATCGTTGATTGTCATTAAACCCATCGCATACCTATGCGGTGATTAGCGGTGGAAATAGTAAAAATTGGCGGTAGAGATATCGTGTCCGATTATTATTGTATTTTAGTTATTTGTAGAATTTTTTTTTTTAATGGAACTAATAATGGATAATGTGTGGGCCGGTGAAATTGGACAAACAACGGACCCTAATTAAGCTTACCCATTGTCAGATTCAGACGAAGGAATTGAATAAACCATAAAAATAAACGGTTAATTACGATGGATGTGTTGTAATATGAAAATTTCAGCTAATAGCGGAGTTCGTGGGGGCTTTTATACTGATATTCGGGGCGACGGCAGCGCCTATAGTGAACCATAAGTACGACGGGGTAGAGACGTTGATAGGGAACGCGGCGTGCACGGGGCTGGCGGTGATGATAGTAATCCTGTCGACGGGGCACATCTCAGGGGCTCACCTCAACCCATCCCTCACCATCGCCTTCGCAGCGCTGCGCCACTTCCCATGGGTCCAAGTCCCGGCTTACATCCTTGCCCAAGTGTCGGCCTCCATCTGCGCGTCCTTCGCCCTCAAGGGCGTCTTCCACCCCTTCATGTCCGGTGGCGTCACCGTCCCCATCCCCTCCTCCACCACCGGCCAGGCCTTCGCTATCGAATTCATCATCACCTTTAACCTCATGTTCGTCGTCACTGCAGTCGCCACTGATACTCGAGCGGTCAGTCAATACTACTTGCTCTTCCTATCTCTGCTCTTTCAACTCACAGTTAGACCTGGGCAAACGCGGGTAGGCCCGCCAGGCCAATCCCGCCCGCCCGCATTAGCATGCGGGCTTGGACATGGGGAAAAGCCCACGCGGGCTGCTAGGCCCGGCCCGCGCCCGCAGCGGGTGCGGGATTGGACAAATCAATCAACCCGTTACGGGCCCCGTAACGGGTACCCGCCTTTTTTATTAAAATTAATATATACATATATACATATAATATAAAAAATATTAAGTATTCATTTTTAAATAAAATAAAAACAATAGTGTAATATATAGTTACCTTTCATGTATACATTTTCAAATAAAAACAGTAATTATATACTATATTACAATGTATGTAACAAAAACAGTAACGGTATATATAATAAAAAACAGTAATTATTCATTTTTAAATAAAATAAAATAAAAACAGTAACTATTTATATAATATATATATATATATAATAAAAACCTAATTAGAATAGATTTAATAAGAAAATTTGATTAGGTTTGCGGGTACCCGCGGGCTACCCGCACTCGCATTCGCGGACGGGCTTGGACACGACTTCCAACCCGTTAAGCGTGCTTAGCCCGGCCCGCGTCCGCAACAATGGGATAAAATCTCGAGTAAAGCCCGTCCCAAGCCCGGCCCGCGCCCGCGTTTGCCCAGGTCTACTCACAATCCATCTATTTTTTGCGGGTGATGATATCTTCACCGCTAATTTTTACTATTTCCACCGCTAATAACCGTATAGGTATGCGGTGGTCTTAATCCACTTTTTCCCAGACTCATCGCATATACATGCGGTGGATCCGTTAATCGTATACAAATCCACCACATAGGTATGCGGAGGTTTATGGCGACCGTATACATGCGGTCAGTTTTTGGGCAATTGAAAATGGTTTATGCGGTGGGTTATGGCGACGGTTTTGGACTGTTATAGCGACGGTTTTTACTGTTATGGCAAAGGTTCAAACCCACGGTATACTTATGTGGTGGGTTATAGCGACGGTTTTGGACCGTTATGGCGATGGTTTTAGACTTGTATACTTCTCGACCCACCGCATAGGTATGCGATGGGATTGTTGACTGTCATTAAACCCACCGCATACCTATGCGGTGATTAGCGGTGGAAATAGTAAAAATTTGCGGTGGAGATACCGTTTCCGGTTATTATTGTATTTTAGTTATTTGTAGAATTTTTTTTTAATGGAACTAATAATGGATAATTTGTGGGCCGGAGAAATTGGACAAACAACGGACCCTAATTAAGCTGACCCATTGTTAGATTCAGACGAAGGAATTGAATGAACCATAAAAATAAACGGTTAATTACAATGGATGTGTTGTAATATGAAAATTTCAGCTAATAGCGGAGTTCGTGGGGACATTTATACTGATATTCGGAGCGACGGCAGCGCCTGTAGTAAACCAGAAGTACGACAGGGCAGAGACGTTGATAGGGAACGCGGCATGCGCGGGGCTGGCGGTGATGATTGTAATCCTGTCGACGGGGAACATCTCGGGGGCTCACCTCAACCCATCCCTCACCATCACCTTCGCAGCGCTGCGCCACTTCCCATGGGTCCAAGTCCCGGCTTACATCCTTGCCCAAGTGTCGGCCATCATCTGCGCGTCCTTCGCCCTCAATGGCGTCTTCCACCCCTTCATGTCCGGTGGCGTCACCGTCCCTATCCCTTCCTCTACCACCGGCCAGGCCTTCCCTATCGAATTCATCATCACCTTCAACCTCATGTTCGTCGTCACTGCAGTCGCCACTCATACTCGAGCGGTCAGTCAATACTAATTGCTCTTCCTATCTCTGCTCTTTCAACTCATAGTCCATCTATTTTTTGCGGGTGATTATATCTTCACCGCTAATTTTTACTATTTCCACCGCTAATCACCGTATAGGTATGCGGTGGTCTTAATCCACTTTTTCCCAGACCCATCGCATATACATGCGGTGGATCCGTTGACCGTATATAAATCCACCGCATAGGTATGCAGTGGGTTATGGCGACCGTATACATGCGGTCAGTTTTTGGGCAATTGAAAATGGTTTGTAGAAGTTGTCCAAAACCGTCGCCATAACCCACCGCATAGGTATGCGGTGGGTTATAGCGATGGTTTTAGACTGTTATGGTGACGGTTTTTACTGTTATGGCGACGGTTCAAACCCACTGTATACCTATGCCGTGGGTTATAGCGACGGTTTTGGACCGTTATGGCGATGGTTTTATACTTGTATACTTCTCGACACACCACAATACTTTGCAGTGTCCCACCGCATAGGTATGCGGTGGGATCGTTGACTGTCATTAAACCCACCGCGTACCTATGCGGTGATTAGCGGTGGAAATAGTAAAAATTTGCGGTGGAGATATCGTTTCCGATTATTAGTTCCATTAAAAAAGAAATATTCTACAAATAACTAAAATACAATAATAACCGGAAACGATATCTCCACCGCAAATTTTTACTATTTCCACCGCTAATCACCGCATATGTATGCGGTGGGTTTAATGATAGTCAACGATTCCACCGCATACCTATGCGGTGGGACACCGCAAAGTATTGCGGTGGGTCGAGAAGTATACAAGTCTAAAACCACGCCATAACGGTACAAAACCGTCGTTATAACCCACCGCATAGGTATATGGTGGGTTTGAACCGTCGCCATAACAGTAAAAACCGTCGCCCTAACGGTCCAAAACCGTCATTATAACCCACCGCATACCTATGCGGTGTGTTATGGCGACGGTTTTGGACCACTTCTACAAACCATTTTCAATTCCTTAAAAACTGACCGCATGTATACCATCGCCATAACCCACCGCATACCAATGCGGTGGATTTGTATACGGTCAACGGATCCACCGCATGTATATGCGATGGGTCTGGAAAAAAGTGGATTAAGACCACCGCATACCTATGCGGTGATTAGCGGTGGAAATAGTGAAAATTAGCGGTGAAGATATCATCACCCGTTTTTAATGTTGTTTAAATTTTTTGAGGAAATAATGTTGTTTAAATAGGTTTGAAGAAGATGGCGTTTTTTTAGTCTCGATCCAAATAGTAAATATTTTGTAAAAATTAAAAAGAACGTAAGTGTAAATTTTTATAAGTCATATTGCTAATAGACGAAAAGGAATTTGCTAATAGACTTTATGTTGGATAAAACATAAAATTGAATTTTTATCTCCAATTTTTCAATTTACATAATTTATCTTTCCTTTTCTTTGCTAATACCTATCATTTATTGGAAATAGATAGCACATAAAATCTTTTCAATTTACAAAATCTTATCGAGAAATTATTTTACATTTTTTAATGTATTACTTTTTTTTTTTGAGAAATTAATGTATTACAAATAAGTTCTTATTTTATATGACTATAAAATAGTCAAATTTATGTTAAATATGTGGATTCTGATCTACAAAAAATTTATCAAAAAAATTATAAAGATGAAGAGAAACGATACCTACCTTAGTTGTTTACCATTAGTATTTTTAATTTCATAAAATTATTCACCATCTCCATTTACAATATATAGATTACATTTAATATTTTTAAATGATGAAGCTTTTTAATAAATAAATAAGTTATAAAATAAATAGAGTATTAAAAAGTTTTTAACATGTGTATGATATATTTATAAAAATAGATTTCAACTATTTTTTTAATAAGAGAACATATATGATTAATGTAGATTCAAGAATGTTTATATTCTCAAAAACATAACACAACCGAAAACTATATATTTACTTTATATGGAGTAGTAATTCATCACTTGGCTTGCTCTACATAAGCGCTTGCAGACAGGGAATAAGGTTAGACATTGGAAGGGAGAGGCAGCGGCTGTCTGTGTGCTTTGCCAAAATGAGGTTGAAACAGAAGAGCACCTATGGTTTCAATGCTCGGCTACACTGGAGATCCTGCAGCGGGTCTTGCCGTGGATTGGAATCTCATCCAGATTTCGAACCTTGGAGGAATGGATGGCATGGTTTGCAAGGGAATCAGATACAGTCAAGAAATCAAAGCAATTTCAAGCGAAGCTACTGGTGATACAAGCGATCATATACTTCACATGGCTCGCAAGGAACAAAACCATATTCTGTAATGAAACATTTAGCGTTGCTGTGTATACGGATGTTATTATAAGTAGTTGTCGATCCCGCTTTGCCACGTTGTGGAAGTGCAACTCACGCGTGGGAACTTGGGACCGATGGGGGAACATTGGGAGACTCTAGACTAGTTCATATCAAAGAGTTAGTGAGGTCTTAGGGGATTTTACATTTTGTGGAGATTTTCGGGGTTTTTTGGGTATAGTTGATCCTCGATACACTTTTGTGTGAAACCCTTAGTATGGCTTCACACTTTTGTAAATGGGTTCTTACCCTCATCTATATATTTACCGTTTCAAGGAGTAGTAATTCATATTAATTCAAAGATGTTTTTATATAATAAAATTTATTAAAAATCCGCACAACGAGCGGGTACCGAATACTAGTTATACATGTAACTTATAACAACCACACAATATAGCTTCCTCAAATTGTATGATTTACTAAACCAAAATAGATCAAAACTCAAAGATGAGCTAGCAACCACACAATATAGCGCTCTCAGCCTGCTCAAACACACCCAGAAATAAGTGGTTTCCTAGTATAATCCCCCAAAAAATATGTTCTATCAACCGAGAGACAACTCAATATCAAAGGAATAGGATAATCAAGAAAAATAAGTAGATTGGCCGACTTGCTCATACCATATCAAATTCAACGAAATTTACCAAGACAGAGAGAGAGCTCGCAACAAAACATCTCGATTTTGCGGCGCTCCTCCTCCAAGGCGCGCACATACTCATGGCATTTCTTCAGATTCTGTCTGAAATTCATCATGGAATTCATGGCTACAACAAAATCAACTCAATTTCGTTAAGGATGGAGGCGAGGGTTTGGTTGTGAAGATCTGAGAAGCAGAAAAAGGAGTGATTATGGATGGGAGGAGAGGAGAGTGACGGATTTGGCGCAGGCACCGGAGTGTGTGCGGGAAGCTTCCGTTCGAGGCTGATGGCAACAAGAGCGACATCATCAGCGGCGCCGTCCTTGGGCACGAGAGAGCAGCGGTGTCGCCGTTGATGG
This sequence comes from Persicaria maculosa, assembly GCA_963922045.1. NCBI lineage: Eukaryota > Viridiplantae > Streptophyta > Magnoliopsida > Caryophyllales > Polygonaceae > Persicaria > Persicaria maculosa. Next base: position 69,357,199 of record OY998259.1, on the reverse strand, counting down.
TGCATAGGTTCGGAGCGAGGAGGAGGAAAGGGGAGAAGGTGCTGCCGCGGATCTCCGATTGGTTTATGCCAGCGATAGCCATCCCCGGGATCGGAGCGAGGGGCGAGTAGTTGGAGGAAGAAAGGGGATACGAGTGACGAGTGAAAACAAAAGATCAAACACTCACAAACGCAAATTAAACAAGCAGAATTTAAACGAATCTCTAATTCCAGAGTGGAACCACAAATATTCAAAATCGACACAGAGATTCAAGATTGTAACTCCAGAAACACAGGTAATGGTTACTCATTTCCTCACCCACTTTCCATCAGGGTAAGAGAAACTTAAAATCTTGACAGGAAAAAAATATCTATTATAGTCTTGACCAAAATTGATGCCAGTAACAACAGAACCAATCGATTCAAAATGTAAACTGTTCTATTGAAAACCTGGAATGCCGACAAACCAATTAGTATTACTGTGACACTCCCAACCACTTGGTGAAGTTCTCGAACTCAGTGTAGTCTGAGTCTGAAATCATGGTCTTGAAGAATGACTTGCCTGAAGCTTTGATTCTAGCTTGCTCCTCCTGATCAACCAAATAATGAATAAATAAGTAACTACATTGACACACTATTATCAAGACAGCTTGTTAAGACATACATCCAACATAGGACTTCAACTCCTAAACACATTGCCGGTGTACTTAATTTTAAACATAAGTATATATAATCAGCGGAGCATGGGTTCATTTGCCACAATAGCCTGACTAGTATATGAAGGCAAGAAACTCATCCGACAAACCCCAACAGGAAAGCATCAGTGCATCACAGCATCATGATAATAAAAAAGTTTTGACCTTGGCAGAAGAACCAAGAGATGGGTTCATTTGCTGCAAGGGCTAAGCAATCAATTCATTGGACCAAACAAACCGGAAAACAAGCTAAGCAATCAATTCATTGGACCAAACAAACCGGAAAACAAAGTAGCAACCGATAGCATAAAGATAACCACAAACCTGAACATTTCAATAAAAATCATCAGATCAGACCACAAGTAAACAACGACTAACTCATATTCATCCTATAACTTGTTTCCCTCTCTTCTAGATGTGATCGGTGTGTCAAGCCACAACAGCAACATGAATCACAACACAACCCAAGGGTAACTATAATACACTCAAATATCATTAACAAATTCAGCACCACATATAACAAATTCCCAAAGCCTGAACATTTCAATAAAAATCATCAGGTCAGACCACAAGTAAATCATACAACTACCTCATATTCATCCTATAACTTATTTCCCTCTCTTCTAGATATGATCATTGTGTCAAGCCTCATAAGCAACATGAATCACAACACACAGCCTAAAGGAATCTATCATACACTCAAATATCATTAACAAATTCAGTACCACATATAACAAATTCCCAATCATTTACTCTTGTAAGCAAATGAGAAAGACAATTGAATACAAAAAGGGGCACTTTTACCTTAGACAAAGTAGTCCTCTTCTTGGCAAGCTTATCTTGCTTGGCCTTAACCCTTTGCTCCTCAGCCAATAGAGACATCCTCTTTGCAGTCTTAGCATATGGATTCAGCTTCAACATCACATTCAAGTTCTTCAGAGGGTTCTTCTTCAGCGTCGCCCTCTTCACCTCCTTCTTCACAGGCTTCACCACCGATTGGATCTCATCGGAGTTCACAATTCTAGCAAGATCACCGTTCAACATCTTGGGCCTCGGCAGCAGATAGTTCTTCTTCTTCTCCGAGGCCTTGTCGAATGAGCCATAGATCGAATCAAGCTTTTCAATTGCACTCTTGGTCCAAATCACAAACCTCCCGAGGTGACCACCAGGCGCCAATTTCAGCAGATTGAGACGATCCACATGGCAGATGTCGATCCCAGGGATGTTCCTGAACGCCTTGACGATCTTCGCCCCCTCGGATGCGTACACAACAAGCGGCCCCTTCCTGTTAATGTACCTTCTGTTCCTCATCTTACCTTTACCAGCTCGAATTCCGATGCTATCCTTGGCCTTCTCCGCATCGGGAAATGCTCCGAGCTGTTTGAGGACCTTGATAGCAGCAGATGTCTTCTCAACGGCCTCGGCGGCGTCGGAAACCACCAGAGGAAGCTCAGGAACGGCCTCGATGCGGTGTCCACGGGCCAGAACGAGCGAGGGAACAGCCGAGGCAGCAATGGCGGATGCGACTGCGTAGCGCTTGAGGTTGACATTAACACGGCGGTGCCAGCGGCGCCAGATCTTAGTCGGAGCGAACATGCGACCACCACGGCACATGTTGCCAAATGCTCCCTGACCGGCACGGTGAGTTCCTCCACCGGCGACACGGGGGATACGGGACACGGCACGGCCAGTACCCCAGGACTCTGCGGAGGTCTGGTGGCCGGCGCGCTTGGAGACGGCGTACGGCTGGCGGGAGTTCTTGGAGATGTTGGAGTGGACGAAGTTGACAATGTCGGGGCGGATGGGGGCCTTCATCACGTCGGGGAGGGCGACGGTTGGGGAGGAATCGGTAGCCATGTCCGATTCGAGGGACTGGACGGTGACGAGGGGACGGACGGCGGCGGCGGCCATTGTTGGAGGTGGAAGAGGGGAACGGGGCGGGCGCCGAGGAAGAGATGAAAAATTAGGGTTTTTGCTCTGGGGGAGGGTTAGTGTCTTAATGAGCATGTAGACTAAATTAGGTGGGTTTTTTATTGGGCTTTTGGGATCGATGGGCCTTTGGTGTTATGGAAGCCCATAATCGACCCGATATCAAGGTCAGTTTGTATCTAATGTAAATTGTAATTATGCATTCTAAAGCATTGTCTAGAAAACGTGTATTATCGTCGAGCCTTGCTAGCTTGGCCGATAAGGATGTCATAGGGTTTCGTATGGAACGGGGTTAATAAACTTACTAAAATTATAAATAGGGTAAAATTTATAAACAGTTGGTAAAATTAGTTAAAAATTTAAACAACAAGATAATCTACGTACGAAGCACATATGTGTTTTAATTGTGATAAATAAATAAACAATGTATGGGAAGGGGTTAATAAACTGACTGAAATTATAAACAGAGTAAAATTTATAAACTGTTGGTAAAAGTAGTTAAAAATTTATGAAAAAATATAAACTCCGTATGGGACGAAAAAATGTTTATTTGTAAAAAAGTGGTGTTTATTTGGTTATTATTAGGGGTATTATGGTACTCTCAAACCAAATAAACAAAAAAAAAACACCAAAATAAGCTATCACAAGTAGCTTTTTTTTTAAACACAAATTTTGGCTGTTTATTGCTCATTTTGGGTTGCCATACACACATTTCAGCTGTTTATTTTTCAGCAAAAAACATTTTAATTTTAGCGGTATATTTTGGGTGTCATACACGCAAAAAGAGTGTGTTAATTTTTTAGTTAAAAAATTAAACACCAGAAAAACATCTTCCATTAGCTTTTTTTTTAACTCAAAATTTTAACTACTTTTAACTATTTTTTGCCACCCATACACTCTTTTAACATGTTTAAAAAAAAAACTTCAACTTCTACTTATTTTTTACCTTTTTATTTTTTGCAACCATATACACTCATATAGTGTCATGTAGTGATTAATAGGTCATGAATTAAAATTTTCTTGAAAATTTCATTAACTTACTATTTGGATTCCAATGCATTTGAATTGTAATGCACTTTAAGTCTTTAACACTTTTTACAATATCTTTAAAATAACATAAATTTTAAATAAAATACCTTTGAAGGTGTATTAATGAAAAATCAAACACTACATTGTGTAAATTTATAATTATATTTTAAACCTAATATAATTAATCGACACAATTTAACACAAAAAAAAAACATTTAAAGTGTGCGTTATTTGAAACACACTGTAAAACATACTAACCAAACATTATCGAAATATTCATGTCTTATAATTAAAATGCATTTGAATCCAAACACTACTTTAAAAGTTCCTTAAGAAATTTTTTTTTTGATAGAGTAAATATTCGAGATAAGACAAACCTCATATGTTTTTTTTTTCGGTCGAGTGATTTCAAATGAACCGTTCGTTTTCTAAACGACACACAAGTAGCTCGAATTCGACTCATATTCGGCCCGATAAAACCCAGTTTGAGTTCGTTCATTATCTAAACGAGCCGAGTATGAGCATATTGTTAAGCTCGGTTCAAAGCTCAGTTCATTCGAGTTAAGGTCGAATAGTTCGAATTTTACTAAATTTTTAAAATTTCTTTTAATCTACTGAATAATGAGCAAGTAGAATTGCTTAGAACTCGAAAAAAACTCGGCTCGAGCTCGTTCATTTCATAAAGGAGTCGAGTACGATCACTTTTTTAAGTTCGAGTCAAAATTTAGGCTCGGTTCGAGCTTGTTTATATCATAAATAAACATAATATGAACAAATAATACTTGACTCGTTCGGCTCGAATAACAATGTGGTCAAAATGCACCGAACAAAAGACAAGACTTGGAAAGACCGGTCCAAAAACGGTCTGGGATCTCCAGTCCGGTCTGTCCCGGTTTCGAGGGCCGGACCGGGTTTTATACAACCCTAACTTGCAGGAGGTTACGGCGTTATGCGCCCTCATCTGACTCGCCGAACTGACAATGGACATCGCTCTCTTCTCCCCGTCTTCGCTATTCGCCGATGACTCCGCCGGCGCTAACTCTTCCGGTACTTCTTTCTCTCTCCCCGCTCCTCTCGATCTCTACAAATTCGGTTATCAACTGTTTGCCTCTGTTGCCAGATGAGGAATCCAAGGACAGCCATGAAGAATACGTCGAGAGAAATCACCAATTCCCTGGACTGGTTCGTATACTTCTGTTTCCTTGTTTTGGTTGATGTTTTCGAAAAAAAATTTGCTGCTTATTGCTCGTCGGTAAGGATTAGAGGTATGAAGGAACATGAAATTTGGATTCGGACTGACAAGAGTTTGAGATGAGAAAATGGAAGTTTGGCCTTCCCATTCCCGCGTTTTGTATTTGATTCTTTATTTGTATCATTCCCTTTCTCCATAGTTGAGCTGATTTGGCCAAAATCTGTGGTTTTCAGTCCCCTGTCTCCCTGAGATTCCAATTCCCAGCTTTAGGATTTGAGATAGATGTGGTTTGTCACAAGTAGGGGTGTTATTCGAGCCGAATGAGCCGAGCTTGGCGTGTTCAAGCTTTTTCGTTTGTTAAACGAGCTCGAGCCGAGCCGAGCCTAATTTTTAAACGTGCTTTTTATTTTGTTCAAGCTTGGCTTGTTTATGAAATGAACGAGCTCGAGCCGAGCTTTTTTCGAGCTTTAAGTAGTTCTATTTGGTTATAACATGTTAACCTAAAGGAAAATTTTGAAATTCCATAGAATACGAGCTATTCGAGCTTTATTCGAACGAGCCGACCTTTCAACCGAGCTTAAAATTTTGTTCGAGCTCGGCTTGTTTAAATAAGTGAACGAGCTCGAGCTATTCAGTTCATATAACAGCCCTAGTCACAAGTAGGGGACTTGAAAACATGTGCTCCTTGAATTGGTAAATAAAGAGCGGCCATCCGAGGTTCGAACCGGGGACCTATGGGTACTACCCATAAGTCCTTTCCGGGGAGCCATTCCGGAATGGTTTGAAAACATGTGCTCCTCTTCCTTCTCCCTTTCCATCACCTTTTGCTCCACCTAGAGGCTAATGAACTGCTGCTTTCTGTATGGTAACGGCTATTCCACACACCCACAAAAAAAAAAAAAAACTCAATCTTTGCAGTATGAAGCTTTTCAATCGTTACTTGTCATCCATGATTTTGTCCACGACCAATGTGTGTCGTTTACACCATGTGAGAGCTCATGCTCTGTGATTGGGAGCCTGTATCATCTCCTCTCTCTGAAATTTTTTTCTTGATGACTACTTGTTTGGAGGAGTTTTTTGCAAAATTTATCTCTTCACATAAATATGAGAGGTTCAAGACTTGCGTGTTTTGGGGATGAAAAAAAATTCTTCCTAAAATAAATGAGAAGTCAGAAGGCCAATCAGATTCTCAGAAAAGGCCAACTCGATCCCATAGAAGTGATTCATACTCCATACTAGCAATGCATAATTATCTCGCTTGATAGTTTTTCATTGTGGTGATTTTTATTTTTCCTTCTAATAAAGAATTTTGATTATTGCAGGAGTTGCTTATCCGTGAATTTTCTTTTCATGAGCTGAATGCTAATTTGCTCTGGCCAGGGACATTTTCTTTTGCTGAATGGTTGGTTCAACATCGGTCATGGATAGAGGGAAGACAAATTATAGAACTGGGAAGGTGTGTAGTATCATTTTAATCATATCCCCACACTTGTCTCTTAACCAAATAGTAGCCCTGTACACAAGTGAGTTTGTTTAGTCCAGCAATTACATCTTTTAAAGATGTTAAATCCTAAATCGCATGTACATTTGTACTTGAATATGGTCATGTATGCATATTTTTATTTTGACGTGAAGTGGCAATTTTAGGTGGTGCATAGTATGGGAAAACCAATTACATCCTTTGGATTATTCAGAATTATGCTCCTAAATAAGAGCTTTTCAAAGTATAGCCAGTCCCATTTTGTATTAGTGTGTTTGTACATGCATGAAAATGCCGCTTTGGCTTTTGTTCTGCTATGCGTTCAGCTTAATTTATATATGCATCTCTTTAGAAAACGGTTTAGACTTTAGATGTGGAAAAATGATATTTATTGCTTTGAACTTTCCTCAAATGCGGAGGTCATAAGTATGCTGGTCTTTCTCATACGGAGTATCTTCTTTACTTTCTTGAATTACTCAATGAGTCAATGATACATGCTTGAATTTACAGCCTATAAAATCATGTTTTGGGAATTGAATTTACTGATTTGACATACGGAGTAATAAATATTGTGACAAATAAATTCAACAAGCTAGATTTAGGTCAATAACATCAAAATTAATTAAAGCAATTCCGAATGGTCTAAGCAAACTGTTTTGTATCTTTTTAGGAAAAATTTGGTGGGATCTTTTATGCTTTCATTTGAAGATGTCAAAGCTTATTGATGTTTGTATGGCAGTGGTACTGGAGCTCTTGCAATATTCTTGAAAAAATACTTGCAACTTGACATCACAACTTCAGACTATGATGATCATGAAATTGAAGCGAACATAGCTCATAATTGCGGAATAAATGGAGTCGATGCTCTTCCCCACATCAAGCGTTAGTTCCCTCTTTGTCTTTCTCAGCTGCTTTTGTTTATGGAATTTTTGCCATTACTACTTCACTTCCATGAATTGAGCATATGAAAGATTCAAACATGCAGCATTGTATCCTGATATTTATAACTAAGATTCTGGTCTATGTTTTTACATTTTATTTTGAGTTCCATTTTCATAAAAAAGAAGAAAAAGGTGCATCTTGTTATTAGATTGCACTTGTTCCTATCAGTAAGGATCGTTTAGTTCTTATAGGCTTTACAGCTCACGTTGATTGATTGCAGCATATATATTATCATATTTTGTATGATCACTCGCATCATTCATTTCTCGTGACTCAATTTCGTCATTCATTTAAGTTTAACAGTTTAATGAAGAAAGTCACTTGCATTTTCAGATACGTGGGGAGATGATTTCCCAATTCCTAGCCCCGACTGGGACCTGATACTGGCTAGTGATATATTATTATGTAAGTGAAATTCTATTGTCTTTCCTAGCTGTGAATATGCAACAAATGTTTTATTGCAGGGTGATTTGGATTCTCAGAACTGGTATTATAAAATGAAAAATCAGTAAATGGTTTACTGCAGTTATAAGAATCGCTTCTTGCCATAAATTTCTTTAAACTTTTCCCTTGCTACATTGCAGAAGTTGCAATCTGATTTGGGTTTATTTGCATGAATGTTTGTACTTTATCGTCCTGTTTCTTCTCATTGGGGCCCTAACCTTGTTGCCTTCTCCATCTTCCAAAGAATCCTTTTCCAATGTGTGTTATTTTTAATCTTCTGCACTTTTTTTTAATAGATGTGAAGCAATACCCTAACTTGATAAGGACACTCTCCTTTCTCTTGAAGTCGTACAAACCAAAGCAAACCATGCAAATTTCTCCTCCCGAGAATGAACAGACCAATGGTAACTTGCTCTCTTATTATGCATTCATGGATACTGCAAAACAGGGTGATAATGCTGATCTTCTTAAGTTGCCTTGGGCACAGGGATCCTTTATCCTGCATTTTTGATGAGTTGGAGACGGCGAATCGGAAAAGAGGATGAATCGCTCTTTTTCAAGGGTTGTGAGGATAATGGCCTTGAAGTTCAGCATCTCGGCTCCCGTGTATACTGCATCCATATGAAAAAAATTTGCTGAGTAGACAGAAAAGGCAAGAATTCATCTTTATCCTCGGTAAGAAACTGCTAGCTTCATTGAACTTGAGACAACCTATGAGTATGGTCACCCGGGTCACCCAATGAGGTTTTAATCTTCAAATTCCAAATGACATTATATTGCCCAAGGTTGGTGGGCAGGTTTTTAAGGGTTGATTCGCTCACAGGGAATGTATCAATTGGGATCTGGTAATGCTGTTTTGCTTGTATAGCAAAACAGCATTTGCAGTCGTGTTTCAATCATGCTCTATTGTCACTCCCTAACATAATCTCTTCATCTATGATGTCAGGAAACTTCCGCCTCTTGATTCATTGAGCGGTCACCATGTTGGGAAAATTTATCATGTGAAAAACATTCTGGGCTGACAAATTGCGAAATTAATGGAATTTGACGGGGTTGCTTCGGGGCAGCAAGACAAGGAGTCATTGGGACGAGCTGTACAATCAAACTCTCCCGTCAAGGGTTTCCTTTGTAGTGTTTGTTTAGCTAGTTTTTTCTAGCATTACATCTTTATGGAAATAACAGTGGAGGATTGACTTGGAGTTGAAGCTTAATGAAAACTCAGATGGCCTCTAAAATGTGTTATGCATCAGGACGTGACAAAATAAACGTTCAAATTTTGAAGAAGATAAAATCTTATTATCTTAGGTATTGTGGCATTTCGCCTAGGTATTGTAACACCATCAAAGAAGATGGTAAGGAAGGCTTTGATGGTTCCAAGGTTCCTTCGGGAGAGACAACATCAGGTTATACCATTACATTAGGGATCGCAGTGAGGCTTTGATGGCATCTGATGCATTCTTTTGCAGGTCAGTTTATGTGTTGGAACTTGGAAGCTGAAGCACGGGCCCTTCGTGCGGAATTTTGGTGGAGAAGTCTCTTGGTCTTCAATATGTGGTGTTAGAAGGGGACAATTTGGTGATCATCAATGCGATTAAGGATTGCTGACAATGTCCCTTAGAGATAGAGCTTATCATTTCCGATATCCTCCTATTGTCTCGGACTTTTCTGTTGGCAAGTTTCAAACACATCTTCCGACCAATTCAGTTGCTCGACTTCGGCACTCGGTCAATCACAGCTCCTTGTCCCTGCAACCAGAGCTCCAGACTCTATCCTACGGGAGGCTCTTGGTTGGCGCACCAGTCAAAACTAACACCTTCCAAATATTTACTCTTTCAAAAAAAAAAAAAACAGATCATTCACAGCCTCAAATTGAAACTTCTGCACCAGTAAAAATAAGCAAATCCTGCACAGCCTCAAATCGACCTTCCTAATCGCCAATACCTCGAATCTTGCCGCATCCAATTCATACTATCTCCGCCTTTTCCAATCGAATCTCATCATGTTCGTCGACTTTCAATTGAATGGGATCTCCTCAATTGGTTCGGACAGGAAGTCTACAGTCTACTGTTTTAAATTGCAGCGAGAAGTTTGGATTATTGTTTTGGCTTTATAGATACTTTGAGTAGAAAGTGGAATCGATTTTCCATAGGAGTAGTAGTGTCCATCTATCTGTTCATGTCAAATTCCAATTCTAAATTTGTTTTCGAAATTGATTTGGCTAATCATTCAAAAGTGGTGGTGATTACTGCTCTCATTCTAGAAGTCCGATTCGTAAATATTTTCTAAAGTTGAAAATGAAATTGTGTTGTAATTTATTTGGATTTATCTTGTCAATAGCCTCACTCAAAGTCAAAACAAACACCAAATTTCATTTCATTGTTGGACCCAAAGACCCAACAAAAAGAAGGATTCGGTACAATTCATTCAAGGCTAGCAAGGTAATACTGCAACTTAATACAACAATTAGCATAGCTAATTGGACATATTCTGGAAAAGGATGGCAGTCTTGAAAAAGCATAGGAGTATTTGTTAAGGGGTGTGTGATTGTATCACAAACTCACTAGCATTGAGGTAAAAACTGTAGATCAATCTGAATCATGCCTTCTTCTCTCTTTGTCCTTTCTGTGCTTCCTCCTCTCGTCTGAATCCCGAGAGTGTCGCTTTCCGTGCTTATCATGCTTATCGTGCCTGTCATGTTTCTTCTCTTCCCGACGCCGTTTCCTCCGGTCAGTTTCATCCTCTGAGTTGTCTTCTTTTGTGGATGGCTCAGCTATGTCCTTGCCTGCAGGTTCTGCGATCACCTCCTTTGGGTTTGGCTGAAGTGTTTCTGGTTGCTCCCAGCTTCGTACTTCTCTACAAATATCAGACAATATAGACTTGTTAAGTACTATTATAAGGAGATAATTAACACAATTTGAACTATGAATCGCATAAAAATAAACTTCCTTCACTGATACATTATTTAGCAATTCTTTCACAGAAAAAAGGATGTAGAAACTTGAAACTTCTATTCCTCGGGATTACACCAATGTCAAGCCAGTAGAGAGCATGACTAATTTTAGCAACTAGATAGGTGATTTACAATGCCAAAAGTCAGTTTTTAGGTTGATTTCACACAACTTAGTATAATAGAGAGTTGAGTTCTGGAGTAACTTGAATTGTCTTCCTTTTTAGGTGTTTCATTTGCTCATCCAGCTCCTACAAATTCTCTTCCCGCCTGTAAAATCCAGGTTTCTAAACAAGTGACTTCACAGTGTTGATGCAAAGATACTGCACCATATATACCGTATTGAGTATGCAGTGGCACTGTTCACTATTATCATAAGTAATGGACCATTTCAAGATCTTGAATCATACCTAAAAATCCTGAATTATTAGCTTGTGAATAATTTATTATGATCTTCATGCTACCCTTTTGCTTCTTTTTTTCCTCTCCTCATAAATTAGAAAATAATCCTTATATTGATGTGCCAAACAATCACAATGAGCCAAATCAACAATTATCCGTAGCCAATGTCATAGGAAAAGAATACATATTTCATTTCATCAAAGCCACAAAAGGCAGTGCAGCATCAAATTATAAGTTTCAAAAATAGCCCATTGTCCATGAACATTTATCCATTTATTTGCGAAGACGTGATATGCAGAAAATGATAAGATAACTTTTTGTTCTCCAAGGCATACAAAAGTAATCACCGACAAGAAATTATAAGATAGAATTTCAAGATACCTTGCAAAACCAAGACCATGAACTGCTGCTGCTTCCGCATGACCCGCACCCACATCTTCTGCTGTAGACCCACGCTTCACAAGTTCAGAGAACTCATGTTTATCAATCCGATTACCTTTAGGGCGACTGGCACGCTTAGGAGCTAAACCAAGAGCTTCCCTCATCATCTGTTCCTCCTCTTCTTTTACCCTCTGAATTTCTGCCTTAAGTGCATCTTGATCACCACCTTGAGAATTCTTATCCCTGGTGTACCAGTGCAGATCTTTCCCTGTGCAAGAGAATGATAGTAAGAAACAATTATGTAATCCTAAACTACCATATAAGTAATCAAATAAATTAGCACATTTTCGTCATTTTAATTATGTAATCCTGCAACATAAGCATGTTTACCATATTCTTAAAGCTTGACACATTAAATAAGCAGTGTACAGCATCAAAATAAGACAAGACTATGGGTAAAGAAAAAGCCCTTAGATTATGTCTCAAAAGATCTTACAGAACTTCGGGTATGTTCATATGAACAAGCTGGAGTTATTAAGGAAGCAAGGAACATGTCTTCTAGGGCTTAAATGTGATATAAAGGGGGTAAGAATCAAATATGGGTTGGAAGCACAAGGCTGTGACAGAGATAGGCTAAAGTGACTTATGGGTGATACTAGAGGGAATTGGTTATATAAAATAAGTAAGCTGGGAGGTAGGATAAAATGGGAATCGTTTCATTTTGTATGCGTGCTTGGGCCTTGTCTGAGCTCATGAGCTGGTAAAGATATATGTGGAGTTTCATCAAGTTATCGTTTGTCCCTCTATTTCGAGATTCTCAGTGATTCTCAGTGAGTTTATATTCATCTCCTATCAATTTTCTTCTTTCAAGAAAAGACATCAAACAAACACCCAAATGGTGCGGGGTAACAATAATTATAGACACAAATTCTAGGTTATCACAAATCACAAGTATTATTAAGTACAATTATGAGTGAAAAGGATAGAGCTAGTAGAGGTTCCTAAACTTTAAATCAGCCAAATGACTAGTTGAATTTATTAGGAGGCTTCAAACATTCAATAATTCCTACAATCTGCAAGGTTTTACTTTCGAAAGGATTCCAAATCCTGCTTAAATTGCCCAGTGCCTTAATCCAGTTTACTGCTATAAACAGTATGCCCAGTCCACTTTTGAGGCAGTAGCGACTAGCGGGTAGCTTGATCAAGTCTACTTACTACTGTTTTACAAAGCCAGTTTAATTGATAATTATGCATTTGAAAATCGAAGAAAACTAGTAAGCTATAAAAGTCCAACTGTCACTACATGGCTGGAATCACAGCTCTACTAAAACCTAGATTTGATTCAAAAATATATTAGCTCTGCCAACCCCTTACTACCACAATGGGAGGTAAAATTTGTTCAATGAAGCAAACATATCACACTAGGATGACATGTATAATGTATCATGACTAATAGGGTTAACCATAATGTGACATTTTATTCATATGGTTACTTTAAAAAAAATATACAATGACCGAAAGATAAGCTATAGCTGTGACGCTGTCTCCATTCTCCAATCTCCATGAAATGCATTGGTATAATAAATTCAATACTAAAATGTCAAAGCACGAAGGAGCTACGATGATACCTTTCTGCCATCTTCCAACAGGAGCCTTGAGACTGTGGCCGATATAATTCTCCCGGTGCTTATCGACCTTCACATCATCCCACTTGAACTCTAAAGACAAGCCAAAGGAAACTACATTAGTACTCTCTTCAAATAAACATAAAGTAGTAACAGGGAAACAAAACATAAATGCAGCTGGTAATTCTTATACAGTGAAGGCAGTAAAAGGCATCAGAACAGAATTTCAAGGAGGATGCATATATCCCCTGCTACATACAGGTCCCCTGCAATACTATATGTATAATTGTCTTGGTTCTAGGTTGTAGGTTAATCAACAACTAGCTTGCATATTTCAAATCTGTATACAACATCTCTGGTCAACTCATAATTCCAGCACAACAAGCATATCCATAGTTTTTACTCAGCCTGATGTTCTGAATTTCAGTCCAGATGCTGATATGATACAAAAATTGGTTATAACAAGAACAAAACACGGGTTGCCTAATCCTGATATCATGTATTATGCATGTTGGTTTCTCATCTATTCTATTTACTTCTACCTATAAATAAGGTTTTCAGGTTGTGTGATCTAAACTGTTTGAAGATCACAGAGAAGCCGATTGGAGAGGCAAATATATCTTAATAGGCGAAATCGGGTATATACCCATGAAAACTTTATTAATTAGGTATTTACCCATCAAAACTTCAAAATTGTTTATATACCCATCAAATCATTTAAATTTTGGTTGATTGTCCATAATATATTTGATCTAATATTATTGAGTGAAAATTAGATTAAAATTTAATTATATACTAAACTTAAATAATTAGAAAATTTATCACTTTACAACTATTGGATATAAAATATAATTAAAATTTTAATATAAAAGTTAAACTTCAAAGGAATTATAATTATATTTTTATCCAATGATTTTATTTTGAATATCAAGTTTCATGTATAAGTTCAAAATAATTAAGTTATAAAATGACCATAAACCATAGTAAATAAATAAAATACATATTTTTTTAATGTAAAATCACATCAAATTAGAAAAATTACTTAGTTTGAGAGAAATTGAAATTAATGTCTCATTTTAATAATTATTTGAAAGTTAACTAATTTTGATATTTAAATACTTAAATTTGAATATTTTTTACATTTAATAGTATAAATTAAATATATAATGGACAATTAAACAAAATATAAATGATTTAATGGGTATATAAATAATTTCAAAGTTTTCATGGGTATATATCCAATTAATAAAGTTTTCATGGGTATATACCCAATTTCGCCTATTTCTTCAAAATGATGATAAAAAAAAACGAAATGCACACTCAATCTTAATTAAGACGAATTGCAATGCAAGTGTTTCGTGAATATAAATCAATAATCGGCAGGTCAATTGCTGTTCAGATTAAAGGTATCTTAGAATCCTATTCCATGTCAATTCAAATGATGGATCTAACACAATTACATGGGCGGCAGTGAAAGAAACAATAACCTTTAAGCGCATACAGACCAAGCTAAAAGAAACCCTAAATTCACCAGAAAACCGAACCCTAAATTCAAATTGCTTAAGCTACTTGCATCGGCCGATCTCAAGATAATCAGCAACCATGAGAGGGTTCCGAAATCAAGCTATTTATCTCATCTAAAACAATCTCATAATATAGAGAATTATCAAGCGATCCTCGCAGCATCCAATGATTCGAAATCACAAAATGACGGTTGAAACAAAAGAGAACAATTGAAAAACTAAAAACCGTGAGAAAAAAGACCACGGCGGAGGCATAGGGGACTTACGATCTCGACCGCCGCGGACGCCGGGTCTGGTGGGATGATACATGCTTCAACTATCAAGCTGCGTTTGGCCTTCTCGAAGTCGCTCCGAAATTGATTGCCGGTGGTGGAGACTGGGAGAAGACGATAAAGGGAGGAGAGAGAGCGAGATTTACAATCTAATATCTAATTTTATATTTATAAAATTTTATTTTAAAAAATCATATTTTAAATTTTATAATAATTATATTTTGTAAAATATTGTCTTCTTAATTTTTTAAAATTCAAAAAATGATATTTCAAAATAAAGTTTTATATAAGGGTTCGTTTGGTTCAACGTGGGAATTTGGAAGTTACTTCATGGGAATTGAATTCCTAGAAAGTGCAATTGATGAGAATTGTGAAAATATGTTTAGTTGATTTTTTTATTTTACAGGATTAAAAGGGGAATTTGAAATTTCTAAATACAAAATGGTGGAAGTTGAACTTACCTATGGGGAACTAAGTAAGTGAACTTCCTCCATTTTGTGAGAATTCAACTTCACAGGAAGTTGAACTTACCTAGGGGGAACTAAGTAAGTGAATTTCCTCCATTTCGTGGGAATTCAACTTCACATGAAGTTAAATTCCTGTGTTTTTTAATTTCAAAAATACAAACCAAACACATGAACTTTCCCTACTTCCTGGGTTTTGGGGAGTCCAACCAAGCGAGCTCTAAGTATATAAAAATAGATGTTAGTAATGAAAAAAAATATATATTTTTTAATTTTTTAAATATTAAATAAATGTATAAATAATTTTAATATTTTAAGAAATGAAGTAGGTGAATGTGTGATGTAGAAGATTTGAACGATACGGCATTTATACCTATCAAAATTGCAATCGAGATCTTCTCCATCCCACCCTAGTCCACCAAATTTTTGTAACATTTTCGGTTGTTTTTGGTAGTGCTAGTCTAAGTTGGGACTCTGGTGTCTGGTCTGACTGGGGTCGTGGCGGTGTGTATCGGGGTGACTTCGTATTCCGAAAATTTCCTTGGAGGTTTGTCTTCATCGCCCACAGGAGGGACTCTTGGTGTACCGCTGGCCAGCGGTGTCATCGTTTGGTGGCGCTTGACTCCGGGGTATGTCCGTGTTTTTTTCAGCTCTTTTTGGTTAGGTTCGTCTGTTCGTCTGGGTTGTTTAGTTGTCGCTTTTGTATTGCACCGTTTATTTTAGATTGTATGCTTAATGGTTCGTCGTCTATTGACTCTGTCGGCCTCTCGATGAGTCAGGCCTGTCTGGCTATCAAATTGCCATTGCATAATTAGTGAAACAAAAAAACAATTTGAGTTGATGATTACATTAATTGAAAAATTCTTTTCCCAACCAAGTATGACGAAAGATACAATAAATTTTTGTAGGTTTTTTAATCTTTATTCATTTTTTTGAACGAATGTAAAATTTTTAATTTAAATTTTTTGGTGTTTTTTTTTTTTTTTTTTGATTAGGTAAAAATTCGATGGTCAGACAGGCCTGACTCATCGATAGGCCGACAAAGTCGGCAGACGGCGAACCGTCAAACATACAATTTAAAAATACAGAAATACAGATAATAAGCGAAATGAAACAAGCAGAAGATAAACTCTACAACCAAACGACCCAAGAAGACCAACTCCCAAGAAGCTGAGGAAGCTGCCAAAGAACGAAGCCAAGCACCACCGAACAGTGGTACCGCGGGCCAGCGGTACAGCAGGACTTTATCTCCTGTGGGTAGTGCAGACGAACTCCAAGGAAACTCTATCCCGAATACGGAGTCGCCCTGAGCGCACCACCTCGACCCCAGCCAGTCCCGACTCCAAACTCCACCCCAACCAAGCAGAAGACCTCCAAGAAACATCGGAAGTAGAGCCGCAAGCTGCTCGAACAAAACGCCAACAAGATTTCACCTACAAGAAAATAGTCAAACCCTTACGGGATTTATCCATCCATTTCGGGAATTTTGTCAAACCCTTTCGGGAATTTTTGAATATATAACCAATTAAATAAATATGTTAAAGCCCTTTTTTTTTATTTTTTTATTTTTAATCATCAACCTTGGCGTGCAAGGCCAAAATTGAACCTTGCACGCCAAGCCGTGCACAGAAGATTCGGGAAGACCGAAAGCAACCGCGTTGCTCAAGAACCACCAAGGGAAGGACGGGCGGCGCACGATCCTCCTCCCATCCGCCGCCGAAGGTCGCAAACCTGAGGACAGGCATGAGGATGGGAGTACACCGGAAGCAAACCACCTGACGGAGGGCGAGAGCAAGCCCTGGCCCAACGAATACCAAGGTGGCGCCGACGGATCCCAATTGAGAATCGATAGAGGGAGAAAGGAGGATGGGAACTCCAATCCACCATGGGATTAGGTCGATAGGAGCACGGAGGACTCCAATCGGGGAAGTGATTTGAACAGAAAGATTGAAGGAAGCGGGTAGATGACAAAGAGAGCGACCCATCCGCGCCAGACGAAGGGCGGGCGAAGGATACGACAGCCACCGAGGAAGAAGAAGGCGGAGGACAGCCATCGGACTTCAGCACGGGGAGGTGATGGTATTGGTGGTGGCTAGGTGGTGGTGGTGTCAACAGGATGGAATCGGGCCTTGAAAGGGGTTACACAGAGAGAAACCCGACCGAAATCGACAACCCTCAAGACACAAAGACAAGAGACCTACAGAAGTACAAGGATGGAAAGAATTCAATACCAATTTGAGACAATCCTTCTAGGGATAGGACTTCTTTGCCCGATTTAAAAACAAATTGGGGCTTTTCTCACAAAATCTCAACTGAGAAAGAACACCGAAGGTGTTGAATCAAATAAACGAAAATGAGTATTTGGCCATAGGGATTCGCAGAGGGCATGGCCTTGTTTCACCCTAGCACAACTTTGTGTTCAGGCATCCGAAGAGTAGTTTTCATGCCTCCTAAGAGGGTGGTTTTCAGGCCTCCGAAGAGGTAGTTTTCAAGCCTCCGAAGAGGGTGTATTTCAGGCCCCCGAAGAGGGTAGTTTTCCGACGAAGAGGTTTAACGGTGGTGGTGATCTCCGACCCCGTAAAAGGGTTTTCTCCCCAACTCTCAAAGAGAGCTTTTTTGTCGAGCATATGAGTCTTTAATTTAATTTTTTGGTGTTAAAAACTCCATTGCCCACTTTACATAATCATTTGATTATGCAATAAAATTTGATTCAACACTATTAAAGGCCAAGCAAAAGTAAAGTTCATGACCGACGTAAAAAAATGATTGTTTAAAATTTTCATGACCGGACAATTTTAAGCAGGAATGATTGTTCAAAATTTTCATTTTGTAGCCAAATTTACTTTGAAAAAAATATTGGAGCCTAAAAAATTGAGAATTACATAGATGCATTTATTGTAGTGATCTCACATTTAGCTAATCATTACATTATCCACCAGGGTAATTTTCAAATTTATAGGCTAACCGAAAGGGAGTATTTACTTTAAGGGTATTGTAGTTCAAAGGGTTAATTCCTTAAAACTCGTGTCAAAATCTAAAATGACATCTATTGTTGAACGAATGGAGTCTTTATTTTTTTTAAAAATTAAAAAACTATATTTATAATTCTGACATCTATTTTCATATATAAATGACATTTTATTTTTACAAATCATGTTTTAGAATTTGTAATATTGCCTTTTTAATTTTTAAAATTTTAAAGCATGATTTTTAAAAATAAAACTTTAAAAAGAGATTTTAGGAATATAAATATAGTTTTTATATTTTTTTAAGATTAAAGTCAATTTTAAAATAAAATAGTGGAGTAAGAAGTTGTGTGTTGCAGATGATCTTGTTTGTCAAAATTGTTGTCCCTCCACCAACGACGGGGCGAGGCTATCCGATGAGGCTAACTTGCCACTTTGTAATTTCCACGCTATTAAAAAAAGGTGGGTTGTCGAATCGCACTCCTTTTTTTTCCGATACAAGATAAGAATTTGAGTGGTGTCAGTGTCACCCTTGTTGACCCACCACGACACCACCCAATCACGTCCTTACGAATGAGGATAAGACCCTTGATGGGAAGTAAGAGCTTCAAAGTCTATCGAATGCCCACAATGGGAGGGGGGCAAGGATGACTAGAGAAAGAGGGAGAGAATGAGAGATATGGTTTGTCGAATCGCACTCCTAAAATGCAGCATATATCTCATGCACTGCGTTTATATTAAAAAAATCATTTTTAAAAAATTTATCCACTCCACCACCAATTTTGGTTTGCATTTGGGAATCAAAGGGAACATAGTAAAATATGATCGAGGAATTTAGAACCACGACCACAAATCATTTACAGTCGCATTCCAACTTATCTACTTATCTCGGTTCTCAAGTTACAAGAGGGTGTGTTTGGATTCCAATTAATAGTGTGCTTATAAGGATAAATATAAACACTTTAAAAGTGTTAGTTTAACATGGTTTATATTGTGTCTAAAATATCTTGAATTAAAATTAAATACCATATAAATTGTGTTAACCACCATTACATAAAGTTTAAAATTATATTTTAAGCTCAATACAATTAAATAACACAAGTTACAAAGTATTTTATTTTAAATTCAATTAACAATACATTCTACAACTATCAGAATGATTTGAATAAAATTACAAATTTGGGTAACCCTAAAGTTACATGAAAAGGGCAGGTAATTGTGCATCTTCCAGTAAATTTTATTCCAACCACAAAATCAACCAGTGGGAGCTTGCTCCCATGGCTGAAAGACAACTTATCACCAACCTTTCACCCTTTCTCCTCTATTGCTCATACAAAATATGTCCTTTGCCTACCGAATCGAAAAACAAAAACATTATGCCACCAGGCATCCGCCTGGATCTCAACTCAATGTTAGAACATGGACTCACGACTATAAGAACCGTTCCTTCCAATAAGATTGTCTGGGCATGCTCCAATTAAGACATGCAAAGAATAAATGCCGGCAAAAATATAGATGCTTCTGTAGTAGTACAAGTTTTATGCCGTGGCAACAGACAACTTCTCCTCGGGTTCTTCAAGGTCAAGGGCCTGCAACAGCTTCGGCCATGATTCTGGGATCCCTCCTGGGAGATCAAACTCCAGTAGTTTACCCCGGTTCCTGTAAAACTCCTCCAGGGGTTGGCTCTGCGAGAGGGAGAGAAAAAATGGTTGACGACTCAATAGAGTTTATGTTTGTTTAGTCTACAGCATGACAATGGATAAAAAGGGACAATTTGCTTATAAGTCCACACTGATATTCAGTTTGCAAAATACGCTTTTAGATGGGTGAGTTGACATGATACTTTTCAAGGGTGGCATGTCATTTGAAAAGATTAGCACACTCACTTAAGTTAGTTTTGCAAAACCCTCTTTAAAGTGGCCTATTTTGTACCATTTCTCGAATTCAAATGCAGATGCATAATATGCGAAAACAGTTCAAGGGGCTAAATTTATGAAAACGTACCATTTCATTGTATACACGGAGCCTCTCCTTTACAACCACTTCAGTGTCATCAGCTCGAGTGATAAGCTTTGAAACACATTCTGGAGGTGACAGAAGCGGAGCCATACTAATTCCAGGTTTTCCATTCTCCCCCTTGACATCTATGGTGGCAACATTGAAGTTTTTGCCACACTCACTGCAGATCCTTCTTCCAAGGCATTTGTCAATCAGTGCTTGTTCTGGAAGCCTTAAATTAACCACCAAATCTATGTCCAAAGTCTCTTCCAATATTTCCTAGATGAGGAGACAAGGCATAACACAAAAAGGGGACACACGTTATTCCATAGGCTTGATATATCTTTCCTCAGATGATACTCACAATTTTGGATGAACTAGAACCAGCAATAAAATTAACAAGCATGTTTGTAGTTGAAATTCAGAAAGTGCAAAGGGTATTTTGCCACAACACAGTAGCAGCTACATTGAATATCTAGCTGCCGCAAAGTAAAAGACTTGCTAACAGATCATGCTATTGTAGAAATAGACAAGTTTTCTTATCAAGGAATTCCCCTGGAAGGCTCTACACATCAAAACTCATTCACAATCCAGCATGACAGCAACTGAGAATTTTATAATAGAAGTTTATGTATGTCAGGTTGGGTCAGGCAATTTTCACAGATTTTGCGATGTTTTTGGCTAATGTGCCAAAAGAATTGCACAATCCAGGAAATGATAGCAAGAAACAAAAACATCTAACACCACAGTGCTTACATAGTAACTTTATATATATTAACAGAAAGATATTGTCAAGAAACAAAGACAGACACATGGGCAGAGAAGACATAATCTCACCGCTTGTCTGATTGTACGAGGAAATCCATCAAGAATAAACCCGACCTCTCCCTTAGCTTCGCCAGCTTCAAGTCTCTTTGAAAGTAGAGATATAATAATTTCATCAGAAACCAGCTTCCCCTGGTTGACAATTTCTGCAAGCTAAAGTTGAAAAAGAAGATAGATGAATAACAGAACAAAATCAGCAAGGATAATAAGCTCAAAAATACTACTAGGGGTTTATTTCAATCATTCTATCTTCTACGTGGGTGGGTGCCACCTATTACTATATTTTCATTCTCCAGGGAACCATATAAAATGACGAATCCAAGAACATAGGCATAGGGACACCTGATTCTTTGGAAAGCCTTCAACCTCACATCGAAAATGCAAAACCACAGGATTATGCATGTAACAAAGTTGTTCAATAGAGATAATGCATCGATCTTGCCATCTTGGACACATGACGAGGCTATATAAATAAATATTGAATGAATGCTGTGATCATATCACTGATCATGGTATAGATTCTAATGGCACTACTCAAATCTTACAACTACTAACATCATGGAGAACTAGCCAATTTCCTTAATAGTTGGACCGCATATTTGAAATATCCTAAGTTCCGAATTAAGATTTTAATTTTTAAAAAATCCCTCCTAACTGGGTTTGTTCATCATATGGAGTCAGCTAGAGCATCTAAACATGATTGACAAAATTTCATCCCTTGATGTTGTGAATGTTATTTGATCGCACTGCTAAGATATAACTTATTTTGATTTGTTAACTGAACACAGGAGTAAATCACTGGATGAGCTCCGACAGATCTTTCCCACCAACAGTTTTTATAGAGTTTTTTCCTCTATATACATACCGGAATTGGATCCAGAAAATCAGATCTTTCCCACCATCAGCTTCTAATGTTTCGCAATTAGAAGGCTGAATTAATCAATCCTAAAGCCTAATTTCAGAAAATCAAACAAGAACACACAACCCCTAAAATTGAGTTGCTCCCTCCACCAATCAACTCTCTGAAATCATAAATCAAAGGGAGGATGAATAACCTGCTGGGAAAGAGGACCGGAGGAGGAGAGCTCGTTGCGAACAAGGTCTCCGGTGGCGATATGAGGGACGTCGAGGAGCGAGGAGAGGCGGCTGGCATAGGTGCCCTTTCCGACGCCGGGACACCCCAAAAACACCCACTGAATGTTCCTCTTACTCCGATCGCCGGAGCCCTGAGATGCGGCGGCGGAGGCGAAGGATCTCCAGATCGCAGGGGTGGCCGATGAGGCGATCTTTGACTGGTAAACGAAACGGCGTATGGCAGCCATTGTAGAGAGAGAGAGAAAGAGAGAGGGGATGAGGTAAGGGAACGTTTTGGAAAAGGCTCTCACTACCTCGTCTCTCTATCTCTCTCAAACTTTGCTCGCACCGACTCTCTTTCTAGGTTTTCGTTTCTTTCCTTTTCTTTTTCCTTTTTTCTATCGAAGTGGTTATTTTTAGGGTCAACTACACAAAATCGCCCCATTTAGGTCACTTTGTACAAAACTACCCTTTATTGTTTTTTTTTTAAATAATAAAAGCTCGGTTTGAGCTTATTCATTTTCTAAATGAGTTGGGTATGAACACATTTTAAAGTTCAGTCCAAAGATCGGCTAGCTCGATTAAAGCTCGAATTTGTGGAATTTCTAAAAGTTTCTTTAAGTTACCATGTTTTGAACAAGTATTAATGCTAAAAAAAAAACGAATCGAGGTCGTTTATTTCCTAAATGAACCAAGTACGAGCATATTTGTAAGCTCAAATCCAAATTTAAGTTGGGTTCGAACTTAACTCATTTCTAAACAGACTGTATATGAACAAGTAATACTCGATTCGTTCGATTCGAATAACAGCCGTATTTTGGATTCCCATGTATTATATAATTATAATTCAATTATAAACTCAATAACTGTTCCAGTATATGGTTAAACAATTTAAAATGTGTTTAAAATAAAGTAAATTTAAAATTAAACAATTTGTAAATTGTGTCAATCAGTTATATTATTTATTTGATATAATTATACCATTACAATTCATTTGATTGACATAACTTACAAGGTATTCCATTTTAAATTTACATGATTATAAACACATTTTAAATTGTATAGCCAAACAAGTACAAAGTGTTGGGTGTTTAACTGTATAACGAATGGTGATCCAAACACGCCCTAATTATTTATCTATGTTTTCTTGTACTATAAAATATCCAATATATCTGTAACAAACAAGACTATAAACATTTAATATATATTAATAAGATGTAAAGTGATGTAAGATGGTGGACTTGGATAAGTTTTGGTCTTTTTTTGTTACTGAAATTCCAAGTAACCTTTGTTAATTGGGTCCATTTGAAATTGTAATGTTCAAATGATTACTTGTGTTCATAATGAGTATATACAATGTACACTTTGCTTGCACGAATTTCACATCAGATTTACAATTGCTGTTTTACTTAGAATCCACAGGATCCCTCTTGATAATGAGCTTATAATGCATCTTCTTTTTAAGTTTTAGCAGCACCTGATCTTTTCAGCAACCATTGGTAAAGCGAGTTTCTTGTGACTATCAGCTTCTGCATAACTGCAGGTCTCCTGGTGGCAGAAGTTGGCATTTTTTGTACGTCGTAGGCGTCTTTAGTGCTTGTATCTGAACTCGGAGATGGACTGGTGTCACTATATCTATCGGCGTGGATCCTGGGCTTGGTGGTCACAACTTCAAGCCCCAATTCGTCTTTCAAGAGACGAGTTATTGCGTCTTTGATAATTGATACTGAGCTGAGTTTCCTCACCCCAAGTATTATTATCAAGTCATCATCAATTGTATGCCCTGCAACCGCGCAATCATTTGTTGTTTGGATGGTTATTTGAATGAAAAATCTGTACCAAGCAACTATTTGCTGCAAAGATCAATAAAGCAAAGCTCATACCTGACGAGTGATTTTCTTTGATCATTCGTAGCACAGCAAGAACAACAATCCGAGCTTCTACCTGTCAACGCGTAATTTCTGTGAGACGCAGACAAACTAGTAGACTTTCAAACAACCAACAATTATAATACCGTATGATAGCAGATTCACCATTTGGCTTAGTTGTACCTTTGTAAGACCCTGGATGTTAACCACTAGGCGTTCAGCAGTGTCCTGCTGCAAGTGTAACGCAACTCTTTCGAGAAGCACATTTTCCGGGCCCCATCTATCAGCTGTATCCTGAATGTTGGATTCGTCTGCTTTTACGTTGGTGTTGTGTATTACTCCCTCACACCATTCTTCTATCAGTTGCTTAAGGTAGTAGTCATTAGCTTTATAGCTGTAAAATAGAGCGTTGTTCGATCAGCATTACAGGATAATTGAAGCAAGCTAAAAGCAAATTGAGCAGCAGTTATCTCTAATTTAGACGATGAATGAACAAAAGGAGAACGAATGGTGGCCATATGCTTAAGTACCCTGCTTTTCGCATGTCCTGATATATGGCTAAACACTGTACAACTTCCTGAAATGAACCATATCTATCACGGGCTCTGAGGAGCGTGTTATACGTCACCTGAGAGGAGCAGATCAATACATTAGCTTGAGAGCAGGTTAACGGAGAGTAACACTGGCTGCATCATAAATGCTTTCAAGCAACTGAAATTGACAAATATCTACAGATCAAGGTTACTCACCAGATTTGGTTTTATGCCATATCTTTTCATCTCAGAATATAATGAAAATGCCTGCTTAAGTTTCGTATGCTTCACACAAGCCTACAAAAATGTACAAAATCCATTGAATACAAGTTTATGACTATTAGAAGCTGTCCATTTACATAGTATTCCAGAGTTGGACATGTGATCATCTTTATGCACTGACCTTTATTGTTGCGGTGTAAGCAACCACATCAGGCTTGCATCCAGCCTCGCGCATAGACTTCAGGATCTGCAGGACAAAAGAATGGTAAACCATAAATGGTACGACAACCTTCTCAGGATGACAACAAGAATGGTGGTGATAGGAGCTGAATCCACCTAAACTTTTTCTTACACAAAGAAATTAAAAATAAACGAAGGTAAGAAGGTAAGGAGTCACTTACTTGTAAAGCACCATCTACATGCCCAGAGTTTCCAAATATATTGATTAAAACCGACCAGGTTATGTGGTTAGGAGATAGACCCATGGTCTTCATCTCATCCATCAATGCTTTAGCACGGTAGAAGTCAGAACCACAAGCTTTCATGAGTATGTTATAAGTTGCAGCTGTGGGTCTGAATGGGACACTGTTAGCAAATCTCGCATGTTGTGATACAGTTGCAAGAGAAGGAACACGTGGGTTTTGATTTCCGTCCATATTCTTAACATCTGTGATAGCAGTTTTTCTGCCTTGATCATCTCCATGAGAAGCTTTCTCAGACCCACCTGCCTTCCAAGTCTCAAAAAGACGAAAGACCCGGTCATACTGTCGTGCCTCAACATAGGCATGGAGTATTGTGTTAAAGCACTGTGAATTAGGTTTGCAACCGGCTAGAAGCATCTCATCAAACAGGTGAATTGCTTGATCTACGTGACCTGCATTAGCACACGCACTGATCAAAGATGACCAAGTAACTGTATTCGGGATAACTCCAGTTGATAGCATATCTTCTTTGATGCTCATTGCCATTTGCCATAAATTTGCATCTGCAAAAACCTGGGAATTTGATGAAGATATTCAAATAAACAGGCTAACGTACGATTACACATGACCCCAACTTGTCGAGGAAGCAAAAGGGTGTAGCCATGTGACTAGACATGTGACACAAACAGGTTTATCACTTACCTTTATAATGGTGCTGTATGTAAAAAGATCCAACTTAAGTACTCCTGTTGACTCCAGATTCCGTACTTCCCCATAAATATTCTGGGCAAGATCAACTCTTCCTGCTAGACAGCAGGCTTTCAAAAGGATATTATAAGATGTCATGTCTGGGTCAACCTCCAATTCCTGGACATTTTAGTTTAAAGGGGATTAGTTCCACACTTACATACAAACACAGACATATTTTCTTTGTATCTCAGTTTTTAAGCTCATAGAGAGCATAAAAGTTGATGGTGAAAAATCAGTATCCAAAGTTACAGTGCGGCAAATGAGTATTTTAGAAATAATTTATATTGCAGAAATTGCGAGAGTATTTTTCTATTTGAAACTGTTGCGGCAGAGTTGCAGAGTCAGCATAGGCTTCACTCATCACTTTTTCTTTAATGGGAAAAGGGAGGGAGGAGAGGCAACGAGAGACTGAATATTTGCTTATTCAAAAAGGAAAAAGATGATAACATAAAAAAGGATGGCTCCCTCCAAATATTCAAGTCTTAAAGGGAGATGACAAAAACTCTGGAGAGGTAGAACTATTTTAAGGAACTTCTTAAGCCTGAATCAGCTAACCAAATAATGGATAGCATATTAAAGAGTAAAGACTTGAACAATATAAGGTGTACAATCTCAAGAAGTTTCACACTTCTTGATCATCATATAAAGCATTCCAAACATTACATTCGTGATGGAAATATTATATATTTTACTGAAAGGCAAACCAGAGTATCGGCCTGCCTAAACTTGCAAGACAATGTAATTATGTAAATGAAAGGCAGAGTGGACAGATGATTACTTGCATTTTCTTGTACACGTCCATTGTGTAGCTCAAATCGTATGCATTAACATTCATAACACTATTGAAGACGTATATATTAGGGATGATTTTCTGTTTGAGCAAATCCTGCAGTAAAGCATAAAATTTCTAAGAATAAAGTACCATAAAAATAAAATAAAATAAAATCTAAGAGCTATATATAGCTTAATTATAACAAACAAAAGCAATACTTACTGATAGAGCTAGAAAGGGCAGGATTTGACATTTATATACCGTGACAACATACAATGGTAAAAAAAACTCACACGTCAGTCTAGGCTGTTACCTCATATATGGATCTAGATTTGAAGGAATCGCCACAAAGTCCACAGGCATCAATTATTGAGCGGTAGATGAACATATTGTGAGTAGTCAACTTCTGTTTGGAAGCTTCATAAACAGTTAGACAAGATACCAGGTCACCTTTCTTCCCGAATTCTTTAATAATTGTACAGAATAGTATTTCTACGTGTGGGAGGAGAGACGCATATCTGCAATGCAGCAGTGCACATCATAAACTCAGAAAGAAAAACATTGCAGGAAAACGAATTTTGTAAGGTAGGCTCAATCACAAAACAGATACAAGAAAAGATGTTTACCTCACAGCAATATGTGGCTTGCGTCTGCCAATACATTTTCTAATCATTTCATTTGGATCTACCAAATGTCTGACTGAGAACTGGAAACCTATAAAATTAGACAATGGTCATCCATTGCAAACAGTTGCATTTGTTAAAACTGAGATGAATTTATAAATGCACAGAAAGGAATGGAAGGAGAATGAGCAAGTAAGTGCAAAACATACATAGTGGTTCTCTTTGCCAGTTCCAATAGATTCTCTAACATTCGAGAAATAAAAAAGCTGTCTTATAGGAACTATCTCCAATTTGTTTGGAGACAAGCTGGTAAGAACTAAATGAAGAACAAAAACCTATCCGATAGCAAGCCTTTGAAAATCAGCAGATCCATCATATGATTCATAATGTCGTATTGATGTACAAACTATCCCCGTCAGGGAAGATGCCAGCAGATTAACCCAAGATGACTAAGACTCACTAATCTTTCCTCAAAAAAACTTTGGTGAATCCATATACAACACATAGTTCAGGTCAGATTTATGCAAACAACCTTTGACAAACATAGCACATAACTAATATCACATACATCACAAGGTTCAGCTCAAAAGCAACATCCATATGCCCTCCATCAGTGCTAGACCATAATAATTAATCCAAATTACTACTAGTGCCAACTTTCATAAGTCAGAATCATGGAGAACACCAGAAGCCCAATGAAAGGGATTCTAATTTGAGCTGGATTTCTCGCAGAGTTAATAGATCCTCCACCTCCATCATACCCTCTCCTGTTGATCCCATCCCCATTAGTCATTCCTCGTTGGGTGTGTGCAATGATGTAACCCATCTTCACTATTTGCAGTCGCTCTTTGCAAGGTAAGGATTGTTATGGGTATCAAATCAGCCAACCCGACGCTTGGAATTTGGAACGGCTCAGCATCAGTATCAAATTGATACTAAGCACGAGCCATACCTTGATACCAACCCTCTCATTCTCATACATCCCAGTAGCAAAACTCCATAACTGATACCTTACATTGACATAAAACTTCATTCAACAGTATAAAAACAATTTAGCAAAAAATTACCTGAAAGAAGTTCCATGAATTCAACAGCTTCCTCCAGATTTCCATCCCTCACAATCTTACGAACCTCGACAGTAATCGAATCAAGACCAGCTCCATCAATTAGCCCCAAAACATCAACACGCAATTTGCCAACCCTACTCAGCAACTCAACCACACCTCTAACCCTCCCCTCTTTCAAACCCTTACCGATCCCCGCGGCCAAAAGCTCCAAATTCAACAGCCTACCAAAATCAACCGCCTCATTCGCCCCCAAATCCACCACAGCATCGACAACTGCACTGAATTCCTCGAACCGACCTTCTTCGACCAACACCGAAGCAAATTCCGCATAATAACTGAGACTACTAGCCGGGAATTCGCTATCAGCGTCGTTTCCGTCACTTGAAGGGTTGAATGTTGGGGGAAGAAGTGGCTTAGAGAGAGTTGAGGCGAGAGAAGAAGGTGAGGAGCTCGAAGGAGGTGGGGACAGTTGGAGTTTGTAGGTGGGGAGTAGTGAGAGTTTGGGCTTGGAAAGCCGGTGGTGATGGCGGTGGGCGGTGAAGATGGAAGATGCGGAGGAGGAGGAAGAAGAGGAAGAGCCGGTGATGATGACAACCGGGTTTCTCATGGCCGAAGCCGAGTGAAAAGATGGATCTTCGGAATGGGTGGCAATGGAGGAAGCATCAAGGACTGTTATTGACCGTTTCTCCCTCTTTTTTTATTTACTCGTGTTTATATTAAGGCCGTGTTTTCCCCTCCATCTTCATTTAAGGGATGGAAGAGCCATCCCCTGCCTCCTCTCACAAGGTACCAAAATTTCCCCTCATCTCCACCTCTTCCACCTACTCCACCTCCTTAAAAAGTGGCCAGAAAACAGGCCCTAAAATGGGTGGATCTGAAGATTTTTTTTTAATACAAGGAAATAAATGAGGAGAAGCAGACCCCCGAACGATCTAACCCCAGCCTAGCGCGTCCTTCCGGACGAGAACCTTGAGCTCTGCGTCGTACATGAAATCCTCGTCGGCAGGGATACAGTAAGCCAAATGCGCGATCCTATCTGCAACCGTATTCGCTTCCATAAAAATATGACAAGTGGAAACTGAATTAAAGAAAACTGATAATTATTTAATGTCAGACATCAGAATTTCAATATTTCAAAGGCATTTCCAATCTCCCAAAAGGGCATTGATAACTGTTAAGTTATCTCCTTCTATAAGAATGTTATGAATACATTACACAAACTAAGGAAAAACGCTCTCTTTTGAGAGCTCCAAACCCTCCCCTCCGGGAGCCCTACATCTCCTCCGGGAGCCCCACATCTCCTCCGGGAGCCACCAGTCCGCTCCATCGACTTGACAAACTCCGGTTTTGACCGCCGCTACCTCGGCTCCGGCCGTCTTTAACCGGGTCTAACACCCCTCACCACCACTACGGCGCCTCTCCGGTCTCAATCTCCTGCTGGGTTGGGTTTCCTTTCTTCCGAGGCTCGTGAAAATCCCTTATGGGCTCCAATCTTTAATGGATAACCACCATATGAAGCCCCTATTCTGAACCCCGAACCGAAACCCCCAAATTTATTCTCAGATTGCATTCGTTTTGGGTTCGAATTGGCATCCGATCTACCATCTCGTCGATTATCGCCCCGATTCTACTCCTCCTAACCAGGGCCGTTCCTAGTATTTTGTAGGCCCTTGGCGAGATGGCAAATAAGGGTCCCTTATCATGTAACATAAAATAATCGTACCTCTAAAATATTGCTTTATATATAAACTTACGGAAATGTTAATGATTAAAATAACAAAATAGCATTTCAAAATTAATACATAGTCTATATAATTAATTTTATAATAACAAAATGTTATGTTTTAGTTAAAACAAGAACACACATGCAAGTCTACAAATGTCTTACAAACTTTTTAAAACAAACATGGTCAATACAACTATAGTGATTTACAAAATGCCATGTCTTTGTGAATACTTGCACCAACAACATCAACCAAGCTCCGGTTGTCCATCGAAAGCATTCTTCACCAATTAGAAACAAATTCACCTACCAAAAGAAACAAACATATAAATAATTATCACGAGAAACGATTCATTCTAGCACTTTTAGAAGCAAAATCATCAATTATAGTATTAACCTCCACATTATCCAACACGCCCTTCTCAATGCTTAAAATAGCTAGATCATTTAACCTTTCTTGTGACATGTTCGATCTCAAGTAATTCTTCAATAATTTCAACTTTGAAAAACTTCTTTCCGCTGAAGCTACGGTCATAGGTACCGTTAATAGGATACGGTAAACAATTGAAACATTTGGATAACAACCAACAGAATTAACAAAATCAAGAATTTCAATGGATGATAAGCATGTATAAGGTAGGGTCATTTGCAACACTTTCAACTCAGAAAAAAAAATCATCTAGATCAACATCAGACACGTTATTATGGGAAAAAGTAGTATGAAATTTAATGCAACACTCTCTCAGTGCATGATCATCTAACACCTTCAAGTTCTTTGAATCAAACAAAAATCCAAATATGTTTACAAAAGTCTTCAATTGCTGAAATCTTTCCTTCAAGGAAGTAATTGCCATATCTACAATCACTAAAAAGTAATTAACTCTAAATGACTCATCGGGTGATTGTATGACCTCCTCATGATCATTTTCATCAAATTGTTTCTTCTTAGAAATTCTACGCTTTGATTGAAAAATAGGCTCCACATTCATATCTAATGCAAGACTTTTAGCAACATTCATACTTGAGACGAAACCTTCATTTCTATATTTTTCAAAATATGACATTACACCTTCTACTTGCTTAATTGTAGAGTCCATGCACATCGATTTGGTTTGCAACTTCTTACTCACCATATTAATAGGAAATAAGATGTCATACCAAATAACCATGCCTAGTATAAACTCAAAATTCTCAAGTGCACTAATCAAGCTTTCCGCTTCACTCTTAGTTTTGGCATCATCACAAGAATTGCATAGTTCTAGCAAAGCCAAAATGATTTGAGGAGCTTGAAATCTAATGGCTTTGACACTTTTAACTCGACTCTCCCAATGAGTATTACACAAAGATTTGACACTCAAGCCCGATACATTATCAAGTAAAACATTCCATCTTTTAGGAGAACTAGAAAATAATGTATAAATGCGTTGTACAACTCCAAAAAAATGAAATAGCTTTGATACAAGAATGTGCCATATCACTAAGAGTAAGATTAAGACTATGACAAGCACATGGCATATATAATGCTCTCGGATTGATGTCAAGTAAACGTTTTTGGACACCTTGGTGTTTTCCTTTCATATTGGAACCATTGTCATAACCTTGTCCCCTTATATTGTCAACATTAAGATCAAGAGACTTACATGCATCCAACAAATCACCAAAAAGTCCCAATCCGGATGTATCATTTACTATCAAAAAACCCAAAAAAGTACTCCTCTATTTGTGCTTTCTTGCTTGACATTGTTACACATCGCACAATTAGAGTCATCTGTTCTTTGTGACTCACGTCCGGTGTACAATCAAGAATTATAGAGAAATATTTTGCCCCTTTAATCTTTTTAATGATAGAACTTTTAATGCTTTGGAACAAAAGAGAAATCAACTCGTTTTGAATTTTGTGACTCAAATAATGACGATGAATTTCTTCATTTTGAATGCGTCTAACATGATCTTGCATGATTAAATCAAATTCAGCAATCATTTCAATAAGCCCTAGAAAATTACCATTACTCTCATGGTAAAGTTTCTCTCTAGATCCTCGAAAAGCTAAATTATTTTTGGCAAGACATTTTACAACCAAAATTATTCTTATTAAAACTTGCTTCAAACGCTCTTTCTCCTTTGTAATTTCAGCTTGCAATTCTTTAGACATTTTTCAGCTTGAAAAATGTCTACTCTAGACATTTTTTAGCTTGAAAAATGTCTAGAGTAGACATCTACTGTAAATACAAGATTCAATTCTCTTATAGGCCCCTTCTCCACTAAAATGTCTCTCATTTTGCTGTCAAGAGCCTCCCAATTTCTAGGATCATAAATGTCCAAAGAAGGGGTAGATGGTTTATCAGCCCTTAAATTTTCAGTTTCAATGTTAGACACATTAGGTGGATCATCAATGTTAGACACATGAGGTGGATCATCATGAACCTCAATATTTTGGGTGATATTCTCAATATTATTTTCATCATTCAAATTCTCAGGACCTTGTTCAATAGTACCTTCACCTATTTTCTGTGTTGGTCGTTTAAGAACAAATTTATCGATAGCCCCTTTTTGTGTTTGTATAAACTCATCTGCCAATTTTCTCATTTTTCTTTTTTGACTCCCTGATAACTGTTTTTTAGGCAACATGATATTAAAAATTGAAACACAATAAAACAAGAAAGGAATAATAGCATCTGGAATAGATGGAGAATATGCCCAATAAAAGATTTCGTCAAAAACCAAGAGGATCCAAATTTCCAAAATGTGAATCAATTTCAAAGAAATCTGCAGCAAAGTGGAGGAAAATGATAAAAACTAGTAAAAACAATAATTTAATATGAATAGATTTTAGTTCTATGGAGGAAAAAAAATCGAAATTGAAGCCTTACCTTTGCCGACTCTCATTCGATTTGGCTAAATTTCACTCCCAATCTTGTTTTCCATTGCTTTAGGAAGGGTTTTTTTGGGTGAGCTTTCACATGGGTTTGAGATCTGATTGAAATTAGGGGAAAAAGTGAACGTTGCTTGTATCGTATGCCGTCGAATTTCATCTAATAGCCCCGTCAATCAAACGTCTCTGTAAGTTTTTTTTTTGATCACCTACGCCTGTGAAGTTGAAGATAGGAAGAAAGAGGGTGGGGCCCCTTCCCATTCCCTGTACCCCATTTCTTTTTTTTTTAATCACCTACACCGAATTTGAAGATAGGAAGAAAGAGAGTGGGGCCCCTTCCCACTTTCCTACCCCATTTCAGCTTATAAAGGCTATATATATATATATATATATATATATATATATATATATATATATATATATATATATATTTTAATGTATATACATGTATATAGGAACCTAATATATATGGGCCCCCATATTTATATATATATATATATATATATATATATATATATATATATATATATATATATTTTAATGTATATACATGTATATAGGAACCTAATATATATGGGCCCCCATATTTCACCGGCCCATGGCCATCGCCCCTCAGGCCTACCCTTTAGGCTGGGCCTGGTCGTTTAAGAAC
Organism: Persicaria maculosa; assembly: GCA_963922045.1. NCBI lineage: Eukaryota > Viridiplantae > Streptophyta > Magnoliopsida > Caryophyllales > Polygonaceae > Persicaria > Persicaria maculosa. The sequence goes on along the minus strand of OY998259.1, from coordinate 69,323,529 downwards.
AAATTTATCGATAGCCCCTTTTTGTGTTTGTATAAACTCATCTGCCAATTTTCTCATTTTTCTTTTTTGACTCTCTGATAACTGTTTTTTAGGCAACATGATATTAAAAATTGAAACACAATAAAACAAGAAAGGAATAATAGCACCTGGAATAGATGGAGAATATGCCCAATAAAAGATTTCGTCAAAAACCAAGAGGATCCAAATTTCCAAAATGTGAATCAATTTCAAAGAAATCTGCAGCAAAGTGGAGGAAAATGATAAAAATTAGTAAAAACAACAATTTAATATGAATAGATTTTAGTTCTATGGAGGAAAAAAAATCGAAATTAAAGCCTTACCTTTGCCGACTCTCATTCGATTTGGCTAAATTTCACTCCCAATCTTGTTTTCCATTGCTTTAGGAAGGGTTTTTTTGGGTGAGCTTTCACATGGGTTTGAGATCTGATTGAAATTAGGGGAAAAAGTGAACATTGCTTGTATCGTATGCCGTTGAATTTCATCTAATAGCCCCGTCAATCAAACGTCTCTGTAAGTTTTTTTTTTTTGATCACCTACGCCTGTTGATGTCACTTAAGTAGCCATGTTTTTATGCACATTTAAGTTCCATATTCTATACACTCTGCATATTTCGGGTTGGGAATATGTCGAATTTATGTAGTATATGCTTATTTGCCAGAAATAGAGATCTACATAAGTTTCTGTTTAATATTGCAGAATATGGAGCCATTTCGGGAGAAAACCAAGAAGCAAAGACGGAGGCCATACTTTACTCGGTATCGACTTAATTTCCTCGATATCGACAAAAGAGCCCGGACACACCTGATCGAGGACGGCCATGTCGAGAAGCCAAGGAGCACAGCAACCCGACTCCAGGAAGTTACTCGAGATCGAGTATGTTACTCGAGATCGACTAAGCTCTGAAGACCATGCCCGGAGTCGAGGACACCCTACCCGAGGATGCCGAGGAGCACTACCCGACCTGACCAGAGAAGCCGAAGCCGAAGACAGGCCGGGCACACTTCTTCGATATTGAGAACCTTCCTCGATATCGACAAAGCCTGAGAGCCAATGCCCGAGCCATGTCGAAGACAAGCTGCTCGACATCACCAGGCCAACCATGATCCACACCACTACTCAAGATCGAGTAAATTACCCGAGATCGAGGACACCTGAGAACCCATGTCCGAGCAGATCGAGCACCAGCTACCCGAGACGCCGAGCCAAGCCAAGTCGATGTCCAAAATTACTCGAGATCGAGGAAACTCCTCGAGATCCAGGAAACCTTCCAAAAGCCGCGTAACGCATTTTGAGCTGTCCTACTCGGATTGGAATTCCTTGGAGCCGAAGATTGCTGAGTCTATCCAATTCTATCAAGATCCATCATGGAGGAGAAGATTTATCCACTTGAAGATATATTAGACTTTTAGATATAATTTCCCTTTATGGATTTAATTATGTTATGGCATTTATTTATCATTAAGCTTTTAGATATAGATTTAGATAAAGATAGAGATTTTCTATCCTTGAATAGCAAGGAGTAGAAGGCTATAAATAAAGCCCATCGGGCTGATTTTAGGGATCATTCAATTCAGAAGTTAGAGAAGTAGTTCCACAGAGACGTTTTAGTAGTTCGAAGGTTTTAGGGTTTTGGCGTTCAACGAGAGTTGGATTGCTGGGATTGTAAAGGCTTTGAATTTAGTTTAATGCAAGTTTCTTTTCATAAATTAATGTCTGAGATTGCGATGAAGCGGGAGTAGTCCACCCACTTCTAGGGTTGGGGTGAGCCCGACGATAGCCATGCTTGTTTAAGGTAAGGATCCGACTTTTATCATATTTTGAGCATCTACTACTTGTTATGTGTTTATTACCCATCAATGGAGGTCCATGCTAACAACTTGGATTGTAAACACAAAATCAGTAGAGACAATTAGGGTTTCTTGAAAGAGTTGTCTAATTGTTGGAAAAGGCGAAAGCTTAGTCCTTTGATGCGAATTATATGATTATCTGTTTTATTTCTGCCTTATGCATGCTTGGTTATCGTTGTCGCAAACCCCAATCTTGGAAATCTTTTACATACAGTTTATTTCGATATCCCACAAGTCTTAATCGATCTCGACCAACACCTGTGACTGCTACTGCGTTGTGCTCGACTTGTCCGATCTTCTATCGACTAACCCTAGTCGAGATCGACATCTGTGGTCAACTTCTGTTCGTGAGATTCATCCGCTGCCTAGGATCTGTTGACACGCTTCCTCGTGGATCGATCCTGATTTCCCGACTTCCCACTACTGCATAGGGAGGAGTCTTGTAATTATTTGCGTGGGCCTAAATCTGGTTTGATCTATTTTATTATATTTCATACTCGATTTCCTCTCATACAACAAATTGGTGCCGTTGCCGGGGAAGTTATCATTCGCGTCTTAGGTAGTTAGTTCTCACATTTTCTCTGAGTTACTTTACAGGTGTATGCGCCGTTCTGGTCAACCACCTGAGTTTGACGGCTTAGACGATCCGGAATGCCTCTTACACATCCAAGCTAAGCTAAAAAGAGCCATGGCAGCCGCAGAAACACAGGAGCAGCTGATACAGAGGCTTACAAGGGAACTGGCCGCTAAAGATGCTGCTATCGCCACTGAGAAAGCAGCAAGGGAGCAAGCAGAAGCTGAGCTTGCCCAATACCCAACCACTGCAGAGGATTATATGCATCCAACTCTCGTCGTGCCTGAATTGGCGATTCTAATCCCTGAAAACTCTTTTGAAATTCGCACTCAATTTCTTATAGAGCTTAAAAATAATGCTTTTTATGGCAAATTTAAAGAGTGTCCTCTTGAACATATTACAAATTTTTCTGACATGTGCCGTACTCTTGCTGAAGATACAACTCTCGAATATGTCAAGATGAAGGCTTTTCGCTGGTCTCTCGCTGGACCTGCACTGAAGTGGCTTGAAGGGCTGAAACCAAGATCCCTCACAACATGGGCCCAGGTAGAGCAAGAGTTTCTGAACAAATTCTTCCCTCCTGCCAAGACAACACTCCTCCGCCAGAAGATCACAACCTTCAAACAGAAGCCTGGGGAGCCGCTAGCAAAGGCATGTGAACGCTACAAAGAACTGCTGCGATCTTGCCCTACTCATGGACAGCCACCCTACGTCATTCAAGAGATCTTCTTCAATTCTCTTGACCAAGTCACTAAGGACATGATCAACCAGTATACTCGCTATGAGTATCTGACGATGCCACCAAACGACGCATGGGGTGTACTCGACAAGCTCACCAACTACGACAACAAATATGGGTCTACTGCAAACTATAAGAAGAACTCCTATGCCAGGCCGCCAACACCATCTATGCCCCTCTATGAGCCTGCCAAGGAGATTGACCCAGATGTTAGGGAGCAGTTCTACAGTGACCAGAATCGCAAGCTCCTCAAGCAAGTCAAATATCTATCTATCAACCAGCCTTGCATCGAATGCGGATCACAGCGGCACACCACTACTGAGTGCCCACACACTGAGCAAGTCAGGATGGCAGAGACACATGAAGAGGTAGCCTACACTGGGGTCCCAATCGCTATATGGGAGATCAGAGGTTCTATCAACCACAATGGAACCAAGGTCCTCCTAGGAACCCCCCGCCATACAGAGCTCCAGGACATCCAGAAAGGGATCAAAAGAAGGATGATCTACAACTCATCCTTGAGGAGATGCGTCGGAATCAGGGCACCATCAACAACCAGTTCCAGAACATTACTACAAAATTTGGAGAGCTAGACATCTGGAAGAGAGGCATAGAGACCCAGATGGGTCAAATCGCTGCACAGATCCCACGACCATCCGGACAGCTCCCTGGGCAAACAAAACCAAATCCTAAGGGGAAGACCGGACATGTCGCAGCTATCAAACTCAGAAGTGGGCACCAATTACATGAGCCAGAGGTCGGGAAGCACCAAGACACAGCAGAGCAGCAACTTGACACAGAGCAGAATCAACTCGATCTCGACCAGCCCGTAGTCGATCTCGACAAAGATCTTCTCGACACAGACCAGAAGCCAAGCTCGGACTCCGCTGCACAGCCAGGTAACTCGAGATCGACAAAACTACTCGATGTCGAGGAACCTTTAGTCGAGATCGAGGAGAAATTGACCGATGTCGACGACTCTGCAACACCTCCGACGTCTGATCTGGCTCCGAAGCAGAAAAAGACACTGCCTTTCCCTTCCAAAGCACTAAAAGATCCCAATGCAGGTAGGTTTAACCGATTTGTTAATATGCTGCAAGAACTGAATGTCTCTATTCCTTTTACAGAAGCCCTGCAAGAGATGCCTGGATATGTCAAATTTCTGAAAGAAATCCTGAGCAAGAAGCGATCCATCTCAGAGATCGCCGGTGAATGCAAAGTACTCCACTTCCCTGAAAAGAGACCTGACCCTGGTAAGTTTTCTGTTACTGTGGGATTTGGTCAATATAAATATGAGTCCCTGTGTGATTTAGGAGCAAGTGTGAGCATCATGCCCTTATCAATCTGGCGGAAGGTAAAGATAGGATGCATAGAGCCTGTGGATGCCAAGCTATACATGGCAAACAATACAGTGGTCATCCCTACAGGTATAGTTGAGAATGTCCCCGTCCATGTTGGTAAATTCTTTGTTCCAGTAGATTTTCTTATTATAGATTGTGCTGAAGATCCTACTAGCCCTATTATTCTTGGTAGACCATTCTTAGCTACCGCAGATGCCAAGATTAGCGTTAAGCAGCGATCGCTCACCTTCACCATAGGCGACGAGGTCTTAGATTTTTCCTTTGTCCCTGCAAAGGAGGAAATTTCATGGCTGGGGGTGAAGAGCATCAGCAACCACGGGACCAATCAAACAACGGAGGAAGGCACCAGTCAACTCGAGATCGACAACATCTCCTCGATCTCGACTAAGGAGCTACTCGATCTCGACAAAGGTTCATCGATATCGACTTCTTCCTCTGCTGAACCACAGACTTGCCAAGAGCCTAAGTATGGGGTCCCTGTACTCGATATCGACCAGCCGCACTCGATATCGACTAACCCCAAGCCCGAAGATTTCTGTTTTGGGTCCGAAAAGGTAAGTTCAGGTATGAATCCTACTCCTCCTCAGTCCATTAAGAAATTTAACAATAATTTAAGGGGACGTAAGGCCTCGTGGCGAGAGAATCTGTGGAAACTGAGAGCTGGAAAGAAGAAGAAGAAAGAGAAGGAAGACCATGCAAGCAATCACCTGTCAGCTGAGCTTGCATACTACCACCAGGACCTAGATGATCCAGGAGAAGGGCCAAGCACAAGCGGGCCCCACATTAAAGGTCCATGAGCATAAAAGAATAAGTCGGCCTAGCGACTCTAAAATCTAGAGCATGTATATAAGACTTTTTGAATTTTGGGACTTGTGAACTTTTTTGGTTTTGGTTTTTGTTTTTGTTTTTTTTTTAGTTTAGAATACTTCATGTGGAAAGTCTTGTTTTTGTGTGCAATCTAACACTTTTAGGTCGGCAAGCATAAAAGGATCGCGAAAAGTGGAATAAGAAGTCCCTGAAAAACAGTCAGAATCAACGAAGGCCAAGTCGACAACGACAAAGAGGAGCAGCCCAGAAACTCCTCGATATCGAGTAGGCCAACTCGATATCGACTAAGCTAGCAGAGTCTCCTCGACTTCAGAAGCCACTTGACGCAGAGAGCCTCCTCGAGATCGAGTACTGTACTCGAGATCGACAAGAAAATTTACTCGACCTGCACTGATCTGCCCTCCTCGATGTGTTATTCGGTGAGTTCCTTCCTTTACTCTTGTTTTTATTTTATTTTATACAGTGGGGACACTGTATATTTTAAGTATGGGGTGGGGGAAGGGCTCATTATCATTATTATATGTTTTAGTCTTGCTTTTGGTTTTACATGGTGAAATTTTATGTTATGCATTCATGTTTAAGTTTTCTGCACTTTGTCATACTTTAGTTTTGTTTTTAATTGCATAAAAAAAATAAAAAATAAAAAAAATAGAAAATGTCGAAGAAAAAAAAATGCATGTTTAAATTTTTTGCATTGTCTTAGTTTGTATACCCTAACTTAGATGTCCTATGATGATAAATAATGATTGACTTGATCATGTAAATCCTATGGCATGTTTGGAAGGTTTAGCCTAAGTCCTCGAAATTGTTTTTATGTGGATTGTGAACTTGTGATGAAATTGAGCACATATGATCCTAAGCTAAAGGTTAAAATCCAACAAAAATTGTCCTAGTGAGAATTTTGACCTTATAGGGAGAACATAAAAAAGCCCTCTGCTTTCTTGAGTGTATTTACTCTTCCTATGCATCTCTAAATGTTGTGATAGTTATTCAAAGTCAATGCATTTATATGTTTATGTGAATGAGAATTAAATGATGGAGGCACCTTTTAAGCCAATTTTATCCTCTTTTTACCTACCCTGCATTATCCCTGCTTGAAGCCAGAACATTAGCCTGAGACTTTTATTATAAACTCCACAAAATTATCCTTAGCCAAATTGAGCCTGACCCCCATTTGGGAATTAAGACTTAGAGTTGGTTGGAATGATGATCTGTGGAAGGAATGAGCTTGTGTTTCAATTCAAGTAAGGAGGATTTTTGAATTTATTAAGATATGGGTTGATTTTATATTTTTATCTTCCTATGCATATTATGTAAAAGGATTTTTGGCTCACCCTATAAATGCACTAGTTATTTTCGTTTCAAAAAAAAAATCGAAAAAAGAAAAAAAGAGAAAGAAAAGTTTGTATATATGATTGTGAATAAAGTGCATGAGCCAAATTTGCCTTATTTCTTTCATTTTCGCAAGATAAATAATTTGGAGAGGTTAAGGAAGTTTGAAAGGTTACATACTTCATTTAGATAAGATGGAGAGTTTGGTTGATGCATATGATTGAGAGTTATGGTTTGGTTGAGTTGTGTTGGAGATTTAGGAGTCTTGATTCCCGAATTTTATTAAGCACCACATGGCCAAATCATTCCATACCTTTTATTTCTTACCAAGCCCCATTACAACCCCGTCGAATGGAATCTTCTTTGAAGACTTCTATTGAGCGAAGTCCTCCTGATAATTCTTGTTGCATTTACGTAATTGGTTGCGAAGTGGATTTATATTTAAATTGTAATGATTATGAGATTGTATATGGAATTGAGTTGAGAGTTGATCTTCATAGCCTAAACACATTGAGAGTTGAGTGTAAACACATTATCCCTGTGAGGTTGGATTTATATTGTGATGCGGGTCAAGATGGCCTTCTGTGGGTCAAACAACGATCTTGATCCAGGCGACGACTCGTGGACGAGTCGATTTCAAATGGAAGAGAATGATGTCATCCTCAAGCGGAAGAAGAAGGCTCCACCTTGGGAGTCGTTGAAGAAACGGCGTTAATTATTTTATTATTTATATTTCTTATTTTTTTATATATATTCTATTTTAAGTAACTCCTATGTTAGTTGGAGTCTAATTATAGAATTGCTTATTTTTAGTATTTCTTAGTTAGATTAAATAAGATGGTTAGGATTTTAGATTAAGTTTTATCTTCTAGGTTAAAATTCTATCTTTATCAACCTAAATTCTATCTTGCACGGTAGAATTGGTTCATAGGTTTTCTATTTAAACATTATAGTTCTATTGAATTAAATCAGATTGAAATAGAATTGAGAACCCCTTTATGGATTAAAGGGTTCTTGGTTATCAATCCAAAAGCTATCATTGTTCTATGTTCTTGAGCAATTTCGGAAGTCACAATCATCACCCAACATCTTGATTCCATCGAAAACCCTAAACCAAACACACTCTTCGAACCCTAGTTCTGTCGCAAAAGGAGAAGCCCAGCCTTGGCGTCAGACGCGGCCAGACTCGCTCCCAGCGAGCGCGGAGCCCAGGCGCCTCGCTCTCGCTCGTGCTCCCGCGTCCTCGTCCTCGCCAGCGCTCCCGCGTCCTCACTCGCTATCGCCCTCGCTGCCAGCGAACGCTTCATCGCCAGCGCTTCCACCCGCACACCCTGAGGAGCCGTGTCCTGTGTGCCGAAGTCCCAGCGCCAGCGTCCTGAGATCCTCGCGCACCCAGTCCCCCGCTTCTCTCTTTCTGTCGCTATTTCTCAGTTCTCAATTGCTGAAATTGCTAAGTGTTAAAACTGTCGCTATTTCTGAATTTTAATTACTTGTTAAATTTTTTCCAAATTAGGAGATATCAAAGAGCATTGCAAGATCTTAGCAAATATACGGCGTGGTTCTTGATCTGAAGCCCACAGGCGAAGGATCGGGTATCCCAAATGTATCATATTGCCTATGCCCATGGATCGCTCATATATGTGTGATGACATTAAATTCACTTGTCTTACATTGCTACTACTTGAGATGTTGCTTTTGACAAGGGCAAAGACTTGAAGGATGTGTTGTAGGTCTTGGTTATTGTTTGGTTATTGCTTGAGGACAAGCAAGTCTAAGTATGGGGTGATTTGATGTCACTTAAGTAGCCATGTTTTTATGCACATTTAAGTAGCCATGCGTGTTTAAGGTAAAGATCTGACTTTTATCATATTTTGAGCATCTACTACTTGTATGTGTTTATTGCCCATCAATGGAGGTCCATGCTAACAACTTGGATTGTAAACATAAAATCAGTAGAGAAAATTAGGGTTTCTTGAAAGAGTTGTCTAATTGTTGGAAAAGGCGAAAGCTTAGTCCTTTGATGCGAATTATATGATTATCTGTTTTATTTCTGCCTTATGCATGCTTGGTTATCGTTGTCGCAAACCCCAATCTTGGAAGTCTTTTACATACAGTTTATTTCGATATCCCACAAGTCTTGTTTTTACTTTGTTTCGTTTTAGTTTTCTGTCTTCCTCGATATCGACTTGCACTCCTCGATATCGAGTACCGATTCTTGATCCAGATCGTTGTAGCTTATGTGTGCAGGAACTCGACAAAGCCAACCCGACGTCGACGAGTCTACTCGATCTCGAGTAAGCCTTACTCGATCTCGACCAACACCTGTGACTGCTACTGCGCTGTTCTCGACTTGTCCAATCTTCTGTCGACTAATCCTAGTCGAGATCGACATCTGTGGTCTACTTCTGTTCGTGAGATTCATCCGCTGCCTAGGATCCGCTGACACGCTTCCTCGTGGATCGATCCTGACTTCCCGACCATATTAATGTATATACATGTATATAGGAACCTAATATATATGGGCCCCCCATCGATCCGCCGCTTGGCGTGAGTAATCTCGGCTTCGGCCACTGCTACCACCGTCGCATTAGTCTTCGGTTGTGGTGTTCTCCGCCTTTGTGGTGGTGGATGCCCCTAATCCGAATCTCAATCATATGGTCTCGACCACCACCGCGCCCTTGTTCGCGTCTGGGTCGGTGTGCCTCTAGATTTCTAGAGAGAGGAGGAGTCCCAAATCCGGCTTCGGCTGGCCTACTTCGGCTTCGGCCGCCTTCATCCGGCTTCGGCCACCTCTCACCCAGCCTAGACTGCCTTCGCGCCGCTGTGGCTCCGCCGCCCTTAGTCCGAAAATCCCTATTAGGCTTACAGTGGATCTTGAAATTGGTTTGGGGTTTTGTTTTATGGCTCCTCCAATTTCTTTAATCTCACTATCTAATCATGTCTTTCACTCCATGGTGTTGAATTCCTTAGGTGGCTTCGTGCCTCTGCCATGCCGGGTGTTGGTTCCCTCGCTAATTCCGGGCGTCGGGTTGCTACTCCTTCACTTCTCCTTCCTTTTCCGGAGTCCAATCGAGCCCCCTCCTTAGGATGCGGCTCCTTCTCACATAGATCCGCCATGATCTCGGGCCTCTGACGTTTTCTTGCTCCAGTCGCCCCTTCGTCCCCTATCTGTTTTTCTGTCACAGATCTGACCACCTCTCCTCGAATCGCTCCCTTTCTTCGCCTTTAACCCCTGTTGAATTACCATGGGTTGTAAACTTGCTTATCGTCTTCTCCGACTGGGTTGTCTCTGCTCCGGGGCGGCAATCCCACCCTTTTCCCTAGGGTTAGTCGCTGTCCGCCTTTGCCGGCGGCCTGGCGCTCTCCTGCCCCGAGCTCGAGGCGTCTCCTTGCTTTGGCTTTGCTTCGGGCTCAAGCTAAAGCCTTGGGCCCAAATCAGGCCCGCTAGTTATTAAAAAAAAAAAAAAAAACAAAGGAAAACCAAAGCACTTGTCGGCCCTTAGGTTGTACTTCCTGGATCATTCCCGCGCTCTTCGTCCTCCTTGCGGCTGTGCTTTATTTGCTCGTGTGGTTTGGTGTTCGTCTCTTGGTTCGTGGTTAGTTTCGGTTGAGGAGCAGTTCTGCGGCCCTGGTTGATCGACGTGATCGTGTTGGTGGTGTTTGTGGTCTCCGAAGATCCCTCATCCAGGTGGGGGGAACGTCGTTTGACCCACACTTCCCCAGGTGTCGCCTTTGCCTTACGAGGATTTCTGCTTTCCGTCTTTCCGGCGGCGAGACATCGTGTCAGCTAGAGCTGTCCCATGCGCTCGCTATCCACTTCTCCGCGACGACTTCCTTCCTCTCGATATTGTGTCCGCTAGTTTGCTTAGGTCTTGGGTTTTTTCCGGGTTTGCTTTCAGTGCTCTTTTGATGTATTTTATGTTATTTTTCTATTTTGTTATTGTATGTTTAGACGGCTTGCCGTCTGCCGACTTTGTCGGCCTCTCGAGGTCCGGGCCTGTCCGGCCTCGAATTATTTCCTTATCTATATATATATATATATATATATATATATATATATATATATATATATATATATATATATATATATGTATATGGGCCCCCATATTTCACCGGCCCATGGCCATCGCCCCTCAGGCCTACCCTTTGGGCCGGGCCTGCTCCTAACCCAGTAAATTGCTCAATTACCTTGGGGCTTTTGCGGATCTATGGTCGAGGATCCCATTTCCTCCTTCGTTTCCCATCCTTTTCGAACTTCGTTGCCTTCGATTTTCGGATCTTGAGTTCTTCTTCCTGTAGATCTTCTCCCCGGATTTTTTATGATCTTGGGTTCGTCGCCTTTCGAATCTCTATTCCTTGTCAAAATCGGCCTTTCTTGGCTCGGCTTCCTCCGTCGTCGTGTTTGTCAGGGGTGGATCTACGGTCCGACGCCCTTGTTCTCCGGTGGTCCATCGTTTTGCCTTCTCCTCCCCTGCAAATCTTCTTTGGCCTCTGCTCTCCTTGGGCATGTGTTGCCCGTAGTGGGCCCATGGTTACTTCTTGGCCCGTATACTCATCCTTCGGGCTCAAAGCTTTTCCTTGGGCCCGAGGGTGTCCAAAAATAAAAAGTAAAAATTATATATATATATATATATATATATATATATATATATATATATATATATATATATATATATATATATATATATATATATAATGAAAAGAAATTGTCAGGTCACCCTACATGGTTATGGCTTAATTTAAATCCCGTATGGGTTTCATATTATGCTTGAAAGAGCTTGATTTAAATCCCAATAGGGCCCGATCGGTCTTTTCAACCGGTCCTTTACGGTGCGATTTGTTCGGGCGGCGTGCGGTTTTGCTTCGGTGCAGCTAGGTTTTCTTCTTCTTCGTTGGAGTTCTGGCAGTCGGAGTCGGGATTGGCTGGGATCGAGGTAGTGTGTACGGGGCGACTCCGTGATCGGGAAGGAGCTTCCTGGAGGTTCGTCTTCACTACCCACAGGGTTTCCTGATGTATCGCCGGCTAGCGGTGCTGTTCTTGGATGGTGCTTGGCTTCGCCCGTAGTCTACGTCTCCAATGTGTTTGATTTAGTTTCGCCTAGTTTCATCTTGTAGGATGCGCTTCCGCTTGTGTATTGCACTGTTTATGTTTTCGTTTGTTTGTTATGACGCTTTGCCGTCTGCCGACTTGTCGGCCATCGAGCTTCAGGTATATCTGAGCTCGAATTCTTACCTTATATAAAAAAAAAAAAATAAGGATGTTATGAATCCCTAATAATTTCGCACGTAAAAGACCGTTACGAAGACCAAGGGCTTCTGCGAAGATCATAGGCATACCATCGCATAACCCTCCTCCCAAAGCGACTGGATGGGCATCATGATCTCTGATAACAAAACCAAACGAGGCCTTTCCACAGGCCAGTTTTGAAACATCAAAGTTTAGTTTGTATGAATTCAAAGGAGGTTTATCCCATTTGGAATTGTTTCGGCGAAGTTTCCTCGTAGGGAAAATATAACGACTAGAACATGTAAGTTGTTTATCTGACTGATCTTCCCAGTCATCCAGAAGGAGATTAAATTTAGAAGCCTGAGCCCAGGACTGCTTAACTGTAAGTAATAAAGCTTTGGTACTAGCCAAATTAGGTTTGTTTGTGGGTGAGAAAACTAACTGATTTCGTTGAACCCATAAGGCCCACCATCCAAGAGCCACATCTGACATGGCAAGATGCCCAACAAGGGCACGAATACTATCCAGAGCGTAATCATTTCTGTGAGTATCAAAACTACAAGCTGCAGTACAGGGGATAGAAACATTAAGGATGGCTAGAACTTGTTTGCTCATAGTACAAGTAGAAGTAAGTAATATATGATTTGTCGATTTGTGTGAACAGTCACAAAACATACACCCCATAGGCACTGAAATATGAGAGCGTTGTAGTCTGTCTTTAGACGGTAGGTCGTCGCGAGCAATCTTCCAAAGGAAGTGCTTTACCTTTGGTGGAACATTTAGTTTCCAAATCCACGGACAATGGAAATCGGTAAGTGCGACACCGTTAGGCACAATCGATGTATCCGTTCTAGTAGTAGACCAGCCAGAAGAGTTAGGCCCCCAATACAGGCGATCCGTAATCTTGGATACAGGAAGTTGGATTCTGCAAATATGATTAAAGGTCTCAGTCGGAAGTAAACCAACCAGCTCTGTATACAAGCTAGGCAGATCCCAAACATTAGACTATCCACAATGGTTTTGTCTATAATGTATACATTTGCACAAGGTGTGTAAAAATACACCTTACTTTTTGGTATTTTGCTCCAATGGTTAAATGTGTATTTTTTACACATCATTCAAACACAATTAATTTAAAACAAAAAAGAAAACAAAAATCATAAAAAACACACCAATAAAATTGCCTTGCTTTTTGAAAAAGTTTTTGCACATGGGGGAGGTGATGTGCTCAAATTTGCACATTACATGCTCAAATGTTTACATTTGCACACCCTAAAAGCAACCAATGGAACTAAAAAATGTCAAAAAAATGCACATTTAGACATTTGCACACAACCATTGGAGTTAGTCTTAGAGGGTGTAAGAAATTTGTTAACTTTCCACTTCAACTGATCATTAGATAAAGGAGGCAAAGCTTTATCTAATAGGTTCCCATCAGAAGCCCAGCAATCAGACCAAAAGTTGATAGTATATCCATCGCCGACGGACCAACGTAATCCTTTAAAAAACATAGGCCGAATAGGCATGAGCTTGGACCACTAGGGGTGGGCACGGGACGGGACGGGACGGGATTGAGCCGGGATGGGACTCGTCCCGCGAAATTTTTACGGGACGGGATTGGCACTTTTTTTTCGGGACGGGATGGTGTATGGACGGGGCGGGATCGGGACGGGACGGGCCTTGTCCCGCAAATAAAAATAATAAAATATTATATAAATTTGCAAAGTGAAAAATGCTTTCATAATTCATTAATTTGTATAATATGTTGAATACGGTATTCTTCTCAACTATATTATTCAATAATAATAGTATTATTATTATTAATAATATTAATATTATAATACTATTATTAATTCATACAATGATTGTATAATTAATTATAATGTTCAACATATTTGGCTACATTATATTACTAGATCGGGACGGAAAGGGATTGAGACGAGATTCACCAGATACTGTCTCATTATCAATTGATAGTTGGGAAGAATACCGTATTTAGCTATTTGCCTCTTGTAGCTCTAAATGGGTATATTATTATTATTAATAATAATAATAATAATAATAATAATAATAATAATAATAATAATAATAATAATAATAATAATAATAATAATAATAATAATAATATTTATCTCCGCTAGGGCAGGCGATCACCAGGCGAACAGCGATCAAGCAGGCCGTCCCTCCGGCGGGTTCTTGGTGGCCGGAGCAGGCGCTCCTGAGACCGGCGCGAGCGCTTCTGAGGGCGGAGGCCAGGCTCGGTGGTAGGTAAGGGTGTCGGGGCGCGAGAGCGCTATGGCGCGGTGGTGTGTGTTCTGCGATTTCGGGGGATAGAGAATTCGTGGTTCAGCGACTTCGGCGATCAATAGGTCATCCTCCCCTTCTTCAGGTCGGTTAATTTTCTACGTCGTCCGCTAGGGCACGGCGATTGCAGGTGATCGGCGTTTGCAGGCGGGTGCAGGCGTTCGGCGGCCAGACCTGTTCGGTGATGGCTTCTTCGGCTTGTTTTGGCGCACGGAGTCGTCGCTAGGGCACGGCGATTGCAGGCGAGTCCAGGCGTTCAACGGCCAGAATGCTTCGGTGATGGCTTCTTCGGCTTGTCCTGGCGCTCAGAGTCGTCGTTTCAGGGGCCGCCTTCGACTACTGGTCACTGTCTCTCTCCTTGGCGCTTGGGTCTAGTCTCTCCGGGGTCGACGCGTACGTCTCATCAGGTTTGCCGTTGTTCAATTCCTTTCCGTTTCATCAGTTCTCCGTGTCTGTTGGGTCTACTGCTGTTGTGCTTTTGCTGTTCGGTCGTGTTGTGTTTTTGTCGTTGTTCCGAGTCTGTCGTCTCCGGCGATTTCCTGTTGTTGTCAACGGTCGACGCATCTCTTTGGCTGCTGTCGTCGGGTGCACTGGCGCACTGTTGTCTTCAGTTTGCTCTTCGATTTGTTGGGTGTGTGTGTCTATCTGCTCTGAGTGCTTGTTCTGTACGGTGGAGTTTGCTTCCGGTGCAGTCCGGTTTTGTGTGCTCTTGGTTATCTGTGTTGGTGTTTTTGTGAAGGTCTTTGTGTTTGGTGATGCGGGTATGTCTCTCTCGCAATCAAATGAGCGTTTTCATTGCCCTTTCAGAGGACAGGAAGGGTGTAGGGATGGTCGTCCAGCGAATACCGGTCTCACGCCGAAGTATTTCGTTGATCACCTCTCTAGGCATTTCAGTACGTCGGAGGCTGTTGAGAAATATAAGCGAGTCATTTCTTCAGACAGGTTTGTTTAAGACCTACTTGCTGCCAATCTTGAGCAGGCTGGTCGTTGGTTATATGGCATATGTTTGCGTAATCATACAGTACGGATGGCTTGCAAGCATGGAGGTATAGGTATCCCTACTGTCGGGCCAGGGTGTAATGCTAACGGTGAGTCGTTTGTCATCTATGGGATTCCTAGACCGGATGCTTCTTTATGTTCGTCGCCTCCTAGGCATCAGGACTCGCGTGGTATCCGCGCGGCTGATGTAGCTACGCCGAGGGAATTGACTTTTAATGAGCACTTGTTTGAGCGTTTTCTTGAGCAAAGGTTTGTGACCTCCAAAAGTATCCCTTACAAGCTCCGTCTTGAGTTTGGGAGGGTATATCTTGAAGCCCTCTCCAGAGTCATTGCTCAACCATCAGATATTTCTTATTGGGTTCAGTTATTTGTTCTCCCGGCATGTGTACTTAATACAACTACTTTGCGGGACCGTCCTAAAGGTATGAATATTGGGAGGAAGAGGGATTAGGTTGCATCCATGGCTGCTGCCTTGGCCTTGTGGAGAGAGCCGGGAGGGATGCAAGCTCTGGTTCAGAATATTCTCACCCCTAATGCCTCTTACGACTCTAGCTTGGTAAAGAAGAAAAAAGATGTGTCTCAATTTGAGTTGAATGTGGTTCAGTGTAAGTGCAAAATGGGGGATGGTCATTATGCTGCTGCTATTAGGGTCCTCACGTCCTCTGGGGTTGCCCCCATCAATGACGACACGGCTGCGGAGCTCCTTGCTAAGCATCCTATTTCTCCTCCACCGGTTGTTTCGTGTGATCCTCTCATGGTGTCGGCTTTGTCGGTTAGTAAAGAGTTGGTCCTCAATCGCATTAGAAGCTTTCCCAAGGGTACTTCTTGTGGGAGAGATGGTCTTCGAGCGCTACATCTCGTTGAGATTCTGAGTGGGGTCTGTGACGGCATTGCTTGTGAGCTTCTTGGAGCCATCACTAGGGTTGTTAACTTTTTTCTGTCAGGTGCTTGCCCTCGGGTACATGCAGAATTTGTAGCGAGTGCTCCTTTGACACCGTTGTTGAAACCGGGTGGGGGTGTTCGCCCTATTGCAGTAGGTTCTATTTGGAGGAGATTGGTTTTCAAATCAGCTGCTTCTATCGTCACCAAGGAGCTTAGCAGTTATTTGGGCACACATCAGTTTGGTGTGGGCGTGTCGGGCGGTGGTGAAGCTATTCTCCACTCGGTTAACAGGCTTTTACTAGATAAGGGTATGGATAGTGGCATGTCTTTGCTCCTTGTGGACTTCTCTAATGCTTTTAATCTCGTTGATAGAAGTGCTTTAATTCGGGAAGTGCGCGCCCGTTGCCCTTCCATTGCTCCGTGGGTTGAATTCTGCTATGCCCAACCCGCTCATCTCTATTGGCAGGATGTTCCTTTACGCTCTTGTCAAGGTGTGCAGCAGGGTGATCCGCTAGGTCCGCTTTTGTTTGCTCTTGTTCTGCATCCGCTTGTCACCAAAATTAATGCCTTGTGTGCTCTTAACATCAATGCTTGGTACTTAGATGATGGTACTATATCAGGTGACACCAGGGAGGTTGCTAAGGCTCTTGAGATTGTAGTTAGCGAGGGTCCGAGGTTGGGGCTATTCATTAACATTCAGAAAACTGAATTATTCTGGCCGACTGAAGATCCGAGGAGCCATGAAGTTGGTCTGTTCCCATCTGACATTTCTAGACCTAAATTGGGAGTGAAATTGTTAGGCGGACCAGTCAGCAGCAATGATACATTCTGTAATAGCTTGATTATGAAGAGGGTTGACAAGGCGATAGAGGTTCTTAAGGTTGTGAGGAAGCTAGAAGATCCCCAATGTGAATTGCTCCTTTTACGGAATTGTATCGGGGTCTCCAGACTGATGTTTGCTCTTCAAACTTGCCCCTCTCATGCCCTCCCCGGAGCTATACAGTGTTTTGATGATGAGCTTCGGACCTCCCTCGAGCATGCCATTACTGCTGGAGGCCCGGGGTTTGGTCCGTGGCAATGGCGCCAGGCCACACTTCCTTTAAAACTTGGTGGGTTTGGTGTGCTCACGGCTGAGGATGTTAGTCATTTTGCTTTCATCGCATCTCGTCTACAAATAGCTGAACTCCAAACATCCATTTTGAGTAAGTTAGCGCCATCACCTTCCAGACATCCTGACATTAGCTCTGATAGTGTTCTAACCCAAGCTATCTCGAGGTATGTCGCTTGTGTTGGTTCGGATATTGCTGACTTGTTTGTATCCCCCGCCCCCAAAAAAATCATGTCAGTATTGGCGGATCGATACTTCAAGTTCATTGATGACAACTTGGTGTCCACACTCAATCCGACTTCAAGACAGCTGCAGGTTTTACAAGCCGTGAGAGGAGAAAGAGCACATGATTTTTTGTTGACTACTCCCATTGAAGGCCTTTCTCAGACCATGCCGTCTCGCCAATTTCGTTCTGTCCTCCAATACCACCTCTCGATTTCTATGTTTAGTGGGTATCCGACCTGCCCCAGTTGTGAGCTGGACAAGATGGACCCTTTTGGGGACCATGCTCTGCATTGCAGTCGAGGCATCGGGACTAAGCACCGACACAACATGGTCCGAGATGTTTTGGCGGACATTTGTTATAAGGCGGGTATTGCAGTTCAGAAGGAAGCGCGTACTGGTATGAGGAGTGATGATGGTGTTGAGCTGAGGCCAGGTGATTTGTTGGTTTATGGGTGGGACAAAGGTAGGGACACTTGTGTCGATGTGGTTGGGGCTTCGCCATTTACAACTAGAGCTAATGATTCCTTTTTACCTGGCAAGGCGGTTTCCCAAGCGACTGAAAGGAAGGAGAAGAAGTATGCAGTTATTTGTGCTACTAAAGGGTATTGCTTTATGGCATTTGCGTTCTCTACTTTTGGGGAACTGGGAGATGATGCTATTGGCTTTATGAAACGGGTTCAATTGGTTACGAAGAGTCATGGGACGCGGTCTGATAATGGTGATTTCTTATTTCATAGAGTTGGATTTACTATTCAGAAGGGGGTTGGAGCTCAATTTGTTACGAGAGTTCCAACTAACTTTGTGTAAATCATTTTATTAATAATATTTATTAATTTTCTCAAGAAAAAAAAAGAAAAAAAAATAATAATAATGCTACGTTATAACTAAAAAAATATTACTTATTTTTATTGTTATTATTATAAAATAATTATAATTTACAAGAAAAAAATATAATATGATATAATAATAATAATAATAATAATAATAATAATAATAATTTTATTATAAAGTAATTTTATTATTAAATTATATTATAATATTATTTCATAATAATATTATTATAATCAATTATTATTATAAATTGAAAATCATTATTATAATTATAAATAATATTTTCTCAAATAATAATATTATTATTATAAACAAATATTATTATTATTATAAATGGAAGATTATGATTATAATTATAATTATAATATTTGCTCAAAATAATAATACTAATAATATATTATTATTATTCTATAATATTATAATATTATTATTATTATAAAAAAAATTATTATTATTGTTATTATTATTATTTATTATTATTATTATTATTATTATTATTATTATTATTATTATTATAGTAAAAACAAATTACACAAAGTTGGTTGGAAGCCTCGTAACAAATTGGGCTCCAACACCTTTTTGAATAGTAAAACCAGCTCTATGAAAGATAAAATCGCCCTTAACAGACCCACTATCATGACTATTCGTAACCAACTGAACCCGCTTTAGGAAGCCGATAGCACCACCCCCCAACTCCCCAAAGGTAGAGAACGCAAATGCCATGAAGCAGTACCCCTTAGCCGCACAAATATCTGCATACTTTCTCTCCTTCCTTTCCGTTGCTTGAGAGACTGCCAGGTACAAAGGAGTCATTGGCTCTGGTCGTGAATGACGACGCCCCCACTACATCAACACAAGTGTCTCTACCCTTAACCGCACAAATATCTGCATATTATTATGTGCGGGACGGGACGGGACGGGACGGGATTTGCGGGATCCCACCGGGACCGTCCCGCGTTTCGTCCCGCATAATTTTTGCGGGACAGGATTGGGACGGGATTAGCTATTTTGTCCTAAATTCCACCGGGATCGGGACGGGATCGGGACGGGACCGGGACGGGATCAGGATTTGCTGGATTTGTGCCCACCCCTATGGACCACTGCCAGAAGGTTCCTCCTTTTTATTGAAAGGAAAAAAGATCGTTAGATTTAAGATATTTTTCAGTAATAACCTTTACCCATATGTTGGATGGTTCCGCAATGATTTTCCATAGTAATTTCATTTGCAAGGCAATATTCATAGTTTCAGCCTTATACAAGCCGAGACCACTAGCTGAAACATCGGTACAAATCTTATCCCAACTAATGAGAGGTGTGGAAGCAGCAGGTTTATTCCAATAGAACTGTCTATAAATCTTATCCAGTTCAGAAAGAATGGAAGAATGTAACATAAAAGATTGCATTAGAAAAGATGGTTGAGTACTAAGATTTGATTTAATAAGAACTTTGCGGCATTCAGCCGATAAGGAGGATGCTTTCCATTTTGTCAGTTGCGATTTTGTTTTCAACACTATCTGAGCAAAAGTATTTCTATTTGTCCGCCCATTAATAATAGGGCAGCCTAAGTATTTTTCAATCGAGATAGAGTGGGGAATACCCAATCTAGACGAGATGGTAGATATTACCGTTTGGGTAGTATTAGGCGAGACTTGAAAATTTGATTTGTGAAAATTGACTTTTTGGCCAGAAATTTGACAGTATCAGTTCATAATAGTCGATACCTTAAGAGCAGCAGAATCAGAAGCTTTTGCGAAGATGATAATATCATCCGCGAAAGCTAAAAACGGGACTTTAATACCTTTAGTAGAAAAGTGCATACCTAAGTCTTTGTTAGCAGCAGATTCCTTTTGTAAAGAGCGTGCCAAAATTTCAGCAGCTAAAATGAACAAAAAAGGTGATAGCGGATCACCCTGTCTAAGTCCCTTCTGAGGAAAAAATTGGTTAGTCAGACCATCGTTAACCAAAACTGAGAATGAAACTGAAGATACACACTCTTGAATCCAAGATACAAACTTTGGATGAAAGCCGAACTTAGTAAGGATTTTATAGAGGAAGGACCACTCAATCCGATCGTAAGCCTTTTCCATATCCAGTTTAATAGCCATCAAGCCTCCCATCCCTTTTTTCTTACGAAAGGAATGAAACACTTCATGAGCAATAAGGATGTTGTCCTGTATAGACCGCCCTTTTGCAAAAGCACCTTGTAGTGGGTGAACTAGTTTGTCAACTATCGGAGCATCCGAGCAGCCAGGATTTTTGCTATGATTTTATAAATTGTTGAACACAGACTTATAGGTCGGTAATGATTGATTAAAACAGGATCGTCAACTTTAGGGAGCAACGTGATAAAAGTGTGGTTGACTTGTTTCAGCAGCTTGCCTGAAACAAAGAAGGTTTTGACAACCTTAATTACAGATGGGCCAACAATATTCCAGTACTTATGATAGAAACCGGCAGGCATTCCATCAGGAGCAGGAGCTTTGTCCGGGGCAATTGAAAATAGAGCACGCTTAACCTCTGAGTTAGTAACGGGAGCAACTAATGCATTATTATCTAATGGGGAGATTTCGTTTGTTATAACTTGCAGATCAGAGTCAATATTAATTGCGTTTGAATTTGACGAACGAAACTCAGCTTGAAATCACGTTCAAATTCCTGCTTTATAAGACAACTATCAGTAATATGCAAACCATCGACGGTTGTCACAGTTTTGATAACTTTTCTATTTCGCCTTACCGAGGCAATCCTATGGTAGTAACTAGAATTGATGTCCGCTAGCTTAATATGTTTGACTTTTGCCCTTTGACTCCAATAGAGTCGTTGAAAGTCTAGGAGACATTCACGTTTGTTTAAAAGACGTTCTGGAGCATAAGTTTAGAAGCCGAACAATCCGTAAGTAATTGTTGTTGAATTAAAAGTAATTGATCATCAGAAACACGAATTTGTGAAAGAATATTGCCAAAGGTTTTTTTATGCCATTTTTTTGCTAGAGCTTTGAGCAGTTTTGTTTTCTTTACAAGCTTAAACATACACGACCCTGGACGATCGAGACGCCAACCTTGTTTAACAATATTGTGAAAATCCTTCTGCTTGGTCTATGCTAATTCAAACTTGAAAGGTCTGTTAATCACCGAAACAGAGTGACGAAAATCGACCGAGATAGGACAATGATCAGAAGAGGTGAAAGCATAGTTTTTGATGAATAACTTATCGAATTGTAATAGAATATCATTCTGAACAAGGCATCGATCAAGCCTTGCAAATGAATTATCATGGCCAGAAGGCATCTTTATCCCTGTTATCGGGTGGCACATAGGTGATGAGAACTGCAATTGTTTGTGCTTTTGAATTTCAAGGGCTCCGATAAAATGATTTTTGTTTTTTATTTTCCCGAAGCAAGATAAGAGTTAGGAAGGCTTCCGATAAGTCGGGGGCCTTCCTAGAGCGTCTAGGCGGACGAGATCAGCCAGCAGGTGGTCCGACGAGTAGCTATCCTCAGCAGGGTATCCGTAAGCGAGACGAGCAATCCTGTTTGCCACAACATTTGATTCCCTGAAGATATGACGAATAGCAACATTAGTGAAGTATGATAGATCAACCCTCGTATCTGATTGTAGTAGCTCAATGTTCCAGACTGCCATAACATGATTTTTGTTGACCATTTTGAAGAAACTAGTGTTTAGTCCATTATACGAAATACTTATTCTATTAAGTTATTTAAAAAAATAAGGTTGTTAGATACTGACGAAGCTCGATTATATGAGCTTAAAGACTTGGACACTTGTCTTTTTCGTGGGAATTTTACCCTTCGGCCTCCTTCTTCTACCCGTCCTTTGATAGTGGCTGAGAGAGTTCGCCTGCGGCGATCTCCTGTTGAGGAGATTAGAGGTTGTACTACTTTGCTTGAATCAGCCGACCTTGAAGCTATTTCTCAAATTTTCCCATGGCCTGCTGAGTTGGAGTTTTGTCTTCCTGAGCAAGGAGGAGGTTATCTGGATGCATATGAGGATTGTTTGGTTGTCTACGCGGCCAGTTTATCTCAGGGATTCCGACTTCCACTACACCCCTTTTTCGTGGAATTTTTGGGAGAGTACAACTTGAGTCCTGCGCAGATAGTTCCGAATGGTTGGATGTTTTTCACTAGTTTCATTATGAGGTGCATGGAAATTGGGGTTCCTCCTTCCCTGAAGCTGATGTTCAACATCTTTTCTTTGAAAAAGGGATTTCAGGATTCAAGGTTTTATCAGTGTAACTCTAGCTGTAGCTATGTGGAGAGGCTTTCTAGCAAACCCAATTGGAAGCACAAGTGGTTTCTTGTCCGTGACAAATCAGGGAATGGTTTGAACTGTCAGACAGTTCCAGTACGGTTTAGTGCCGTGAAAAACCGGTAGTTCTCGATCTTTCTAAATTCAAAGGATTATTTGCCCACAAGCCTAGGTTTCCTTGGCCTGAGATGATTTATGCTCTTCGTCTTGAGATGGCTGGGTTGAGTCTTTCTCATCCGCGCTTAGGTGTCTTCTTTGTTTCCATTAATCTTCTTTTTAGGGATAAATATTTGTATTTTGTGTCCCACTCACATTAATTGGTTACTTATACTTTGGTGTTTTTGCTTTCAGATTTAATGGATTTGGATTCTCTTTTGAAGCATCACAAAGCGAAAGCCGGGAAAAAGAAGAAAAGCTCAGGCGTCCGTGATCCTTCTCCAACTTCTGAAACAACGCCGGTTGTTAATCTTGCCGCGGTACGTGAACCTAGTGCCCTGGTGGAAGTTACTTCATCAGTTCCTGATCCCCGTGAAAAACGTGCTCGTTCGTCTGTCCCCGTTGCTTCTAAAAAGAAAAGGAAAGTTGGCGAAGTTGCCGAGGCATCCGCTGCGGTTGAAAAGGGTCTTTTTATTGAGGGTGAGGCGAATCTTCCTGAGTTTCCAATTCCTGGATTTGGGATGGCTGATCTTGCCACCCTCGCATTCCCTGTGAAAAAACTTTCATTCAATGAGCAGGGTTATGTTAAGCGATTGGATGCTGTTAATCTTTCAACGCAATTTGACCGGCTTAACCAATGGGTAAGCTATCATTGTATTCGGAGCAACTTCTTCCCCTCCTTTTTATATAAAAGAGATTTAAAGGATTGTCTTTCATTACGTTTATTTTCTTTTTGTTCCAGCTAACGGTGATACAAACTGACGTTGAGAGGCGTCTAGTTTGTAATGAGACGGATCTTGCGAAGAAGGACGTGGAGATAAAAAAGCTGGCCCATCAGGAGCGGATTATTGGGAATACAGTTGGGGACCCGGCTTCAGTTGAAAAATTCAAGAAGAGATCCGTGGATCTTCATGAGGAACTTCAGGCGACCAAATGTAGGGGTTTAAAGAAGGAACGAGATGACTTGAAATCCGCACTGGATGCTGTTCGTCTGCAAGTTAATGAGCTCAAGTTGCGGAGGAATGTTCGCGAAACCTTCTTCAAACAAAACAAGCTGCCATTGATAAGTTGGAGGAGGATTACTCGATTCTTCGCGAGGAGCAATCTATCACAAAGCAGGAACTTGAAACCATTCGATCCCGTTCAGACCAAGATGTGGCTCTTCAATGGCTTCAAACCCCCGCGGGTTTAGAATACTTGTCTTTCGAATGGATCAAAACAGAGATTGGCACATCTTTCCTGTCTTATGTAGCAAAGGCTTGTCTTCAGACTCCAAAGGGTGATGGTATTCTAAAGGACATATGCTTTAGCTATTTTCGAAAGGGAATGATCGCGGGTATCAACCAAAGTGTATCGCGTTCCGAAGCTCACCCTGGGGTTCCTTTGGAGAAGTTCGAACCAAGCATGAGAAGCGCGGATTGGGGGCTTTCAAAGGAAGAGATGGCCGTGAAGAAGTCAGACACTGAGGATGAAGACAATGAAAATGTTGTTGATGAAGCTTAAGCTTTGACCACAACTACTTGATCGTTTAAGTTTTATCCTAGTTTGTTGTATAGGACTAACTCTTTAACTTGGGTGCTTGTTAAGGCCTTTTGGCGTTTCATGGGCTATTTGCTCTTTGCAAAGTTTGGCTTGAAACCTAGACATGATACCTTGCTTATGTAAATTTTTGCTTATCAATGTTCTGGCGCCTTTTCCAAGTGTGAAGAAGGATAGTCCAGATGTACGAAGCTTTCCTAGCACTTGTCTTTAATCCGTAAGATGTGGTTTTCCTTTTTAAGGGCCAACTCCATTCAAAATGATTACCACTTTCAAAACTTTTTGATTGTTTATATTACCCTGGACTCTATGGCTTCAGGGGGGTTTAATCCTTGGGCCTTTTTTCCAGAAAATAGAGATCGCGGATCAGCTTTCTCGACTAGTAAGCTTCTTTTTTTATTTCCTTAAGAAAGTATAAACAGGTTTTTGATTCATGTTTTTTGATCGCGAGCAGGTTTTACCACCTCGATTCGAGGCAGAATACGGGCCGCTACCGCCAGAATGGGCTTTCTTATCTTCATATTTAGTTCGTGACTTCCCAGTGGTGGTATCTTGGAGTGAAAACGGTCTTTTTCAACTCGAACACGGATGGGAAGATTTTCTCACCCTTCATGACCTTAGGATGGGTAGTGCCATGATGTTTTTTCATAGGGGCAATGTTTCTTTTAAGGTTTGTCCGCGTCGTGAGATTAGAGATGACGATGCATCTATTTACAGGTTCGCGTCTTTTTCTAGTGGGTCTTGTTGATTTCCAACAATCAGTGAAGTATGTTTGTAATTTTTATATGGGTTTTGTTTCGCGTGTAACTCGGATTAGAACCGTGATCTTCATTTCCTATCTATTTTGCTTCGAACCCTTGATCGGGCTTAAAGGGAGATCTTTTATTAATCATAATAAATGGAAATGGGTTTGGTGTGCGAAGCACAGATCCATTTAAACCTAATACATCATACTAGGGCCGACTACGCGGCTACATGACTTAAAAGATCAATGATGTCCTACCTCTCCATTCTCGTCGCTGTCAGGGCTTACAACGTCGACTTCAAAAATTGAATCTCCCACATAGGTGAAGATTAGAGCTGACCCTACATGGACTCGATTCTCCTGGGTGAACTCGAACCATCCTTGAGTTAACCAGAAAAGGCCATCCTCGTCCCTCTCCACCTTGACTTCGTGCTCCTGGTCAGAGCGAGACCAGAGCCTAGCTAGAGTGTGCGCATCTTCTTCGAACAGGACGTACACTAAGGGAAGTCGAAGTGTCTGGAGTTGTTCTTCCCTCATGATGACTCGGTAGAAAGCTCAGGGAGGTGCTCCGGGTTCCATCTCTTGAGGGATGTTGTTGATATATTTTTTACTCTTTCATTCTTTGGTTTTTATACCCTCCAAGGTGTGTTTCTAGCTTAGTTTCTGAAGGTTCGATAATGTAAAAACAATGTAGTAAGAAATACTCTAGAAGGGGGGGGGGGGGGGGGGGGGTTGAATAGAGTATGCCCGTTTTTCGCAGAAAGTCTCAAGACTTTTGGAGCTAGTACCAAAACCTTTGAGATAAACCTGAGTCACAAAGTTAAACAATTCGAACCAAGTGCAGAAATAAGGTAAAGCAATAAGTAAAGGACACGAGTAATTGTTTACGAGGTTCAGCACAACTTGGCCTACGTCCCCGCCTAGGGTTCTTCCACAACCCTAGGATTCAAAGGCTTTATTGATTGCTTAGCTTAGGATCCTAATAGCTCACCGAGAAGCCTCTCTCCTATACAATTGCAATCTAGTCAACTCACGTTCCCTTGGAGTCCTAGACCAATCTAGAAGAGCCCCACCTCTCTCAGCTATCTAGTACAATCCTCTAACTCTCGCAAATCAATAGCCTAGTGCAACTTCCCGAGTTATAAACTCTCGAGTAACACTTGAAATGAATATATCCTATAAGCTCACAGTGACTCTCAAAGGCTTTGAAATAAACAACAAACTCTTTGAGCGCTTAGCAGAGAGACACTTGGAAGACAGATCACTTGAATGAATGAAACTCGTGTGTAGCACTTGTGTACTTCTGTCTTCTCCTTCCTTTCCTTTATATGAGAGCATGGAGCGTGAGAATCTTCAGCACCAGATCTTCAACGGCTCCTTTGAATCAGTTTGATCTTCAATCTTCTATATATGGACACTTTGAATCGCCATGATCTATTTTGAACTGATCTCCTCAATGTGTATAAGGAAGGATATAATCTCAACTATACTTCCTGAAAGGTTAGTTCAACACATATATATAATATAACGGAAGTATATAATAATATAAAATAATATTCGGACAAATAATATAGGTTTTGTATTTCATCAACTGTTAATGCGTCAAGGCCTTTGACACAAACGTCCTGTCAAAGCCCTTGAAACATTTATACCATTTTCCATCAAGGGAGGGAGTTATCAATCTCCCCCTTGATGAAAGACAAAACTTGTGCATCCCTGCAACTTAGTCAAACAGATATATCATAAGTAAAATCGGACTAAGTACCTGCAAGGGTTAGACAAATGTTGGATCAAAAATTTTAAAGTAAGAAAACATCCAACCGAAAACCATAAATAAAAAAACCAAGGTCTTCCAAGACCTTTAAGCAGAGGTTTTCAAAGTCTAACGATCATCTCCCCCTTTTTGTCTTTCAACAAAGGGCGGAGGTAAAACAGTCACCAAAAGTTACCAAATGTTTTGAAAACGTTTCCAACAAACCAGCAAAAGTAACGAGTTTTAGGGGTGGGATAGGGTGGGTTAAGGTTTAGGCTTAGTCATCCGGAGCATCATCAGTGAGCCTCGTCCACAGTCCTTCCAGCATCTTTGAAATCCCGCTCATCTCCGTCAACACCTCCTTCTGCAGCTCCTTAATATCCAGGCGAACCTCCTCCAAGCCCAACTCTAGGTTGTCCATGCGTTCATCGAAAGCTGGAGCAGTGGGAAAGGCTTTTGAAGGAGTGGCAAGACTCAAGGTCCCTTGGGGAGACCGAGTGATGCCAATCTTTTCAAGGCCTTTAGAGTCGAACATACCCGTATGACGCAGCTGCTCTTCATTTTTGACATCAATTCCAGAAGCTTTGAAGATAGGGGTCAAAAGGGTAGCAAAGGGGAGGGGAGAGCCTTTTCTGGCTTTTCTGGCATGAGCCATGGTTCCAAGGATGGTGTTGGCCAGATCAGGATCAAGGCCATTTAGAATGCGGTAGAGCAGGACCATGGCATTGTCGGTTAGGAGTGAGCCAGAGTTAAGACGGGGTAAGAGGCATCTAACAATGATGTTAAAGATAATTTTTGCCTCAAGGGTTAGGGATGAGTGGGTGAGTTGCTTTGAGGTGCTGTTGGATGCTTCGGGTAGGAGATATTTGGCTCGGGCTAGGATGATGCAATTTTCTTTTGAGGGGTGGATTTCAGCGGGTGGAACTGGTGTAGGTAAGCCTAGGGAATCTGCAAAATCATTAGAGTTGAGAGAGATTCTAACCCCTTTGACGACAGACTCCAAAGACCAACCATCAGTGTCGTTCTTGGCTTTTAGGTTAATGTAGAAGAGTCGGGTAAGCTCGGGGTAGTAAACAGTCTCAAGGTTAAGAAGGGTCCAGGCTGGGGATTTTTTGAGGAGCTCAATGCAAGGTAACTTCAAAGCTTCAAAGAACTCAATATCTAAAAAATCTGAACAGCTAACCTTACAAGTTCTAAACTCGTCTACCCACTTACCAGCAGTCTCAGCATCTTGAAACCAAGAGGAGGGCAAGGATTGATTTACCTGGATATAGGCCGGGGGGTCTGCGTTCTTTCTGCGCGCAACTGTTGGAGCAGCTCTCTTGACAGGCGCTACAAGACTCTTGACAGGGCCCTTCCTGGTACGCTTGGGAGATGGAGGCTTGACTGGAGCAGGGGCTTTCCGCTTCTTCGGAGACGGGGGAGGAGGAGGAGAAGGAGAGGGAGATTCTTCCTCCTCTTCCTCAGACCCCGAGTCCTCACCGGACCCCGCTTCATCTCCTTCAGGTTCCTCGTCCTCTCCAGATCCCTCTTGCTCTTCCTCTTCTTCTTCCTCAGGCTCCTCCTCGGACTGAGCCTCCTCTGCTTCAGCTTCCTTCCGAATTCGCTCAGCTTCTTCCTCGGCCAGTTTCTTAGCAATCTCGGCCTCTTCATCGGCCTTTTTCTTCCTTAGGGCCTCCTCCTCGGCTTCCCTGGCAGCGTCTCTTTCCAGGGCGGCATCAAGGTCGTCTTCCTCCTCTTCCTCGTCTGGTTCCTCAGCCAAGATCTTCCTCTTCCCTTTCTGTTTAGCACTGATCGGCTTCTTCGCAGAGCGCTTTTGAGAGCCTTTGGGAACAATGGCCGAGCTCTCAGCAATGGTGCTCTGGACAACGGTTGGGATAATGGCTTGAGGAGCGGGTTCAGGTATGGGAGAGGTAGCAGTGGCCTGACGTCCCTTGGGGGTGGCGCCAAGTCGTTTGGGTGTGACAGTTTTCTTGGTTTTGGGTGCCATGGAGAAAATCGGTAAGGGTTTCTTGAGAGGCGATTGAGAGGTTGAAGATGAAGAGGTGAAAGGGGTTTGGGTAATTTCTGTGGTGAGGAGAAATCGGGTACAGGATTTGGTTTAAGTAGAGAGAGGGTGACGGATTGATGGGATGGGTTTAGGGTTCCAAGGAAAGAAATCATTACATTGCTAAGATTTGAAAGGTTTTCAAATTCAAATTCAAATAACCATTAAAATCGGACAAGGTAACTAAAAAATCTATTTCCAAAAATAAAATATCTTTAGCGGTTTAAGGCAATTTTTGAAATCCGATTAAAACAAATATAATTGATTAAATATCTAAAAAGATATTAACCAAAAATTATGATTCGATAAATGTACTCCACCATTTAGTTCACACACCTTGACATGGTTCTCAAGGGTCTTGACACTTAGTAGATTTTATCTTTCGTAAAGGGAAAGCTCCCCCTACGAAAGTGCATCCTTGTTAAGCATCCCAATCTCTCGTCTAATGAAGGTGAACCTGTCCTCTGCCAAAGGCTTAGTGAAAATGTCAGCCCATTGATAATCAGTAGAAATAAAAGATATGGACACATCACCTTTTTCAACATGATCTCTAATGAAATGATGCCTTACATCAATATGCTTGGTCCTTGAATGCTGAACAGGATTCTTAGTGATGGATATGGCACTTGTATTGTCACACTTAATTGGGATACCTTTGAGGTTGATGCCAAGATCTCGCATTTGTTGAGCTATCCAAAGGATTTGGGAGCAACAGGCTCCAGCTGCAATGCATTCGGCTTCTGCAGTGGATAGAGCAACTGAATTTTGCTTCTTTGAGTGCCAACTGATCAAAGATGCTCCTAAGAATTGGCAACATCCTGATGTGCTCTTCCTATCCACCTTATAGCCTGCAAAATCTGCATCAGAATATCCAATTAAAGTGAAATCTTTTTGCTTTGGGTACCATAGTCCAAGCTCCTTAGTGCCATTGAGATATCGAAAGATCCTCTTCACAGCCACGAGGTGAGATTCTTTAGGATCAGCTTGAAACCTAGCACACATGCAAACACTAAACATGATGTCAGGTCTACTAGGCATGAGATATAAGAAAGATCCAATCATTCCTCGATACTCCTTTTGATTGACACTTGTTCCAGTCTTGTCTTGATCTAGAGACAATGTTGAGCTCATGGGAGTCTTTGCTGCTTTGGATTGATCCATCTTGAATTTCTTCAAGAGATCCTTAGTGTACTTGCTTTGGTTGACAAAGATCCCTTTCTTGGATTGATGAACTTGTAATCCCAAAAAGAAGTTGAGTTCACCCATCAAGCTCATCTCAAATTCACTGCACATGATGCCAGAAAATTCCTTGCACAAAGATGTGTTAGTAGCACCAAATAATATATCATCAACATAAATTTGAATAACCAAAATGTCATTTCCTTTGGTCTTGATAAAAAGAGTCTTGTCGATCAACCCCCTTTTAAAATCATTTTCTAAAAGGTATTTTGACAAGCGCTCATACCAAGCTCTTGGGGCTTGTTTCAAACCATAAAGCGCTTTGTCAAGTTTATAAACATGATTGGGAAATTCTGAATTTTCAAAACCTGGGGGTTGAGCCACATATACTTCTTCCTCTAAGAAACCATTGAGAAAAGCACACTTGACATCCATTTGATATAACTTTATGCTCATAAAAGATGCAAATGCTAATAAAATGCGAATGGCTTCAAGCCTGGCTACGGGAGCAAAGGTCTCCTCGTAGTCAATACCTTCCTCTTGATTGTAGCCTTGAGCAACAAGCCGTGCCTTGTTCCTCACAACCTTGCCATTCTCATCTAGCTTGTTTCGAAACACCCATCGAGTGCCAATGACTGATTGATGCTTTGGCCTAGGCTTCAAGGTCCAGACTTTGTTCCTTTCAAATTCGTTAAGCTCACTTTGCATAGCAATGATCCAGTCTGGCTCCTGAAGTGCCTCATCTACCTTCTTTGGCTCAATAAGAGAAACAAACGCATGAAAAGCACAAAGATCTTTAAGTTTAGAACGAGTTTAAACACTAGAAGTAGGGTCAGAAATGATATCCTTTAATGAGTGTGATGAGGAGTATTTGAATTTTCTTTTGCTAGTCTCAGCTCCTTGATTCGTCACACTTGTAGGATTGACTTGTAGTGCATCTGACTCCGTGGTCCTATTAGGTTCAGTTACAGCAGTTTCTGACGTCTCAACACTGTTGGATTGGACACCAAGGGCTTTGGACGAATCTTCAACACCTTGGGCCAATTCTTCAGTGTTAAGAATCGGTTCCTGCATGTTCCTCTTCTCTGTGTTCTTGGTAGCAGCAACGTCACCTTCCTCGTTCTCTTCATGGATGTTAAGATCTATATCTGCAACACTTTCACTCAAAGCACCGTCATTGCATTCATAAAAAATAACATGTATACTTTCTTCAACAACCTGGGTCCTTTTATTGAAGATTCTATAAGCTTTTCTACTCGTGGAATAGCCAAGAAATATACCTTCATCACTACGCGCATCAAATTTCCCAAGGTTATCTTTTCCATTGTTATGAACAAAACAAGTACAGCCAAAGGGTTTAAAATAAGATATAAGTGGTTTGCGGCCTTTGAAAAGTTCATAAGGAGTTTTCTTTAAGATAGAACGAATAAGACAACGATTCAAAATATAGTTAGCTGTGTTAACAGCTTCAGCCCAATAGGTTTTAGGTAATGCATTTTCTAAAAGCATAGTCCTGGCCATATCCTCTAAGGTGCGGTTCTTGCGTTCCACAACCCCGTTTTGTTGAGGTGTCCTAGGAGCGGAAAAGTTATGGGAGATGCCATATTTAGCACAAAACAAATCAAATTGAAGTTGATCAAACTCCCTACCATGATCACTCCGAATAGACACTATGGGCTCATTTCTTAAAGTTTGTAACTCCTTACAAAGTTTTGAAAACTCAAATAAGGCCTCTGATTTTTCTTTCAAAAATGCAACCCAAGTATATCTTGAAAAATCATCGACAACAACTAGCATGTACTTTTTACCATTGGGAGATTTGACTCGCATAGGACCACATAAATCCATATGTAAAAGTTCAAGGGGTCTAGAAGAACTTACAACCTTTTTGGGTTTGAAGGAGCTACGTGTTTGTTTACCTCGTGTGCATGCATTGCACATATCAATACCTTTGAAGTCCATTTCAGGTAGTCCTCTTACAAGCCCTTTGGACACAAGCTTCTGTAGCGTATGTGGACTCACATGACCGAGTCTCCTGTGCCAAAGCTTTGGATCGTCCGTCAAAGCCTTTAAACAGGTTAAGCTTCCTTGTGCCACTTGATCAGCATTTACGGCGTATATGTTGTTGTAACGATATGCAGTCAAAATAACTTCACCTGTATCTTCTCTGCACACTATACATCTTTTCTTGTTAAATCTGACATTGTTACCACTATCACATAATTGAGAAACACTAAGCAGATTATATTTTAAACCATTAACAAGATAGACATTTTTAATACTATGGCTGGAATCACTTCCAACACTACCAATACCAACGATGTCGCATTTTCCTTTGTCACCAAGAGTGATTGTTCCCGTGGATTTCTCCTTTAGATCATGAAAGAGAGAACTCTTCCCACTCATATGCCTCGAGCATCCACTATCAATAATCCATTTGTGTTCTTTCACCTTGGTGATCTCCTGCAAAACAAACATCAACCTTTGTGGCTAGACCAATAAGCAAATTTGGATCCATTGTTGGGATAAACCATATTTGGTAAAATAGTGCCTTTGGGGACCCAAACTTGTGTTATCCGTTCTTTTCTCAAATGTACAGGAAATGTATTGCGGATAATATAAGGATCCTTTCTTCTATAGGGGCAGGTCTCTTTTACATGTCCCTTTCTAGCACAATGATGACATATAGGAGAGGTTCTGCTTCCTTTTGCCTTTACAAAAGTGGTAATGTGTTGCTTCTTTAAAAACTTTGGATTGTAACCAATACCACTTTTGTTTAGAGAGCTTTGATGCTCACCCAACATCTTATCAAGAGTGCCTTTGGATTTGGTAAAACTTATGAGGGCTGTCTGTTGGTCTAGAATCTTATTATTCAGGGAGATCTTCTCGTTCTCTAAGTCCTGATGCTCATTTCTTAGAGAGGAGAGATCTTGCTTGAGTTCAGATTTCTCCGAGTCAAGCGTCTTGACTTTAATGTCAAGACCTGAATAAGAAGCTTCAAGACCTTTGACCCTCATAGACAGATCCTCAATAGTTCTTTCCTGGTCCACAGTTTTCTTAATAAGAATGTTAGTTTGGGCAATAAGCTTCTCTTCATTGGCAATCATATTTGAAAGGAATTCCGATAATACCTCTTTTGGACTTTCCATAAGTTCTCTTACAGTAGCTTCAAACTTTTCATCGTGGGATTCATCTTCTGAGGCCATAAGACAAATGTTGGCCTTCTCATCGTCGGAGTCAGAGTCGGAATCACTCCAAGTAGCCACCATGGCTTTCTTCTTCCATTTGTCACCTTTCTTGGGCTGGCTCTTTGTCTTTTGAGGGCAGTCCTTCACAAGATGATCTGTTTCACCACATTCAAAACAAGACAACGGTTTAGTCTTCTTTTCATACTTGTTGTATTGAGGCTTACCTCGAAATTTTGAAGACTCTGATCCATCCTTGTTGTTGAATTGCTTCTTTATTTTGAGAATTCTAGCAAGGCCTCTTGTGATAAGAGCAAAAGGATCATCCTCATCGTCATCCTCATCTTCGGAATCAGATCCATCCTTGGGCTCATCCTTCTTAGACTTGAGTGCCAAGTTCTTAGTGCTAGCTGGAAGTTCTCCATCGTCTTCATTAAGGATCATCTCATGCGTGATCAGCTTTCCAAGAAGGTCATCAAGGGGTAGAGTGGTGAGGTCCTGGGCTTCCTCTATAGCTGTTACTTTAGGACCCCATTTCTCCTTTGGAAGGCACCTCAGTATCTTCCTCACTTTCTCAACGTTGGTAAAGCTCTTGCCGAGAGAGTCAAGGTTGTTGGTGATTTCTGTGAATCGTATGAACATAGCTTTGATTGACTCATCTGACTTCATCTTAAAGAGCTCATATTTTCGAAGGAAGATGCTGATCTTGGTGTCTTTCACTTGGCTCGTTCCTTCATAGGTGACAACCAACTTGTCCCAAATCTCTTTAGCTGACCTACAAGAAGAGATACGGTTAAACTCATCAGTGCTTAGACCACAATAAAGTAAGTTAATAGCCCTGTAGTTTTTGGAGATGGTTTCAAGATCTGCTTGGTTGTATTCAGACTCCTTCTTTGCAACTTTGGTGTCATTTGGTCCTTCCTTTTCTGGGATCTTCGGACCATTCTCTATATTGTTCCAAAGCTCTAGATCTTGGTCTATGATGAACATCTTCATCAAAGATCTCCAGTGGACGAAGTTGTTTCCTACAAAGAGTGGCGGTCTGCTTGTGGACCTTCCCTGTGCAAATCCTCCGCTTGCTTCACCAGACATGATCGAAAACTCACAAGATTGTTAGATCAAAAACAGTGAGTAAAGCTCTGATACCAATTGAAGGTTCGATAATGTAAAAACAATGTAGTAAGAAATACTCTAGAAGGGGGGGGGGGTTGAATAGAGTATGCCCGTTTTTCTCAGAAAGTCTCAAGACTTTTGGAGCTAGTACCAAAACCTTTGAGATAAACCTGAATCACAAAGTTAAACAATTCGAACCAAGTGCGGAAATAAGGTAAAGCAATAAGTAAAGGACACGAGTAATTGTTTACGAGGTTCAGCACAACTTGGCCTACGTCCCCGCCTAGGGTTCTTCCACAACCCTAGGATTCAAAGGCTTTATTGATTGCTTAGCTTAGGATCCTAATAGCTCACCGAGAAGCCTCTCTCCTATACAATTGCAATCTAGTCAACTCACGTTCCCTTGGAGTCCTAGACCAATCTAGAAGAGCCCCACCTCTCTCAGCTATCTAGTACAATCCTCTAACTCTCGCAAATCAATAGCCTAGTGCAACTTCCCGAGTTATAAACTCTCGAGTAACACTTGAAATGAATATATCCTATAAGCTCACAGTGACTCTCAAAGGCTTTGAAATAAACAACAAACTCTTTGAGCGCTTAGCAGAGAGACACTTGGAAGACAGATCGCTTGAATGAATGAAACTCGTGTGTAGCACTTGTGTACTTCTGTCTTCTCCTTCCTTTCCTTTATATGAGAGCATGGAGCATGAGAATCTTCAGCACCAGATCTTCAACGGCTCCTTTGAATCAGTTTGATCTTCAATCTTCTATATATGGACACTTTGAATCGCCATGATCTATTTTGAACTGATCTCCTCAATGTGTATAAGGAAGGATATAATCTCAACTATACTTCTTGAAAGGTTAGTTCAACATATATATATAATATAACGGAAGTATATAATAATATAAAATAATATTCGGACAAATAATATAGGTTTTGTATTTCATCAACTGTTAATGCGTCAAGGCCTTTGACACAAACGTCCTGTCAAAGCCCTTGAAACATTTATACCATTTTCCATCAAGGGAGGGAGTTATCAGTTTCTATCGCCCATAGTTGTGATCCGACCTAAGCGTGATATTGTGGATTGTTTCAGTTACTTTAGAGATATTTACCAAGGCTTCTGCAGAGTTTTTGACATGACTTTTTGCTGTTTTCGATAGAATGGTGCTTTATTCAAAGCGAACGTGTTCCTCTATTTTCTCAATTTTGGAGCACGCGTCAGTCATGCACCTCTCAAAGGAGTTACTATTTCCATGTGAATAATAAAACAAAAGGATGGATTGTTGATCCGTTCTCTCTCTTTGGAATGCGAGGCTCTACAATCGTTCCTCCTTTAACGTTTAGGGCCCCTATGGTCCCTTCCCGCGGAGTCCGGTGGGCCCTAAACGTTAAAGGAGGAACGATTGTAGAGCCTCGCATTCCAAAGAGAGAGAACGGATCAACAATCCATCCTTTTGTTTTAAAGAGAATACAACCTTACCGTCCTCTTTCAAGCGATCGATTACTCGAAGCAGCTTGTGAGGATGGTAAGGTTGTATTCTCTTAAATCTTTATTTTCGTTTATTTTGTTTTAATCGTGCGCCTTTCTCCTTTCTTTTTTTGCAGCTTTTGCCGCTTAGATTCAAAGAGGAATATGAGGATGCCCTTCCTGAGCAAGTGTTGCTTTCTTCTCATCTGTTAGTGGATTTTCCAGTTTCTATAGAGCGGCGAGCTTCTGGGCTTCTTTACTTGGGCCGCGGATGGAATGATTTCGCCGAGTCCCATGGTTTCGAAATGGGTTCGTCCATGGTCTTTATCCATAATGGTCGTGCTTGTTTTGAAGTTCAGGTTATGGATTTGGACGAGGGAGATGGAGTTGTTGATCGCGCGGGACCATCTATACAAGATCATCCTGTGAATGGTTTTTACCCTTAGAGAACTATGGTTTTTCTATTAACTTTGTTTTTGTTGTAATAGTTCTAAATAAAATCAGAGACTTTGTTAATGGTAGGTGGCCCTTGATACTCTGTCACTTTAATTTTTCTTAGGGTAACCTTCCCTAATTTTTCCGCGGATATCAAAATGATCCGCTTGTTCCTTTTCCTTCATGGTTTTTTCCTATCGATTTTCTTCTTTGGCTCATTTATGAAGGTTACTTAAAGCTAAACTGACATTATCTTAAATCAGGCTAGGAGATAGATAAAGTAACCTCCTTTAAACTAAACTCCCTTAGATTCTTTTGTTCACGGGTCTTGTTTTTTCCAGTGGGTATTCCGTCGTTTGACAGGACATATGGGTTCCTCTGTGCACTGTGTTATTCTGCAAAGCGGAACACATTTTTATTCGTCTCGAACTTTGCCTCGCGTGCTTCTGGCTTTATCGAGAATTTTGTCTAGGCTTGCTAGGTGCCTTCTTCATTGTTTGGTGTTAACCTGGTCAGCTTGCATGGATGGCTTTTATAAATTGAAGGTATCGGGGAGTACTTCATTTACTTAATTTTTCTTCAATATGTCGGCTTTGGATCAGGCAAGCTGGTCATTTTTCGAGCCCATCCGCTTCCCTGAGCAACTACATCGTTTGGTTAGTTTTCAGCATTGAATCAGTTTTCTCCTTATCTTTCCAAATGTTTTTCGACTTTTCTGAAACTTGATCGACTATTTTTCTTTTCTTTTGGTTTGCTTAGTCTCTTCCGCTGCGTTTTGAAGATGAGTTCCATCCGGACCTTCCTAGGAACATTCTTCTGTCGTCTAGAATCTTGCGGGACTTTTCTGTGGAAGTTATTCGCGGAGATTACATGGTTCTTTACTTAGGTGGTGGGTGGAATGATTTTGCATGTTCGCATAGCATCGACGTTGGTTCTTCCGTAACCTTTATTCATAGAGGAGGGGTTCACTTTGAAGTCCGTATTCTAGATGCTGTAGGGAACGAAGTGGACGCGGAGTGGGCTCCTCCTCATACGGAGGGTCCGCTTTCGAATGGATTCCGCTTGAGCCAGGGCAGGACTCGTCTTATCCCGACAAGGCCTCGGCGGAGGTGAAATAAGGATGCTTACTGGGCCTTTCTAGTTTTTCTTCTTTCGTGATGTACTCCTTTGTTGTTTGCTCGTTTGGTTTCTGGTGACCACAGGTTGCGGTAGTGGTTCCCGCGGTAATAAAAACCCTTATGATCCCTTGGATTTAATGACTCAGTTTTTACTAAACAGATGTTAAAATCAAAGAGTTATCGTGTTGTTAAGCTCCCAACGCAGAGCCAAGCTCCAGCATCATAGGGATTTGCTGAAAAACTCATCTCAGAGAGAAAGATTGCTTTGATCGGAAGTCTGACGCGAAGCCAAGCTCCAGCGTCCTAGGGACTTGTTGAAAGACTCGTCTCTGAGAGTCAGATTGCTTCGATCGGAGGTCCGACGCGGACCCAAACTCTAGCATCCTAGGGACTTATTAAAAAGCTCATCTCCGAGAGTCAGAT
The DNA here is from genome assembly GCA_963922045.1 of Persicaria maculosa. Lineage (NCBI taxonomy): Eukaryota > Viridiplantae > Streptophyta > Magnoliopsida > Caryophyllales > Polygonaceae > Persicaria > Persicaria maculosa. The sequence continues at coordinate 69,285,818 of OY998259.1, read as the reverse complement.
TGCTTCGATCGGAGGCCCGACGCGGAGCCAAGCTCCAACGTCCTGGGGACTTGTTGAAAGGCTCATCTCCAAGAGTCAGATTGCTTTGATCGGAGGCCCGACGCGGAGCCAAGCTCCAGCGTCCTAGGGACTTATTGAAAAGCTCATCTCTAAGAGTCAGATTGCTCCAATCGGAGGCCCGACGCGGAGCCAAGCTCCAGCGTCTTAGGACTTATTAAAAAGCTCATCTCCGAGAGTCAGATTGCTTCGATCGGAGGCCCGATGCGGAGCCAAGATCCATCGTCTTAGGGACTTATTAAAAAGCTCATCTCCGAGAGTCAGATTGCTTCGATCGGAGGCCCGACGCGGAGCCAAGCTCCAGCGTCTTAGGGACTTATTAAAAAGCTCATCTCCGAGAGTCAGATTGCTTCGATCGGAGGCCCGACGCGGAGCCAAGCTCTAGCGTCCTAGGGACTTATTGAAAAGCTCATCTCCGAGAGTCGGATTGCTTCGATCGGAGGCCCGACGCGAAGCCAAGCTCCAACGTCTTAGGGACTTTGTCGAAAAGATGATGTGATGAAGTTTCAAGAAAGCGCCCACTAACCGCTTATTTATAACTGTTGCGGTGGCGACTAAGATTCTTTCCATGCTTACAAACCTAGATTATTACATATAGTATTTCTTCAAGTTTTCGACATTCCAGGTTTTGTTTAAGACCACGCCTTCTGGGGTGCCAAGTTTGTAAGCTCCCTCCTGGATCACCTTCATGACAATGTATGGCCCTTCCCAATTGGCATCAAGTTTTCCTCCGGTGGATATTTGTCGGAGCACTAGGTCACCTTCTTTGAACTGTCGCGGATGGACTCGCCTGTCGCGGTATCTGGATAGACGTCTTTTGTTCTCTTGTTCTTTTAATGTTGCTACCATCCTGCGTTCTTCTATGAGATGCAATTCAATTTCCAGAGCTTCATCATTTGTCTCCTGGTCATATGCTAGGATTCGTGCCGACGGGACCAGTCTTTCCACCGGAATGACTGCGTCTGTTCCATAAACTAGAGTGAAAGGGGTTTCTCTGGTTGGAGTTTTTGCTGAGGTCCTGTAGGACCAGAGAACTAATGGTAAAAGTTCTGCCCAACGCCCCTTCACCGTACTCCTAAGTTTTTTCTGTATTCCATGCAGTAACTGTCGGTTGGTTGTTTCTGCTTGCCCGTTCGTCTAGGGATGGGCCACGGATGAGAATTTGAGGTTGATGCCCAAACCTACACAAAAATTTCTCATAGATCCGCAATCAAATTGTGGACCTTGATCTGTGATTATTTAGTCTGGCACCCTAAATCGGCAAACTATGTTCTTCCATAAAAATCTCCTCACCTTTTCTGCGGTGATAAGCCCCATGGCTTCGACTTCTACCCATTTTGTGAAATAGTCCACCAAAACAAGCACATATTTCAATTGTCCCGGGGCAGTCGGAAATGGACCTAGAATGTCCATTCCCCAAACAGAAAAAGGGTATGCTCCGAATATACTCTTCATTGGTTCCGCGGGGAGATGCTTCAAATTTCCAAACCTTTGGCACGCGTCACACTTTTGAATGAAAGCTTGGACGTCCTGCTTCATGGTTGGCCAGTAATATCCAAGTCTCGTAATTTTCGTTACCAAAGCTCTCCATCCCTGGTGATGGGCACAAACGCCAGCGTGCAGTTCTTTCACGACAATCCCACCTTCTTCTACCGAGATACACAACAAGTTTGGGAGGCAGTAGCCTCTTTTATAGAGTTTTCCCTCTCTGACGGTGAAGCGGGCTGCTTTTGTGACAACCTGTCTGGCCACGTCTTTTTCCGATGGTAATATACCTTTTCCTAGATAGTCCGCAAGCGGGGTCCTCCAATCTCCTTCCTCATTTATTTGGACATGATAAACCTCTTGAATAAGTCTGCGACTGTTCTTTCTCTCGAGGAAAACTTCTTCTCCTACTTCCGCATGCATGACAGCCCCCATTCAAGCTAGTGCGTCCGCCTGTTGATTGTCATCTCTTGAAATTACCTTTAAACTAAAACTCATGAAAGCTTTTGACAGTGCTTGTACTTTTCTTTGATAATCGGGCATCAAACCAGTTCTGGCCTTATACTCTTCTGTTATCTGCCGCGCCAGGACTTCTGAGTCAGTGTAGATGGACACTTGTCTGGAACCTTTGACCAAGGCTATCTCAAGTCCTGCGAGCAGAGCCTCATATTCAGCCTCATTGTTCGTAGCCTGAAAGTTCAATTTATAAGCATAGTTAAATTGTTGTTCATCAGGTGCAGTGAGGGTAACTCCGGCTCCGCATCTGTCTTTGGTGGCCGCCCCATCGACCTTAAGTGTCCACTCGCTCCTTTCCGCTTGATCACCTACTTCAAAACTTGTTTCGCGGATGAAGTCGGCCAGGGTTTGGGTCAATGCTGCTCACCGTGGGACATACTCAATTTCGAACTCTGTTAATTCTACTGCCCACTTCATCATTCTTCCTGACAGGCACGGGGAATGGAGGATTTGTCTCAAAGGTAAATCAGTCCATCACTCTGACGATATGATCCTGAAAGTAGGGTTGCAGCCTTCGTGCTGCGAACACTAGACATAAAATCATTTTCTCCACTGGTTCATATCGCGTCTCGGCGTCTTGCAGGACTCAACTAATGTAGTACACAGGATACTTTTCTTCGCGTGTTAAGACCGCGCTAATAGTGATGCTCTTAACCGCCAAGTAAAGATATAAAGTCTCCTGCTTTTCTGGTTGCTGCAGAGTGGGCAATGTTGACAAAAAGACTTTCAAATCTTTGAATGCTTTGTGTAACTCTGGGGTCCATTGTATTGGACCATTTTTCTTGAGCAAGGAAAAGAAAGGCATGGATTTATCCGCGAGACATGAACAAAAACGGCTCAAGTAGTTTACTGCTCCATTTAGGGACTGCACCTCCTTGATGGTCCGTGGTGGTTGGAGGTTCTGGACTGCGGTGATTTTTTCGGGGTTTACGTCAATTCCTCGATGCTGACCATAAAACCAAGGAATTTTCCAGAATCAACTCCAAAGACACATTTTTCTGCATTGAGGTTAAAACCTCCTCGACGGAGGGAATCAAACGTTTCTTGCAGGTCTGCCGCGTGATCTTTTGCTCTTAACAACAATACCATCCACATATATAGACACATTTCTCCCAATTTGTCCGCAAAAGATCCGATCAACTGTTCTTTGAAACGTTGCTCCAGCATTTCTGAGTCCGAAAGGCATGACCCGATAGCAAAATATTCCTTGGTTGGTGATGAAGGTCGTTGCCTTTTTATCTTGCGGATCAAGGCGTATTTGATTGTACCCAGAGTAAGCATCAAGAAAGCTGAGGACTTTGTTGCCCGCGGTCCCATCAACGAGCTCGTCTATGGATGGTAATGGGTAACTGTCCTTGGGCAGGATTTATTGAGGTCGGAGAAATCAATGCACATCCTCCCTTTTCCATTAGACTTTTTCACCAAAACCACATTCGAGAGCCAGTTTGAATCTTCCACCTTTTCAATGAAACCGGCTTCTAAAAGTTTATCAGTTTCCTCTTTTGCAGCGGCTGCCTTCTCGGGGGCCATTTTTTTTTTAGCAACGGGGGCCATTTTTCTTTTCTTCTGTACTATGGGTTTCGTTCCTGGATGGATCCTTAAAGTGTGTAACGCAGTCGCGGGTGGGACTCCCAGGAGATCTCGTGGAGTCCATGCGAAAACATCCCTTGACCTTGCTATGATCTCTAAGACCCGTTCTTTCTCCTTCGGCTTTAGTGCTTGTCCCACATAGATCTTTTCTTCTGGATTTGGAAATGGTGCGTAGACAGTCCTCTCATCCGCGATTGGTATTTTCGCCTCTGTTGGTCTAACTTCAAGCTCAGGTTCCGATGGCTCCGATGGGTTACTGTCTCCCACCACGGATTCACACTTCTCACTGATGCACATTACTTCTTTTTTCTTCTTAATGGAGGTTAAATAACAACTTCTGCTTTCAGGCTGCTGTCCGCAGACTTCGCCTACTCCTCCCCCTAGTAAAGGGAATTTCCCAACGAAGTGGTAGATGGACACTATCATCTGGAATTTATAGAGTAAAACGCGTCCCAGCAAAGCGTTGTAGATGGTCGGTATTCTTACCACCGTAAAAACGATATCCTCCATTCGCCTTCTTGGAACTGTTCCCATGACTACTGTTAATTCGATTGTCCCAGCCACCTGTACTTCTCCTCCAGAGAAGGTGACCAGAGTGCCTGCATAAGGTTTTAACGATCCCGCGGAGATTCCCATCTGAGTAAAAGCATCCCATGACAGAATATCAACAGAGGAACCAGTATCAAAAAAATGATTTCCTCGTGCGGCGTCGAAGAAATCTGTGCGTGGATGACTAAAGGGTCTGAGTGCGGCATTCTTACTTCCTCGGCATCCTTAGGGAAAAAAATGATTTCCTCGTGCGGCGTCGAAGAAATCTTTCTTCTCGACGCGGATGGTGGTTGTCTTCCTTCTCGCTCATAGTTCTTATTTTCTTGTCTACTTACTCCTGTCATGGAGTATCCTCCGGCAAAGGTATTTATGAATCCCTCAAGCTCTGGTATGTGACCTTCTCCCGGTCTTCTGAGTCCTTCCTGGTTTCTTGGTGCTTGGTTAACGGATCCTTGCATAGTGGGGAAACGATTGTGCCTACCTCCGCGCCACCTTCGCCCCCTGCCCCTTCCTCGATTGAAAGGAGGGGCCTCCGCCTGCTGATTTTGAGGACCTCGGTTTTGATTTCGTCGGTGGGGAGGGCCGTCCGGGCGAGAATCGTAATTTTCCCAATCTGGTCCTCGATCGAATCGATCCTCCCTTCGCGGTGGATACCTTTGTTCTTGATTTCGATAAGCACTTTCTCGTGGATGATAAGACCGCGAATGATCAATCTCGTGTCTTCGTGCATCCTCTCTTTGACGGGATCCCTGACCTCTTTCAGAATTCATATGTACTTCATCGCGGTGAGAACGAAAAGATTCTTCATTGTCTTCTTTCGTGAGCGTGCACTTCCAAAATGAGATTTGAAGATGTGGGTTAACTGGGCGAAACTGGCCACAGAGTTTTTGGGTAGGTTGGTAAACCATGTGAGGGCTATCTTCGTCAGTGTTGAGGCGAAAGTTCGGCACATCATGGCATCGTTGTATTCATTTATCCCCATTGCGGTCGTAAAGTGACACAAATGATCTTCGGGAACGGTTGTTCCATCATACTTCATTAAGCCCACATCCCTCCATCTATTTGGTACAGCCACGGAGCAGACTTCTCTAGTGAAAACAGAAGGCAGGATCGCCGGACCTTCCGTTTTCATGTTTGTTGAATCTGATTTGGTGGAGGTGGAAACGTTCGTGGATCACTCTCCGCGTCTATGTTTGATCGTGTGCTGCCACTTGTCATTCTGCCATGAGTGGTGTGGCATTGTATAGCCTTGGCCTTGAAAACCATAATTCATGTTGCCGAAAACATTGCCAGGGTTATTAAACGTGGTGTATCGCCTATCGTAAGTTTCATGTTGTTTCCTTGATAAGCCACTCCTTGTTGACGCGGATATGGTCCTCCATAATCATAATAATAATAGTGCGCCTGCTTTTCTGCTAAGGACTAGGTTGCTCATGATGGATCTCATAGTGCCAAAAATTCGGAGGTATGTATCCCCCACCCGCCCATATGCTGATCATAATAATGATAGAGGGGGGTAACATGGGGCTGTTCCCCTGCTTCACCCTGTAGATCGGGTTGAGAGGACAGTGGAACGTACATACTTGAGGCTTCTTAATCATGGTGGACGTCCTGGCTCATTTCTTGGGTTGCGTCATCCTGATTAGCACTCATCTTTCTGTCTGCACATTGGTTTTGTCAAGTCAATGAATCATTGGTTTACATTTTCTCTAGAAAATTCTTTTTCTTCTACATAGGCGGACTCCTTATCTCCTCCTGGAGGTGGGAGTCTATTATGTTTCTCGGATTATAATTTGTAAAGGAACCCCTTAGCGTGAGGGGGTTCCCATAGACGGCACCAGTGACGAAGCTCGATTTTCAGGTTTTCACTTTTGGTGGGACCCGGAGGTGGACCTCTTGGGATCTGGTACACTCCCAATGGGCTTACCTGACCTGCACCGACTAATTTGGTGCGGCCCAACCTGTGCCGCGGGAGGTTGAATGACTTAACAAGACTATCTCCATGCCGAGACTTCGTCGATGAAATGTGGATCGATCGTTTACCTGTCACTCCCCGCTCGACGCGAGAAGATGGTCACGTCTTGCTCGATCCTCACCTTAGACTCTTGGCTTATGAGACGGACCCTTTGAATTACGCGCGAATGTGGGACAATCTCATCCGCGGAGCGGCATTTCTCCCTAGTTAAGATCTATCTATCGTCTTTTTACCGTCACTCTATCTCTGGATCCTTCCCTGGAAGAAATATGTATTCTTATCCGCTCTACTCTCTCTCTCTCTCTCTCTCTCTCTCTCTCTCTCTCTCTCTCTCTCTCTCTCTCTCTCTCTCTCTCTCTCTCCTTTTGCCAAAAAGTCCCCCTTTTATCTATTATGTTTTTCCCTTTTATAGCTGACGAGAAGTCCCTGGGCTTCCGCCACGTGTTGTATCTTGATCGACACGTGTCTTATTCGTGGGATGTGGGCATGTCGGGCACGTACCCCCTTCTCTTGTCCGCGGGTGAGATGATCCTAAAGGTGGGTGATCCGTTTTTGACCGCGGATGTTCATATGGAGTTTTATTTTCCTTTTTACCATTACTTTTCTTATTTATTTTTAGATGTTTTCTCGACCAGTTTCGTCAGATACTACCTCCGTCCAAAAATACATGAGTTTTTTACTATTCACGTAAATTGTTTTAGGAGTTAAAAACTATATAAAATATTAACTTTTTTTATTAATTTTTTGTAACAATTATAAACTTATTGACAATAAGTTTGTAATTGTTAAAAAAATGAATAAAAAAGTTAATATTTTATATAGTTTTTTAACTTCTAAAACAACGTGCGTGAATGCTAAAAGCCCATGTATTTTTTTACGGAGAGAATATTAGAGAAAGAAAATTACCCTATTTAAAGTGCGTATTATATTTATATAAGAATGCCGGAGTAGTATGATTGCTTAAGAATGCCAGAGTAGTATGATTGCTTGAGAATGCATCTATAATGTTGCACGAAATAAACTGCTACTAAAAACATCCAAAATAAATGGAGACGAAAAAATGAAGAAGTGGGAGATGGTTGTTGAAAAGAAGAGAAGTGAGAAATAATCGTTGATAAGTAGAAAAATGGGAGATAAATCATCGAAAAGTGGAGAAGTGTGACATAAGATAATCGTTGGAAACAAACTCCGTAGATATCATGTAAGTGACATATAAGTATCATATGGGTGTGATAAGGCAATGAATTGAAAAGGTAAATGAGGTGACACGATAATATCTACAATTGAGAGTCCCGGTGATGCCATGTACGACTCCATATTTCTATTTTACAAATTTTGAAAAATTGTTGGAAAAGCTCTAAGAAATCGCAAGAAACTTTAGAAAATTTACAATTTTTTCAAATATAAGGTAAAATATTTGAGTTATCACGGAATGACAAAATCGAAAAATCGGTAAAGAAATCAATAACCATTGAATAGGCCGAATTTGGAAGGAACCCCCAAATCCTCCAAATAGACCTCAACACTCTGAAACAAGGAGTATTTTGAGAGGGACCATATCATAAATTTAAACCATGAAACAAACTTTAGAATGTGGAAATGGAAAACAATAATTCCATTTAACCACACAGGTAAAGAATTCATGGTTGCATTCAAATGCCAACTAAAAAGCAAGCACTCTACATTGTTCAATGCACAGACTTACAAACGCTGATCTTGCAGAGATTGAGCAGATCACGTTTTTTGACGAGCTTAATCACTTCACCGGCGCAAGCAGTGTGTAGACCAAGAGGAATGTCACTATCACTATTGCGCCGCCTAATGTGAACCTGGGACTGGTCCATAGCATAAGGTTTGATCTTTCCGTTCTCTTGATGGGATCGACCTCTTCGGAGAGCGAGTAGTTTGAGCGCCTCGGGTTCCAGCTCACGTACTTGTCTGGGGAAAACCGCGATGAGGGCCGCTTTTTCCCTTGTTTTCGGAAGCTAGACCATGCCTTGTCCCAATCCATTGAAGATTTTTCATCTGAAGTAAGCAAACAGAGAAGGAATGTCAATATCTTCTTTCTTGCTCATCAACATTGTCTTCTCACAAATAGCGCATACCATGTAAGCTTCTTAGATGAAGAAGAAATCCTAATTCTCTCATCTGTAAGATGCACTAGATGATCTACACTACAATGCATAGATTGTCTTTTCTCTGACTGTAAAAAAAATGATAGAGAAAAGAAGAAACTATCTGCTACGCTACATTTGGATTTGCAATATCTGCTACTGAATTTCCAAATCCAAATGTAATGTTACCAAGGATCATTCTTAGACAAGCTTCATCATCAAAGCGAATCATTAAATAAATAAGAACATAACAATGAAACAAGAAGAAACAATCTTTTCCAGATAGGGTTTCATGCGAACTGCTGCTATATATGATGACCACAAAGGTGGTCATTATCCGGCTTGTTGCAGCCAGATTGACGAATGCCTCGTAGGAAAAGGAAATAGAAATTCAGGAATGCAGTGGGGCATCTGTCAGAAGATCTATTTTGGTTAGATATCTAAAACAAGACATTAGAGTATAAGGGCCGAGTAAACTATAAATCAAGAAAGGATGGAGTGAGGACGGGGAAATTACCAATAAGGCGCCCCTGAATTCTATCACTATTTTAGTCATTCTGTGTTATACTTATACAACATATACATCAAGCTGACACATATGAAATTACTAAATGAGGAACAAATAAAACTCATCTGCTAGCAAACCGTTGAAAATCAGCAGACCCATCATATGATTCATACTGATATACAAACTATCCCTGTCAAGCAAGATGCCATCATATTAACCCAGGGCTACAACACACTAATCTTTCCTCAATAAAACTTTGGTAAATCCATATATAACACATAGTTCAGCTCAGATTTATACAAACAATCTTTCACAAACTCAGCACAAAACAAGTATCACAAACAGCGGTTCAGCTCAAAAGCAACATCCATGTGTTCTCCATAAGAATTAATCCCATATGAATCCAAATTATAAGACCTTCATTAGCTCATTATTAGTGCAAACATTCATAAGTCAGTCAGAATCATGGAGAAAACCGGAAGGAAGCCAACAACAGGGAATTGAAAAAAAAAATGCCTCCAATTAGAGCTCTTTCAGCTCATCTAACCAAGGCGTGTGTCAGTTGTGGAACTTAGCAATGTCAGATGTGTCAGATTTGAAGTTCATATTCTTATCAGCCAAACACAAGAAGTAATAACTGGATATACGATTAGCTATAACAGAGCGATTGAACAAAGCAAGAACACAGTGAACAGTTGAAAGAGATCAGGATGCATAATCATATAAACTCAGTAGTTCGGAACAATGAACGATCAAATTACTCGAATCTCAAAAGTAAAATCCCTAAACTTACATTCCAGTGAGACCGAACCCTAATCTAGTAATCTACTACCACGACAATTGAGTGATCAAACGCAAAAAATAACAAATTAAAAAACGAATTTGAAAGAGAGGCACGATGGTTAGGGTTTCGGAAGTACGAACCTTTCTTATCGTCTCCATTGTCGGGGCCATCGCTGGGTTTCTGTGAGTTCCTTCCGGAACAGCTGGATCTGAAAGACGAAGATGGCGAACAAGAAGAAGAAGAAGGGGGGTGATCAGAGGAGAGAAAAGGAGACCATGGAAAGGGAGAGTGGAGGTAGGAAGATCGGGTAACTGAAATCCTTCCAACTGGAAAGAGAAAACCCATGGGGGTTGATTGTTATCTTCTCCTTCTTCCAAACAACTTGATCGAAATTCAGCCACCACTGTCTACCTCAACTGAAACTCATGGCTCTCATCATCGTTCACACCCCCCCCCCCCCCCCCCCAATTTCTCCTATTTCCTTTCTCGCTTTGTTTAAACCCCATCTTTTAGGTTATTTGCGAAAATTAGCATGAACTTTCAAAATTATATAAAATAGCATTGACCAAATAATGGACCAAACATCAATTTCCAATATTAAGGAGCATGAAATTTGAAACATCAACTTCTTTCTTTTCTCTCTCATTAGCTGATCAGGCTCTCCAACTACAGTATCTTCAAAGCCCTAATCCACTAGGTTCCAAACTTCTTGAGACTTAAATAGGGTAGTCATCTTCAAGCTCCGAAAGTGATAGTTAATCCCCTTGAAAATCGGCAATTGAGGATTGTCATTCCCACCATTTCCAGAATTCTGTATTTTCTGGACAAATTCTTTCTCACTGTGTTTCCCGTGTGTTTAACCTAACAACCACTCAATCCCAGAATTGAAACCCGAATGCAAACTCTTGTTTGCTCTGATACCAATTGTTGAAGCAACAATTGAGGATCAACTAAGTTGGTGAACACTCTAAGACACCAAACTAACACACAATTGCAGAACACAAAGATCCTGAATGAGAGAGAGCAAGTTTCACTCGAAAATAACTTCCTTAACTTGCACACAACTTGATTACAGAAAAAACAATACATAAACATCCTTACAAGGCTTGATAACTGCCTTTGAAACAACACACCACTACCCCACTACTTGTTCAACTGATCACAAAGCTAAATTGTCATAAACTGCTCTGCTGTTACTCGATTTCGACTACAGCTCACAAACCTTACTCGAAATCGAGTTAACCCAACAGAACCAACTAACTTTTAAAATAAGTTCTAAAACATAAAATGTGAATTACATTTCAACACCTCCTCTTAATTCACATTTCTTTCATCCCTGTCTTCTCCATAAAAAAACTCATGCTTAGCTCCATTCAAGGCTTTTGTGAACAGTTCATCATCCTGATCATTTGTTCCACAAAACCTGAGCACAATTTCTTCCTTGATCACAAGCTGCCTGATGAAGTGATGTTGCACATCTATGTGCTTGGTCCGAGCATGAAATGCTGGATTATTTGTCATTGCAATAGCTGATCTGTTATCACACCAAACTTCAATTGCTTCTGTGTGATTGCACCCCAAATCAAGCATCAGTTTCTTCAACCATAAGGCTTGTCTGGCTGCTGCTCTTGCAGCCACATATTCAGCTTCTGAAGAGGACAATGCAATTGTGTCCTGCTTCTTTGAACTCCATGTCACAACTCCTGATCCAAGTCCAAACACTGAACCTGATGTGCTCTTTCTGTCATCAAGGCACCCGACCCAATCACTGTCAGTGTGCCCTTGCAACTTGAATGCTTGCACACTCTCATACCAAATGCCACACTTCAAGGTACCAGCAACATACCTTAGAATTCTCTTCACAACTCCCATTTGCTTCTTGGTAGGACTATGCATATACCTTGAAACCACACTCACACTGAAGGCTATGTCTGGTCTTGAGTGTGTGAGGTAGTTCAGTCCACCTACCATGCTCCTGTACAACTTTTCATCAGCCCTAGGAGTTCCATCTTCTCTTTGAAGCTTCTCATTTGTATTCATGGGAGTATGAGTAGCTTCACAGTTCTCCATCTTGAATTTCTTTAACAGGTCTTTTGCATACTTCTCTTGGCAGAGGAATGTACCTTCCTTTCCTTGCCTTACTTCCAAGCCTAGGAAGTATTGAAGCAACCCCAAGTATGTCATCTCAAACTCCTTCATCATAGCTGTTTTGAACTCATCTAACATCACTAGTGAAGGACTGAAATATATGATATCATCAACATATAAACAAACCACAATGAACTCATCCTTGTTCCTCCTCCTGACATACAAAGTGGGTTCATTCTCACTTCTTTCAAAGCCACTTTCAAGGAAGAAAGTGTCAATCCTGCTGTACCAGGCTCCAATCCATACAAGGCTTTTACTAGTCTGTACACCTTGTTTTCATTTCCATCTTTCACAAATCCTTGAGGCTGCTCTACATAAACTTCTTCCTGCAACTCACCATTCAAGAATGTTGATTTCACATCCAACTGGAAGATTGGCAATCTTCACTGAGCAGCTAAAGCCACCACAACTCTCATTGTCTCGAGTCTTGCCACTGGTGAAAAGGTTTCCTCATAATCAATGCCTTCTTGCTGAGCATAACCTTTTGCAACTAGCATTGCTTTGTGCTTTTGCACTCTTCCATCGGTGTGGTATTTTGTTCTAAATACCCACTTCAACCCAGTGGCTCTATTCTCCTGTGGCAAATCTACCAACTCCCAGGTCTGGTTCTTTTCAATGCATCTCATTTCTTCTCTCATTGCAGCTTGCCATTCTTTCCCATCCTTTGCTTCATCAAAGCTTTCAGGATCAGTTGCTATCAAAGCAAACCCACACCTCTCACTCTTGTCATACACATCAGACAGTGACCTGTATTTCCTAGGAGGAGACTCTCCTAAAGAGTCTGAAGAGGTAGAACCAGCACTTCTTGAAGGACTACTTTGTGGAGACTGTGTTGAAGGAGAATCAGTATTAAGCTCATTTATATCATCTACATCATTTGCATTCACTTCTTCTGATGAGCTCTCAATAGTGATCACACCAGGTATCACACTTCCCTTCTCATTTCTCATCCAATCCCATTCAGCCTCCTCATTAAACACAACATTTCTGCTAATCACAATCCTCTTTGTCACAGGATTATACAACTTGTATGCTTTAGACTGAGAAGCATACCCAATAAATACACATCTCTCTGCCTTGTCATCAAGCTTTGCCCTTAGATTGACCATTGCATAGGCAACACATCCAAACACTCTCAAGTGTTGTACAGAAGGCTTCTTTTCTCTCCACACCTCAAAAGGTGTCATATCTTGCACAGCTCGAGCAGGTGATCTGTTCAACACATACACTACAGTGGCAACTGCTTCACACCAGAATCTCTTAGGAACATTCCTGGCTTTCAACATACTTCTAGCCATTTCAACCACCGTCCTGTTCTTTTTCTCAACCACTCCATTTTGCTCTGGAGTGTAAGGAGCAGTGAGTTCCCTTCTAACACCATGATCATCACAAAAGGAAGCAAACTCTTTGGACATGAACTCACCACCTCTGTCTGTTCTAAGAGATTTCATCTTCTTGCCAGATTGATTCTCAACAAGAGCTTTGAACTGTCTGAAATTCTCAAATGCTTCACCCTTACTCCTCAAAAAATAAACCCAACTCCATCTACTGAAGTCTTCGGTAATGAGCAAGAAATACTTGCTTCCTCCCACTGATTCTGTTTGCATAGGACCACATAGGTCTGCATGCAACAGCTTGAGACACTCTCTAGCTCTCCATGGTTCTTTGTTAACAAAAGAGCCTTTGCTTTGCTTTCCATAGATGCACCCTTCACATAGATCCAGTTCACCAATTTTAGGCAATCCTTGTACCATTGCCTTGGTACTCAGCATCTTCAAACTCTGAAGATTCAGATGGCCATACCTGAGATGCCACAACCGAGTTCCTTCATCCTCCTTTACTGTCATTGCTTTGCTCACATTTGCAGCTAGATCACAAGGAAACATTCTGTTCTTTGTCATAGCTACTACTGCCACCAAGTGCCCAGACCTCTTCTCTCTGATCTTGCACTGATCATCATCAAAGAGTAAGGAGTAACCACTTGCTTGCAGCTAGATCACAAGGAAACATCATGTTCTTTGTCATAGCTACTACTGTCACCAAGTGCCCAGACCTCTTCTCTCGATCTTGCACTGATCATCATCAAAGAGTAAGGAGTAACCACTTGCTTGCAACTGTCCCACACTTAGCAAGTTATGAGCCATTCCAGAAACATATTGAACATCAGTCAGGTGCTTCTCTCCACCTTGTACACTTTTGATGACAATAGTTCCTCTTCCTTCACATTGCAACACCTTGTTGTTTCCCAACCTCACTCTTCCCTTCTTAGACTCATCAAACTCAGTGAACTGATCTCTTGAACTTGACATGTGATTTGAGCATCCACTGTCAAGGTACCATACATCACTAGCATTCTCAGTTGACAAGGAGAATGCCATGAAAAGCCTATCCTCTTTCTGGCTACTCTTTGAGTAATTAGCATTTTTTTGTTCATGCTCTTGCTTCTCCCAACAGTATGCTTCTTTATGCCCATATTTTTTACAATAATAGCATGAATGCTACTCCTTTGAGATCTTGATCCATTTCCTTGATTTCTTCTTGAATCCTTCCATTGATCTCTGTTCTGATCACCTCTATTTCCTCTTCCAGATCCACCTTGTGAACCCCTACCATTTCCTCTACCACCACGACCTCTGAAGTTACCTCCGTAACCTCCTCTTCCTCTATGGCCACCTCTCTGACCATCTCTACTTGATGAGCCCTCACTCTTTCTCTTGTCTTCCTTCACTTGAAAGACTTTTTCTTCCTTAACCTCACTAGTTCTGCTCATCCTTTCCTCATGATCCTGTAATGAACTAGTTAACTCTTCAAATCTATACACAGATAGATCCTTTGATTCTTCTATAACTGCCACCACATGATCAAACTTCTTGGGCAAACTTCTCAATACCTTGCTCACTAGAGTCTCAGTACTCAACTTCTCTCCATATGATTGACAATTCTTGAAACTCTTGAGAGAAAAACCTGCACAGACTCCTTGTCTTGCATTGCCAGGTTCTCAAACTCTCTTCTTAGTGACTGCAGCTTCACTGTAATCACTTTCTTGTCCCCCAAGTACTCCTGCTTCAAAGTTTCCCAGGCGTCATGTGTTGTTGTTGATGCAGATATCCTCGGAAAGATTTCATCATCCAAAGCACTTTGAATCATAAACAAAGCCTTTGAATTCTTCTTTCTTTTCTCTCTCATTGGCTGATCAGGCTCTCCCACCACAGTATCTTCAAAGCCTTGATCCACTAGGTTCCAAACTTCTTCAGACTTGAATAGGGTAGTCATCTTCAAGCTCCAGAAGTGATAGTTAATCCCCTTGAAAATTGGCAATTGAGGATTGCCATTCCCACCATTTCCAGAATTCTGCATTTTTTGACAAATTCTTTCTCACTGTGTTTCCCGTGTGTTTAACCTCACAACCACTCAATCCCAGAACTGAAACCCGAATGCAAACTCTTGTTTGCTCTGATATCAATTGTTAAAACTAAGTTGGTGAATACTCTAAGACACCAAACTAACACACAATTGCAGAACACAAAGATCCTGAATGAGAGAGAGCAAGTTTCACTCGAAAATAACTTCCTTAACTTGCACACAACTTGATTACAGAAAAAACAATACATAAACATCCTTACAAGGCTTGATAACTGCCTTTGAAACAACACACCACTACCCCACTACTTGTTCAACTGATCACAAAGCTAAACTGTCATAAACTGCTCTGTTGTTACTCGATTTCGACTACAGCTCACAAACCTTACTCGAAATCGAGTTAACCCAACAGAACCAACTAACTTTTAAACTAAGTTCTAAAACATAAAATGTGAATTACATTTCAACAATAATGCCATCTGTTAATATGCCTTGAATTTAGGCTTATTATCCGTTTTGGGTTTATGGTCATAGTTTGACTAGGGTTTCATTTCATGAGTCACTATATATATTCATGAAACCTAAAAATTTGTGACCCTAGTTTATTGTTTGCCTCCTTAATAAAGAACCCTATTCTTCTGCCTATGGACGTATGTAACACACCGTTGTCGAACCACGTAAATCTTCGTGTCGTTCTTTATCTATTTATCATTCTCATTATAACAAATTGGTATCAGAGCTTGATTGTTATTTCTGTCACGAATGATGTCTAGATTTGTGGTGAAGATTCACAAGTTTACTGGAAGAAATTATTTCAGTCCGTGGCAGATAAAGATTAAGAGCTCTGTTGAAGCAATAAGCTTTATAGGCACCGTTAATCGTTGATAAGAAGGGGGCAGATACAACCACCGCTGAGTACGGCCTTCTGGAGGAAAAGGCTCATTCGACGATCATGTTGTGTCTCATAGACGATGTCATGATAGAGGTTGCTGATTAGGAAACCGTTGGCGGCTTGTGGTTGAAGTTGGAAAGTTTGTACATGACAAAGTCTCTAACGAACAAGTTGCTTCTGAAATAACGGTTGTTTGGGATGCGTGTGCATGAAGGTACACAACTCATAGATCATCTTAATCAACTTAGCACGCTATTACGCGAGTTGCGTAATATCAATGTTAAGGTGGAGGACGAAGGTGTTGCCCTAATTATACTGGTATCCCTACCCCCCACATACGAGAACTTTTTTCAATCGTTTGTCATTGGGAAGGATAGCATCACGTTGGAAGAGGTAAGGACATCGCTTCACAACAGAGAGGTGTGTCTGAAGGCAAGCGCATCAATTACAGACCATAAGGCTTCCGGGCTTATGGCCAACGGGGGAAATTCTGATGGTAGAAGGGGCAAGAAGCAAGATCCAAATCAGGCCCTAAACCAGATGACACCTGCAACTACTGTAAGGAAAAAGGTCATTGGAAGAATGAATATCCTAAGAAGAAGAGGTAACAAGAGCAGAAATCTGGATCTGTAGCAGTAGTTGATGGTGGAAATACTTTTGAGAAAGATATTGTTCTACTAGCAAATAATCGCACATATCATGATGTATGGTTTCTTGACTCAGGTGCGTCCTGTCACATATGTCATAGAAGAGAATATAGATGTGAACATAAGGGCAATGTCTCTATGGGAAACGATGTTATCTGCAAGCTTGTTGGAATCGGCTCAGTCAGACTTCAGACATGCGATGAGAAGTTTCACACATTGGAGGAAGCCAAACATGTGTCATCTGTGACGAAGAATCTGATATCCTTAACTGTGTTAGACGACAAGTTTTTCAGATACATAGGTTATGGTGGAAAGTTGCACGTGTTCAAAGGCTCTAATGTGGTTTTGCAGATAGTCAAACAGGAAAAGGGAACTTTGTATGCCCTACAAGGTTCAGCAATCACAGGTGCTACAGATGTTGTTTTAGTTAAGACTAGGGAGACCGTTGTTGAGGAGGTAGAGTTGGACTTCACTCCAACAGAGAGTCAGGTACCTGATTTGATCACCAACCAATCATCACAGCCAGGTACTACTGAGACAGACACTGCTGAGACAGATAATATACCATTAGACACAAGAACCGGTGGAGCTGTACATCAGAGTATTGCTTTAGATCGACCAAGGAGGGTTGACATCAGGGGGCTTGCGAGATACATGTCTAATGATCTGGTGGGATATGCTTTGCATATGGCCGAGAAGGAGGAGAATGATGTTCCATCCAGGTACAAGGCTACTGTTTTTGGAGGTGAGTCAACACATTGGCAAGCTAAGAAGATAATCAGGGTGAAGAAGGTAGGAACAACTAATAATCCCATTGATATATTCACCTAGCTAGTTCTAGAGAGCAAGTTCCAACACTGTTTGGACTTGCTTAACATCACCAGCTATTGAGTTGCCCTGCGGGGTAATTTGGGTCCTCCTACGAGGACAAATCTAAGGCAGAGAAATGTCTAACACTTGTCAAGGTGGAGATTTCTTCCTCTTTGCAAGGTAAGAAAGTTGAACAGGGTGGCGGTGAAAGGGGGGAGACGGTGGTGGAAGCAAGGGTCGGCCACACAAATACACTATGACAACCACTATGACAACCAATGATCGTAGTCATATCCACCATGTGTCAAAACAACACCCAAATGGGGTTGTCGGTTTCGTTTTTTGAGGAGATTGTTGGGAGCATCCCATTCGCTCCCCTCCGTCAAACCTTATATATATACCCCTTTGGAGGCCAACTTGCTCAAATGAAAGAGGTTGAAGTGGCAACTAATGTCCGCATATTTAGTCTTATTTTACATCATGTTTTCATTTCATTCAAGTCCTTTTATTAGCTTTTATGTTGGGAAAGTAAGAAAAATGTGTAGTTATGCTTAATATTGCAAGATATGGAGTCTACACAAGCTTTGGTGTGATTTTATAGGTTTTGGAGGTGATTTGGAAGAGTTTCGACGCACTTTAGAGCTTAATGAAAAATCATGAATGCAATGGAGAAGCCAAGCAAAAGGAAAAATTGGTGCAGCTGGAGAAAAGCCTTATTTTCGCCATCCATCACTTCGATTCAAGTTCTAGAGCCTTCACGAGATTTGTAGTCCTTGAAAAGAGCTTTCCAATGCATATTTATATGCGTCAATCGGATGAATGAGGACTCGGAAAAGTGCGATTGAAGTTAGAGTCGAAAAGTTGGAGAAAAACAGAGGCTATTGTGTTCGAACAGAGCCTCGGCGCCGATACCCATGACCTCGGCGCCGACACCCAGCGAATTCCAGTAGCATTGTAAGCGAACAGACCCTCGGCGCCGACACCCAGACTCTCGGCGCCGATACCCTGCGCACCAGGAGAAGTTTTTGTGGGCTGATTTTATTGCTTAATGAGCTTTTTAATTAGGGTTTTCATCTAAATCTCTTTTAGGATCTTTTAGTTAGATATAATTGGGATATTTTATCCTTCCTTAGATAGATTATATTATTTTCCTAAGATAAAATCTCTTTCCTTGGAGATTAAGTCTTATATTTTTATCTTTAAATAAAGCCAATTAGAGGCTAATTAGGAACAATTCACAACAGACGTTGAACGGACAGCGGCTTAGGACGTGAGTTTTGGAGTTTTTGGTTGAAGGTTTTGACATTGGTTTTGAGGTTTGATTTTATGCAATTTCAGATTATGTTTTATTCAATTTTCAGCATGTTTTCTATAGCTATGTGTGAGTAGTTTCTCTTCTTCTAGGGTTGGGGTGAGCCCAACAATAGCCATGTATGAAAGCTTGAATCTATGATGTTTTTATGAGTTTATCTTCATCTATCTTGTGCTTAAATCCTTTGCAAAAGTTGAGGACAATTCCATGTTTATGATTATGAAGCGAAAGTGGATTTAATTATGAATTTGGATAGTAATTAGAGATCTTTGACGAAAGTAAAAGAGATCTAATTAAGAAAAGGTAGAACGAATAGGCTTTATGCGAAAGCCTCTATTCTCTATTTGTGAAGTATGCGAAAGCTATCTTTTGATGATAAAAACATGATCTTTGTTCTATGATTCTTGTGTGGTTCATGCATGGTTGTTGTTGTGGTTATCCCTTAACCTTGGAAGTTCTTTTGATTTTGTTTACATCCCTAAAATCCCTTGCTTTTTGTTCTATTTTGCTGCTGGAAAACAAACAACCACTCGACATTCATCACTTCTCTCGACCATCCCCTCGATTTCGACCTCTCTAGTCGATATCGACCGCCTTTGCTACTGATTTTTGTGTGTTGTTAGATCACAGGAACTACTCTAGAAAGTGTTGTCCTCTCTCCAGTGGAACGATCCCGATTTCCGCTATCTACATAGTGGGAATTGAGGTATTTTATTTGTGGTTGATTTCCCATCGCAACAGCGACGGACAAGGTGAGTGAGAGTAGAGATGAGGGAGGGTGGTAGACTGGCGGGGATGGAGGGGTGGTAGTGGTTTGGGGAGAGGGGGTCGCTTTTCAATGTGTGTGTGTGTATATACACTAAAACCGATGTACAACGTCCTACGTGACATGTTGTGGTTAATTCTATGGGAAAAAATTGTCAAAAATCATTAAAATAGTAGGTTGTCATAATTTATAGAAAGTTATCATAAACCACAATTTATCTATCTATATATCTATATATTTTAGTTAATTGATAAAAGTATAAATCAAAACTATTTTATAGCCATACTTACCAAAAAATATGTACACATAAATATTTTATAGGTGTTATTTTATTTATATCTAGATTATTTTTTGGTGAAAATCAAAATTAATTATTCGATAACCATTATTTTATTTATATCTGTATTTTTTGCAAAATAAAATATTTATATTTAGAATAGTTTTTATTTTGGATGTGATAAATAAATACAAAATAGTGGAAATTAATGACATTAGTTTATCAGAATGATATCCAATGGCCAATATGTTACGAGTTCGAATCCTCTTTTCTTTACTATATTGGACATAAGAGCAATTCCAATAACTCTTGCAAAATAGAAAATTTTAAAATTTTAGAGAAAATAAGGATTTTTTAGGTCCAACACTCATCTCTAAAAAAGAGAAACCTTACGAGAGAGAGAGAGAGAGAGAGAGAGAGAGAGAGAGAGAGAGAGAGAGAGAGAGAGAGAGAGAAATTTCTCTAAACTTAGAGGAAGGTGGAAAAAAAACTCGATTTTTTTTCCAATACCAGTGCAAATTCATTGGGACGTACAAGTTTGTTCTAGTTATAAAAAAATTAAGTTAGAAGTTTTTGTTATAATTAAATTAAATTGAACGTTTTGTTAGAATTAACTCAATGTTTAATTTAAACACATTCGTTTTAACTTATGTTAAAACTCATACATAAATGTTAAACTTATACAGTACTAGTTAATGTTTAAGTTATGTAAAGCTTAAATGTTAAACTTCATGTTTCACTTAAACTTGTTCACGTACATTTTTGAAAAGTTTAACTTAAATTTCATGTTCATCTAATTGTATGAAATTATTTCACAATTTGCATAAAGTTTAAGAATAGCTAAAATTAAAATTGTTTTAAATCAATAAAGTGTATTTGTAATATAGATAAGCTCTTAGAGTTTAAGTATACATTTTTTTAGAGATTTTAATATTTATTTCTCTATTTTAAAGATTTAATTTCCATAGGAATTTTATTTTTTTGACGTGGGGGTTCCGAGGTTATCAACTAGTCTCTCACTCACGGTTTCGAACCCTAGCCTGCAAAAAGAAGTGAACCAGTTAAGCCAGGCGGCAAGCTCACAGGGAGGCTCACCCAAGCCAATGAAGATGGTGTTAAGTGTCTATCTAACAAAAGTGAAAGTTAGGTATATAAGTATTGATTGAATGATTTAAATAAAAAAAAGTATTAATTGAATGATTATAGATGTGTAATGTGTATGTAATATGTATTGAAGAATTTTCAATTCAAAATGTGTCATCAGCTGCACCATTTGCCTCTCTGTAGCAGTACTGAATTCTATGACGCTCTCAAAATCATTGCTTAACAAATAAAAAATAAAAAATCATTGCTCTTAAAATGTGTCATGTACATGTCATCTATATCCAATTTTTACAAACGGTTAAGAACTAGACAAATCCTTTTACTTTTCTTTCACCGAGTTCGTTGTACCTCAAAACATGCCAAATACAGTAGAACTTAAAATAGGAAAAATATTATTTCATTAATACTCCGTATTACTTTTATGAACCATTTCTATTGGGTGGATATTATCTTCTATCCTTGTAAGATATGATGATTTATCCCTTAATTTGAAAGACTAGGTGCATTAACTATTAACAATATATATACAACTGTTAAATGAATCCCATTAATCAAAATTAAAATTAAAATGGTGAGTTTAATATCGTGCAATGTAACAAGGACGTTTATACTAACCTATCTATTCTATTTAAGTCCACTGTTATTATCATCATTGTGTATCTAAACTTCTTGTTTGAAGGAAAAATGTCATCCTCAAAAGCAATGTCAATACTAGTATTTCTTCTTGCTTTATTCTTCGTAACTGAGGCTGCTAGATTAAGTGTCGATTTTCGAGAAGAAAATCAACCAACACGTCAAACACTTGTTCATCCACCTCACTTTTCATTGTTACCTAAGGGTCATATCCCGCCATCGGGGCCATCAAAGGGCACATCAGACCCCCCTCCACCTCCAACACGGAGATTAAATGGTTTATACTCTAATGTATATCCGCCTTTCTCTTCATTACCTAAGGGTCATATCCCATGGTCACGGCCATCAAAGGACACATCAGATACACCTCCACCGCCACGGAGATCAAGTGGCGTATACTCTAATGTATATCCACCTTTCTCTTCATTATTACCTAAGGGTCATAGGACATGGTCAGGGCCATCAAAGGGCACATCAGATACACCTCCACCGCCATGGAGATCAAGTGGTGTATACTCTAATGTATATCCGCCTTTCTCTTCATTACCTAAGGGTCATATCCCATGGTCAGGGCCTTCAAAGGGTACATCAGATACACCTCCACCGCCACGGAGATCAAGTGGCGTATACTCTAATGTATATCCACCTTTCTCTTCATTACCTAAGGGTCATAGGACATGGTCAGGGCCATCAAAGGGCACATCAGATACACCTCCACCGCCATGGAGATCAAGTGGCGTATACTCTAATGTATATCCGTCTTTCTATTCTTTACCTAAAGGACCCATCCCACCGTCAGGACCATCAAAGGGGACATCGGATCCTCCCCCACCACCGCCGAGGTCAACGAGTTCGTCTCTATTTTCTCGATTGCCCAGAAGAGTTACCCCGCCATCAGGGCCATCGCAAGATCCACCACTACCACCACCACCATCGATTGAGGCTTTTAAGTGGTTTAAATTCTAATCCATATATGTTCGTCTTTACCGTTTTATCATATTATCTACAAAGTTTGTAACATTTGTCATTTGTGAAGTGCTTGCGATTTGCAATCAAATAATACGGCCTAATAATAAGTCCATCCTTCGCGTTTTTTTCTTTTTCATTTATAATGACTAACCTTTGTCATTTTATTTCACTTCATCTGATATTATATATTTAGAATTAAGTGGTTAGGATTTAACCAACTTCACATGGAGTTATTTTAGCAACTCCATGGGATCCAACATGATATATCTAGGACAGAAAAATCTAATTGTATCTATTTGTGCAAAAGCAAAAAAAAATTATTCAACAATAAATCGATTAAGCATTGTCATTTTTTAGAGGCCATAATGGTAAATTTATAGTATGATCGTAACATAATTGGTAGAATCGTAATAAAATCGATCGATATTCGACGTAAACAGAATTTCCGTCAACTAATACTCATAATCAGATCTTTGTGATTAGGGTGTGTTTGGTGGGGAGGAAATTTTGAGAAATGAAGATTATTTTTGAGGATGAAAGAGATAAAAAAATATTTTTGGTGATCACGGGAGGAGATGAAAATTATTTTTTTTGAAAATAATTAGTAGGTGTTTTGGTGATAGAGAATTTTTTTTATATAGTATTAGTGTAGGCCCCGTCCCGTGTACGGAGAATACGTTAATCTAAATATAAATGATTTTTTCCTTCAAAAAATAATATAAATATAAATAAGATTAGTTCGACAGGTTATATATAATCTAAATATCTTTTAATATATGTATATAGATTATATTATATCAAAATATAAATAAAATTCACATTTATAAGGTATTACATAAATTTTTTTTTTTTACTCTGATCTATGGTTAATTAAATCTCATGTAATTTAATTAGATAGTTGATTTTTAAAAATATTTTAATATTCCTTTTTATTAAATATGTACTCTGTATTTATTACATTAGTTTACTAAAATATCTATGTACGGATGGATTGTGACTACATATATGGCTATATAATATTTTAATTATTTATTTTGGCCTCGAAAAATAATATAGATAGATATAAAATAACAATTATTAAAAGATTGATTTTGATATAAATAATTCTTTTCACCAAAAAATAATCTAAATATAAATAAAATAGCACCTATCAAATATTATATATTTATCTATTAATATTTTTGGTAAGTATGACTATGAAAATTAGTTTTATTATTACTACTACTATGTTTAATTATATTGATATAGTTTTTTCCTTATATAATATTTACTCTTTTATAAGATATTCCATTTATCAAATTATATGTCTTAATTGTAAAATAAAATAATTATTTTTTATTAGATTTCCTTTTTGACGGGAGAAAGCTTTGCGAGACGCGCTCGCGCGCCGCCACGTAGGCAAATGCACTCACGCGCTGCCACGTAGGCACCAATGCATCGGTTTTAGTATATGTATATAGAAGATTACCATTATGGTATTTAAGAGTAATTTTAGCATTAACTTCCACCCCCACCCGGTCTGGATCACCTGTTACACTTTTCATGTTACCCTTCGTGTCACATCTCTTAAATTGATACTACCTCCAATCTAAAATAAGTGTCGTTTTAGATTTTTGAGTTTGATCTAAAATAAGTGTCATTTTATCTTTTCTATGCAATTTAATAGATTGATTAATGAAAATTGTTATTGAAAGTTGTATTTGTTGACTACTTTTTCTTTTAAACTCTCCACTTATTGTCCTTGTCACATCTCTTAAATTGATACTACCTCCAATCTAAATTAAGTGTCGTTTTAGATTTTTGAATTGGATCCAAAATAAGTGTCATTTTATCTTTTCTAAACAATTTAATAAGATTTATTAATGAAAATTGTTATTGAAAGTTGTATTTGTTGACTACTTTTTCTTTCAAACTCTCTACTTATTGGTTGAAAAAGTTGGTAACCATTTAATAAATGATAAGATTTAGAAAAAAAAAATATAAAACCAATGATAATTAATACTTTACTTAAAAATTGTGTCAATAGCTAAAACGACACTTATTTTGGATCGGAGGAAGTATGAGGTTTGTCTATTGTGTACCCTAAGCGCATATGATAAGCATATTTTATTGGAAAAGAAAATCCTAAAAAAAATGGGTAAACTCCATAATCTAATTTAAAAATGGCTAAACCGAGTGTATCTAGGGAAAATATTACCCAATTTGGCTTCTTATCCTATGCCTTGGGATATAGGATAGAAAAACCGTAAATAAAATAGAGAAAAAAGATACTTTCAACTTAAATCTATAAACCCTATAAGCTAAAGCATTAAAAAAATGATGTTTAATGTGTATTTTTTTTTATAATTTTTTCGCCTATTATAAAAAGATACTCTATGATTAGGTGCATAAACCCTAAGAAGCTAAAACATTAAAATATACATGCAAATTTTTTTATTTTTTTTATGTTTTAACCACTTAGGATATATATATATGTTTAAATCTAAGATGTTATATCATAATTTATATTAAATTTAAAAAGTGTAATAGGGAGTGTAACAAAAAAAATGTATCAGGTGATCCGCATTGCCACCCACCCGACCACTCCTCCACCTCCCCTCCAGGTCTCCATGGGAAGAAAAAAACCTCAAATTCTAAGACCCGGGGTCTTAAGAGGCGCCAGCCCATGCCACCTAGCCCTCTCAGGTCCGTTGTCCTCACTTGGAGCCTGAAAAGGAAGAGCTCTTGTGACATAGGTAGGGCTTGAATCACTTATAAATCACTCCCAACATCCTTATGATATCCGATGTGGGACGGGGGTGTTACAATCTCCTCCACTTAAAGCACTGACGACCCCGTCAGGCCCAAGGGACTGCCCTCCGGGAGGAGCGTACCCGAGCATACTGTCGAAGCACCTCCAAGCCCGGAGTCGGCTCTGATACCATCTGTAAGACCCGGGGTCTTAAAAGGCGCCAGCCCATGCCACCTAGCCCTCTCAGGTCCGTTGTCCTCACTTGGAGCCTGAAAAGGAAGAGCTCTTGTGACATAGGTAGGACTTGAATCACTTATAAATCACTCCCAACATCCTTATGATATCCGATGTGGGACGGGGGTGTTACATCCACTTCCCTACTTCCACATCCTTCGTCTGCTCTGGTGCTCCCAAACACCCAGTCTGAATTTAAACAAAAAAGGCAAAATACCAAATTGGTATTTAAAATTGACAAATATTGACATAGTAGTATTGTAAAAAATTTCAACTTTTGACAGACATATAAATACTTAATTTGGCCAGAAGTCCGCTTCTTGTATTAAACCTGGTTAAATCAAGTTGAACCGATTTGTTTATAATTTATAAAATAAAGATTCGCTAATATATAGATTTAAAAAATAAAAGATTACATATTTTTTATACATATTAAAAGACTCTTTTAGTTGAAATGAAATTCATTTATCACAAAATTACATATTTTTCACACATAAATCACAAAATTCAACCATATACTATAAATAAAATCGAATAAAATACTTACCGGTAGAGTGATGTGTGAAAAATATGTAATTTTTTAAATATTAATATGTGAGACATAAATTTTCAACAAATCGGTTCAACTTGATGAGTCTTTTAATATGTGTGAAAAAATATGTAATCTTTATCTATTTATTTTTTGGATATATTAACGAGTCTTTATTTTATATTACGTACTACGTAAATTATAAACAAATCGGTTCAACTTTACTAAACCGAGATTAATATATAATCCGAACTTCAAGCTAAAAAAATACTGTACATATATGTCCGTCGGAGGGTTTTTAAATATCCATATAGCACATGAGTCTCCCTGCCTATTTTTAGGGAATCTAATGCTGTTGCAGATCGTCTAGCACATCTAGCTTACAATCTCCCTGTCGACGGACGTTTAAAAGATGATCCAGAACTTCGGGTTCTCATTCGGAAGGATGCACTAGGAAGAGAGGTCTCTCGGGATCATCCGTCCTAATCTTTATCTGCTTCAAAAAAAAAAAATATAGCACATGAGTACTTTGTAGATTTTAGAAAAACTTTGCTCACAGAACGTAATTTGAAGTAAACTCCGGGTACAGTTACATAATTTTTTCAAAAGATGACAAAGCGACCCCACGCAAAGTCTTTACCGCTCAATCTCAACCACGTATATAGGCCTTCGTTTCTCCCCATATTTCTCTCTCTAACCACCACCACTCCCTTCATCTCTCTCTCTCTCTCTCTCTCTACACACTTTCCAATTGCTTCAACTTCCAGCCAGAGGATGAACTCCATCGCGCCAAGCTCAAAGCCGCCGCCTCAGCCGTCATCTTCGACGCCGCCGTCGGCATCAGCAGCCACTGACGGTGGCTCGGGGAAGAAGGTCAGAAAACCGTACACGATCACCAAATCAAGAGAGAGCTGGACCGAAGAGGAGCACGATAAGTTCCTCGAAGCGCTCCAACTGTAATTCGCTTTTCTTCCCTGCTTGTTTGTTTAATTAGCAACTGTTCGGTTGACGCTCTGTTTTGGATCGATTTCTGTTTGTTTTTAACTCGAATCTCGGTTACGCGTGGAGATCGAGGCTGAATCGTTGTTTCTTTGTTCTGTGTTAGTATAAACTTCGGAATCTGCTTTCAGGTGACGAGTAGGACAAAAATGTTGGACGGATTTTGATTTCAAAACTCGTTTGTTGGTGTTAGTTGCTGCTCTGGTTTGGAAACTAGGTTTACGAGGCCTAAATTTGGTCCTGATGATCTGCGTCTGCGTTTGGGGCTTGTAGTTTAGATCTTCGTGTCGATCGAGTTATCAATTTATTATTATTGTGTTTTGGAGTTTGATGGATGTCGTTTTTGATGAATTTTTAATTGAAATCAGTCCTAGTTATTTAGTTAATACTCTGTCCTTTGTTCGTGATCGTGAATGCCCATGTAACGACGAGAGTTGGTGAGGAGAGATACAATTGTTTGTGGCCATTGATCAGATCATAGAGAATGACTTTTTTGAAAAAGAAAAAGATAA
This sequence comes from Persicaria maculosa, assembly GCA_963922045.1. NCBI lineage: Eukaryota > Viridiplantae > Streptophyta > Magnoliopsida > Caryophyllales > Polygonaceae > Persicaria > Persicaria maculosa. Next base: position 69,258,317 of record OY998259.1, on the reverse strand, counting down.
AAACAAAACAAGACAGAGTCTCTAGAGATAACCTTTGTAAAGATTCCCCCAAGTTCAAGATTCTTTTTCCAATGGAAGAGATAACCTTTGATGGGATATTGGGGTGGGAGCCGTTATTTGAATTGTGGCTAGCATTGTTTCTGGTTGCTGTACCCTTTAGGTTTAACTATGTGTCTCTGACCCACCATTCAGAATAATTGTTTAATATTTTCTTCTTTACACTGTTAACAGAAATGGCAGTTAGGTGAAGGTGTCATTGATGCCTTTCAATACGAGTTGTTTGATTCTTAGAAGCAGCTATTTGTGTTAAAAATGGTATATAAGTATATTCACTACCTACTAGTGACTACACTGATATAAAAGTCGTCAAATGCACAGCTGGCTATGCTGATTTAGACGTGGTTTGGATATGAAATGCAGGTTCACTTTGGTTTTTCTAGTCAAATTCTTTTGTGATAAAGATCCAAAAGCAGTTGGCCTTTACTGTAGGGGTCCAAAGTTATTTCAAGAAGGCCTGTCAAAGTACTATCAGAAAATGAATGTAACATGTTTCCAAATATCCATTTGCTAGTTAGTATGTGGCTGCATCAATACTAATCAAGTTTGTTGGTTTTAGTTTCTCCTGATACGACAAAGCTCTAAAACACATTTTTTAAAAACATTTAGGTTTGACCGTGACTGGAAGAAAATTGAAGACTTTGTTGGTTCAAAGACAGTGATTCAGGTTCCTTCTCTTGCTTACAATACTGCTGCTTTATCTAGGTAGTCTCTGGCCTTTGGCTGGAATAATATCTCACATTCTCTCGTTACAGATCATTGTGGACTGAAGATATGTTCACTCGTCAAATGGATAAGTAACTCCAAGGAATTTAATTCTATAGGCATTTCACTGTGGTTTCACAAAGGCCCAAGCCCAACATGAAAACAATCGAGCATGTCCAATATAACTTCCACATCTATATAGAACCTATTGTATTCTCCATGACTTGCCAAACAATTATATAGGAAGACATAAGTTCGGTACTTCCATTTTGACTCGCCCATATAGAGGAGATCCTATCTAAGTCATTTGGTTGGATGTGTGCTTTATGTTTCTCATATGCTAGTGGCATTATATATGTAGCTCAGGTCCGCGGCTGAACGAAAATTTTAGCTGTGAAAAATCTTCTCCTTCCTTTTGTTATTCCACAGTATATTTTGTACGTAATGAGACATTTGCAGATTTGTCCTGGTGTTATGTGAAGATCATCACCAGAAGACTTTGTCAAATCACTCAGATGGGCTATGTATTTTTCATATCATATGGTAGCTGACATAGTGCCATGCTTGCATTAATTTATGCGGCCACTGTTTTTGATCTATAATATGGCTTCATTTGGCACAGAGGCACTTATTACACGGTACACAGACAAGTACCTTAGAACCCTTAACACATCACCAATCGAACCCTATATCCAGTACCTCCTGACCCAATTAGTAGCAGATCATTGTCTGATTAGAATGATAAAGAGAAAACTGATGCCATATTAACAGTACACTTCTAGTGTATCTTCACGCTTTTTGAGTCATTGGGTGATCTAAGAAACTAGATTGGTCCTTTTGAACTAGTAAGATAACTAATTTTTTAGCGTAAATTATATTATGCTTTTGAAAGTCCTTTTAATAGAAAATTATTGCAATGTTTAATAAATGCAGAATGAGTTTCTTCTTCTCTTGATATTCTAAACAATTCTACACTTGCTTTCAACTCAGTCTATCTTCTCCGAAAGTTGATCATCTCAAAATTTTCATTGTCATGATAACTGCAGAAAAGGCTTATTTATTTAATTTGAGCTTGCCTTCCCAGATTCGAAGTCATGCTCAAAAGTACTTTCTGAAAGTTCAAAAAAGCGGGACAGCTGCACATGTGCCACCTCCTCGTCCTAAGCGCAAAGCTACTCATCCTTACCCACAGAAAGCACCAAAAAATGGTTTGTCTGAAGCAATAGTGTATAATTTAAATCAGCTGAAGGTTTCAAACTCAGGAACTTGTTTCTCAACCTAGTATTTTAAATATTTGGACAGTTTTAGTGCCTATACCTGCATCAATGGGATACTCATCTTCTATCAATTCCTTTGCACCTGGGTACCCTTTGTGGGATGATGCTTCTTTGCAAATGAACGCGTCCTCAAGTGGTATGCCATCCCAAGATGACCAATGCCTCAATGGAGCTGAAGGTATGTTTGTATCGAGATCTATATTTATAATTTTCAATCATACTCTTTAACACCCTAGGAAAGATTTGCTTCCAGATCTCACTAATTCATATTCTTGATATGGAAGATGTTGGCTCCAAAGGCTATACAAGGATCTCCAACAGTGTTGTAAGCACCATGGGTAGCTCAGGTACAAAGCTACCAGCAACCGAATTACAAAAGCGGGAGAAAGGTTATGTGCATCATGGTATATTTTCTTAAAAGCTCCTTGCCTTTATGTATGTTGGATGCACAGTTGCACACAAGGATGTTTTGGACATTTGCAGTTCTTGTACTTGATAATGAAGCTCATCCTTTATTTATCAAGTCATCTCAGTATACTTTTTGTAGTTCAGTAATTCAGGCTCTCAATACGTTAGTCATACAGATAATGAACATGACATATATTACAAACACCTGAGCTTTTGCACATATCTGTTTGTACGCTGTTGTTATTTAATTGGGTTGGATGTGCGTTTCAGGTATTCCTGATTTTGCTGAGGTATATAGCTTCATTGGCAGTGTTTTTGACCCAGACACTGATGGTCATGTTCACAAGCTCAAAGAAATGGATCCAATCAATTTTGAAACGGTGAGTTCTCAAAAGATTTGTTTTTTAGGATCTTATATTTTCATAATTGCAGCATTACGGTTTTGAATGAGCCCAAGGGCACATTCGGAGCTTTGCAAATTCGTAATAATTTTTTTTAAAAATGAATTGGTTAAATTAAGGAGAGCAACTAGAGAGAGATGAGCTGCATTATAATTTTTAACAAAATGTGTCTCAAGTGAGTGATTGAGACCAATCTTTCTTGCTTTGCCGAATGATTGATTTGGGATGTGTTTGCCATGCCACACAGACTGGACTTTTTGTTGATTGGCCCTAATAAAGTAGGATTTGATTAGGCTATTGGTGTGGTAAGATGAATTCCTGACCATGCCAAAACACACCCTTATTTCATTGGTGTTGCCCAGCAAGTAAATTAATTGAATAAGAAGGGACATTGGTTTCTTATAAATTGCTTTCCTGCTCTTTAATGGCTTTGACTTGGAACATCAACTGTTGACATAACATCATTCTGCTAAATGAATCCATAGATGCAGCTTGGTATAAAACCAAGGGCATCATATTGTAGCATGCAGAGAGGAAAAGATAGACCATAATTGTGTTGGAATACCCTTATGGACGGATAACATCTTAGTCACCATTGTAGTTAAACAAGACTAGTGTATTTGTACTCCTGTTAGGGGAATGACATTTTGATGATTTTTGCAGGTCTTGTTATTGATGAGAAATCTCACTATGAACTTGGCTAGCCCTGACTTTGATCCCATTGTAAGTGTTGTTTTTCATTTTTTTTTACACTGGTTAAGAAGATACGGTGCAGCATGTAATCATTATTTGTTTACTCTGGTACTTGTTTATGTGGTGCTCTTGTGATGAATGAATCTGCTGCTTAATGAACCATCTTCTTCAATTGAAGTTGAGAGTGCGTCTTAGAACTACTATAATAATCACCAAAGAGTTCACAACGTGTTCCGGCACATCTTTTGTGCAGTATTTGCAATTGTATTCTTCCATTTTCTGTTTGTTTTTTAACCTAAAAGCTGATGCCATGCTGTTTTCCATGATGATATTTTGATCTGACAACGAACAAGTTCTGTTTCCTTGAGAAGGATTTGGTTGTGCTCTTTATGCTTCTAGGCAATGTCTTATTGAACACAAACTGACTTCATTTCTAACTATATTGACACAGGAAAAAATCCTATCGTCCCACGATATCAGTGCCAAGATGGTGACGCCTTCTGCAGGAACCATAGTGAAAAGCCACAGCAATGTTCTGACTTGCTGATCCACCAAATAGACCCAATGACCTGCCTATGTAGTACGTTTCCTGCAGCCGTTATCCTTTCATTGTAGCTAAAATCTCCACATTTGGATCTCGGAATAACTTCTGACCGCAAATGAAGGATTTTGCTCGAGGAGATGATGGAAAGCTCCTAGGCCGGTGGGGTCCAAAAGCTGCACTGCCCAGCTGCTAATAACTGCCAAGCGAAACCACTATATAAAAAAAAGGCCAACTTTCTTTGGAGGCATGTGGATATATACAACATAAGGCCATTTGCTGTTGGCCGATCCCCGTCACATTCTTTTCCTTTTTTTTTCTTTCGGTATTTGACGAGCAAATCAGATGAAGCAGTATATCTGTAGTGATGTATTTTGACGATACGTAGAGTGCCAATTTTTGTGCGTATGTACAAGATAGTTTGTCACCTAGTGTCTTTGTTAGGGGTTGATAGGTTTGGTTTTTGCATCTGCAATTTTCCTTGCTGATTTGTTGGCGATTTTGCTGTGCTCTCTCTGGGCGTTTCCACAGATGGGTGCTTGCTTTCCCAGTGACCCAAGCTTCTCTTCTAACCCTAGTGAATTTATGAATTATGATTGTGTCCGTGTGAATTTGTTCGGATGGTATTAATGTATTTAAATAAATAAATAAAACTGTTTTTTTAACAATCAAAGCTGGTAAAATTGGTGGCGGAACATACTTTAAATTTAGACCGCCAAAAAATGTGTTTTATCATTTGAGAAAAATGCGTTTTTTTTTACTACAACGAAAGAAATTAGAGATGAAATGACCAAACACAGATCATCCTAGTCCTAGAGCGTCCTTTTAGACGAGAACTTGAAGCTCTGAATCTTGCAATAAATCTACGTCGGCAGGGATACAGTAGCCTAGATGAGCAATCCTATTAGCAACTGTATTGAATTCCCTGAAAATATGACGAATAGAAATCGAATTAAAAAAAGACTAAATTAATAACATCAGTCACCAGCAAATCGATGACCCCCAGGCATTGCTAGATACCCAAGCTGGCGTTGATGACCATCAAGTTATCACCTTCAATGAGTAGTTTTTCCACCCCAAGCTGAAATGAGTTTTTTTTATCAGTCGCCTATACCTTATTTGCAATTTTGGTCCCTAATATATTTTTGTATTTTAATTTGGTATCCACTTTTTATACTTTACGTACGTCCCATATTTAAGGATATGAAATTAAGATAAAGGTAACAGATTCATAATGGAAATGGAATTTACCCAAAAACTAAATGAATTATGAACTTGTACTAATTTTTTTTTTTGGAGCACAACTTGTACTAATTTGATTCTTACCCAAATAAATCGACTAACGAAATTCATCTTCACTCAACGTCTCTAAATATTTTCCAAGCAAATAATTTTTAAAAAAACAAGTAAAGTGGAAAAGGGTCATTTAAGGGTCTACAAGTTTATTGGAGCTTTTTTAAAGAGTTATGATAAAGCTTTTCGCAGTTTTGAAAAAACAAAAGTTTTCCAAAATTGAATTCTATGTAATTTGTTAGGTTAAACAAGAATTTACTCTTTTAATTTATCCACAAATGCTAAAATTTATCAAAAATTTCATCTAGATTTTAATCTTAAGCTAATTATAAATCTATATATAACCTTAATTTAGAAGACTTTGCTTACGTGTCAATCTTAGAGGATTTTTAGGAATATTGACCAATTATGTTTTTTTCCTTGATTTTTTTATTTCTCCTTTTCTCTTTTTTTCCATTAATTTTTTTTAATCCTCCATTCTCTTTTATTCTTAACATATTTACTAACAATCTATATATATAACCTTAATTTAGAAGACTTTGCTTACGTGTCAATCTTAGAGGATTTTTAGGAATATTGACCAATTATGTTTTTTTCCTTGATTTTTTTATTTCTCCTTTTCTCTTTTTTTCCATTAATTTTTTTTAATCCTCCATTCTCTTTTATTCTTAACATATTTACTAACAATCTATATATATAACCTTAATTTAGAAGACTTTGCTTACGTGTCAATCTTAGAGGATTTTTAGGAATATTGACCAATTATGTTTTTTTCCTTGATTTTTTTATTTCTCCTTTGCTCTTTTTTTCCATTAATTTTTTTAATCCTCCATTCTCTTTTATTCTTAACATATTTACTAACAATTGGACTTAATTCAAAACATTGAATTCAATCTAATATAACCATTAGGCTTAACTCACATTTATGTACTAACTATCTATATATAACATTAATTTAGAAGACTTTGCTTACGTGTCAATCTTAGAGGATTTTTAGGAATATTGACCAATTATGTTTTTTTCCTTGATTTTTTTATTTCTCCTTTTCTCTTTTTTTCCATTAATTTTTTTTAATCCTCCATTCTCTTTTATTCTTAACATATTTACTAACAATTGGGCTTAATTCAAAACATTGAATTCAATCTAATATAACCATTAGGCTTAACTCACATTTATGTACTAACTATTGAGCTCAATTCAAAACATTGAATATAATTATTATTTGTGACACACCACATTTAAATGCATGATTCAGATTTCAAAATTTCTAAAAAAGTTACAATGATATTGATATTATTATTACTGAGTGATTTAAAATATCTACATTTATGTATTATACTTTAGACGAGATATAAAAAAAATTATTTCAGAATTATAAGATACATTATGGTAAAGTTTTTTTTTATCTTAACTTTTATTAGTATTTTATAATATATTTATATATATTATTAATATTTTAGTTTTAAAAAACCGCGTCATGACGCGAGAATTGTACTAGTTTATAATTATAATTGTACTTTGCTCTTGAATGCATCGACAAACAAATTTTACATTTTTTCGGTCTGAATTAAATTAGAATCTTGATAAGATTCAGATTGCTCAAACTTTGACTTCATAATCACATTACAACACAATCTCTCCAGTCCCCAACGTCCCTGAATCACCCGAACAACCTGTTCACTGCTTTGACCCCTACACTCAGTGCTATGAACTTTTAAACCATGATTGATATACATACAAAGGGCACAATAGAAAAAACAAGTATAATTGCAACAACAGCGAGACAAAGCTCGAAACCCGTGCTAACACCAACCAAATTCAAATATCAAATAATGTAAAGGGTGTTGGCCCTATTCACCGTGTGCCAACCAGATACCTCAGTGATAATCCACAATCCGAAATCACCCAATCGCAAGATTGGGAATAGTCGGGCAGTTCCGTAAACAGACTCAAACCTCTTGATGAAAGCTTAGGAGGAAAGCTGGAATCTGGCAGAAGGCTTCTTTCTCCTCCACCCCTGAGAATTCGAATAGTCATTAGAATACGTTCTCTCAGGGAACAACGAAAGTGATTGGTTTCCCAGGGCAATAAGATTAAAAAGAGAACTTACAAAGATTGCATAGTAGAAAAGGGTTAATATTGCTAGAGCAACAAACCCAATTTGGAATACATTATACCTGTTAAAAAGGCCAGATTAAGGAACAGTTTATCAGATGTTAACTTTTGTGTTTGATCAATTACGGTTTGGACAGTTAAGAGGAAGATTTACTTGTATAAGTATTTGATCCCCCTAAGAGACTGCAGTGTGTGGCCAAATATCTCCCCAGCAGCGGTGGCTTGAGCATAATATGCAAATGCAGTGGAACAAAATTGAATGACACTGAAAATCATACGGAAAAATGAACAAAGGTCAGCAGTTGTAACAAAAATCATTTGACAATAACAAAACAACAGTAGGTTGGAGCAGCATCAATATCAATCAGTTAATTGCACTACCAACATTGAATATCGGAAATTGTTATAAACCAACTTGCCAACTTGACATCATTGTCTATCAGCATTTGCAATGTGGAGTTTAGTATACTCCATTATTTTTCTTTTGTTCCTAAGAATGTAAATGATACATTTGCAAATATGTGAGCTATATAGGAGCAAAGGGCACAAGGCCACCTCCAATAAGAGGGGCTATATGAGCTTTTTTGGTCCTACTTTCTCAAAAATGATCTTCAATAAGAAAATGTAAAGGGCTAGAGGTTGATCTAGAAATCCAAATATACTCCCAGAGTGACCCTAGAAGCCTTGAAATTCAACTACTTTTTTTCCCACATGTTTTTTTTTATTTGTTACCAATATACTACATAAAAACGAAAAAAAAAATCATGGGATAAATTTAGCCCTTTCTTGTTGGTGATGGTTAACATCAATAAATAAATCCTCCGTTTAGATTATCCATCATGAATCAATTTTAAATGTTAAATCATGCCAAAGCATCCAATGTTTTCTAAAAGATAATTTATGTCAAAATACCAAAATCATGAAGGCGTATAAATTTCGTCTCTAAATTGATAATCTGAATGATCAAGCCATAAGCACTTAAGAAACCAATCTAACACTGATTCAAAGAAAAGAAACAAACCTTATGGAGCAAAGAAGAATGAGAGCAACATTAAACAGGAATGAGTTCATGAGGGTAGCTCCCCACCTGTTCAAAAGTAATTACATGAGGGTTATTAGATATTTTGAACAAACACATTTATTCCCCACAAAGATAGATTGAACTGTAAAGGGTTTATTTACTTCATCGGGTGGATTGTCACAAACACTAATCTCAAGCCAATCAGCATTGCACCAGCCACTACAGCAACCAAAAGATAAAAGCAGAAGAAAGCAAATGCTGCAGTTCCCAGCAGACCTGAGAATATAAAAAATAGTACAATTTATGTTACATTCTGAATAAGGAATGAAGAAAAAGATTGGGAATGAAACGCAAACGTACCCCAAACATCATCCAACTTGATGAAGACCCAGTTCAAGAAAGGTGAAAGTGGAGGATTGATCAACAGATATATCACAATGTGAGCAACCCAAGCCACAGAAACAATCAACCTATGATAGAACATGGATAGTTGATAACTCCACATTTAGTAATTCAATTCTTATGAGCAAAACTTCTATCAAGATACCAGAACATACCCTAATATTCCCAATATGAGTTTTGCCAAGTATCCAAGAACAGTGAAAGCCCAAGAAGTCTCAGCCTGTGTAGATCAATTTACACAAATAAGATCAGAAAAACAATGTTGAGAAGAAGGTAAGAAGAATAGTAAAGAACATGGAAATCTTCAAATGATATGCTTTCCAACCTGTTCCCCCTGAGGATAAACTTCTTCTAAAGCTTTAACATCCTCTTCTAATAAAAGCAACTCCTGTAAAGGAAAAAAAAATGTTTAAATATAGGAATGAGAACAAAGAAGTCAACCTTGGCACTTGACTGGATCATATTAAGATGAAAGAGAAAAGGAACCACCACAAAACCAGACAAATAAAAAAAGGTGATGAATGGCTTCTCTTGTACCATATGAGCTGCTAATACATTTTCTAACTTTTAAAAAAAAAAAACGACACAGTATCCTCGGAGTTTTCCAAAGACATTAAGAGCATCCTATAGCAAGTATATCAGCTCTTAAAAAACTCTCTTCTTGTCTCCCACATGATAGCAATCAGAAGTAAGTGTGTGTGTGTGTGTGTGTGTGTGTGTGTGGATGAAAATGATTGGCAGTGAACAAAAATAAAAATATAACACAATATATAAGACTAACATCATGGATTAACAAGAGTTAGAGAAAGTGCCAAGGACTAGACTTCAATATACAACAAGACTAGTTCATATAAGGAGGTTGAACTTCAAAGGGTAGAGCAGAGAACTGCATAAAAAACACCTTGGTCAATGAACTCAAAACATTAAAATGATTATTCTGGTAGAACACCTTCTATTCTTCTAAATCTCAACTTATGCATCCATAGATGCAAATCAGGAAGTACTGTTTCAAAGAAGGGCACACATTAAAAACCCTAGGGGCTAATGCATTGAAAAATATAAACCATTTTAAAAAATAATCTTTCTAAATTTGGGAATTTTAATGAGCATACATTAGAAAACTCCAAAAAAAAAATCTGAATGCACTAAGATAAGTACCACACGGTGTGATGGACAAATTTATGTACCTTTCCTACTGCTTTGACATTCTTCTTCCATTTCCTTCCCTTTTTGCCACTTTTTTCTTCCTGACGAAGATCCTCAGCAGCTTTCTTCAAATCCTTTGCCTTTTTTCCAAGCTCAGTAGCTTCCTGAGAAACAATAACCGTGCAACAGAAGAATCTTTTAGATGCATATAGCAAGGTTCCAAAAGCAGCATAAGCAATTGAGGGAAACTGAATTAGTGTACACATAAAATAAGCTCGAAAGCAACCTTTATATATTGTGAACGGGTGATAATTGCCTTTGGCCGTCGAATGAATGCAAAAATGAGCCCAAGAGGCAGACAAGCAATGCCCACACCACCGAATATCTGGGTTGAAAGAAAAAGATAATGTTAACTATTGTACAGTGCAAAACGTCCATACATATATTTAATAAAGTCAGATAATTGCCTAATTTCAAGTAACAGCTTTAATAAAATTAAATTCCAATTCATCTTGTGAACACAGAATGGTGTCCTCTTGTGAGAAACACCAGTTCCTAATATCCCCAAATTACACATTCTACAGATTAAAAGAACCGACACAACTTAAAGCAGGTGACTCATTTTTTGCTTCTCTCCTCACTACTCGGAGTGTAACAAACCCAATATGCTCAGTTGGTAGTAGACTCAGGGCATGAACCAAAAGAAGAAAGATACTTTAGAGGGAGGGGGGTAACAAAAAAAAGGAAGGTAAAAAGGACGGATGAAAGCAATAGGCTTCCTAATAAGGGCCAATTACTTGCTCAAGCCTATAAGAATGAGCAAGAAATTTACACCTTGTACCAAGACTGCATTTTAAATTTGGTTAGAAAAAGGGCTTTATAAAATCTGAGCAGGCTTAACTCTTAAGTAGAAAACATAGCTGAAATGCATAATATGACTTCAGGTTTCAGTGGATTTATGTCCAATGTATGCATAATGTAACCTCAAGTTTTACTAGGTTTAAGTCCAATGTGTGAGACTATCTCAAATTCATCTCAGCCAATTTAGGCCATCATCAAAACACCTCCACAACAAAGCAACTTCCATCCTCATCTCTTTCTACCGCAATGAAGTACATAGAAGTGAAAGTGTAACAAATATTAACCACATAGTTAGTTTTACAAGAGAGCATACCATGAAAAGCACAGATCCTGCAATTGTAGCAATAGCAACAACATACTCCGGAAAAGAAGTCCGCATGGTCCATGTGGTTTCAGATGATGCACTTGTGGAATAAGCATCGCATTGCTGAATGACAGGAAACAAATGGGAAATGTTGCAAAAAATTCTTCAAAACAAGATAAAGCAGTTCAAGGAAAAGTGAATCGGAAAAAGTATCCAAGCTTCCAGATAATCTTAATATCCCAAACCTGCTTTAAACTTCCGACACATGGTTGAGTACGAGATAAGTCGTTCCATGAGCTAGGAAATGAAGTAGTGCTTGATTGCAGATGCCTGACTGTGAAATCTACCTTCCCCAGAAAAGCTAAGGCAAAATGAAATAGAGTTTTAAGCACGTTAAGATGAGTGGAACAACAAATGGACTGTAGTTTACTCGTGACAACAGGGCATCTTATTTAGAGACTTAGAGTATGTGTATGAGGATATTTCATTACAATAAAAATTTTCCCACTCAGAAGCTTTGTAAAAGGCTTTTTTTTTTTTTGTTAAATCACAATAATGCTGTAAAGCAATTGAGGGGGAAAATACGGAAAATTGCATATAGAACTCTGCAGGCAGTTAGCAACATAATAAACCTATGTCTACACTCTACACTCATATCATAATTATCTTTTCATGACATAACACGTTAAAAAAATCCATTAATCAAGTCTTTTTAACTTCTCCAAACAAAGAAAAGTGACATCCTATCAAACCTTCGTTTCATAATAAACCACATCTACTGAACAAGTGAACAGCGTCATCGAATGACAACTGAAACCAACTTAGGGCAACCACGCATATTCAACCATATAAGAACTATTGAAATGGAAACAGTATTTTTGTACCACTTCTTTCAGCACAAGTCTATCATTAATATCAGTAGGTTTGAGACTCCTAACCATCACAGTTTAAGATAATAAAATCTATAAAGAGACCCTGGTTACTAGGCTCACTCGGGCTTAAGCAAAAGGGTTAGGGATACTCAATTTACCCAGTGCTTTCATAGCTTAAAGAGAACACTCCACATAATCCACTTGAGTCCCACACTTCTGTCAGTTTCATACTCCACTGTATGTTTGGTATCTTTAGCCATACAAACATACAGTGGAGTGGGCTATATGCAACCTAATGCTTGCGTCTGGATGGACTCTGGTATAGCCGTATTGGTTTGGATTTGAGTCATTCCCTAACTATCCAACCTCTCTGCCAAAATATAGAAATCCTCAATTCTATACCAATACCACTTATAACCAACGGTCCTAATTCGATGAACTTATAGACTATAACTATGTTACCTTAGTTACTACTCGGACTGGCAAGATGTCAGAACAGATTGCAACACAGCCAATCATACTTGAAAACAAGGTTCATCCGGAGAAAAATATTGGCAATAAGAGACGCACAAGGAGAGAAATCCAAAGTAATTCCGATTCAATTATTCAATCATCTGGAAAGCTGAGAGAAAAATCAGATAGGAAATACACACCGTACAAAATGCCCAGCAAAAGTGCGCAGACGATAGCAGTCAACACCACCCAAACAAGCGCACTCTTCACCCGTTTCCCAACGGTCCTGCACAAGAAACACCAAGTCGAACACCGTTAATTCAAACCAACGAAATCAAACCTCAAAAAGGAAACTGAAGGTAAAAATTTCACGAAACTTGTCCTGGTCGCCCTCATAGTAGAACATGGCGAAAGGAATAACGAAGAACACGAGTACAGCGTCTATAATGTAGACTACGAGCCAGAGATCCTTCATAGGCAGGGTCAAGTTACAAGCGCCATTGTAAATCGCGTGGCGACAGGCCTGCCGATTAGCAACATCGGCCGGGAGCATGAGGATGGAGATGACGGCGATGGAGAGCCCCAAAACGACGACAAATTTGGGGAAATAGGCCTGATTGACATCGTCCGGGTGCTGGTAGTTCACCAGAAGGTAGACATTGAAGATGAACACTAGAATGCAGACGATTATCGCGACGATTACTAGGGCTAGGTTAAAATCCCCCATTGCGAGGGAGAAATCAAGGTGAGGCCAAGCTAAATCAACGATCGATTCGAAGCAATCAACCGGATCTGTTCGCTTTCAGATCTGATTCCTAAAGCTCTTCGGCCGGCAGTGGGGATGAACAGAGAGAGAGAGAGAGAGAGCCAGTGAGGAGAGAGAAAGAGAGGTGCTTTCCAAGTTCTGAGAGTCAGTTTCGAATGCGCTAAGCTTGAAGACTATGGGGAATTTAATTACAATTTTGCCCTTGAGATTGTGCAAGAATTACGAGGGTAGTTTAGCGTGGCGGGGAAAGTTATGGGGCGTTACTTGGAATTTCGGATGATTTTTTGTTTGAAGACATTTTTAACACCCTGTTTGAAGACATTTTTAACACCCTGTTTGAAGTCGATGATAGATTTGCCAGGGTGGACCGCGACCAAAGTTGTTTATAAATTTGGAAAAATAATCTCAACTTTAAAATTGTTTTAAGGCGAAAATGTATAAAATCACCAATTATTCGGGATTGTTTGCAAATAATTAGAGCTGACAAAATCCGATCCGAACCCGAAAATCCGATCCGGTCGACCCGAAACTGATTGTCCTAATCACCGACGCAATCCGACCCATTTTGGACCCGAAATCCGAATAACCGATAACCGAAAGTCACCCAAATCCGAATGAACCGAAGCTGATTCAACCGAAACTCATTAAGACCCGAACCCGTTATAATCGAAACCCGAAATAACCCGAACTTTAAGATACATTCCAGTAATTTTTTAAAAATTAATATTGAAATAATGAAAACCCGAGACAACCGAAATCCGAAATAACTGAAACCCGAGACAATTGAAACCCGAATAACCGAAACCCGATACAACTGAAACCCGAACCCAACCCAACTGAATGACCAAATTATTAGACATTACCCGAAACCCGAATGACTCAAAACCCGACTAACCGAACTCGAACCCGATCTGACCCATCCGATTGCCACCTCTACAAATAATCACCCTTTATTAAAAAAAATTCAAATAACCACTCATTATATATATATACATGAATTCCGTTTAGCACATGGTATTTTTTCCTTTTAGCGCATGATCGAAATGACCATGGTCGCAACGACCATGGTTCAAATGGGTCGCAACGACCAAGGCTTTTTAGCCCGGGTCTTTAAAGAACCAAGCTAAAAAATCTAAACTTTATTTTCTTAAAAGTAGTTTTTTAGCCCGGTTTTGACTGGAACCGGGCTAAAAAGGTGAATTGTAAATTTTAAAAAATGAAAAGAAATAGAGAGAAAAACAGAGAAGCGTGAACGAAGCATCTTCTCCCCAAAACTCCATGGGCATTAGAAGTTCATGATTTCGCTTCAATTTCAACTCAATTGAATGGAATTCAACTGTTCTAGTTCAATGATGTGAGTAATCCTAAGAGAGAGAATATTTCTCAATTCATTACAATGAGAGAAAACCCAGAATAAATATACAAGAGGGGATGGAAGTTTTAGGGTTACAATCTGAAAGTTAAAGGAGTAATGCATCTAATACCTATCACCTAGAACATAATAATTATGTCTAAAAGTAGGCTAGGAATGCTAATAAATGCTATGTCTACTTAATACAACTTACAAGTAAAATAGAGCTAACTTTCTGACATTAATTTATTATTTATCCAACACTCCATCTCAAGCTGGGTTTAATTTGTAAAGATCTTCCATTCCCGCTTGGAAGTAAGCTCTTAAAACTGGCTAAAATGAAGACTTTGGGTAAGTAAGTCTACAAGTTGTAGTTTTGTTGGAATGTAACTAACCTTGATCAGTCCAGCCTCAATTTTTTCCTTAATGAAGTGTCTATCTACCTCAACATGCTTAGTCCTGTCATGTTGAATAGGATCATGAGCAATACTGATAGCAGATTTATTGTCACAATATAGTTTCATAGTGACAGAGCAAAAGTAATTACATAAGATGTACAGGGGCATAAGCGTCTTTTACTAGGTAAACCCTAATCCTCGTTATATATTCGAGTTTTCTACTAGGATTTAGGAGGCTTGACACACAACCGACACACTCTCTGACTTGAGCGCCGGAGGCTCCTCCGGGGAGCGAGCCCCGCCTCTTCCTCTCCTTCTATGCAGGTGATCGATCGATGCCGAGGAGGAAGGAGGTGCAGATTTATACACTTACATTTGGCGCCGTCTGTGGGAAATCGATCAAAAAGCCATGAGATCGGATCTCCCAATCTACAAAGCAACAAAAAATCAATTGCTGATGGTGACGATGAACCGACGGAAGCTCAGCCTTCACCTACAAACCCTAGGAGAGAGGGCGTCGACGGCTTCGGACCACGAGGCAGAGGGCGTGGCTCACCAGTGCCGCCATCTCTCCATCTCTCTCCCAGTGCCGCCGAGGAAAACACCAACCAGTTGATCAGCCATGGAGATTGAGGAGCCCTACGAATCAGAGCGATCACTGGCCATGAATTTTGGGCTCGCTACAAAGCTTTGCCGAGGGCTCAGGGGCATGCCGGTCCACCACCGCTCCTAGCCCTTTTCACAAGAGATCTCCCAATCGAATCTGAAAGAGAAGGAAGTGCAAAGAATGAAGCATATCTGGTGATCTTCTCAACGACGATTCCGACATCGAGAAGCAGATCTGGCGCTACCGGTCGTCGGCCCGCGTGTGAGCCTCGTCGCACCACCGCACTACGCCGGTTGATCGAGCCTCCATCGCCACCATGGTCGCTGATTCCGACCTCCTCTGTCCCTCTCTGTGCGACTCTGATTGGACCCGACTTAGGATTGCGCCATAGCCGCCACCACCGAGCATCCCTTCACCGAACCACGAGAACACACCGGCATCGATGGGTAAGCCGGGGGCACCCGAATTCGGATCCTTCGCCGCCGTCGAAGATCGAGGTCAGAGGCGGGACGATGGCCGAGGACGCCACTTCGAGCTCCTGCGCCGCCTTCCACAAACCCTACGAATCGAAGAAGACGATGGCTTAATTTGCAAATCTGGATTAATTACAAAATCGGCCTGGAGTTCTTGGAAATTGCAGCTTAGCCTATACATTTATGATGATTGCGAAAAAAGGCCCAACTTCCTTAAGGCAAGACATCTGTGCAACGAAACGGGCCCGACCGGTCCAGCCTATGAGACCCAAAAGCTAAGTTCTCTATGTCCTATTTTGATGAAAAGTTTCTTCTTTAGTTAATTATATTGCATGGATAATTGCATCGGTGACATATAAATTCTTGAAATACTTATATGCGCATTTATATATGGAACAACATTATATCAAAGCCATAAAAAACAATTAACGATAGCCACTTACGGCCAATATCCAATCAAGGCCAAATTAGCCGCTCAAGGCCAAATTAGCCGCTCTAGGCCACATTAGCCGCTCAAGGCCACATTAGCCGCTCAAGGCCAAATTAGCCGCTCAAGGTCAACTTAGCCGCTCAAGGCCAAAACAACCGCTCAATGCCAATGAGTAGCCACTCACGGCCAATAAAAGCCAATCTTTAGGCCATAATAACCCCATTAAGGGCCAACAAAAATCAAAATCAAGCAATAAGAGTGTCATTTAAGACAAAATGCTCAACTTAATGAAAACCATCGAATCGTCAATCATAAATAAAAGCAAGGATGTCATCAACAAACGCTATCTCTAACTTTTAAGTAGTAACTTTCATTTGATCAGTTAATAACGTACCAACTGCATTATATTGTGTTATTCGGTTGAGAATGCCAAAGCTTGCAGGATACAACGAAGACAAGGGGCAAACATTATTGGTGATCTTTGATCATAACAAGTGAAGAATATCGAATTATTCGTCTTCCCTCATCACTAGATCGTGATAAGGAAACCCGAGGGGCAATTGACAAAGCAAAAGTAATTACATAAGATGTCCAGGGGCATAAGCATCTTTTACCAGGTAAACCCTAATCCTCGTTATATATTCGAGTTTTCTACTAGGGTTTAGGAGGCTTGACACACAACCGCCACACTCTTCGACTTGAGCGTTGGAGGCTCATCCGAAGAGCGAGCCCCGCCTCTTCCTCTCATTCTATGCAGGTGATTGATCGATGCCGAAGAGGAAGGAGGTGCAGATTTATGCACTTACACATAGGATCCTCCCACTTGATCTTCAAGTCATTGAGAATAATTCAAATCCATAATAACTCACAAATGCCATGGGCAGCAACTCTGAATTCAGACTCAGCACTAGATCGTGCTACAACCCCTTGTTTCTTGATTCTCTGGGCAATTAGATTTCCGGCAAGAAAAAGGCAATATCCTGTTGTAGACCTTCTATCAACAATACATCATGCGTAGTCAGCATCCGTGTAGGCCTTTAAGGTCAGATTTCTGTCTCTTCTAAATAGGATGTCTTTCCCTGGACAACCTTTTAGATAGTGCAATATACGGAGTGCAGCTTGCATATGTGGTTCTATAGGGTCATGCATAAACTGGCTAATAACACTTACATGGAAAGCAATGTCCGACCTAGTGTATGCAAGGTGTATTAACCTTCCACATAAGCATTGATACGTGGCCTTATCAACTGGCTCAACATCTCTTGCCTCATCTATCTTGCAGTCAGGGTCCATAGGGGTGGTGGCAGGTTTACAACCACTCTTTCCAGTCTCCTTGAGCAAATCTGAGATATACTTCTGTTGAGATATAAAGATGCCTTCTTTGGAATGTGCAACCTCAATCCCCAAGAAGTATTTTAGCCTTTCAAGCTCATTGATTTCAAATTCACTTGCTAGTTTTTGCTTTAACTTTCCCTATTCCTTGATGTCATTACTGGAAACGATAATGTCATCAACATAAACAAGTAACATGGTCACTCCCCCTGAATTAGAGTGACGGATAACAATGTATGGTCACCTTGACTCTGACAATACCCAACATTCTTCATAACGCTAGTCAATCTTCCAAACCATGCTCTAGGGGATTGCTTCCGGCCAAAAAGAGCTTTCTTCAACTTGCACACTTTGTTTGGAAATGAAGTAGAGAAACCAGGAGGCAAGTGCATATAGATTTCCTCATTTAAGGTAGCCATTGAGTAATGCATTCTTGACATCAAATTGCAGTAAATTCCAGCCAAAATGAGCAACGAGGGAGAGCACAATTCTGACAGTGTTCATCTTCGCAACTGGGGCAAAATTCTCTTGGTAGTCAATTCCATAGGTTTGAGTGAAACCCTTTGCTACCAAACGAGCTTTATATCTCTCAAGATTTCCATCAGCTTTTTATTTGAGAGTAAATACCCATTTACAACCAACAATGTTCTTATCATGAGGACGATCAACAAGGACTCAAGTCTTATTTCTTTCAAGAGCACACATTTCTTCCTCCATTGCTTTGCGCCATTCTAGTTGAGCTAGAGCCTCCTTAACATTCTTAGGAATAGATACCTGTTGAAGGGTAGCTACAAACTGCTAGTGTGTAGGTGAGAATCGATGTAAGGACACAAAGTTAGAAAGAGGATAAAGAGGCTGATTTATGCACTCTCTATTACCTTTCCTTAAGGCAATTGGCAAGTCAAGTTCTGAGGTGGGAGTTGATGTATCATCCGTCACAGTCCTCGAATCAGAATCTTGAACTTGCTAAATGTTGGACATGGCATTTCTTCTAGTATACACCTATGAAAAGTCCCGAGAGAGCTGCTGGGATATAGATGTGGAAGTAGTGGATGGAATGCCATTGGTTTGTATTGGGGTATGTGGTTCAGGAGTTGGGAGATCTAGAGGAGGAATAAGTGTTGTCACATGTGAATGGGTGCTCTCTGACTCATTGAAGTTGGGATTAGTCCGGATTACAATGTTTTGGAAAATAAGGAGTATTTTCAAGAAAGTTAACATCAACAGTGATGTAGGTCTTTCGGGTGGCTGGATTGCAACATTTGTAGCCTTTTTGTGTGGTGGAGTAGCCGATGAAGATGCACTTAAGGGCCCTAGGATCAAGCTTTCCTCTGAAATGGTTATGAACATGAACAAAAGCAGTACATCCAAACACCTTGGGAGCAGGATTGCGGCCGATAAGGTTCAGGTGAGGGAAAAAAACGTTAAGGTAAGCAATTGGACTTAAGAAGTTTAGAACTTTGGAAGGTAGACGATTGGCAAGATATGTAGCAACAAGGGCAGCTTCCCCCCAAAAGTGTTTAGGAACGTTATAGTGGAGAAGTAAAGCACGAGTGATATTCAGGAGATGACCATTTTTCCGTTCAACAAGACCATTTTGTTGAGGTGTATAAGCACATGAGGATTCATGGATAATGCCTTTATCAGAAAAGAATGATCCTAAAGACCGGTTAAAAAAGTCCTTAGCATTATCAGTTCTGAATCCTTTTATGGAGGTGTCAAATTGTGTTTAAATCATCGAGACAAACGAGGGAATGATAGAACTGACTTCGGATTTATTCTTCAAAAGGAAAAGCCAAGTCACTCTAGTGCAATCATCAATAATGGACAAAAACATGTGTGAACCATTGATATTTGCAATGGAAGAAGGCCCCAAATGTCACAATGCAATAAAAAGAAAGGAAAATTACACCTCGCATTACTAGAAGGAAATGAAACACGAGAATGCTTTGCCTTCTCACATATCTCACAGTGAAAATATGTGACAGCAAGGCCTTAAAAAAGAGAGGGATACAAATGCTTGAGAACAGAAAATGATGGATGTCCTAATCGATGATGGTGCAGCCAGACAACGGTTTTGTTTGTGGTGCTTAAGAAGGTAGAAGGTGGGACATTTCTTGGTGCATCTAGGAAGTAAAGTCCATCTCTTTCTTTAGCATGTGCAATCATCCTCAACGATTCTTGATCCAGGAGAGCACAACCAGAAGACAAGAAAAAAACAAAGCAATTTAGGTCATGAATCAACCTTTTGACAGAAATAAGATCAATAGATAATGTAGGCACATGAAGGACATTGGTGAGTCTCATATTTTATGTCAATGACATATTTCCCTGTCCTGCAATATTTGCTAGAGATCCATTGGTTGTTAACAATTTTTTAGTAGATGTGGAGGGGACATATGTGTCAAAGGCATGAGAAGATAAGATCATGTGGTTTGTAGCACCTGAATCAATGATCAAATGCTTGCTTGAGTGAAGACAAGTAGAAATACCTTTAAGATTCAAGGTTTGGGAGGAAGTGTTACCAGCAGCAGAAGTGGAAGCAGACTCAAAGTTCTGGATCAGTTGTTTAAGCTTTGCAATATCAGCGGTACTGAAATCTGGAAAAATGCCCTTCGATTCAGAAGTAACAGTGTTGTCATTCTCAGTAAGATGTGCTTGAGGCTTAGGTTGATCCTTGTTTCCCCACTGACGGTTGGAAGGTTTGCCATGCAACTTCCAACATTTCTCTTTTGTGTGCCTTGGTTTCTTGCAGTGGGAGCACCACACCTCAGGCCTGCTCTTTTTTTTTTTTTCAAATTTGGCAGCAAGGGCAATGCTCTCAGTTGGCAATGAATCCAACATAACACCCCTGCGACTTTCTTCTATCCGCATGAGGGAGATGATCCCCTCAAGAGAAGGGATTTCACTCTTGTCCAATACTTGAACCCGAATGGGATCAAATTTGGAATGCAGTCCAACCAAGAAAACATAAGATCTATGTTTTTCAAGTGATTTCTTAAAGGCGGCATCATCAACTGTGCACTTCATCTCCAAAATCTGTTATTGATCAAGTTCTTTCCCCAAGTTCTGCAAAATAGTAACATATTCAGTGATTGACTTGTCTCCTTTCTTGGTGGAATATGCTTTCATAGTGAGGTCGAAGACAAGGGCCTCATCTTTTGCTTTGGAGTAAGATCTCTGCATGAACTCCCAAATCTCCTTTGACGTGTCAAGAAACATGCATGTGAAGCTGATGGAGGGATCCATCGACTGCCATAGCCACGACATTATCATGGAGTCTGCTGCTTCCCAAGTAGAAAAATGAGCATATGTCATTTCTAGAGGAGAGTCGGTGAGATGTCTAAACTTCCCTTTGTCCTTGAGATAGGTTTTCATAACCTGAGAGGCTGAGACCAGGCAAGATAATTCTTGCCATTGAACTTGTAGGTTGGCTGAACATTCATAAGATCTGCCTTTTGAGAAGAAGCTGAGCTAGAATTAATTCCAGTTTCAAACATGGCGAAAAAGACAAAGGTAGTGTAGCAATGAAGGCTACAAAAGAGGAAAAAATGTAGCAATGAAGGCTACATCTTGAAAAGAAAACTATGGAGGTTGCTGGAAAGGACACAGAGAGCCTCTAGGATCAAAGCAAATCAGGCAGCTCTGATACCATGTGAGTAATCCTGAGAGAGAATGTTTCTCAATTCATTACAATGTGAGAAAACCCAGAATAAATATACAAGAGAGGGTGAAAGTCGTAGGGTTAATTAAAATATGAAAGTTAAAGGAGTAATGCATCTAATACCTATTATCTAGAACATAATAATTATGTCTAAAAGTAGACAAGGAATGCTAATAAATGCTATGTTTGCTTAACACAAGTTACAAGTAAAATACACCTAACTTTCTGACATTAATTTATTATTTATCCAACAAATGACAATATCAATTAGTGATTGGCTATAAAACTAGATCGAATTTCATCTACAATTCATGAAACCTTAAAAAACTCAAAACTCAAAAATCATGGCTTTCCATATTGTCTCCCGAATGTTACCATAATACCATGAACCCAACAAATTGAAGGTAATTAAGCATTCCAATTACCATTTTTCTTTGAGGATTCTTCGACAGAAGCGAGTATATTTAGGGGGTCGGAGTTCCAAGGAGAGGGATGGTTGCTCTCTCCCTTTCACCCTCATCCATCTCCATGGCCATTCCCACATCAATTGTCACCGCTGTCACTTATTCTCTAAGATTGGTGTGTGCTGCGTTGGCAACTATTTGTGGGATTTGGATCTCGTGATTTCTTCGGCCCTTCAAAGAGAAGGGAAATGTCGGTTTCTGCGTGAGGGAAAGAGAGAAGGGCGTGAATTGGGGTGGGATTGGGTAGGGGTGTAATTTAATTTAATTGTAGGGGTACTTTCGTCTTGCTTTAAAATAAAATTTTGCCTGCTCTAAAAAGTAGATCCCTATATATATTGGTTACAACTAACCACTCATACCCACTTTTCTTGTTAAACTTCACTTAAGTTAATAGAAAAAGACAATTATACCCATAATTTTTCAATGTTTTACACATTTTTTTATAGCAATCCCAACTAAAACAAATTTCCAATCTAATTGGTCAAACACCAGGATGTTCCACCGGAGGAGGATATGAACGACCCCCTTCAAGAGCGAACAAGACCTGACGAACACTAGGACGTTCGACCGGAGGTTGTCGTTGTTGGAGGCGATGAGCAGCAAGAGGCTCCACCGGAGATGTTGCGGTAAGACACCTATCACCCTTTTTATTTAGATTTGGAAAAAAAGTTAGGGTTTTATTTGCCCCTTTTGAAAACAAATTAGGGATTTGTGTGAGTACCATCTTCTTTAGTAGTGCAATTTTGCAAGAGCAAGCAGAGATTTGTATTTATATTGATGGATTTGTTTTGTTAATTTATTTGCCCCTTTGAAAACGAATTAGGGATTTGTGTTGATTTTTGTTAGTTTGAATAAAGATAGGCGACCGTTTATTGATGATGATGCAGTTTGGGTTGTAGAAACACGCATCTAACTATCAAAATCATATCCTCTCTCTTTCAGTTCAAATCAAGTGCTATTTGTTTATACTTTTAAAGGTATCGTGATGTTGGGAAACTTATAGCTGATTTGCTCAACCAAAATTAACTATATTTCATTTCCATTTGGCGCCTTTCTTTGCTTTTTGAATGATGCATGGCCTTGATGATTTGAACTTGTTCACTTAGTTTGATAATGTTACAATGAATTTTACGTTGATATCTTAGGCTTAACCGTAAATTTTACACATTTTTACTTTTATGTTAATAACTCCTTGCATTACATTTTTACTTTCATTATAATACCTCTCTGCATTATTAGTTGTTCTTGCCTAATTAATGCATACTACCAGAGAACTATGGGTGGTTGTTAAAGATTCTAATGAGCTATATCTCCCTGCATTATTAGTCATTTAGTTGTATCTTGGCAACAAAAGCCCTGCACATGGCCACGTCAATGCCATTGAACTAGTGTTGGTCATCCCATACGGTTTCCAGGCAACGGATTCTACACAGGGAGGACACCTTGATGAGGAGATGTGATGGAATCTGCCATTAGAATGAGGAGGTTTGAAGGGACTGGGTGTTGTCATGGCTTTAGGTGGGAGATCATGAATATGGGTGTTTATTGTGCAGCAAGGGGTGACAATTTGGAGGTCTTGAAGGACCTTTTGGTTGGGTGTTGTGATGTTTTGGGTTATAGAGATGCTCATTGTTCCACCATCTTGCATTCTGTAGTTGCAAGAGGCCAAGTTAAGGTGAGGTCTCTCTAAGATTGTAATTGATTTCAGTGTGATTGTGTGAAACTCATAGCTAGGGCCTTGTGAGAAATTGATGTATTAACCAAGCTAGGAGTTAGGACTTGTGAGAAATTGATTTGGATCCAATGGATGAATATTTTTACAATGTAGTATCTGTTAAGATGCCAAAAAAAAATTTGAGACTTTTGGTGAACTAAAATGAATTTTGACTTCATAGATGAGCTTCTCTTTCTTTATTTTTGACATTTAATTGCCATATTTTACTTTTGAGAAAGTTTTCAGTTAATCTCTTCAACATCAAGAACCACCTTTACCAAGCACGGAACCAGGAATAAAAATTGGGTAGACTTAAATCGCCCTATATTATAAATAATTTTTTTTAACGTTTATTAATATCACACACAAAAAATATCACATCTAATAAAATCTACAGCAAAAAAAATACGTGTATTTGGACTTGAGTTAATGAAGAGGAAAAAATTAAAGAAGAAAGATGCCAAAGGGGTTCGAACCCGGGTGGGTTTATGAATCCTCAAATTAAACAAAAGCCAACTATCACTTGTGCCAAACTAATTTTATAATCCATTTATATCCTTCCTACTTAATATAATTTGGATTTTCGGGGTGGGCTGCTGATGGACAATTTTTATTCGTATAAACCGTATCAAAATAAATTCGAACCTACCTAACTAATGTAGTGTGGTAAGCACGAGTCGATCCCACAGAGAATCAAGTTATTCCTAAGTTAAGTTTATTTACCAATTAGTATGAAACGGGGGTTTTTGAGTGGTGAAAATAAGAAATAAAATAAAATAAACTATAAACAAATTGATGGAGATAACGATTAATAAAATAGTTTCACCTACAATTTTCCACTTTATTTGGTTGAATTGATATTGTAACTTCCTCTTCTCCTTTTAGGTTTCCTATGAATGCCATTGTCCCGACCTAATATAGTTACTAGTCCAACCAGTCCTAGAAACCCTTATTAATCGAAAAGTCCCTAAAGAAGGATTTAACCCAATTGATAGCTTTAAGTTCAGAGATTAACCAAGGTATTTGCAGTCCCTAAAGAGGGATTTAACAACACATCCAACTTCCTACTTATTCAATTAGTTCAACCAGCCCTAAAGGAATAAGTTTGTCACTTAGGTTAAGGTTCACAACCAGGAATCTACAAAACCTTAGCAATTGAATTGATTCTACCAAGTTGATCAGACAAGATAGAATAAAACAATCAAACGTTCAAGCACAAAGAAGTTGAAGCATTCAATATAGGAAATAAGGAACAAGATTCAGAAACTCACAATCAATGCAAACAAAGCTTCAAATCGTAGACGAAACGGGAGAGTTTAGGTCTCCATAAAAACAAAAAAAAAGACCATTAGGGTTTGTGGAATGTAAAGTTAGTCACGACCGTATCACATATGCTCGGCCTCACATTCGGCCACCCTTTCCTCCGTTCTTCCGTATGAAAGTATATATAATATACTAAACCTAATCTATCTAATATTAATATATCTAAATTAATTCTAAATATATATAATAATAATAATGCTAGCATAGCAGCTGCATAATTAATCACGTGCGTGGGCCCAATCCAATTACGTACGTGCGTATAGACAGCTCGGCCCAATCCTCCAATTCATTATGAGTAACTCGGTCCAATGTCGCATAATTTCCAATGCAATTTATTATGAACTCGCTCCAAAATACCTAAAATGAAAAAAAACATGAGTGTAGACTCCGAAAACTAAATAATACAAATTAACTATAAAATATATAAAAATGCTCTAAATTAATATACAAATCTATAATTAAAACATGACTAAAATAGACCCTATCAAACTACCCCATGCTTAGACTTTTGCTTGTCCCAAAGCAAACTAATCACAAAACAAAGACAATTCAAAAAGAAAGACAAAAGACTCAAATAAATTTCTATGAAAGATCACTCATCAATATAGTTGTCATGACTTGAGGAGTATTTATTATGTTAAGCTCAAATTAATTATGACACTATGAGACCCACATCAAACCCTTCATACTCATTGCTTTAAACTCCGATTAAGTTCAGGGGATGCTTACATTCAGAATGTACTGAGCAACCAAATTCATTAAGCACTTAAAAATTGTCATAAACACCCATAGATTACTAGGCCTTTTCTATTTCGAATTTTCAATAAAGCTCATATTTTTCTCTTTTTTCTAAACACTTTTCTTCATTCTTGCGTGAATTTTATCCTCCGCAAACAGGATCGGTTACTAACCGTATTTTTTTCCATTCTTATGAGTGTCGAGTGAATTTTATCCTCCTCGAACATTGGTTTATTGATGATTCTTTTCACTCGAGTGAATTTTATCCTCCTCAATCGGTGTAAGTGAATTTTATCCTCCTTACACTCATCAACCCAACACATATCAAAACACATCAATCAAATATAAGCGAATTTACTAGTGCTTTTCATCAGGGGTTTAGACATATACAATAGAAATCATATGAAACATTTTAAAATTGCTCTAAATTGAACATCCAACCAGTAATCAAGTTATAACTAAATGTCATTATCCAGATTATCTATGGGAATCCCACAAGTGTCGTTATTCAATTAAAGATTCAATTTTATTAACTCTTAAGCCATGAAAAACCATATATCATCATCAACGTCATACCAATCATAGAAATATCTTTCCTAACAAAAGTATAAAAAAAAACTAACAAATAAAAAACAAAGACTCAATGACTTATATATGAATATGGGATAATTATCAAATATAAATATCTATAATGCAACCTATAATGAAATGAAATGCATAACAAAAATTGAAAAAACTAACAGTATATAAAACACGGAGCTACACTTCAATTCCCCACCCCATGCTTAAAATTTTACTTTGTCCTCAAAGTAAAGAAAAAGAATGAAAGAGGTAGAGGAAACTCACAAAGTAATCAGGCATTCCAAAACTAATCTTCAACTCAAATATGAAGGAAGGAAGAAAGCAAGTGATTCATGTTCTTGGGAAAATTCAGCAGCAAACCCCTCCAATTCAGCAGCAAATCCCACTAGAAAAATGCAGCAGTAACTCTTAGGAATGAGGCTCGCAGCTCACAACAACAAAATTAGGCAACCACTCCCTTAATTAGCACTATACAGAATAGTAGACACAGCAAACAACAACAACAAACAGGTAGCAAATAGTGCTGGCACACTGACCAGTCAACCAAAAAAAATCAATTATAACCTTAGAGCATGTAGAAAATTCAGAGACAAATCCAGTTCATGAGAGTGCCAACCACAAAAACAAAGCAAGAGCCATTAACTCACAAACTCAATGAATGCTCACGCTACCTATATGATTCTCGAGCAGGTTCAAACCATTCCCAACATAATTACTCAGATATTCAAGCATTAGGAATCTACAAAACCCTAGCAATTGAATTGATTCTACCAAGTTGATCAGACAAGACAGAATAAAACAATCAAATATTCAAGCACAAAAAAGTCGAAACATTCAATATAAGAAATAAGGAACAAGAATTAGAAACTCACAATCAATCCAAACAAATCTTCAAATTGCAAGTAGAACGAAGAGAGTTTAGCCGCTGATGGAAAACATCACTCCCAATCTCCAACTAAAATCGTCTTGAATCCTAATCTAATGAATCAATGGAAATCTAGGGCTAAGCCCCTCTAATCTCCTTAATTTCGTGTCCAATGTCGGCCAAAAGACAATTAGATAGATAATTAGGGTTTAGAATAGAAAATTGTCGTTGAACTCCGAAACGCGTCGCTCTGGGCAAATGCAGCGGCCGCAGCCTATGGCGGCGCCCTTTGCATCGGTTTTTTTTTTACGGAAAATCCACTTTGAGTTAGCTCTCGACGTCAACATGAAAGTTGTAGCTCTCTGAAAGAGCTTTCCAACGCATGGTCATAATAGTTGATCGGACAACTGAGGTCTCCAGAAAGTGCAAAACAAGTTCAGCATGTATGACGACAACTTCTGCAGACTTGTTCTTCGTTTAGACTCGCTTCTTCTTCTCAGGACCTCTTTAGATCTTCATGTAAGCTTCTTCGATCGACTAAACATCCTCATCTAATGCGCCATCAACCCATGTCTCATCCTCGGATCCATAGTTACATGAAACAATCAATAAAAGTGTGTAGATTCCGACTCCACCAACGTAGAGAGCAAATTAATATGCAAATTATACTTAAACCATGCATGATATGCATCTTAACTAAACTAAATGAAATCTATTATGAACATCTAAATGCATGCTATCAAACTCCCCCACACTTAAGCTTTTGCTTGTCCTCAAGCAATAAAAAACAAATATAGAATTGATCATCCCACAAATAAGATCTTCATGCTATAATTTTATAAAAACAACATCAATGAATAGGAGCCATGAATAAGAGAACAAATATCCTAAAAAATATATGAGCAATCCAATTATAAAGGCAAATTTAATCAAACCTCACCGGGATAATGTGTTTCTCTCATACTCAATGTGTTTAGGCTTTAAAGTACAACTCCTAACTCAATCCAAAATGCTCTATACACCGTAAAAGTCATCACTTGCAAATAACATCATGAGGACTTTTATAGGGTTGTAATGGGGCTTTGGTAGGAACATAAGGCATGAGAAATATTTAGGCTTGTGGTGCTAAAAATCCGGAAAAAAGGAACAACCAACCAGAACAACACCAATACTTCCATACTTCGCAAACCATTACAATAACATAAACTCCAATACCCATCAATAAGCTATTCGATTTCAATAGCCATACTTTTGCCCCTGGGTAAATTTTATCCTCCCTAGGTCCAAGCTTACTAGACTTTTACTCCTAAGTGAATTTTATCCTCCTTAGGCCCATAGTAATAAGTCATCTCTATTATGCAAGAAGGGTTACCTTATTTCAGCTATGCCTCTCGCAATGCACAACCATACATACATCATCTCCACTCAAAGCAACTCCAACATAAAGATTTTTCACCAATTCTCCTCCTAATTCCCGGATAGGGTCAGGCTAATAATTGGCTATGATATATTTTTGTGGAGCTATAAAAAAAAGAATAGGCTTTAAGTCTCAGATGGGCTTCAAGCAAAGGATAATGCAAAGGATAGATAAGGTATAATATGGCTAAAGAAAACATGCCTTAATAATTTAAAATTCACAAGCAACAAACATGTGCAATACGGTCATGAAAAACAAGTATATGAAGAATATAATCACACAATAAAAGCAAAAGGGAAATAATTATGAATAGTCCCTATAAGGCCAAAACCTCACAAAGGGTTATGTTTTTGCTAGATTTTAATTTAACCTCAACTATGAACCATACTTGCTCAATTATATTCACAAATCATGCTCCAAAAATCATTTTCAAACGATTCAATCAAATCATGGGATTTATGCAATGAGATCATAAAAATAAATTAGAGGACAAACTAAACCAAGATGGGTATCTTTAATAACACCTAAATGCAATGCATGATATTTTTGTGATTTTTTTTCAACTGTGATATATGAGTAAAATTAAATATGAAAACATAAATAAACATGATATGCAAACTCTATCTATATGCAATGCAATCCCGCGAATATGTTATCAAAAACTTGGTAAACAAAGCCCTCTCAAAGCGGAAGCACTTGCTCTTAAAATGGGAATCCAACACGTTTTTCAACTCAATATTGACAAAATCCAAATAGAAGACGATTCTAGTATAATCATTGACCACTTAAACAAAAAAACTAAATGTTCTTGGAAAATTGAGCTAATTTTATCCGATGTAAAACTTCTTCTATCGACTCTGAAAGAAGTGTCCTTCTTTCATGTGCCCCGTTTGGGCAATAGAGTGGCTGATAAGGTTGCACACCTTTGCCACTCTGTCCGGGGAGTCGATATTCATAATGATTTAGGTCTTCTAGACCTCATCCGTAAGGATGCTGCCGGGTAGAGCTTGCTCACCTGAATCCTTTCCTAATAAAAAAAATATATATGCAATGCAATCTCTCCCCCACACTTAAACCTTTCATTGTCCTCAATGAAACATAAAAGACAACAAAAACATAAAAACATAGAGGAAGAGATGAATGAAATACTCACAATGTGGTGGATGAGTCTCTATAGGTCGGATCTGAGCATTGCGGCGGGTTAAAGGCGGCGACCTTTCCTGAAAGGTTAGTCTTTCCAAAAACTAAAAATAACTATCTAATGCCTAATGGAAAACCTAATTTATAGAAAAGAAAACTAGTTAACTAGGAATTGAAATAACTAAAACTTACCTCGGGTTGCCTCCTGAGAAGTGTCTTTCTTTAATGTGATTGGCTTGACTTATTCTCAATCTCAAGACCTTATCTCTCAGACATCGTCAAGGCCCTCAGTAGCCTATCATATTCATGTGCACACATCTTACAAGGCACATCATAGCACAATAAATTGAAAGCATAAAATGTGGAACTCAAGAACCTTTTCAATCTATCAAAGAGTCTAACACGACTCTCTGCAGAAGGAATATGATACCACCAGCATAGTTCCGCTGGTGGCTTTTCAAAATAATGCTCCCAAGGGTTTGTATATTCACCAAAATTCACAAAAGTGTAAGATATATCAATACCTTCTCCGGGAGCAACAGAAATCGGCTCGGTAAATGATTCCTTGATAGGCAAGTCAGGGATGATTTCTTCGGATGAAATAGGAGCAAAAACACATGGATCCTCATACGTGCACTCATAAGACTCCATGTAAGGGAGCATCGGGCTCTCATCGATCAAACCATCATTGTTTGTGTCTTGGCTTTCATCAACTTGAGGAATAAAGCATTTATCTACTACCAACTCACTCACCGGTTGATTAAGTTGGTTCAATTGTTCCTCAAATCGCTCCATCCTTTTAAGCACCTGCTCCAACATAACCTGGTGTGTGAAAACTTCTTCCTGCTCCACCTGGTGACCCATGTAGCAGAAAAAATCCCACATCTCTGATAAGTCAAAACTTGCCAAGCCTCCGTTACTCATAGACTCTGCAAGTTCTTTGGTCACAAGAGTCATGCCCTCAAGTACACAAACAACCATATCTTGCAAACTATCTTGGTAACCTCGTGCATAACGGGCGTCCAATAAATTGTGCACTCTTGTGAAATAATGGTGAAAATTTTTGCCTTGATGCTGCATTAATCTCATCTTAAAATGTTAGTAGTAAGGGTGTTATGAACCGTAAGATAGGTTCACAACAAAGTTAAGTTATATACAATAATCGGCAAACACACCAAACAAAGAAATAAACTTTGATTCCCCGGCAATGACGCCAATTTGATGAACGATTTTTAGTCGGGTAAACCGTATCAAAATAAAACTCAAACCTACAAACTAGTATAGAAAGTAAGTAAGAGGTCGATCCCACAAAGAATCAAGTATTTCTCAGCAATGTGTATTTACCAAATACGGAGTAGTAGAAATGAGGGGTTTTGGTTGATTGAAATAAGAAAGAAAACAAAATAAACTATAAACAGATTGATGCAAAACAATTTAGAGAAGATCGTTCTACTTACAACTATCCACTTTACTTGGTTGAATTGATATTGTAACTTCCTCTTGTCCTTTTAGGTTTCCTATGAATGCCCTTGTCCCAACCTAATATAGTTACTAGTCCAACCAGTCGTAGAAACCCTTATCAATCAAACAGTCCCTAAAGAAGGATTTAACCCAATTGATAGCTTTAAGTTCAGAGATTAACCAAGGTATTTGCAGTCCCTAAAGAGTGATTTAACAACACATCCAACTTCTTACTTATTCAATTAGTTCAACCAGCCCTAAAGGAATAAGTTTGCCACTTGGGTTAAGGTTCACAACCAGGAATCTACAAAACCTTAGCAATTGAATTGATTCTACCAAGTTGATCAGACGGCTAATAGCCGATGTCTTTCAAAAAAAATCGATGTCTATGTGGGTGATGTAAAAAGTCAAAAGTTTTTCACATCCGCCTTTGGCCGATGTCTATATAATTTATAACATCGTTTCTTATTATAAAAACGATATGTTTAATACTTTATAATATCACTTGTATAGAAATCCTACAGATGTATACTCATTTTCTCTCTATAATTTGTAATGTTATTCTTCACCACAAAATTTGGCTATATGGAATAATACAAAACCGATGTTATTACGTATATTGAAATCATTTTTTGGTTTTAAAACCGTTGTTTATATATATTAAAGACATCCTAAATTATTAGTGAATCAGATGTGCTTAGGTCGTAAAAATGATGTGTTTAGTTCATAAAAATGATGTAATTGGTTTGTAAAACTGATGTTTTTTGTACGTAAAGTTGATGTGTTTAGTTCGTAAAACTGATGTTTTTAGTACATGACACTGATGTTTTTAATTTGTAAAACTGATGTCTTTCGTTACAATAAACTGTTGTCTATTGCTTATAAATCTGATGTGCTAGCTTATGAACCGAAGCAATTTGGTTCATAAACCCAATATCCTGTCTATATATATACACTTACACCATACCACAATACCAACCAAAGAGAACATGTTCCTATCTATATATACACATACACCGGACGACAGTACCAACCAAAGAGAACATGTTTTCAAAACCTGTATATATACACATACACCATTACAAGAAACGATATGTTTAATAACTTTGCCTTGAGCAACAAACTGATCAACCAAAGTAGAAGCTCCAAGATATTAGCATAGTTGTTCATAACTTTGCCTTGAGCAACAAACTGATCAGATTGGGCCTATTTATGCATAAAAACAGTTAACTTGCACCTTTATTCATCATCTTATTTCGCTAACCAATTATGTTCTATAATTGGTCAGCCAATGTGGAGGCAGTGATTTACTCACTTTTGATCTCTTGAAAAGTGTTGTGTAGAAGTCATTTTCAGCTTCAGATTGTTCACACACAACGAGCCTAACATCAGTAGGAGGTAATGAAAGTATAAGCCTGCACAAAAATGAAATGTCAGAGCTTGCTTCGAGTTCAATTGAGAAGCCAAGACAATTAACAGCAGGGATGCACAGTGATCACCTTCCATCCTTGTCTTTGGTCTCCTTTGTTCTTCTTAGCATTAACGGCTTCAAAAGTGCCTTAACCCATGAGAGACCTCGAGGATCACCAGACTCGTAGGGCTTCTGAATCTGATCTCGCCAACTGGACATAAACAGTTGATTAAAAACCACATTATTAACTTGATATTTTAAAGCCCAAACAGTACTAGTTGAAATGAGAAAACAACAATAAGTTGATCAGATGAATCTGATTTTATTCATACCAAGTCCAGTTGCACCATGGCTCAACCTTTAAGAAGCAAATAAGGCTAAACAGATCTTCCAAATTTTGGAAAAGCTAAGGAATTTACGTAGCCGGTCTGCACCACAATTACAGAAAGAGGATAAAGATGGTGAAATTCCAAACACATTCCCAGATTCCAAATAAATAAGCATATAAATGAGCCAATGATGAAGGAACTTTGCTAGTTAATTGGTTGTCTTCAAGATGACTATAAGACAAATAGAAAAATTAGTAAGTGGGTAAAGCCGTAAAGCTTGTAAGAAAAAAGGAGAATTGAAAACTCATGCATGCATGCATACATGAGGACTATTTAACAAACAAAAGGAAATGGATAAATATTAAAATTTGCCTCAATTATAGCAAAGGAATCTCAGTAGTGATGCTTACAACTCCTCTAGACTACTTATCTGGATCAGTTATGAAGGGGACACTCCCCGCGAAATTTTTTCCAAAAAATGAATGGATTGATCAAAACAAAATAATAGGTTAGTCTAATTTCCTTGATAATAAATAAGAAAAATCACCATTGTCTAATTTTTCATAGGACATAAAAATAAAAACATCTTAATTATCTTTATAAAGTTATGCAGTATAAAATCCATCAACAAGGAGCATTCTTTTAATCTTAAAATAAACCATACACGTTTACCATCTCAAAAAAAGTTATGTTCCAAGCATTGTCTTCTTTTGCAAATAGCACGCTATTTTCAGAAATTGATGCCTTGCAAGCTGACTTTCAAGGTGCTTTACGAACTGTCAAGGTATATACAAATGCATCAGACCATAGGAAAAAACAATGCAGTAAATCAAAACTAAAAGCCATGTGAAACCTATTTGAAAGAATACCTGAGTACTATTTATAATTGACTTGAAAAGGGGTTTATCTGAACATGTAGAAACAGAACAAATATAACCGATAAGACTCACCACCAACATGACCACTAGGTATTCTCCCATTGTCATTCTTTTCTACAAGCTTCTCTGTAGGCAATATAGGGAAAGCATTTTAGGTTTATTGTACTAGCCAACGGACCCAAGTCCCATTTCTAACCCAGAAAAAAAAGCCCATTACTTTTTATTTATGTAATGAAAACAATGAATTGTTGAAGTCTAAAAGAAGTCCACTTTAAACTCACAATCGAACAAAAAAGAATATTCAGAAGAAGATAGAGGCTAATTTCCCATTAGAGAATAACATAACCTAGTCTGGATTCTAGGGGAACACAAGTGCAAGAATCAGAGGTTTGAATCTCATATAGCCTGGTTAAGCAATGAAGTTCAATTCCAAGCTTGCAATCAAGATAATTGTCATGTTCAAAATAAACTAATTCACATTCCATCTCAGTTTCAAAGGCACATAAAAGATCATGGGTGCCCTTTTCATTAACAAGCTCCCAAATCAGGAAGGAGTAAGAGAGAGCTAACTTGTGGGAATGAGTCGATAAGGATCACCAATTGGTGAAGACATACGCCTTTGATGAGCCTGAACCAATTGCACATCTGCCGGATGATCAACTGTAAGCCATAGTAAAGTTCAGTATATTACTCTTTATTCTCTTTTATTTTTTGTGATATTTATGACCCAGAACATCACAATCAGATAACAAGCAAGAAAACCCTAGAATCCGTGCTTTAGTTGGAAGAAGCACCAAAGGATACCAACAACAAAAGCAAGAAAGAAATGCAAGAGACACAAACTGAACTTCTCAAGGATTATCAGTTACCGTCTGAAAAAATTGAAAACAGATGATGAAGCCTTCGGTTCCTATGGGTAAACCAAACACTTACTGTACCAGTTCACTTACCTCGAATTGAAAAGAAACCCTAAATCATTAACCTCGAATTGAAAAACAATTTCAACTAGCTATAAGGAATCGAAAGCAGTTCAGTTACCTCCAAAGAAACCCTAAATCCTTAACATTGAAATTTAGAGGAAAAATGAAATATGTAAGGCAGGTGGTTTGGGGAGAGGCAACGAGGGAGGTGGTGCTGAGAGAGTCGGTTGCCGGTGAGGGAAGAAGTGCTGAGAGCGTCGGTGGCTGGTGAGGCAGCGAGGGAGGTGGTATGGAGGATATGCCGAAGATGGAAGACGGTTGGAGACGCCGGAGATGAGATATAGTCACCAAAGATGTCATGGAATAGAGAAGCAAGAAAGGGACACACCCGGAGAGAGGAGAAAGATGCCAAAGATTGAAGGAAGATGCTGGAGACGAGATCTGGCTGTTGGGGAGGTTAGGGTTCTTAAAGTTTCATCGACTGGGAGAATGAAGGAGGAGGAGGGTGAGGTTGAAAATCTGAACGTATGAATGAAATACGAAGAAGCAGAAGGAGTCAGGAAAGAGATAGATTTGGGTTTTTTTTTTACAATGTGAAAATTTTTGTAAGTGTTGGGAATTCTCCAAATAATTCAATGCGCGGCTTTTAAGTTATTCAAATTTCAATTTCGCGCACTTGGAAAAAAATTTCAATGTTTTTTAACATCAGTCAATAATATAGGATGATGTCTTTTTTATTTTCGACATCATCAATATATAAACTGATGTTGAAAAACGATTTAACATCACCTGTTTTTCTGACCGATGTTAATCGTCCGATGTTAAATGACAGAATTCTAGTAGTGAAGATAGAATAAAACAATCAAACGTTCAAGCACAAAGAAGTTGAAGCATTCAATATAGGAAATAAGGAACAAGATTCAGAAACTCACAATCTATGCAAACAAAGCTTCAAATCGTAGACGAAACGGGAGAGTTTAGGTCTCCATAAAAACAAAACAAAAGACCATTAGGGTTTGTGGAATGTAAAGTTAGTCACGGCCGTATCACGTATGCTCGGCCTCCCTTTCCTGCGTTCTTCCGTATGAAAGTATATATAATATACTAAACCTAATCTATCTAATATTAATATATCTAAACTAATTCTAAATATAATAATAATAATAATAATAATAATAATAATAATAATAATAATAATAATAATATATAATAATGCTAGCATAGCAACAGCATAATTAATCACGTGCATGGGCCCAATCCAATTACGTACGTGCGTATAGACAACTCGGCCCAATCCTCCAATTCATTATGAGTAACTCGGTCCAATGTCGTATAATTTTCAATGCAATTTATTATGAACTCGCTCTAAAATACCTGAAATCAATAAAAACATGGGTGTAGACTCCGAAAACTAAATAATACAAATTAACTATAAAATATATAAGAATGCTCTAAATTAATATGCAAATCTATAATTAAAACATGACTAAAATAGACCCTATCAGCTGCAGCAAAGGCCAGACCACCCCCAGTTCCGTCCCTGACCTTTACTCCCCTTTACTGTGTTGATCTCGTACTCATATTGTATTTCTTGAACAAAAAATGCTTAGGTGGTCAAGGACCTTATCACTTAATTCGACATTATCAACTCCACCGATCATCAAGGCAACACAACACTCACATTGCAACTTACTAGGTTGATGAAGGCTTTTTTTTTTGTACATCCAAATCCAACTAATGAGTTGTATTGAATTGATGATTCCAAAATTTACGAAGGAAAATTCGTCCCATTATTTCAAGCTTACAATTTATAGATGGGTTATAAAAGTGGCATCACGTTAAACAAAAAATGTCATCAAACCACTTCATAAAAAAAGTACCATCAAAGTAAAAATAAAATGTTATCAATAAAAATGTTAACAAACAAGTTAACAAACAATGTCATCACAAATGATTGAGATCAATGAAGTATAATAACAAATGTCAACAATGAATAAAAGTCAACAATAACAGATGTCATTAATGAAGTCTAATCACATTTTATGCCCGTGTGTCATCAATTGTAGAAAAATGTAATAAAAATGTCATCACAACTGATTGTATCAATGACGTGTAATCACAAATGTGTCATGTATTAGTGAATAAAAGTAAAATAAATGGAAATTTATCGATATATAATTGATTAATTTAAAAAGTAGCATCAAACGATTTGATTACAAAAGTGGCATCGAATAATTATATTAGAACCAGTGGTGGATCCTGAACTTGTTGATTGAGGGGGCGAAAATTTACGATAAAAAAATATTTTATATTATGTAATGTATCCTGAATTTGCATGATTTATTTCATGGTTTTCAAATATTTCAATATAACCTTATAATTTGAAGTTCTCGAATATAGTTATATTATTAAGATATGAAATTAATAAATAATAATTACAATAAAAATATATCGGTTTGGTAAATGATGTAGGAAATATTGTAATCCAGTGTTGAAATTTGAAATGCTTATAACTTTTTGCTCAGATATCGGATTTGAGCATATAATATATCAAATCGAAGCTATCGACGAGAGGAATATGTATGCTAAATTTCATTTTCGATTGGGGGGCAATTGCCACTACTGGCCCTTAAGAGGATCCGCCTCTGATTAGAACAATGACATCAAAACACTACTTTGAAAAGTGGTATCACATTAAAGAAAAAAATGTCATAAAAAAAGGCATCAAAACACTACTTTGAAAAATAACATCAAAACACTACTTTGAAAAAATGACATCATGGTAAAAAAAATTAACATAAAAAAAGTGGCATAAGTGGTCAACGGTAAAAAAATAGCATCATTAAAAAAAATCCATATAAGTTGGTCAACGTTGACCGTTTAAAGGTCAATGTTGACCGATCGCCGGTCAAATAGTTGACCATTGACCATTTCTACACTATTTGGATGAGGTACATCTCACCTAATTTTATTTTATAGAGGCCTAAATGCCTAATTACCTAATTGGATTTTCTAAAAGGTCTATTTAGCCAATTCCCCATATTATTTTCGCGCACCTTATATGCGCCGCATATTAACGTTCAATTGGATGTTGTTTTAATGTTGAATTGAATGTTGTTGAGGAGAGAAGTTGTCAACGTTGCTTGATGGCCAGTAAAGGCTTGGGTCGGGCCGAACAACAACGTCGGATTGAACAGTGCTAATACAGGCCAAATCGGACCTAGCATAAAATATTAAAAAAAATTGCATTCACAACGTCCAAAAGGGCGTTTTTTTTTTGTGCACGTGTGAGATTTTGCATAATATTCTCCCTAGCAACGCCCAATCCGATTCTGTTAGCTCGGTTTGGTATGACCTGATTTTTCACTTCACATCGAGCAACGTCGATAACTTCTCCACCCAGGAACGTCCAATCCAATTTTTTTTTTACAAACGAGAGGGTGAAAGCCCTCCGGAAAGGACAAAACTGGCTAGGCCGTGTTTGACACTAGATTATTTTTATGTAGATTAAGGGGATTTATGTAGATGTGAGGAAATGAAGATTATTTTTGTAGATTAATGAGATTTTGTGGATTGAGATTTTTTTTTATGGAAATCTTTGAAAGGTGTTTTGTGGGTATAAGATTATGAGGTATTTTGTGAAATGAAAATGACTCTTTTGCCCCTACCTTTATTACCCTTCCTTCCACGTTCCCAATTGCTCAGATCTCATTGTTCATCTTCTTGTTCACTCTCTCCTCCCAATTGCTCAGATCTGAACCGCTCTGCCCGACCCTCGAGCTCCTATGGCTCCCTCGATCTCCATCGTCGTTCTCCCTTCAGATTTGAAGCCAAACCCCCTTCTCTAACAATTGACTCCATCGCCATTGTTCCTTGTTCACTTCCGACTGCCCTCGTCTCCCTCCCGTCCACCACCAGGAACCCCGAGCTCGACCTCCTCATCCATGACGCCTCTCCTTCCTCCTCTCTTTGCGTTTTGTCTCCTCGACACCTCCTCTCGCTAATTGTGTCGCGGTCGGGACGACACCAGGGGCTAGCCGATGCTGATGCTAGGTGCCGGGCTGCTGGTGCACGACGGAGATCTCTGGCCTCGGAGCTCTTCAATCTAGAATGTGACCTGCAACAAATTGAACAAGCAAAGCACCGAGGGCAAAATGTGAATCTACCCAAAAACAATCTACCATAATCCCCATAATCTTAGGGTCCCAAGATTTCAAAATTCTTCAAAAATAATCTCCAATAATCTCTGAAATCCCCATCTCCTCCTCCCGCAATCCGATGCCAAACACACAAGATTCAAAATTTTTTCCCTCCACAATCTCCTTAATCTAACAAAATCTGATGCCGAACACGCGGTAAGTAACCGAAGAGTAGCCCTTCCCCTACCATCTTTCTCCCGCGGAAATCCGACTCCATCCGGTGGCTCAGTCAGCAAGTGGTAGCCTCTCGGGAGGGGAGAGATAGGCTAGACTTTTTACTATTGGAAACAAATCGTAATTCATTGACGATGCACTTACCTCAAGTAGGAAAAAACAGCAACTACAACTTACCATTACACAACGAAACGCTGTCGTTTGGCTGTTGCCTACGACGCCCTCCGTGATAGTCACGTTTACCCGCACACGATGCCTCCCCGTACATCAAGCTCAAGCCTTTAGCTTTACGGATTCCGATCTACTCCTCTCTCTCTCTCCAAAGTCTATCCTATTAAACCCTTTTATTTTCTTCCAGATTTCATATTTTTGTTTGTTTTTATAATTTCAATTTCAATTTTCAGACAACAAACCCATCGAAAAAAATATACCCACAAATCCAACCACCAAAAAAAAAGCAGAAAAAAAAATGTCAGCGACCTCTTCGAATCCGCGAACAGTTGAAGAGATCTTCAAGGATTTCAGCGCCCGGCGCGCTGGAATTGTCCGTGCGCTCACTTCCGGTGAGCCGTTTTACCCCTTTGATTTCATCTCTCCACTCTCAATTTCTCGATTTCCTGGTTTCAATTAGGCTTTTTTCCTCATGCGCAGAAGTGGAGGGATTTTACGGACTCTGCGATCCAGGTATACTCTCTTCTTGTTCTGAATTCTTGATTTGTTTGTGATCTCGTTCGATTTTAGCTTTTCAATTAAAGTTGATGTATTTTTTAATTTTCGAGTTCGAATCTGTTGAGAATTTGGTTCCCACGTTCTCGTGTTTACTAGTGGCTTGTTCGAGCTGTTTCGTATTATGAATTATGATTTTCCTAATTTTGATTTGCTGATGAAGTGTGACCTTGTTTAATTGCGATTTCAAGTCATCAAGTGTTACCCGTTTCGTTTTAGGTCTTCAATTTGTATACAAATTGGCTGCTTGCTTATTTGAGAGTGATATTGTTACATTTTATTAGTGGAAATGTAATTTAACATACTCTTGTGGTTATGTGATTCATTGGCTGTAGAAAAGGAAAATCTGTGTCTGTATGGACATCCGGATGAATCATGGGAAGTCAACCTCCCGGCTGAGGAAGTTCCTCCTGAGCTCCCAGAGCCAGCTCTTGGGATCAATTTTGCACGAGACGGAATGAACCGAAGTGACTGGCTTTCGCTGGTTGCTGTGCACAGTGACTGCTGGCTGCTTTCAGTTTCATTCTATTTCGGTGCAGGTCTTGACCGTGATGAGAGGTAATTGATCCTTGTTTTCTGCCTTGAAATCATGACTATATGCTTCCAGCTTCTTCACCTTTACTGCTTATGTTGCTCATTTGCAAACTTGCATTGGTATCTCAGTCTATAATCTCTCGTGTCAAAGGTCTAGTTCATGGAGATAATGAGTTTTGAAAATGGCACATGGCTGGTCTTAAACTACTCTATATGTTTGTGAACAAAAAAGAATAGAATCTATCTATCTAGGGGCATGCCTGATGTATTTGATCACTTGATATTCCATCTCTGTCTTGGATGGTACTTGTGTATGTTAACCATTACAATGTTTTTTAGTTCCTGCTTGCTGCAGCACTCCACATCTTGTCCTAAAGCAAGTGAAAGGGACCTCCTTGCTGGGACACTTGCATGCATGTCCCTATTTGATGCACGAGATGTTTAGTTAGTCACCTTTGTTTGGATTCGGTGTGAGTCTCATCACAGATTTGATTTAAACAAAGTACTTTAATCATTGTAAGAGTGTTGATGTTGGCAATCTAACTATAAAAATACTACTATAATTGAATGCTTTTTGAAATAAGAAAAAAGCTGTGGTACTAGGCAGGTTCTTGAGTTGTATTTATACCTGGGAATCCTTTAGCAACAAATGATCAAGTTTGTGATCCTCTGCAACATTATGATGACAAAAATGTGTGGTGTTCAGATGTGATCTGATTCAACTTGAATAGTTCAGAGTGGACAGATCTGCATATGGGTTCTTGTTTTGTCGCTGTGGTGATTACTTGTTCAGTTGTACTCCTTTGGTTATTCAAAAAAAAAAAAAAAAAAACTCCTTTGGTTGTTATAAGATATTATTCATGCTTCAATTATATAGCCTGATCATTTGCAATTAAGAAAGGGTGATTCTTGCTCATTGGTAAGCAATTGTAAATTTGTGATCATCCAGGTAATCGATCTAGTGAGTTCATTGTTACTATAGGGAGCCTGCCAAGCTTGGACTCTGTACTCGGCAGTTATACTTATGCTTCTCGTAACCATGCCTAAACACTGAAATTGTTTCCTTTCCTCTTGCTTCCTTTATGCTTTGCATCTTATAGTTACCACCTTCTATGCTTAGCTACTCTGTGTAATTGCTATAGTCACTCACTGGGTAGTTATATATGTATCGCTATCACTTGCTTAATCATTTTAAATGATGTCAGAAAGTTGCTTCATTCTTGTCCCTTTCTTCTTCTCAGTAATTCAATATACTGATTTGTTCAGCTCCCCAACAATAGATCACATCTGGAGTGTAATTCACTCTCTGGCCTTAGCTTTAAATACAGCAGCGGTTATTTTTTTTTTGAGTGAGCCTCGGTCCCCCCCCCCCCCCCTCTTTTGAGCCAGATAATTTAGTAGCTCATTGGATTGGGAGTTTGGTGACAGCTGTGTGACTGTTTGATGTTTTTGTCCCATAATTGCCCAAGAGTGAAGTCTCTTTCTGTACAGAAGTCTTTATAGTCGCATACTCGTATCCATAAAAAAATTAAAATCTGTATAGTGTTACAGAAAAAAAAATCGTAGTGAATAACAATTATTACAAAGCATCTATCTACCCAAGTATCAAAATTTTCCTCGTATATACAATTCTTGTACACTTATTTGTTGCAATTAGCTTTAGATCTTTGTCCAAATGAAGCTCTAATATGAGATACGATAGAATTTCAGGATAGTTATGTTGGGCAAAGGTTTTAGTTGCTTGTATTCACATCTGGTGATAATTGAATAGAAGGGTATATCCCAACTAAATCGGATGTTTAAAAAGATCAAGAATACTTCTAGCTTTGACTTGAATGCGAGCCCTTAAATTGGCAGCTCAAGTTTTATGGTTGAGAAAAAATAATCCCAGCTTGTTCCTTTCAAGTTTCCTTGTATGTTTCTTAATTTGTATCCAGTGAAGAAACTGTGATCAACTCATCCTGGATGTGTTATGCCACTAAATCTCTGCCTTGTTTAACACATGCTTATGCTTAGAAGTAATCTCTTTTTTTTTGGGAAATGTAGGAAGCAGCTTTTCAGTCTGATAAACGACTTGCCTACAGTTTTTGATGTCGTATCAGAGAAGAAGCCTATAAAAGACAAGCCCAGTGTTGACAGTGGAAGCAAATCTAAGGGCAGTGCAAAGGTGTTCTATTCTTTGTCTTGATTCAATTATCATTTGCCCATACACTATAGACTAGAAATATATGTATTTTTTTTTTTGGCAAGTAATTTAAGATTCCTTCCATATTATGCTTTTGTATGGATCTTGATCAATCTTCAGTTCCAGGCAAATCGCTTTTCAGTTCTTCTAGAATGGACTTTTCGGGAACTGAAATTGCATTCTTCTATTGTCTTCACAGAGGTCAAGTGATGGGCAGATGAAAACCAACAACCCTAAGCCGGCCGGTGGGGGCTTCGAGGACGATGAAGATGAACAGGGTGACACCTTCTGCGGCTTTTGTGGAGGAAATTACAGCCCTGAGGAGTTCTGGATAGGCTGTGACGTCTGCGAAAGGTGGTACCATGGGAAATGTGTGAAGATTACCCCAGCCAAGGCAGAGACCATCAAGCATTACAAATGCCCATCTTGCTTGAAGAAAGTTAGGCATTAGCAGCATCACCAGGGTTATACAAATCGGGTCGAGAAAATGTTGTTTTCCTTGTGGATTTGACATAGTGTAGCTTTTATTGCCCCTGGTGGCTATGAAGAAACAAAATCAAGGTGAAGAAGTTGCCTGTTTCTGTAATATGGTTCATAGTAGATGATGGGGTCTTATCTATTAAGGTGTTTTTGATTTTTGAAGTGTGTAGCTTCTTGTAGGAAAGTGATGTTTAAAGTTTTGTATGCTCAAGTTCAATCTTTTATGATTAACTAGTGTTGAGTAATGATTATAGGCTCATATATATGCCACTCGTTGCTCTGAAATTCAGTGTTAACTTGTGTATTGAATACAAATATTGACAACCATGTAGACAGTTATCTGTCAGCCTTTTTTTTTTTTTTAATTTTTTTTTTTTAAGAAGCTCACATATGATTTTAAAGAGATTTTGAATACAACTATTGACAATCCAATCTTTTTTTTTATTTAAGTAAGAATTTGAGATCACACAAATCTGATACTCGAGAGGCCGACGACGAATCGATAGGTGAAAACCGCCTAAACATATAATAAGAACATAAAACGACGGTATGAAACATTGACAATCCAATCCAAATTCTCTATGACATTCTAAACCTTCATTTTAATATGTTTATGAG
Source organism: Persicaria maculosa (assembly GCA_963922045.1). Classification (NCBI taxonomy): domain Eukaryota; kingdom Viridiplantae; phylum Streptophyta; class Magnoliopsida; order Caryophyllales; family Polygonaceae; genus Persicaria; species Persicaria maculosa. The sequence continues at coordinate 69,214,589 of OY998259.1, read as the reverse complement.
TTTTTATTTTGGAAAATCATGTTTTCAAAATTTTTAAAAATTAAAAAATATTATTTTATAAAATATAATTATTAAAAATTTTAAAACATGATTTTTCATATAAATCTATAAAAATAGATGTTTAGAGCATGTATATAATTTTTTCTAATATTTAATAAATGTGAAAATAAATGTTGGAGAGGATTTGGGTGGTAACTTTTCGCTCCTTTTCTGTTCGCTGCAGATAACACTACTCGCTCTCTCTCTGCAACAGGTACGCTCTCCTTCTCTTCTCTGCTCTTTCTTTGCTTCGCTAGTTGGAATCTATGGCTAATCCCGATAGAGGATTCTTGGGCTGTGCGTTTTTTTTTTGGGTAGATCTAGGGTTTGTTTCTGTTTGCTGCGATTTTGTGGTGGGATCTGCATCTGATATTGTGCGTTTTCATTGTTGCTTGTTGCGTGATGTTTGCTGAAATTTCAGCATCTCTTTGCTGCGCCATCCCCTCTCAGCATCTGCGTCATCTCTTTTCTGTTCGATCTAGGTTTTTTTTTTTTTTTGTAGTTGAAGAGAGGTGACTAGTTCTTGTTGGTTGTTGAACTTCAATTGCACAATGAAAAGGGAATTAAAAATCTGAAATTTGTATAATCTGATTTTTTTTTTTTTGTTATGCGACTTTGTTTGCATTTCTCTTGCTTTGGTTTGATATCTTTCTTTCATTTGTGTTTTATTTTGATTTTTTAATAAATAGAAATGGATATATATGAGCTTTAATCGATACGGAGAAAGAAGGAAAGACAAAAACTAGTGTACGTAGCCACCAATCCATAGTGTACTTGCTGATTTTTTTGGAGTATTCATGTGGATTTACAGCTGTTTTTTCATAGTGTCATTGCTGATTTGTGAGGGATTTGGAATGGTTTTTCAATACCAAACGAGGCCTTACATTATTATCATTTATTAGAATTCGGAATGGGATATTGTGGATAAGTTTGATACTTCGAGGAAGTGTAGGCTTCTTACAGTTGGCGCCATATATTCATTGTGGGAAAACAATGTCTAATTGGTTTTTTAGGGTTGTAAAGGATTGCAAGGATATGCTAAAGATGATGTTTAATTTGATCATCTATTCAGAACTCTTGTCACTGAAATGACTGAACTACTTTTGAAATTTGCATTTCTTCCAGGGAGATAAATTCATGGGGTTCTTGATGATATTTAATTTTTCATAAAGCCCTATGCTTAAACAAAATGATGAAGTATAATGTTATTTTATTTGTTTTACAGGCTACTCTTGTTAAAATTCTTTCAGTTGTGTCCATTAAAATTCGGATTCTTTCTGGTGTTTAATTGCGTCATTTGATAAACTCTGGAGGACTGATTTCTGTATAAGTATTGGTTTGTTACGTCCAGGACAAGTGTATTTAATGGTTTCTTTGTGAGTTTTAAAGAGGATCTTGTGTATACATGAGAAGCTAACTTTGGTTTGCTTCTCTTTTCATATGTGATTGTATAGTAGCATCACAAGTCTTGTTCTCTTCATTTCTCAGACAATCTGAAAGAGAGCGATAAAATACAACTCGTCTTTGATCATCAGACCAAGTGAAGAAGCACATCCACATCAACAATGGGAACATCTACATGCTTACTTTCAACTCCTTCGAAACCTGCAGTAACCTCTTCAAACCACCAAAACAACCATCTTACTTCACAGTTCCGGCAAGCCCGAATGAACAAAATATCTCCGTTCTTATTGGTCCCAAAGGAACCCAAATCTTCATCAGCAACCTGCATCTCAGCCACCCTGAAAAGCCCAAAAGGATTCGGTGCTCCCCCTCCAAGAAGGTCCAAGAAGAAAGGCAAAAGGGCAAATTCAGATTCAGACAAAGAAGACGAGGAGGAGAATGAAGAAGACGAGGAAAGATCAGACGATGAAGGGATAATCCCGGAGATAGTGACCAACAGGATGATGAGCAGGATGGCATTTTCAGTTGGCACCCCACTGTTTATAGGCCTGTTGTTCTTCCCTTTGTTCTACTACTTGAAAGTTGGTCTGAAGATTGATGTGCCCAACTGGGTGCCCTTCATTGTGTCCTTCTTCTTCTTTGGGTCTGCCCTTTTGGGTGTGAGCTATGGGATTGTATCCTCTAGCTGGGACCCACTCAGGGAAGGATCCTTCTTGGGTTGGAATGAGGCTCAGAAAAATTGGCCTGTTTTCTGGCAGTCAATTTCTGGTGGTGGTACCAAATCTAAGAAGTAGCTTGCTTATGATGTGGATTTCGCTTAAAGTTTTGTAAATTACTCTATTTTTTTTTTTGGGGTATTGTATATTATTTCAAGTTGTTAGTGAAAATACATTTTTTTTTGTATTGTATATAAGTAAAAAAAGATATATATTATTTTATGAAAATCAATCCTGTATAATTTAGGAAAAATTTGCTCAAATATCCATTTAGAAAAGCTAATTAGGTAAACGTCCATATTTAAACGGATATTAAGTAAATGTCCACAAATTTTAAGTAATACCAACTCTACCCTTGGTATAATTAACCTATTTTATTCCAACCCTCTTCAATCTCCATCATCGCGTCTCTCTCCTTCGCTCCTTCCGGTGGTCGCCGGGGTTCGCTCAACCTTCGCCCAGACCAGGTAATCTCCATTCTTTTGTTGCTTCTCGTCCTTCTCAATCTCTTCCCCACTCATTTCGGTTCCCTTCCCATTTCGATTTGAGGAATTTCATTGTTTAGCCCTAAATTCGATTGCACTTGCTTATGCTCCAGATGTGAGTTTTTAGTGTGTTTCCCTTGAACCTACACAATTTGTGGACAGAAGAAAAGCAAATCGATTTAATAAACTTCCCCTACTCAATTGAATTCGAATTTGGGAAAACAAACCCTAGCATGTTTGGTGACAATTTGTTAAACTTGCAAAATATGTCAATTTGTTTAGTATTGGTGACAATTTGTTAAATCTGATCATTTCGAGATGTTAATTTTATGATTTGGGACAACAGGTGCGGATTTTTGTGTGAATACATTGCTCTGATGACAATTTGTTTATGTTTTTTTAGGGTTTTGTGTTTCTATCTACTTCAAATGGATAATCCAGGTTATAGTGTTCTTATTGATGAATCTAATTCGTTCTTACTTTATATGTTGTTCTATTTCAAGTGTTTATCATTGCTTGTTTGTTTTGGTGACAATTGCTTGTTTGGTGACAATTAGTATTTAGCTTGATTCTATATCATCAATTTAAATGAGACTATCAGGGGTTTGCTTCATTGTTTGGTGACAAATGGATTTTTTATGTTGTTATTTTTAGATTGGTGACACTTGGTAGAGTTATATATTTTTGTTTGGTGACAAATGAAATTTATGTTGTTATCTTTAGATTGGTGACAATTGATAGAGTTATATATTCTGTTTTGGTGACAAATGAAATTTATGTTGTTATTTTTAGATTGGTGACAATTGGTAGAGTTATATATTCTGTTTTGATGACAAATGGAATTTATGTTGTTATTTTTAGATTGGTGACAATTGGTAGAGTTATATATTATGTTTTGGTGACAAATGGAATTTATGTTGTTATTTTTAGATTGGTGACAATTAGTAGAGTTATATATTCTGTTTTGGTGACAAATGGAATTTATGTTTTTATTTTCTTGTTTTTTTTAGATTAGTGACAATTGGTAGAGTTATATATTCTGTTTTGGTGGCAAATGGAATTTATATATCATTTAGCTATAATGTAATTTTCATTATCCTTCTGTTCAATTGTAGTGAAAGTTGTGGTATGTATACCATCAAATATATCGAGGGTCTTGCATTTCATGTTGATATTGAAGCTATTTCAAACAAGTATATGGATGCGTATAGAGAGAGAGGATGACTATAGAGGGTCTTGCTATTTTGGATGTTAAGTATGAATGTCTCAACTGTTCCCATTTGTTTTGATATTTTTGCAAGTTGATGTAGTCTGACAGTTAAGTATTACAAAGTTAAACTTTACATCAAATTTCATCTACTTAGTGTTATTATTGTAACAAAAATGCGTTAATATTAGATCACAAATGTGATGTCATTATAGTATTGTACATCGAATAATTCGTTTGCTCAAGTTTAGCCCCTCTAGGGGCTATGCTCCCCTAGTTCTAGGGTTTCAGTTTCGTAACAAAAATGCGTTAATATTAGATGACAAATCTGATAACATTGGTACTGTACACACATCAAATTTTCGTCTGCTCAGGTTTAGCCCCTCTTGGGTCTATGATCCCCTTGTTTTAGGGTTTCAGTTTTGTAACAAAAATGTGTTAATATTAGATGACAAATGTGATAACATTAGCATTGTAAAAAATTTCGTTTGATGAAAGTACTTTGTAGTTGGTGACAATTGGTTGGCGACACTGTTTTGTCGTTGATGACAATTAATTTCTAAAAATAGGTGGTTGACACTAGATTGGTGACAAAGTTTTGTAATTGGTGACAGTAGATTATTGACCAAAGCTTGATGAAAATAGGTTGGTTACACTGTTTTATTGTTGGTGTCAATAGATTACTGAAAAGAGGTTAGTGATAATGTTTTTTTTATAAGTTGGTGACAATTACGGTTGATTAAACAATATGAAAACAGTGTTCTGTAGTTGGTGACAATGTCTTGGTGATGTATAATGTTATGGTGACAATTTTTTTAAGGTTACAATATCACGGTGACAATATATTGTCATCAGCCTCGTCATTAATAGTTGTCACCAACAATTGTCATCAGAAAAATAATCTATTAGCAAAAAAAGCCCATTTTTCACCGAGGAAAAGTGTTACCAACAACTGTCACCGAAAGAAAATCAATTGTCACCCAAATTTTTTTGTCACCAACAATTATCACAAGAAAAAAAGAAAATCAATTGTCACTAGAAAAGATTTTCCCCTAACTATCACCGGAAAAAATAAAATGTCACAAAAAATCAATTGTCACAATTAACCGTCACCACAAAAATATACTCAACCGTCATCAAAAAATTGTCACCAAATGCAGGTGTTGACCGGAATGGTCAATGTTGACTAGTCAATGTTAAAATTAAAAATGGTCAAAGAGGGAAGGGGAAGGGTTAGAGATGGGGAATGAGGGGTATTTTTGGAAAAAATGGACATTTACTTTTTTTTTTTTTTGATAAGGAAATAATTCGAGGCCGGACAGGCCCGGACCTCGAGAGGCCGACAAAGTCGGCAAACGGCAAGCCGTCTAAACATACAACAATGAAATAGAAATTAAAACATAAAATACAATAAAAGAGCACCCAAAGAAAACCCGAAAAAAAAAACCCAAGACAAATCAAACCAGTGGACACATCATCGAGAGAACGCATATTCATCAAATTAAAAAAATGGACATTTACTTAATTATGTAAAAAAGTGGACATTTATTTAATTTTGACATGAAAAATGCATATTCACCAAATTTAACCTATAATTTATACTATTAATCTTTTTTTTTTCCAAACTAATTTAAAAATAACTCATTTGTTTACTTTAATTATTCGTATTGATAACTATAATTATTCTTTCAAAATATTTAATATCAAGGTAAATATATAAAATATAAGATTGCTAAATCAAAAATAAAAGGTTGAGAAATATTTTGAATATTTGACCACTATAAAGTTGCTTTATTGTACGTTCTACCATTTTTGAAGAAAAAATATCTTTTCTATCTAGCTACACTCTTTCTATTTGATTTGTTGTCCATTTTAAAACTTATAAATTAACTCATTATTACAAATTATATTTTGCATTAAATATTATTTCGTTATTCACCAAATGCAATATATGTATCTCTCTCACACATATTTGATTAAAAAAAATGTCCCGGGTTTAGTACGAGTCTGCCTCCCTAGTGTGTATATATTATATACAGTATTAGGTTTATTTTTATGATTTAATGAATCTAATTAATAGATCCTTCACCAAACTTTATACATAGATATAGACTCTATTTGATTTGTTGTCCATTTTAAAACTTATGAATTAACTCATCATTACAAATTATATTTTGCATTAAATAATACGGAGTATTTCGTTATTCACCAAATACAATATATGTGTCTCTCTCACACATATTTGATTAAAAAAAAAACATGTCCCCGACTTAGCACGAGTGTGCCTCCCTAGTAGACCTGTCAAAACACAACCCGATCTGGTCGACCCGATCCGACCGCCCGGAAAATTTTCGACCCGAACCCAAAAATTTTGACCCGAAATTTTTTTCGACCCGAATCCGAAAAATCGGAAATTTTCCGGGTCATCTGGGTTTCGACCCGGTGACCCGATTAACCCGGTAATTTTGACCCGATTGACCCGGTGACCCGGTTGATTTTTAATTAAATATAATTAAAATTTATTGCAAAATTATCAAATCATGATTTTTTTAATTTAAAAAGGAAAAAATTGACAAATCCGAAATCGACCCGAAATGATCCGAAACCCGGTCAAACCCGAGTTCTACTCAACCCGGCCCGAATGACCCGTTTGACAGGTCGACTCCCTAGTGTGTATAATACCATATATTAAGTTTATTTTTATGATTTAATGAATCTAATTAATAGAGTCTTCACCCAACTTTATATATAGAATATCTTCTATACATAAAGATATACTATGAGTCCGTATGGGACGGGGTTAATAAACAGACTAAAATTATAAATAGAGTAAAATTTATAAACTGATGGTAAAAGTAGTTAAAAAATTAAAAAATAAAATAATCTGCATATGGGGTACAAAGGTGTTTTAATTGTGATAAATAAATTAACAATGTAAAAAGAAGAAGGGGTATACTTGGGTGGGTTGTAATTTTGTTAAAAAAGGAGGGGTGAAACAGTCCTTTTCATAAATAAACACCAAAAAAGTTTCCTCAAGTAGCTTTTTTTTAACTCATAATTTTAACCATTTTTATGATTTTTTGGGTGTCCATACACTTTTTAATTAGTTAAAAAAATAAACAACCCATTCTACTATACTATATATCTTCTATGAACCAAAAAAAAAAAGTATACTATCTTCTATAGATATTTTTGTTTTGTGAGAGAATGAATGACCCGAATGGATCAACCAATTAAGTGACTTGGGTAAGTTCAAAATCAGTCCTTAATTAAATATATACCAAATAAAATTAAAGTTCCCAAAAGGGCCCTTTCATGTCCATAAAAAGTATAAACTAAATGAATATGAATGCACTAATTAAACATAAAGACTACTTATTTAGCGGCTAACGAGGAGTCATGGATGGTTATGTTAACAACATCCACTCTACAACTAATACACTCAATTATTTAATAAAGGCGTTGGCCGGGAACCAATTGAAGCGCCCACTCTCCCACACAAATCAAAATGGAGGAGTATGAATCCGCAGTGGATGAATCCTACTTGATTGCACTCCACGACCACGATGAACCACTCATCCCAATCTCCGACGAGGCTTACGCTGAGCAATTGCAGTTACAAGAAATCCTCATCAATTCTTCTCCCCTAATTCCCTCCTCCGCACTGTCGTCGCAATCGTCGTTGTCGCTGTCGACCTTCTCATCCGTAACTACTCCACCATTAGTGCACTCGTTGGTGGTGGCATCGCCGTCATCTTCCAAGAAGAAGGTTGTTGAAGAGAATGGAGAGTCCTCTGGGAAATTCTGCTCCATTTGCATGGATAACAAGCCCTCCAATGACTTCTTTACCGCCTCCAACTGCTCCCATTTCTTCTGCACTGACTGCATCAGTCAATATGTCGCCAATAAGGTACTAAATCCTTCTGTCAAACCCACAAATCTCTAACCGTCTAATTATATAATTTACTAATTAATTGATTTGGAATCCTTTTCAACATTTCCCCTTAGATTTCTGCAAATTCTTGATGCATTCATATCATCTTTGATCTTCAAATCAAATCTTGTTTGACGCACTTCTCATCATCTTCGGGTTTTTAAAGGCCTTTCGTCTTCATATGCTTAAATTTTGTATGCTCTGATCGGAAGATTTTTGTGCAAAATTTAAAATTTTTGAGCATTCGGGTCGGTTTAGATTTCGACAGTTCTTTATCTCTAACCGTCAAATTCTAATTTCATAACCCACAAATCTTTAACCATCATAACTTAATCATATGATCGAATTCAGATTCAAGAGAACATATCAATGGTTAAATGCCCAAACACAAACTGTGAAGGGATGATAGGGGCATCCGATTGCAAGGACATAGTCCCGAAACAAGTGTTAGAAAGGTGGGAGATGGCGCTAGTTGAGTCGATGATGCTTGTGTCCGGGACCACCCTCTACTGCCCCTTCAAGGACTGCTCTGCCCTTCTCCTTAACGACGAGGATGTGGTTGGGTCCAGCGAGTGCCCGAGCTGCCACCGCTTGTTCTGCACCCAACGCTAGGTGGGTTGGCATGGAGGCCTTGACTGCGCCGAGTTTAAGAGGTTAGGGAAGGAGGGTACGACGAGGGAGGATGTGTTAGCCGAGAAGCTCGCCAAGGAAAAGCGATGGAGGAGGTGCCCTCAGTGTATGTTCTTCGTTGAGAAGACTATCGGCTGTGTACACATTACCTGCAGGTCTTTAGCTTTTCTTAATATTGCTTTCCTAGGTTCGCTTATTTATTTATTTGCTTATCTCAGTGTTTGTTTGTTTGTTTGTTTTGTAATATGCAGGTGTACTTACGAGTTTTGTTACGTGTGTGGAATCAAATGGGATCATACGCACTTGCACGAGGCATAAACATAGTCATCAAATGGCAAAAGGGATCGGAAGGGTTTCTGAATGATATGTGTAGGCTCGAACAATGCTCGAGCCAAACTCATCTGAATTTCGTATTTGCATTAGTTATAAATCCAAATCAAATATCGACTGATTAATTAGCTTGCTTTCAAATGTTACTAGTTTTTTGTGTTTGATATATCTCTATGTAGTACTCGAGAAGTGAGGCTAGGGGTTGAACAGACTGAACTCATCATCACCCCTATCATTTTATCATGATCGATCATTGATCATCATGGTGGCGACGGAGGACGGACCTAGAGAACTCGATCAGGCGATGAAATTGCACATGTTGATTGTTCGGAATCAAGTTTAAGTGACGGTCTTCTTTTTGTCACTTGAGACTCAGGTGTCGCCAATCTATGAAAGACCCTTTAACAAGCCAGTTGCTAAAGATCTAATTAAACTATATATAAGCCCTTGTGAATCTTTACATGCAATTCTCTGACTTTGGAAAGAGGCAAAAACCCCTTTCCAAATCTAGCCTTGAGTTAGATCGATCAAGACTCGATCATCAACAGATGAGCTGCAACAAACAATCAGCAATGATCAACACATTGATCATGAATGCGAGATGAGAATGTAGGAGGCAAAACCCCCTTTCCAAATCTTTTTCCAAATTAAGCCCCCTGGACTCTTGGTTCAATGATAGGCTGACTTAACTGAAAAATTCTCATCTTTCATGTGGAGTGTGGACTCAAACCCTCTCATAGTGCATCTCGTAACTAACCAAATGCATGGACAGAATGATCTTCGCGTCACATGGCCAAAACAACGACCTCACCTTCTCTTCCCTCCACTCCCCATAGTTCTAATCGATGAGATCCACCACGCGCAAGTCTAGGTGGTAATTCCCCGGGTTAGTCATGATCCTGTAGCTAAGTGGTCTAATTAAGTACCCAGCAATCCTGCCACACCAAGAAATCCGCTCCATTTTCAACCGACCACACAATCCCTTCGTCTAATAACTTTTTACCAAGACATATACTGCGTCATGTATAGCTTGGCCGATATCCCAAACTTGCTCCAATGAATCTGGGGATTGAATAATTCTCCATCCCTGTTTTAACAACAGAGCGAGATTGAAGCTCTGAAGATCCCGAAAACTCATTCCCCCACGGTCCTTATTCAAATCTGAGGATTGAATAATTCTACATGGAGACCGGTTAATAACCGGTCTAAATGTGAAGACAAGTTATTATAACCGATACATCGATTGTTTCCCCAAATCATCAAAGTGGTATCTATGTATAAAAACCGATTTCTGTATGGCCTAAAGACCGATTTTTAAAAAGCGGTCTTAAATCGCGGATAACGTCTCTATACCACACCAAAAACCAGTCATCGTCTTGTAAAAAAAATCGCTTTCTACCAGTGCGTGTACAAACCCAATCACACACAAGTTGATCAAATGATGTTGATAGTTGATACTAGTCAAATAGTTATTGTACGAGTTAATGTATTTTGTAAGGAAAATATTCTTTCTATGGGAATAAAACACATGACACACAAATTCAAAATTACTTCTACAAACGTGAATTAGATTTGCATTTAATATTCCTAAAACATCCTGACCAAAAAAATAAGGTTCTTACCACATGTTCAACGTATGACCAAGGATTTAATTTTTTTTATAGGTGATCGAAGTAGTGGAAAAAAATAAATTGTGACAATATTTATTTCAACCAATAATTTGTTTATCTTAGTTGAATAATGGACACTAGTTATTTGTTTATCATTATATATCTCCTTTGGGTAAAAAATTACTACAATGTTTATATATTCTCTCAATATATTTTTCTAAGATTTTTTTTCTTATAAAAATAATACTCACTCTTATCATAAAAATAATACTCACTCTTATCATAAATATAAGATTTTTTTAGTATAATGTAATTTAAAAAGGTAAAAACTATATAAAATATTTTTTTTTACAATTTAATACTTATTAATAATAAGTACAGTACTCCGTATTATATTGTAAAAAATTAATAATTTTTTTTATATAGTTTAAGACTTCTTAAACTACGTGTAGAAAAGTAAAAAGTCTTATATTTACCACAGGAGGGAGAATAAAAACTATCCATAAAAAATAAAAATTATGTCCATCCTAAAAAAATTTCTAAATCCACTCTTAACTCTATTATTTTTAATCCGAGATAATACTTTACATTATTTAAAGTAATTCAAGATATCTCCTTTTAGTAAAAAAAAATTACTACAATGTTAATGTATTCTCTCAATATATTTTTTAAAGATTTCGTTTCTTATAAAAAATAATACTCCGTATAAAAACTATCCATAAAAAATAAAAATGATGCTCATCCTAAATTTTTTTTCTAGATTCACTCTTAACTCTATTATTTTTAATTCAAGATAATACTTTATACTCCCTCCGATCATAAATATAAGCCTTTTTATTTTTTTATACGTAGTTTAAGGAGCGAAAAACTTTATAAAATATTAATTTTTTTAATTAAATTTTTTTACTACATAATACTACATATCAATAATTATTATATTATAAAAAATTTAATTAAAAAAACTAATATTTTATAAAGTTTTTCTCTCTTTAAACTTTTGCGAAAAAGTAAAACTTCTTATATTTATATTTATGATAGGAGGGACTATTATTTAAAGTAATTCAAGATAACACATTCTGGATGTTATGAACGCAATTTGCTTATCGTGGAAGTTTTCTTTCCGCGCCACACACAACACCGTCACAAGACGTTCCACGTCGTCTTATTACATAAGCATGACGTCATTTCAACGCAGTGGAAACAAACGGGAAATATCCCCACGAAATAAATAATTCATAAAAGGCAAAATTACATAAAATCACATTTTAAATAGGGCGTTTTGCGGAAAACTACCCCTTAAAACGAAAACTACAGAAAACCATCCGTTGAAACCATTTTTTTTGGCAAAGTCACACCCTTTATCCAATTTTTATTAATTAAATGTTAAACTGTGTGGAAATTCAATTATACCCCTTATTTTTATTATTATTTTACTCAATTCGATTGGTAATTGGTATTAGTTGATATTTAACTTTTTGACATGTTTTTCAAAAGCAAAAAACACTATAAAATATCAAAAAAAAAAAAATTAAAAATAAGTTCATACATACAAAAAAAACTCTATAAAAAACTGATGTGTATTTTATGTTTTATAAATATAAAAAAAATGTGTTATTATTAGGGCCACTTGAAGAAAATAATTTTTTTTAAAAATAATGTATCAGATAGTCTTATTATTCTAAAAATGTATGTGGAATAGTGAATATATTTTTAGAATAATAAAAACTATATGAAATATAATTTTTTAAAATTTTATTTTCTTCAAGTAGCCCTTTAGAAATATACACTTTTTAAAATATATAAAATATCAATTATATCTATTTTTTATAGAGTGTTTTTTACTAATAAGTGTGAAATTATATATAAAAAATGATATTTTATGAAAAAATTACTTTTGAAAAACATTTTAAAAAGTTAAAAATTAATTAATATCAATAGGATAAAGTAAAATAATAATAAAAACAAGCGATATAATTGATTTTCCACGGACTCTAATATTCATTTAACGGAAATTTGGTAATGTGTGACTTTGAAAAGAAACGATTTAAAGGGTAGTTTTATGCAATTTTGCCTTGTTAAAATATAAAACAAACAAAAAAAAACACAGTTGGGGGAGAAAAAAAGAAGAAATTGCGCGTCAACAGATAGCGATGACGACGAAACCAATATATGATTTTTCTTTTTCCTTTTTTTTTTATTTTAAAATTTTCATCGTAACACCAATATGAATTGATTATTTCTGCTGCTTCGAATCCCTTAACTTGGAGGAGGAGGAGGAAAGCCCACCATTATTGGAAAATGTGGATCTCCATCCGCACCTCTTTTGCTTCGATTTCTCCTCTGTCTGAAAAATCTCCAACACTGAAAACGTCGACAGCCAAATCCAAATCCAATACCGTTTTTTTTCTTTCGCCTTTCCCACACCTGTGAATTGGATTCACACCTACATTCACACATGAATATACAAATATTCGATTCAATTCAATTCCAACCGAACAATCGTCCGATCTTCATAAAGAAATCGCAATCGATCGAATTAATTAGCCTCTTGATTGATTAATTGATAGATCGATCGATCATGGAGGGATATCACCAACAATACCATATTCACTATCAGCAACCGCAGCAGCAGCAGATGTCGTCGACGACGGCGGCGGGAGCGGGAGAGGCGTCGACGGCGGCGGGGGATCGATTTCCGCAGTGGAGCGCGCAGGAGACGAAGGAGTTCTTGAGGATAAGGGCGGAGCTGGACAGGGCGTTCATGGAGACGAAGCGTAACAAGCTTCTGTGGGAAGTAATCGCGACGAAGCTCAAGGAAAAGGGATTCGCGCGTAGCGCCGAGCAGTGCAAGTCCAAGTGGAAAAACCTAGTCACCCGCTACAAGGTAATCAATCGATCCTCCCTCCATCTCCTGTTATAAACCCTAGGGCGTGTTTGGCACCACATACCCTATAGTTTTATATTTTAAGTTTTAACACTTCATAACGCGTATATATTTTTCAACTCCAATTAGCACTTATGTTTGGTAGAAATTAAATAATTAAGCTAGCTTGTGAATTGTTTGAGTTTATTTGTGTTTTGAATAGAGGGGTTGTAGACTTGTAGTCGAATTGATCGAGGATCCGTCATGTGGTTTTGGGGATGAGCATGGTTTATTTGGGTAGAGGATAGGGTTAGGATTTATCTTAGTGTATGATTCTATGTGTTTCGCTACACTATATACCCTTCAATTCTTTTATAAAATATCTGTCTTTTTATAAATTTTTTTTAACAAATTCATACTTATTAATAGTAAATACGAAATTATTAAATTTTTTTTCTTCTGAAAAATAGATATTTTGTATAGTTTTTATTCCCATGTGAATAGAAAAACGAGTTTGAGGATTATGTTTTTGTTCCTAGCTATATAAGATTGTGTCTTTCAAAAACTTTCATCTCTTTAATAAGAATGAATGTGTACTCGACAACCCTCATTCCAATGAGATATAAAACCTATCTCAAAATATATCCATGTAGAGACAGGTTTGTTTCAGTTTACATGATCTTTATATACTCCCCCTTCTATAGTACATAAATACTGAGTTTTTACTTTTGTAGCTAGGTAGTTTAAGGATATAAAAACTATATAAAATATTTTTTTTCAATTTAATATTTATTATTAATAAGTATTATATTGCAATAAAATTTAATAAATAATTGAATAATATTTTATATAGTTTTTAATTCCTTCAAAGTGGACAAAAGTAAAAAATCTTACATGATGAGAGGGAGCACTTGAGTACACCGTTCTTATCGTGTTCGTACACATAAATTATTAGTTTGTTTTTCAATAATTATTCGTCTGTTTTCACATGATTATTTATCCATAATAACAAAAAGTGTATAAAATATAAATTTTATTAATTTTGTTTTAATGAGTATTTCATTACAACAAATAATCGTTCAGACACAATATGATCAAATGATCAGAAATTATTTTTAATCTATCTGTATATCTTCTTAATTCAATTACCCATATTTATTAATATAATAATGCATATTATATTAAATTGTGATGTGATAATGATAAATTAAGGCTAATTTGAAATGATAAAAGAGGGAAGGATTAATGGCAAAAAATTTGATCCGAAGGATTAATGGAAAATTGATGATTGATTTTAGGGGTGTGAGACAATGGAGCCGGAGGCAATGAGGCAGCAGTTTCCGTACTATAACGAGATGCACGAGATCTTCTCGGCGCGGCTGCACCATATGTTGTGGGCCGAGGTCGAGGGATCGGCGGCAGCAGCCACCAGCTCCGCTACCGCAGGAAGAAAGAGGAAAGGGACAGCAACATCGATAACAACAACGACAACGGTATCAGATCAGTCATCATCAGACGATGACGTGGACGAGGGAGACGACAGCGATGACGGGGAGAACAAGGAGAGAATAAGCGGCGGAGGTAAGGGGAAGGGGAGGAAGAAGAAGACGAAGACGACGACGACGAAGAATGCAGAAGAGAGTAGTAGTGATGGAGGATTGAGAGTGGCGTTGGAGGGGCTAATGAGGCAGCAGGAGGCGATGGATGCGAGGTGGAGGGAGGCATACGAGGCGCGGGAGGAGGAGAGGCGGAGAAGGGAGGAGGAGTGGCGGAGGGCGATGGCGGCGTTGGAGGAGGAGAGGAGGAGGATGGAGAGGAGCTGGAGGGAGAGGGAGGACCAAAGGAGGCTAAAGGAGGATCCTAGAGCTCTTAAAAGGGATGCTCTCATTGATGCCCTTTTGAATAGGCTTAGGAGAGATGATATCATCTAAACACATATTCATCTTCTTTCTTTTCTTTCTTCTCATCGAATAGGTTCAATATATAAATAGTTTTGCTATTTGAATCAATTTTTTTTTTTTTTTTTAAAAAATAAACTCTATTATCCTTGAGTCAAGAGGTGAGTACGGATATCACTTCCGATATTTTAAAAATAAACTCTGCTGCGTACGATTAGCCAGCCTTGCGGCCCTCCTAGGCGCGCAACACTAAGTAATCCAAGCGCGCTGCCCTCCTAGACGCGCAACACTAAGTAATCCAAGCGCGCTGCCCTCCTAGGCGTTAATAGC
This sequence comes from Persicaria maculosa, assembly GCA_963922045.1. Lineage (NCBI taxonomy): Eukaryota > Viridiplantae > Streptophyta > Magnoliopsida > Caryophyllales > Polygonaceae > Persicaria > Persicaria maculosa. The sequence continues at coordinate 69,199,143 of OY998259.1, read as the reverse complement.
TCCTTCGCATCCCAAAACGCGCTGCCCTCCTAGGCGCGCAACACTAAGTAATCCAAGCCAACCCACATTACTGACTAACGGTGGATAATCATATTATTTAGAGGTACTAAAAACAACTCCATGAATGAGCAAAATGAAGGTTGCATTAATGATAAAGATCTCTAGGGAAACCGCTAAAAAAGATTGAACATGTGAGAGGATTTCATCACATCTCTTGTGGGCTATAAGAATTAACATTCTCTTATAGTTCTAGCTTTGTAAAACTTCGGGTCTGTTTGGATTCCATGTGTTTATTATTATAAACACTTGCTTTTTATTATAATTTACTTAAATTTATAAATGCTGTTTGGATGAAAAAAGTGGAAAAGATTTATCAAAAAGTGTTTATCCCCATTTCTTTCATTAAGAAGTTAAAGGGTCAAAACTTCAACTAAAGGGGGACTACTAAGGGAGAGAGGCGCTACAGCCTACCGGTAGCAGTGCAAACGCTTGGGGGAGAGAGACGCTGCCAGGTCGCCGACTCCATTCGTCGCCGGCTGGGCTACGAGGAGGCTCATCGGTGGCAAAAGCCTTCTCCTCCTTCGACTGTCGATGCTTGCAGCGTTCTCCGTTTAGGGTTGCCGTGAATCCTCTTCCTTAAGGTATGAAATTCCATCTTTACTTTCCTTCCCACCCATAACCTTCATTATCTAAGATTTGCATCCAATTTGTGTGGTTGAATCATCTGATTGGGACATTGGGTGATTTATTTTGGAGTGGAGATTTGATGGGTTTGCGTTTTTAGGGTTTCAATTTTCAATTTTAGTTCTAATAACGATATTATGTTGGTGTAAAATGTTGGTATATATGTTTGCTTCCGATTGCACTTTCATCAATTTTTAGTTCCAATTGATTTGATGAATGTGCGGGCTGAAAGGGACTACTACTGTTGTTTCCCTCTTATTATATTTAGTTTGGGTGGTGTGATGCATTCCTATTGGTATGAGTGGGTTTTTACATAATTTACAATTTACATATATGGTATTTATAAGACATGGTCTCTACACTTGGATTGCTTAGTTTGTTTTACATGATTTACATATAGTGGTATTTATAACATATGTTCTGTAGAGTTCCATGTTTGGCTTTATGCCAGGTATGGGTTGTTGCCTTTTAGGCCACCTAATTGATCTCTTAGATTCAATTTGTTTGCAAGAATTAGAAAATTCGATCAGAGGTAATTTCTCCCTAGTTCGTATGGCATCTCCATCGAAGAAGTTGACATCCCCGAGTAAGAAGTTGACATCCCCAAGTAAGAGGCAAACAATTCCAAAGACTAAGACTCTGTCACCGACCAAGAAAGGTGGACGTGCATCGAGTTATTCTTGGGATAAGAAGACTACCATGATTTTACTCCGAATTTGTGCTGATTACCTAGCTTCTCATAGTCGAAAGCAACAATTTAAGTGGCCAGAAATCATTGCTCAATTTAAGGAACTCACTGGTACACATGTAACTGTTCAAATTTTGCGCAACCGTTTGGAGACCCAGAAAAAACACTACCAGTATTGGAGTCGCTTGAAAGAATCTACGGGTACTGGTTGGGACCAAGTGACCGGAAGGCTCATTAACGATGATGAATGGTGGGATATGAAAATACAGGTATACTAATTTATTTCATATTGTGCTTACATATATTGATGATGGTATGGTCTTATTCCATGAACTTTTGATTGCATAATCTATTTTTTTTTTCATGAAATTTGGCTCCACATATGTAGGAAAATCCCGAGTACAAGCGGTTTCGCGACCATGGGGTTGATCCAGAAATAGAAGACTTATGGGAGCGAGTTTTTGGTGACTCGTATGCGACTGGAGAGCATTGTGTGGTTTCGGGAATGGATATCCCACTTGTTACTACCTCTGCGATTCAGGAAAATGAGCCATCTCATTCAGAGAGTCCCTTGCCTGCCCAAGACACCCCAATGGCAGAGTGTGACCAGTTGGCGGATGATCTTGCTCGCCTTGATCCTGGGTTCTTTAGGGGTTTGTACGCAAGTCATGGGGAAGACAAGAACTCGCATTCACTAACATATCCCGCTCACACACCTGGGCCGTCTGCACCTAAGCGTCCATCGCCCATCCCTTCAGCCGGATCACATTCATCACCGTTAGGGTCTAGTTCTGATTGGAGCAAGAGAGCCAAGTTGTCACGGGCTGCAACAATGTTCCAAGATGTTGTGTCAGAGCTCCGAGAAGAGGGAAAGCGCACGAATATGGTCATTGAAAAAATTTGCGCAGCTGGACACTTTACGGCACCACCCTCTGCCCCTGTTTCTCATCCACCTCATGTCGCTAATCGAGTTCCATCAATACAAGATGCTTACGATGTTTTGTACAAGATGACTGATGAGGGGTTACTTGCACGTGGCTCAGATGAATTTTGCTTTGCTGCTGATAAGATTTTGGATGAAACCAATCGCCAAGGATTCATGTTCCTCTGTTCGAACAGTGATAGGATGGCTTGGATAAAATATCAAATGAAGAAAGACAAGTAGATAATGTTTTATAATGCTTTCTAGGCAGCTTAATGCCCTTTTGACGGATATAAATGTGTTTCTGTCTATGTATTTCCATCAAGTTTCACTAACTTTAGTTTAGTATTCGCTCCACATTTTGTAATGTGTTCGGAGTAGGATAGGACACCAACTCGTATATGCTTATGTAAATGGTGAACTCGTAGCATTTTGTAATGTTTAGTATTTGCTCTACATTTTTTATGTCTTTCTGTTGTCTGTATATAGTTGATATTGATCATTTGTGTAGGTAAGTTTGTATATATTATTCATTATAGGTAGCTAGCCATTTCTGATGTGCTTATATAGTTTCCGTTATTCATTTTGTAGCTACTAACATCAATTACTTTTCCTTACACTTGTTGTTGTAGGTTTGTTCAGGATGGATGAGAATACATGCAACAAGATGCTCCTCCTCCTCTTGCTACGAAAGAGACAATTGATTACACTTAGAGGTATCTGTGGCATCTATTACTATGCAAACTTTTACAAAGAATACTCATTGTCGAAGCTTCTGCCTGGGGAACTATGGATACAAGACCTGCTTCATCCCAACTCTGATCCGCAGCGCTGCATAGATGCATTCAGATTGGATAGGAATTTGTTTCTTGCACTTTGTCATGACTTACAGGAGAACTATGGATTGCGGCCATCACATGTGTCCGTAATAGAGAAGGTTGGGACTTTTTTTGTTTATCATAGCAAGGGGTGCATCTAATAGGGAAGGTAAAGAACGATTCCAACACTCTGCTGAGACCATAAGTCGTATTTTCCATGAAGTTTTGGAAGCAATAGTTTGGAGGAGAAAAGGCTTTAAGGGGCTTGCAACTGACGTCCTAAATCCAAAGGATCCCACATTCGAGGATGTTCCTGAAAACATTTTGAAGAGCTCTATGTACTATCCTTACTTCAAGGTAAATGTCTTTCTTACACTAATTATATATGAGCACATGAATTCTAGTTCTTCCTCGATTGTAGAGTTCTAATTCAAAAATGTTTTCTTATCTTGTTAAGCATGATTGAATTAGTATGCATATTAATTTACATGATCGAAAGCTTTTGCTTATTTAAGTTTTTTTGGTAAACTTTACTTCCTCTAAACTTAGTTGGATTCCTAAACTGAATCTTGCACTTGTCACTTAAGCATTGTGTTGGAGCCATTGATGGAACGCACATCAGTGCATGTGTTCCGGATGTACTCCAACGACGATATCGTAACCGCAAAGGGCCAACCTCGTTCAATGTCATGGCTGTGTGTGATTTCGACATGTGCTTCACATATGTTTGTGCTGGATGGGAAGGCTCTGCGCATGATGCCCGTGTTCTGAACCATGCATTGTCGACACCGGGACTGAAGTTTCCACGAGCTCCTCTAGGTAATGAATGCTTTTACATAGGAGAAAGAGTCTCCAAAAACTAGTGTACTAAACGTACTTGACTAAATGCAGGTAAGTACTACTTAGTTGATAAAGGCTATCCGGACCGCGAAGGTTTTTTGACCCCATTTCCTAAGTTGCTCTACCATCTTGACGAGTTCGCTTCAAGACGGTCGAAGTCTGCGAAAGAAGCTTTCAATCGGGTGCACTCATCGCTACGGAGTTGCATAGAACGAGCGTTTGGGGTTCTGAAGCAACGTTGGCAGATTCTAACAAGGATGCCTGCATATTCATTGGCCGATCAAACTGACATCACCATTGCATGCTTTGCCCTGCACAATTATATCCGTCGTCACTCATTGTCCGATGTGTATGTCCGTTACGAATCTAGGTATCCGAGAGTGGGGAATGAGTTTGTTGATAGCTTGACTGAGACCGAGCCTATCCCAGCAGAAGAACAGACACCTCTAGCGAGTGGACGGGGGATGAGGATGACTCGAGACTACATCGCACAAAGGCTATGGGATGAACGTTTCAATAGGTGAACTCTAACGTTAGTGCTCTAACGTTCAATATTTCTGCTAAAAAATTGAAGCAATGAAGAAGAAATTGAAGAAATTTCAAAAATTATTAAAGAAATTGAAGCAATTATGTTTTTTGTATATTGATCTGGAAGGAATGAAGGCATATAAGTAATTATGTTTTTTTTCTTATCCAAACACGAATTGTGTTTTACCAAAAAACTATTGATTATCATTATAATTAACTTTTACAAATAATACATGTATTTTGCTTATAAACATAATACATCGGAAATCCAAACAGACCCTTCGTTTATTTTAGGTGATGGAATTACTTTGTATATATATAGTTCGTTCCTTATTGATAGATTTTCATGCTTTTTTGTTCAAAGGTTGTTGAGTGTTTATTCTTATTTTTAATTCCAATTTCGATTTGAATTGAGTGATCTTGAAATTGAAGTAAACATGATTGATATCTTCTATATATACAAACGTACGAGATTAAGATTGCCTACCTAGCTAGGTAGCAAGATTTCCCTTGCACGGTTGTCTAACTTAATAATAATCGATCTCTTGTTTTTTTTTTTCCAATTATTTTATTTATTGCTTCATTTTCTAGCTAAATTTAATGGAGTCTTACTTAATAATAATGGATCTCTTGAAATTGATCAACATATATTGGAGTATATATTATTGTTGTATGGAGTATATATCATTACAATTTGGCCCATTCAAGTAATATTAAACTAGTGACATATTAATTACTATATTTTATATTTTATTTTTATATATTAATATTAGTAAGATCGACTTCACTTCTGGAAAATTTTCTAATGTATATAGGCATACTTTTGGAAACTACGTACTTAGTACTTACATTAAAAAAAGTTCTTAAAATGTTTAAAAAGTCTTCCAAAAACATGGGACTTTTTAGAGATGGAACCTTGAATTGGTAAATAAAGAGCGGTCATTTCGGGATTCGAATCGAGGATCGGTGGGTACCACCCACAAGTCCTTTCCGGTGAGCCATTCCGGAATAGTTTTTAGAGATGGAACCCATCAAAAGAACATAACAAGTAACTGATCTTTTAGAGATGAGGCATGAGGCCCAATCGGAGTCAGAAAAAGATTGAATAGAGATGCCATTACGCGATTGAAAACGAAGGCCATAGCCTGGGATGCCTTTGAGATACTGAATCAGGAGCATCAAAACATCAAAATGACTTTGTTTCGGAGTCTTCATAAACTGACTCAAGCATTGAACTGCAAATGAAAGGTCCGGGCGAGTATTGGTAAGATAGTTCAGCTTTCCCACAAGGCTTCTGAAAACAGTAGGATCGGGAAGAGAGCGACCATATATCAGCATCAAGACCCAGTTTAAAATTGAGAGGTAAGAGAGTAACATAAGGAGCCAAATCCGTGGCCTTTGCATCAGCAATGATCTCTTGAGCAAATTTGTGTTGATGAAGAATCAACTCACCAGTAGAGTGAACTACTTCCATGCCCAGAAAAAAATTCAAATGCCTCAAATCCTTAATGCTGAAGAGTGTGTCAAGAGTAACTTTCAAATGAGAAATCTCAGAAGGGGAATTACCAGTAATAAGTATATCATCCACATATACGGCAACACGAGCAATGTTCTAAAAGGCGCTAGGCGGCCGCTATATGCGGTGGATGGCCGTCTAGCGCCTAGGTGGCGAGGCGGGTGCCTAGGCGGCGCCTAGACAGACTTAGAACAAATTTAATTATTTCCTTATATTTTAATGCATACCACATGTCAGTAACTCATATAATGTAATAATAATTCATAATATCACTTATAAACCCAAATTTGCAGTGTTTAACTAACGCCAAAGTAAATAAACGCAAAAAGTACGCATCCGACTAGTGACTCTAAACCTCATAAAATCTAAAACAATAGGTTCGAATCAATGGCAAATACATCCTGACTTGGGTGATAAAAAAACCCTAAGTCGACTAATCACATGCCTAGAAGCTAAAATTGAATAATCGTTGGGCTAAGCGGGCCTAGGTGGGACTAGGCAGTGCATAGGCAGATTTTCTCCTAGAAGGCTGCCTAGGCTTAAAAATTTGATGTAGGAGCATTGGCTGAGAAGATCGACAAGGCGCGAAGGACGTCGGGGCTACAGAGAGGACGTCAAGATTCTATCTAAATTAGGATTTTTCACGCTTTCTATTAATTAAGCTATTTCCATGTTTTTCTATTAACTAGAATATTTCATTTTTTATAGGGTTAAAAGTCTATCTTTATCTTTTCTATATTTATCTAAGTTTGCCTATTTAAGAGGCCTTAGGAGAAAGGATTAAAGACCTACTTATTAAAATCAATATTCAAGAGTTTTCTCTTACGTCTGGAGGATTCCAGTAATCGATCTTTGAGTTTGTCGCCTGCAGACTCTTCCATTGACGAGGCTTAGCGCTAGCTTTGTCGTTTCGTGTCTCTTGCTGCGTCAGTTGGTATCAGAACAAGCCTTCTCCTGCCTTTTTTTCAACCGATTCATCATGGCCGATCAACCTATTACCCGAGCGGATATCGAAGGGATTAGCGTGGCTTTCACCACGGCCCTTGCGACTATCACCGATCAACTCACCGCGATTACCGTGCGGATGGACACCATTGAATTTGTTCACCACCCAAAGAGGGAGAGGCAGGAGGAATAAGTTCACCGTCCACAGGGAGGGCGTCCTCAGATGGCGGACTCCAGTTCGGAGGAGGAGGAGATCACTAAAGAGGATCCTAGAGAAGCGTCAAAACACGATTATAGAGTAAAGGCCGATATACCTTTATTCTATGGAACTATGGGTGTAGAAGATTTTCTTGATTGGCAGATCGAAGTCGATAGGTTCTTTGACGTCATGGACGTCCCGGAGAACAAGCAAGTTAAGATGGTGGCCATCAGATTGAAGAGCACTGCCGCTGTTTGGTGGGACAAACTGGTCGTCCAGGGACAACGCCAACGAAGAGGACCAATCCGAACCTGGACAAAGATGAAGCAACTAATGCTGGAAAGATTTTTACATGAAGATTATGAGCAGATCTTGTACAAGATGTACATCGAATGTGCCCAAGGACGACGGAGTGTGACAAAATACACCGCTAAATTCCTTCGCTACTCATAAAGGAACGACCTTGGCGAATCCGAGAACCAAAAGGTGGCCCGATACATCAGTGGGTTGAGAGGCTTGCTGCAAGAGAAGATGTGTCTCCAGAATGTTTGGTCGGTGACGCAAGCCGCTAGTCCTGCGTTGAAAGCGGAGATGAAGGAGAAATCTGGCCAAAATTTCACTCCCTCCCACCGATTTCAGCCTCAAAACAACACAGACGCTGCAGTGGATAGCAACTCAAAGGGAGGAGCCTCATCGACAAATCCCAGCGCATCAACAACTCTTGATTCCACATTTTCTAATTGAGCACCACAATCCCGTCCAAACAACAACCCGTATCTTATACCTTCCAGTGACAAGTGTTTCCGTTGTGGAGGACAAGGGCATCGCTCTAATGTGTGTCCCTCAAGAAGGACCGTAGCCATAATGGAAGGCGGCGGAGGAAGCGAATAAGATGTTGATGGTGATGAATACGCCGGAGTAGAATTCGCAGAAGAAAATCCAGAAGAAAGGGTAAATTGTGTACTTCAAAGGATTTTATTATCATCAAAAGATGAGGGACAAAGGAAGAACTTGTTTCGTACTCACCGTGCGATCAAGAACAAGACTTGCAACTTAATTGTAGACAATGGGAGCACTGAGAATCTTGTGTCAAAGAAATTAGTGGAGTATCTTGAGTTACCAACAGAACCCCATGCCTAGCCGTATACACTCGGTTGGGTAAGCAAAGGGCCACAGGTTAGAGTAACCACGATGTGTCGGGTTCCGTTATCCATTGGAAAACGATACAAGGAGGAGGTACAGTGTGACGTGCTCGACATGGACGTCTGTCATATCCTCCTTGGTCGACCATGGGAGTACGACCACGATGTGACATACAGGGGCCGAGACAATGTTACCATGTTTACTTGGGGGTCTCACAGGATCGCAATGTCCCCCGTTCTTCAGTTTGAAGGACCACCAAGTAAAGGAACTAAATTTTTGGTCCTTACTCATGGCGAGAACAAGGTAGATGAATCCATCAAGGAAGCTAAATGGTTCTACCCAATAGCAGTAAAGGGGCTGCTACACACTATGGAGAGGGTTGAGTCCATACTTGTCGAAATCCTGAATATATTGAATGATTTTGAGGAATTGATTGCCGAAGACCTGCCCAACAATCTTCCTCCCATGAGAGATGTTGAAGGGTAAAATTTCATGAATTTTTTTAATTCATGATTTTATATCATCACATTTATTATACATTAAAAAAGTGTGGTTGATTTATTCTCTTTAAGCATAAAGCTTTAAAATTTAAATTGGGTTATGTGAATTTGGTGGAAGGCCCAATTTTTGGCAAACAAAAAAGCCCAAACATATGCTCAAATCTCAGCAGAAGTTACCTGCTAATTTTGATTGCAGTTATCGTAATACAACAAAAGAAAAAGAAAAAAATACATGAAAAAGGGGGTGTGTAACTGGCAGTACGTGGTAGTTTCTACTTTACACAAGTAACTGCTTCAGTTTCTTCCTATAAAGGCTACTGCTGCAACCCACGGGGGTTCTTTGCTTTGATCCGGTTGGTTTTCTCCCGGCTGGCTTCTTCACCTCTTTAGCCTATTCAACTGCAAAACCAAAAAGAAGAAAGCAGTTTCTTATTCCTCCTGGTTTTCTCTGGTAAGCCTGCAAACACACAAACCATCTCAGCACACACCAAGCAAAGAAAAAATTCACAGCAACAATCAAGGTATTAGTTTTGGTGGATCCTTTTGATTCTCGGAACCCCGCCCGTGAAAACCTCGAGAGCTTTTCTCGTGGCCTGGGTTCCGGGATCATCAGATTGCTGAAACCGGGTCGAAATGCTGTCAAAATTCTGTCGTTTGATTATTCCATTCGATTCTAGTAGCCCCGCCCTTGAAAACCTTACGAGCTTTTCTCGCGGCCTGGGTTTCGAAATCACGAAATTGCATAAAACTAAGTCGAAATGCTGCTGAATTTTTCCCAGATGGTTTTGGTTACTGGATAATTACAATCGGTTCCTAGCTAGCCTTGAATCAAAACAACAATGCTTAATTGCCTACCAAATTGCAATTAGCAGGCCAACACCTAAACTGTCTCCAGTTGCTACCAAATTTCAACTAGTATAGATTGGTGATTAAAAAAAGAAAGAAAGGGTGAAATAGTGATTGAAATCAAGAGATTGGGACTCAAATTTCGTCTCAAAATTAACATGTTGATCCAGCATCAAAGCACAAATTGAAATCCAAATCAGTAGGTCTAACAAATCAATACTACTGATAAGTCAAGGATATCGAATTTCGGAAGGAAAAGAAAGATGTCGAGCATACATAATCGGAGAGGCCGAGTCTATGTTCGCTCTTGGATTAACCATGGCGCATCTGAGGCTTGGATGGATCCTTGCAGCACTGCCATCCCTTCCAATTGCTCTGGAGTCGCTTGCTTTCTATGTCGATTACCCGACAAAAGAAAATTACAAATCATAAATTATCAAACTCATCCCTAGCTGATTTTCCCAAACTCAAAATCAACCCAAATTAGGGACAAATCATAAGAAGAAGGGAGAGCAAACCTAATTCTTCTTCAAGCGGCAGAGGCTCTCGGATCCGCACTCCCCGTTATTTCAATTGTTGAACGTCGGAGCTATTCTGGCGCCTCCTCAAGCTGCCCGAGCACTGAGTTGCTGCCCTCTCTTCCAATCGCTCAAGCCGGGAATCACGAAACTTCGACCGCCCTCCGAGCGCTCTTTGTCATACAGTGACAATTGAGTTGCAATTAGGGCTAGGAGGTCTAAAGCTAAAAAAATGACGGGATGGGTTCGATCGGGTCTCCTGAAACAAAATTTAAAGTGGGTCGTGTCCTCATTGGGCTATGGTCAAAATGACACAGAACATGCAATCACCAAATCTACAAGTATACTTTGTATACGGTGTAGGGTTGTGAAAACAAAAATAATGTGTTTTAATACAAAATCGACCCATTTAAATATAAGAATTATAATCGACATAAATTAAGAATTTGAGTTTTATTAAAATATCAAATTAAAACTCGTCAAAAATTCTTTGCCAATTAATTCTAGTGGGTCAATCTCAAACCGGCTTCAATAAAAGTGGAGTCAAAATCTCAAATCGAGTTTCACCAAATATAAACTCTGTCCCCGGATAGAACTACGTAAAGACTTGACGCCTCCTATCGGCTACGTAGGTAACCCGATATTAAATTCTAAAAATATATCGGATACAGTCGTCGACCTCTAAATTCCCTTTAAATGAATATGAGGTTAAAATCAAACAAATTCAAATGGTTCAAGTAAAGAACTGCGTCTGATTTGACTCCGAGTTATCGGATACGTAGGCCACCGGACATAAAGCTAAAGCTCGTCTGGTTCAATCGTCAAACTAAAAAATCAAATTGCTTTTCCAAAAAGAACTACGGATGATTTGATCCCGTCCAAACGGGTACGTAGGTAGCTCGACATAAAGCTTATGCTCGTCGAGTACAATCGTCAATAAAAAAAAATCAAATTGGTTCGTGCCGAACTACGGTGACTTGATTCCATTAAACAAGTGGATACGTAGGAAACTCGTTGTAAATCAAATTCCCACCGAATCCAGTCACACCCAAATCTTCAATCAATCTCCTCGAATTTATTTGTCGACTCTATGTCATCCCAAGTATCAAATTTCTATCAAATCCAAAGTGTCTCCGCCGACTCGATACAAAGCTTCCGCTCGTCGAGTTCGGTCATGACCAAAACTTTAAAAACTCAAATACCAAATACCAAATTTGTCATTTTCAAGAACTACGTGCGATTTGATCCCTTCCAAAAGGGTACGTAGGAAACTCACAAACGAGTTCAATCACAACCCCTAAATTGACCTTCAAGTCAAAACAAATCAAATTCTAAATTAAACTCCGCATTAAAATTAAATTGTTTTCTATGCAAATGATAGGCGGGTTACGTGAGTTACCCTTCCGAGAAGGTGGGCTCAGGTTACTCGGGTGGAGTGTTGTTTGAGCTCCCTTCCTAGAAGGTGGGCTTGAATTTCATCTTCTGATGCATACAAGAAAACGAAATCAAACCCAAATCAAATCAAACAAACCAAACACAAAATCCAAAACCCTCTAAACTACATAAGGCTTGATTCTCTTCCAAGAGATACGTACGCATCCCGCTAAAATACGGGTGCAGCCCAAATCACCAAAATCATTCAAATCTTGGTATCGATACGACTTCGAATCAAGAGGATAACCAAAAGGGGTCGAACTCAAATATTAAAAATCAAATAAAATGTGTTGTACAATTATATTGCGCATTTTTGTCCAACATATTTTTGGCACGCCCAGTGGGACCCTTTTTGCCTTTTCATCTCTTAGTCGTATTTATACTAATACTTGGTTATATGTTTTTGGAAGGTACAAATGGCACCAAAAGTGATTGTCAACTTCAACGAGCTTCCAGCAACATTCATCATCAAAGGAGGTCGATGGATCAAGAAGAGAACGTTTGAAGCTCACTATGACATCACCTAGGACTCGATGTATGCAACGAGCCCTGTCAACAACATCTTTGGAGCTCTTCAAGTTCCGGAGAACAGGAACATCGTGAGATGGGTATCGAAGTCTCCTGCAATGCTCACAAGGGAAGGGGGCATGAAGCTTGAAGCCCTTCCAAGCCAAGTGGGCAGGAAGCTCAAGATCACCCGACTCGGCGACAACAAGCTCAATAACCATCCTAACTGCCAAAAGCTCAAAATGTAGGAGGGTGGTTACAACGACACAAAGCCAACTAATGAAGTCACTCAAAGGCCCATCATTCATGTCCTTAAAAAGAATGAGAGGGCAGTCGCAACTTTCGCACAACCCGTCTCCATTGCCAAGAAGGCAAACATGTCCACAAAGAAAAGGGGACACAAGTGTGGGTCTCAACGCGGCAACACAAGACCTCTTCTTGTGCTAGCTTGTTCATCAACTTTAGAGTGAGCTAGTGCAACTCTTGCAAAAGATCTTCTTAGATCGCAGGGGGCAGAAAAAACTCCTCAAGTGGCTTCTCCAAGACGGATCCTTTTTGGGTCTATGCCTATTTATCCGAAAGAGGTTGCACAAGTCAACATGACCTTATATTCGGAAGAGACGGAAATCGGGGCCACAAATTAAAGGGTAAGCCTTCAAGATCCAAGAAAGGCAAGAAGGCTCAAGAAATATGCCATTTCTCCAAAGTGGATGCAAAAGATGAAGACCGGTTGAAGTTAACAAGTTCAAATACTTCAAAGGTTGAATCTCAAGCAATAATCTCACAAGACGGACCAGATGTGATGCCGATATTGACTACCAGCACATCAAGTGTCAAAGAGCAGCTTCAAGAGTTGCAAAGAAAGCTTGAAGAGAAAGATGCCCAAATTGCAACACTTCTCGCTCAAATCAATATTCAAGCTCAAGGAAACAAACAAGAGCAATCAAGGCCAAATGGTGAAGGGTCAAGCGGTAGCACATCAAAGAGATGATCACTCAAGGGATAAAAGAAGCTTATGCGTCACAAAATCCAATAGTGCTCGGGTATAAAAAGCCATATCCAGCAAACTATGATTTGATGCCATCTCCCCCAGGCTACCAAAGACCGAGCTTCGAGAAGTTCGATGGCCTTCACGATTCACCCCATGAGCACTTAGCTCATTTCTACTCTGCTTGTGGTGAAACTGCCTTAAACGATGGCTTATTAATTAGGCAATTCGTCCAATCTTTGAAGGGATCGGCATTCACCTGGTACACTCAACTTCAACCAGGGTCGATTCAAACATGGGATGATCTACAAAGAGAGTTCCTAGCTCAGTTTGTGAGCTCGAAAGCAAGAGTTTCTATTATGGATCTCGCAAACATCTATCAAAGGCCTAATGAGCTTGCCAACGACTTCATCGCCCGATGGAGGAGTATAAGACTCCAATGCCATGAACAATTAAGTGAACAAGCATGCGTTCAGATGTGCACGAACAACTTAATACCGGAATTAGCGGTACATGTTGGAAGTGCCGAACCTCGTTCATTTGGTGAGTTTGTATCGAAAGCGTGCAACGTTGAAAAACAACTCGCACGAGGATCCAACTTGTCTCAAGCTAGTGAGACTAATGAAAATAACGGCGATGAGGTACATGATGAAGATGAGCCCATGGCGACTTTTGTCAAACATGATCGAGAGTTCGTTAAAAAGGAGCCAGCCAAGAGACTCACTCTTCATGAAAGAAAGAAAAAGAAATATCCCTTTGACGATGATGATGTACAAGGGATATTTGACGAATTAATGAGTGCTAAACTTTTAACACTCCCAGAGCCAAAAAGGCCAAAAGAGGTTGGAAAAACGAGTAATCCAAAATACTGCTCGTATCATCAACTCGTTAGTCATCTAATCAAGGATTGCTATGTCTTCAAAGACATCATAGAAGAGATGATTAACAAAGGAGAAATTGAAATCGAGGGGGCAACATCCTCGACTCAAGCAGCTTCATCAAATACCATTTCAACGGTAGATGTTGCAGAGTTCACTCCCTCAGTCCAAGTATCTTCTCAAGCACAAAAATCATCTTCCATTGCTATTGAAGCTGGGGGCAGCCCCACGAGTTCATCGCTTCTTAAGACGTTAGTGAAAGATGATTCTTCAAAGGATGAGTCTTTGAAAGACAAAGAAATCACTCAATGTTGTATGGTCTCATGGACCGATGACTTGTGCGAAAATGAAGAAGGAGTTAAAAAGATTACTCTTCGCTCCAAGCATCAAATTCCCTCCTCAAAATCAAAAGAGAAATCAAAGGGAAAGAAATCAAAATTCGGTGAAGCTTCAAAAGCACACAAGAAGCATAAAGTTCAAGTGCAGAAGCTAAAACCCTGTTTCAAGGGTAGAACGCCACAAAAAATCGTCGAGGAGGCTTGTGTAAAAAATTTCCAAATCTCATACGAAGAGGGTGTTCTAACTGCAAGTGTGATAGAGCCTAGAGTGTCCGCATTTGAAAGGCTCGAGATGGCTTTATGTGGAACTCCTAAATCTTCGGTGTTTAAAAGGCTTAATCTAGCCTCTGTATGTGAAGCACCGAAATCTTCGCTATTTGAAAGACTCGAGCTAGCCTCAACAAATGAAGCACCCGAATCTTCAGTGTTTCAAAGGCTTGATATGGCGTCGACAAGTGAAGAATCTAAACCTTCGGTGTTTCAAAGGCTTAATTCAGCCTCGACAAATGGAGAGTCTAAAAGCTCCAGTATTTGAAAGGCTCAGAAAAGTTGACGAGTCTAAAAACAAGAAGGTCCAAATGAAAAGGACTAAGAGCAAGAGCTCCGGAAGAGACAGTCAAAAGTTCTCATCCATAAGCTCAACCAAATCATGGACACCTAAAGCCAAGTAAGAGTGTCAAAAGGACCCAGTAGTCTCCAAGGCGGAAAAACAAATAATTCTGCCTAGAACTACGTAAAGACTTGATCCCCAACAAGGGGTACGTAGGAAATTGGGGATCAAAAAAATATATATGCCAAATTCAGTCGCACAAAAAAAAAAGTTCCGGGTTCGCATATGATAGTTAGATTATTTGGGAAACCCTTCCTAGAAGGTGGGCCCGAGTGATTTGAATGATGTGGTAAAAGAGAAAAAAAAAGAAAGAGAAAAAAAAAATCCCGGCTTGCAAATGATAGTCGAGTAATTTGGGAAACCCTTCCTAGAAGGTGTGCTCAAGTAATTCGAGTGATGCATTAAAAAAAAACAATAGGACTTGAAATTAGTCCAAAATTCAAATGACCCGGAAGCATAAGAAAAATGGGTTCACAAAGAACTATGAACGGCTTGATCCCTTATAAAGGGGGTACGCAAGCAGTCTAGCTTGTCAAAATGCTAGGTGCAGCCACAAAAACAAACAAAACGTCTTCTTTTCTCAACAAAGAAGAAAAAGAAGTCAAATCCTCTGCTTAGGTAGTCAAATGAGCATTGTCTCAACTACAAGGAGACAAATCAAATATAGTCCGAAGACTTGCACATTTTGTGTGTATATTGAGAATGAGGCAAAGGAAGAGAGAGAAAAACAAAATGTCTTTCAAAGACATTCTCTTAAAGAGATACACAAAATGCCTATGCCTAAAAATTTTGACTTTGATTATTACGTCCAAATGTGATATTCAATTCAACTCCACGAATCAAATTTTCCTCCCAAGGGGCCATAAACCAAAAATGCCTCAAAAAATTATCCAAGTTTTCTTCTCTCTCAAAACCAAAAAGGTCCAAGCCCTTCAACCCTCTCAAACAAAATTGGCCTACATTATCTACATATGTATGGTCATCCAAAGCCCCCAAAATTCAAAACAAAAACTCAAAAAAGAAAGTCACCAAAGGCTTTATTTTCAAATGGTATGGGTATAAATCTCAAAATCATCTCCTATGATGTTTTGATCACAAAGCTTTAACCATAAAGGTTACCAAAGTCCAAACAGGCGACATCAAGTTGTAAAAACAAAATTTAGTCTAAGACTGAAAAGCAAACTAAAATCGGTCAAAAGACATAAGCTCAAACCTATGCCACAAAGTCGTCAAAACCAAATTTAGTTTAAGACCGAAAATCAAACTGAAATTGGTCAAAAGACAAAGATTTAAACCCATGACTCCAAGTCGTCAAAGCCAAATTCTTGTCCCTCACAAGAAAACCATCAGGTCCAAATTCAAGCTTAAAGTAAAAAATCTGACCAAAATCCAAAAGACCAAATTGGCAAAAAGTGAAAACAAAATTGACTGAAAGCCAAGAATCCAGTCAGTTTGAAAGCTCAAAAGCCAAACTGGTTGAAAAGCCACAAAGGCAGATATCAAATTTTGAGAAGGAAAATCTTTCCGACTCTCATATACCCATACCAGATTATATCACATTGGTTATAAGCAAATTCCAGGTAGGATTGCTTTTCTTTGTGATTAACGTTCGTCAGAACAACAACGAAAGTCCCAAATTTCTTTGGACTTCCAAATGAACCAAAGGCTTTTTTCCAGCTAAGGTTCGTTTAAAACACAAATGTTGCATAAATAACACAGTAACGAACTTTGAACGTGTTCGATATCTCACACGCACAAAGTTCGGGGGGCAACTGTTGAAGGGTAAAATTTCATGAATTTTTTTAATTCATGATTTTATATCATCACATTTTTTATACTTTAAAAAAGTGTGGTTGATTTATTCTCTTTAAGCATAAAGCTTTAAAATTTAAAATTGGGTTATGTGAATTTGGTGGAAGGCCCAATTTTTGGCAAACAAAAAAGCCCAAACATATGCTTAAATCTCAGCAGAAGTTACCTGCTAATTTTGATTGCAGTTATCGTAATACAACAAAAGAAAAAGAAAAAAAATACATGAAAAAGGGGGTGTGTAACTGGCAGTACGTGGTAGTTTCTACTTTACACAAGTAACTACTTCAGTTTCATCCTATAAAGGCTACTGCTGCAACCCACGGGGGTTCTTTGCTTGGATCCGGTTGGTTTTCTCCCGGCTGGCTTCTTCACCTCTTTAGCCTATTCAACTGCAAAACCAAAAAGAAGAAAGCAGTTTCTTATTCCTCCTGGTTTTCTCTGGTAAGCCTGCAAACACACAAACCATCTCAGCACACACCAAGCAAAGAAAAAAATTCACAGCAACAATCAAGGTATTAGTTTTGGTGGATCCTTTTGATTCTCGGAACCCCGCCCGTGAAAACCTCGAGAGCTTTTCTCGTGGCCTGGGTTCCGGGATCATCAGATTGCTGAAACCGGGTCGAAATGCTGTCAAAATTCTGTCGTTTGATTATTCCATTCGATTCTTGTAACCCCGCCCTTGAAAACCTTACGAGCTTTTCTCGCGGCCTGGGTTTCGAAATCACGAAATTGCATAAAACTAAGTCGAAATGCTGCTGAATTTTTCCCAGATGGTTTTGGTTACTGGATAATTACAATCGGTTCCTAGCTAGCCTTGAATCAAAACAACAATGCTTAATTGCCTACCAAATTGCAATTAGCAGGCCAACACCTAAACTGTCTCCAGTTGCTACCAAATTTCAACTAGTATAGATTGGTGATTAAAAAAAGAAAGAAAGGGTGAAATAGTGATTGAAATCAAGAGATTGGGACTCAAATTTCGTCTCAAAATTAACATGTTGATCCAGCATCAAAGCACAAATTGAAATCCAAATCAGTAGGTCTAACAAATCAATACTACTGATAAGTCAAGGATATCGAATTTCGGAAGGAAAAGAAAGATGTCGAGCATACATAATCGGAGAGGCCGAGTCTATGTTCGCTCTTGGATTAACCATGGCGCATCTGAGGCTTGGATGGATCCTTGCAGCACTGCCATCCCTTCCAATTGCTCTGGAGTCGCTTGCTTTCTATGTCGATTACCCGACAAAAGAAAATTACAAATCATAAATTATCAAACTCATCCCTAGCTGATTTTCCCAAACTCAAAATCAACCCAAATTAGGGAAAAATCATAAGAAGAAGGGAGAGCAAACCTAATTCTTCTTCAAGCGGCAGAGGCTCTCGGATCCGCACTCCCCGTTATTTCAATTGTTGAACGTCGGAGCTATTCTGGCGCCTCCTCAAGCTGCCCGAGCACTGAGTTGCTGCCCTCTCTTCCAATCGCTCAAGCCGGGAATCGCGAAACTTCGACCGCCCTCCGAGCGCTCTCTGTCATACAGTGACAATTGAGTTGCAATTAGGGCTAGGAGGTCTAAAGCTAAAAAAATGACGGGATGGGTTCGATCGGGTCTCCTGAAACAAAATTTAAAGTGGGTCGTGTCCTCATTGGGCTATGGTCAAAATGACACAGAACATGCAATCACCAAATCTATAAGTATACTTTGTATACGGTGTAGGGTTGTGAAAACAAAAATAATGTGTTTTAATACAAAATCGACCCATTTAAATATAAGAATTATAATCGACATAAATTAAGAATTTGAGTTTTATTAAAATATCAAATTAAAACTCGTCAAAAATTCTTTGCCAATTAATTTTAGTGGGTCAATCTCAAACCGGCTTCAATAAAAGTGGAGTCAAAATCTCAAATCGAGTTTCACCAAATATAAACTCTGTCCCCGGATAGAACTACGTAAAGACTTGACGCCTCCTATCGGCTACGTAGGTAACCCGATATTAAATTCTAAAAATATATCGGATACAGTCGTCGACCTCTAAATTCCCTTTAAATGAATATGAGGTTAAAATCAAACAAATTCAAATGGTTCAAGTAAAGAACTACGTCTCATTTGATTCCGAGTTATCGGATACGTAGGCCACCGGACATAAAGCTAAAGCTCGTCTGGTTCAATCGTCAAACTAAAAAATCAAATTGCTTTTCCAAAAAGAACTACGGATGATTTGATCTCGTCCAAACGGGTACGTAGGTAGCTCGACATAAAGGTTATGCTCGTCGAGTACAATCGTCAATCCAAAAAAAATCAAATTGGTTCGTGCCGAACTACGGTGACTTGATTCCATTAAACAAGTGGAGACGTAGGAAACTCGGTGTAAATCAAATTCCCACCGAATCTAGTCACACCCAAATCTTCAATCAATCTCCTCGAATTTATTTGTCGACTCTATGTCGTCCCAAGTATCAAATTTCTATCAAATCCAAAGTGTCTCCGCCGACTCGATACAAAGCTTTCGCTCGTCGAGTTCGGTCATGACCAAAACTTAAAAAACTCAAATACCAAATACCAAATTTGTCATTTTCAAGAACTACGTGCGATTTGATCCCTTCCAAAAAGGTACGTAGGAAACTCACAAACGAGTTCAATCACAACCCCTAAATTGACCTTCAAGTCAAAACAAATCAAATTCCAAATTAAACTCCGCATTAAAATTAAATTGTTTTCGATGCAAATGATAGGCGGGTTACGTGAGTTACCCTTCCGAGAAGGTGGGCTCGGGTTACTCGGGTGGAGGGTTGTTTGAGCTACCCTTCCTAGAAGGTGGGCTTGAATTTCATCTTCTGATGCATACAAGAAAACGAAACCAAACCCAAATCAAATCAAACAAACCAGACACAAAATCCAAAACCCTCTGATCTACGTAAGGCTTGATTCTCTTCCAAGAGATACGTAGGCATCCCGCTAAAATACGGGTGCATCCCAAATCACCAAAACCATTCAAATCTTGGTATCGATACGAATTCGAATCAAGAGGATAACCAAAAGGGGTCGAACTCAAATATTAAAAATCAAATAAAATGTGATGTACAATTATATTGCGCATTTTTGTCCAACAAGAGACATCCAACATCAAATTGATCTCATCCCAGGTTCGAGTCTACCCAATCTACCGCATTATCGAATGAGCCCGAAGGAAAATGAGATTCTAAGGGACCAAATTGAAGACTTGCTAAAGAAAGTTTTCATCCGTGAAAGTATGAGTCCTTGTGCTGCACCAGTTCTCTTGGTTCCAAAGAAGGGAGGACAGTGGAGAATGTGTGTTGATAGTCGAGCTATAAACAAAATCACCATTAAGTACTGCTTCCCCATACCGAGATTAGAAGACATGCTAGATGAACTCGCAGGTTCTAAAGTCTTTACGAAGATTGACCTACGAAGTGACTACCATCAAATTCGGATCCGACCAGGGGATGAATGGAAGACTGCGTTCAAAAGTAAGGATGGTTTGTATGAATGATTGGTAATGCCTTTCAGGTTATCCAATGACCCTAGCACGCTTATTGTTGTAGGAAGAAATCAAGAATTGCAAATAAAATATAAATAAAGTAAAGCAAACTGATTCCGTTCCGAGCAAATAATGTTCAAGGCTTACTCCCGATTTAGCAAAAGAAAGTCAGGTTCGATCCTCGAGGAAGCTGGTTAGCGGATCCTAGGCAGCGGAGGAATCTCACGGACAGAAGTCAACCACAGATTACCCGATCTCGAGTAAAGTTACTCGACAGAAGATCGGACAAGTCGAAACAAGCAAGTAGCAACTACTGTCTTTTGGTCGATATCGAGTAAATATGTCGACGTCGAGGAAAAACTTGGTCGAGTATCTGCAGTTCAGAAGCTACGGCGATCTAGGCGATCGAATGTCAGTAGTCGATGTCGACCAGTTTGGTCGAAATCGAGGAAGACAAAAACTTTAAACGAAAGAAAATAAAGAACAAGGCTTTTCGAAATAAACTATGTATGAAAGAAAACTTCCATGATTGGGGTTTGCAACGACAATAACCAAGAATGCATAAGGCAAGATAAATAACGATAATCATGCAAATCGCATCGAAGGATCAAGCTTTTGCCTTTTCCAACAATTAAGAAACTCTTTCAAGAAACCCTAATTGTATCTACCGATTTTAGGTTTTCAATCCAAGTTGTTAGCATGGATCTCCATTGAATGGGTAATAAACACATAAAAGGTAGTAGATGCTCAAAACAAGATAAAAGTCGGATCTTTACCTCAAACACGCAGGGCTATCGTCGGGCTCACCCCAACCCTAGAAGTAGGTGGACTACTCGCGCTTCATTGCAATCGCAGACATCGTTGAAAAGAAATAACTTGCATAAACTATATTCAAAGTCTTTACAATCCCGGCACTCCAACTTTCGTTGAATGCCAAAACCCTAAAACCTTTGAACTCCTAAACTTCTCCGTGGAACTACTTCTCTAGCTTCTGAATTGAATTACTAAAACTCAGTCCCAAGGGCTTTATTTACAGGCTTCCAATCCTTGCTAATCAAGGAAGGAAAGTATATCTAATCTCTAAAGATAAAACTTTAATAAAAGGAACATTTATCTTAAAAGAAAATATATCTAAAATATCTAAATATCTTCATGTGGTAGATAAATCCTCTCTCCATAGATAGATCTTGATAAATTCGGATAGATTCGGACTTCCTTCGAGCCCAAGCAAGCCAACTCGACTCGGACAGGCCCAACAGCGTCGCGGCCCAGAGAGTTTTTGGTCGATATCGAGGAATTTCCTCGACATCGAGGAACATTGTCATCGACTTGGCTTCCTTCATCTTCTCGAATAACTTCTCCTCGGATCTTCGATCAAGTGTTGCTGCTGGGTTTAGTCGATATCGAGGAATTTCCTCGACATCGAGGAAACTTGTCACTCGAGTTGGCTCGTTCACTCAGTTTCTCGATATGGCATCTCCTCGAGCAGCTTTGGTTCACAGCTTTTGTCGACATCGAGAAAGTCTCCTCGACATCGAGAAAAGGTTGCTCGAGTTGTCTTGCTCCTCTTCTCGGCTTCTCGATCAGCTCTTCTCGACCAGGCTTTGCTCGCACTTCTTTGTCGATATCGAGGAGTTTTCCTCGAAATCGAGTAACTCTTGCCTTCTGTTTTTCTCTTCTTGGTTTTGTCCCGGAATGGCTCCAAACTCTGTAATATTAAACCAAAACTTATGTAGACCTCTATTTCTTGCAAATAAGCATATATTACATAAATTCGACATATTCCCAGCCCGAAATATGCAAAGTATATAGAATAAGGAGCTAAAATGTGCATTTCAACATGGCTATTTTAGTGGACATCACTTATGTGGCTTATGAACCAAGTACTTCGCCCATTTTCGGGTTCCTTTGTCGTGGTTTATTTCGACGACATCCTGATTCATAACAAGACGGAAGCAGAACAAGACGGAAGCAGAACATTTGGGGCATGTGCGACAGGTCTTGCAGGTTCTAAAGGAAAATCAGTTGTATATCAATCTCAAGAAGTGTACATTATTCACCAACAAATTGATGTTCTTGGGTTTTGTCGTGGGAGAGGATGGAATCCATGTTGATAAGGAGAAAGTTAGTGCTATCAGA
Organism: Persicaria maculosa; assembly: GCA_963922045.1. NCBI lineage: Eukaryota > Viridiplantae > Streptophyta > Magnoliopsida > Caryophyllales > Polygonaceae > Persicaria > Persicaria maculosa. The sequence continues at coordinate 69,176,786 of OY998259.1, read as the reverse complement.
AATTGGCCAACACCAAAGTCGGTCACTTGAGTACGCAGCTTTCATGGTTTAGCCACATTCTATAGGCGATTTGTCCGTGACTTCAGCTCTATCACAACCCTCATAACTGAATGCTTGAAGAAAGGGAAGTTCTTGTGGGGTTCTGCGCAAGAGCATAGCTTCGCCTTAGTCAAAGAAAGGCTTTTTACGGCACTCGTGTTGGCATTACCTAACTTTGAAAAGATCTTTCAAGTTGAGTGTGATGCAAGTGGTGTCAGCGTCAGTGCGTTCTTATCTCAGGAAAAGCGACCAGTGGCTTTCTTCAGCGAGAAATTAATCGATGCACGGCAACATTGGAGCACTTACGACCAAGAATTATATGCCGTCTTTCGGGCTTTGAGACAGTGGGAACATTATCTGATTCAACGAGAGTTCATTCTATTTACGGACCACCAAGCCCTCAAATATATACATAGCCAGAAGGTCATTAATAAAATGCACGCTCGATGGGTAAGTTTTTTACAAAAGTTCCCTTTCATCATCCAACATAAGTCAGGCACCCAGAACAAGGTTGCAGATGCATTGAGTAGAAGAGCCTCGTTGTTGATAACTCTATCCCATAAGGTTGTGGGTTTTGAAATGCTAAAAGACCTCTACAATAATGATGCCAAGTTTAAGGATGTATGGACCAAATGCAAGGACAATCACCCCGTCAGAGATTTCAACATTCGAGAGGGCTACCTCTTCAAAGGGGATTGATTATGTATCCCTTTCTCATCTTTGCGTGAGCAGCTAATTCGTGAACTGCACGGTGGAGGACTTAGTGGCCATCTAGGGAGAGATAAGACCATTTCAAGGCTAGAAGAGCGCTATTTTTGGCCACATCTTCGGCGAGATGCGAGTACAATTGCTCGCCGCTACTATATTTGCCAGTCATCTAAAGGACAAGCCCAGAACACGGGATTGTACCTACATTTGCCCGTTCCCGAAGATATATGGCTTGATCTGTCCATGGATTTCGTATTGGCTTTACCACATACCCAACGGGGAGTGGATTCCGTATTTGTGGTGGTTGACAGATTTTCAAAGATGTCTCATTTTATTGCATGCAAGAAAACCGCTGATGCTTCTAACATCGCAAAGGTTTTCTTTCGAGAAGTTGTGCGTTTACATGGCATACCAAAATCCATTACCTCTGACCGAGACACAAAGTTCCTTAGTCACTTCTGGATTACTTTGTGGAGGATGTTCGGCACCGCCCTTAACAAGAGTTCCACCGCACACCCGCAAACAGATGGTCAAACGGAAGTCACCAATCGCTCCTTAGGGAATATGATCCGCTGCGTTTGTGGAAACAAACCAAAACAGTGGGATTTGGCCCTTCCGCAGGTAGAATTTGCCTACAACAGCGCTACCCATTCTGCCACGGGAAAGTCCCCATTTGCGCTCGTCTACACCACCATACCCCGCCATCTGGTGGACCTGGTAACCCTCTCGAAATCTCCGGGAGTCGGCACAACCGCAGTGGACATGGCCAAGGACGTCCAAAGTATTAAGAAAGCAGTTAAGCTACAGCTAGAGGCGACGGGCTGTAGGAACAAGGCCGCTGCGGACAAACATCGACGAGAGAAGGTCTTTGCTATAGGAGATCAAGTGATGGTTTTCCTACAACGTTAGCGTTTTCCTGTGGGGACTTACAGAAAACTCCAGCCCCGCAAGTGTGGTCCATTTAAGGTCACTCAGCGAATCAATGATAACGCCTATGTGGTCGCTCTTCCCGACGATATGAACATTTCCAATACTTTCAACGTCGCGGACATGTATGCGTATCATAAGGATGAGGTGCTTTATCCTGAACCGAACTTGGGGTCGAGTTCTTTGGAGGTGGGGGACACTGATGCAGGAGCATTGGCCGAGAAGATCGATGAAGCGCGAAGGATGTCGAGTCTACAGAGAGGACGTCAAGATTCTATCTAAATTAGGATTTTTCACGCTTTCTATTAATTAAGCTATTTCCATGTTTTTCTATTAACTAGAATATTTCATTCTTTATAGGGTTAAAAGTCTATCTTTATCTTTTCTATATTTATCTAAGTTTGCCTATTTAAGAGGCTCTAGGAGAAAAGATTAAAGACCTATTTATTAAAATCAATATTCAAGAGTTTTCTCTTACGTCTGGTGGATTCCAGTAATCGATCTTTGAGTTTGTCGCCTGCAGACTCTTCCATTGGCGAGGCTTAGCGCTAGCTTTGCCTTTTCGTGTCTCTTGCTATGTCAAAATTCCTAGGTGCCCTCCTGCCTAGCGCCCAAGCGGCGCCTAGACGGTGCCTATGCGCGATTTTTAGAAAACTGAACACGAGTAATGTCTGAGCTTGTAATCTTCAAGAACAAGGAGGAATCGAATTTGGACAAGACAAATTCGAGTGTCTGAAGAGTGGATGCAAGCTTGGAATACCACTGGCGGGATGCTTGTTTAAGGCCATAAAGAGATTTGCGCAACCGACAAACATTACCCAACTCATTAGGAATACCTGGTGGCATGATCATATACACTTCTTCAAGCAAATCTCCATGGATAAATGCATTATTAACATCCATTTTATGCAGATTCCAGCCATTAATAATAGCGAGAGAGATAATAGCACGAATTGTGTTCATTCGAACAACATGCGAGAATGTTTCTTCACAATCGATTCCATATTCCTATGTGTAACCCTTTGCAACCAATCGAGCTTTAAGGCACTCAATTGAATCACCAACTTTCAATTTCACTTTGTAAACCCAGCGACACCCCACTGGTTTCTTGTGAGGGGGAGAGGAACTTCCTCTCATGTATGATTGGCAAGAAGAGCTTCGATTTCTTTGTTCATAGCAATTACCCATTAAGGATCTTTAACAACTAATTGGGAATATGATTTTGGTTCAATGAATGAAGGAGAACGGGTAGTTCCACAGAAAATGGAAGGGACAAAGCCAGGGGATAAGGGAAACTGGTCATGAGGTAAGGTGGCTAATAGCACATAATCTGTGAGATGTGCAGGAGCACGACGATTCCTTGTAGAACAAAGAAGGGGAACGGAGCAATGGGATTGATCAGAAGAAGTAGATTCACCATGCTCATGTGTAGAATAATTGGGAATAGTGGGATCATGAAGGTCCGGAACAAAACTGGGTAAGGGAGAGGTGGGTGAATCACTGGCTGTTTGAAAGGGAAACACATGTTCATTGAAGATAACATCCCTAGAGATGAAGACTCTCTTGGAATGTAAGTCAAGGAGCTTGTAACCCTTAACACCAGGAGCAAATCCCAAAAAGACACAAGAAACACTGCGAGGATCAAACTTGTGTCTATGAGCACAAATAGTGCTGGCGAACCATAAACAACCAAATGGGCGAAGATGATCATAAGATGGAGGGTTGTTATACAATTTCTAAAAGAGAGTTTTGAAATGTAGGGATGACAAGGGAAAACGGTTAATGAGATAAGTGGCATGAAGAACACATTCACCCCAATATGCCATGGGAACACAGGACCGGAAGAACAAAGCTCGAGCAGTCTCAAGAAGGTGTTTATGTTTACGCTCTATTACCCCGTTTTGTTGTGGTGTTTGTGTTTCGACACAATAAGTTTGGTGAATGGTCCCTATGGTTTAGTAAAAAGAAATGGCATATGTGCTACAAAACTCAGATCCATTGTCGGATCGTATGGTTTGCACAGTAGAATTGAATTGGGTTTCCAAATGGGTAACAAAGTCTTGCAAAATGGTAAAGGCATTGCTCTTGTGGAGGAGTAGATGTGTCCAAGTTGTTTGTGCTAACAGGAAAAACCGCCCTTTGTTGTCTAGCTTTGGGGCAAACACTGCAAGAATGTAAATGATCTGATACAACAGATCTAATGAAAGGGAATAAGTGCATTTGAGAGTATGGAACATGTCCTAAACGTAAGTGCCATAGAGGTAAGGAAACGTTACAAGAAGCATTGGAAACAAGCCGACTGGGTTGTGAAACAGAGTTCAATTGAAGAAGCTTGAAGGTACTGGTGGTGTACAACCCATTGTGTTCTTCATTAAGAACAGTTAAACTGCTCGTTGAAATGCCCTGGAGAAAGAAACAATGAGTGAGAGTAAGAAGGATATTTTTGTGGAGGTCTAAAGTGAGTCTCCTAGCAGATAGGAGATTGTACTCAAAATCTGAGACATGAAGAGCATTGGTCAAAGTAATATCAACACTTAATTTGATGGTTCATATATTACCAATAGGAGACTGAGTTCCATCAGGTTTAGTTATGAAATTGGATAGAGACATTTTTGTGGAAGTGTAAAAAAGGTCTAAGTGGGGTGTGATATGGTGAGTGGCTCCGCTGTCAATGATCCAAAAATGATTATTGGCATTAACAAAGAAATAAAAACTCTTACTTGCCATAATACTAGAGGCTTGGCCAGCATCCGACACACTTTGTTTGCTGAGAAGTGTAATCAACTAAGAGTACTGATCCTTGGTCAGTGAAGGAACCTACTCATCTGTCATCTTGTTGCCTTCTTCACTCAAATTCACAGAGGAATTGTTAGAAGAAAAATTTCAATTCTGTGGTTTATCCTTGTCGATGGGATATCCATGAATTTTGAAGCATCTCTCAATGCTCTGACCCTCCTTTCTGCAATTATCATAAAAGAATTTGGATTGTTGACCATTGTTGTTGTTGGAGCTTGATGAAACATTTGACTGACTAGAAGACCATTGTTGCTGCTGAGATTGGGAACCTCCCCCCTTGTTCCTTTGAGAACCATAAGCGCCTTTCTGTGAAGCGGCCAAAGCAGTAGAATCTGCTCCAAGAACAGGAGAAGACTTGTTTTCTCTTTGAGTGTCATCTGTGTATACAATATGATAGGTATTGACAATGGTTAGAAAAGGTGTCATAATCAGAACATTAGCTCGTACCAAGCTGTAAGACTCATTCAGTCCAACCAAAAACTGAACTACTCGTAGCTTGAACAAAAATTGGGGAAGATTTCCGGTCGCTCCACAAGAACTACAACTTGGAGCTTCCAGCAGCAACACATACTCATCCCATAGGCGTTTGAATTTAGTAAAATATGCACTAATTGAAAACCCTCCTTGATTCAGATTGAACTGTTCCTTCTGAACTTGAAAAAGGTGAGTGCAATTAGGAAAGGCGAGCCTCGTATGAAGATCTTGCCACACCTCCGTTGCTGAATCAAAATAAAGAAGAGTTTCGGCTATGTCCTTCTCAACTGAATGCAAGATCCATGCCTTAACCATGCTATTGCACCGATTCCATTGCGCAACGGTTGGAGATCCAACGGCTGGCTTTGCGCAAGCACCGACGACGAAATCCAGTTTGTTTTTCGCGCTCAGAGAGACTTCAACTGATTTCTTCCAGTGATGAAAGTTTCGATCGTTAAGATCGAGGCTGCATTGCTAGAGTGAAATTCGGATGATCAGAATGATGGAGAAAAAGAACGCTGGATAAATCGCCTTTGGAGTCTACCATTAGAGCTGGGAAAGTGGAAGCAATTGCTTGAAATACTCACGGCTCTGATTCCATGACAAAAATGAAAGCAATTCGCAAATGAGAATCATGAAAGGCAAAGAACACAGACAGAAAGCAAGCGCGGATTTAGACCATCAATGGAGGATGGCTTTATTGCTTTTGGAAAACTGAAAAGGAGAGCTTATACATGAGATCTTAATCTCACTTATTGTATTCAGAGTAGCTTATATACAAGAGTGCAATGGGTGATCTAATAAACTCTCAACTAACTTCTCCTCTAATCACCACTCATTTCACTAATCTTTGTACGACCTTGATCAATTCTTGAGCCATGGCATACGGATTGCTAATGTGACACTTTGTCTAATGCATGAGTGACGAAGCGTCGTCGATGGCGCCAAGTTTCTTACTTCTTCTGAAACAGAGTATCATGGCTCATTATACACTTTGGAGATTATTATTGCATGCATTTTTTTGCTTTTTATATAAGCATCTGATTTTTATTTTATTTTATTTTTCATCAGATAAGAAATATTGTCTTCTCTATTACAGTGATCGATACGGGACATTTTTAAGTATACTATAAAGGTCGCCTTAGACTTAGGTTAGTTTAAATTTTTTAATTGAAATTCGATAATATAGATTTATTAGTTGTGATTTTACCTACATATTATAGGTTATTGATAATGCATATTTCATATAGGCATTATAGGTATTTCTTATTGCATTTAGATAGGAGCTTTGTATGTGTTTTAGCCTAGTTTCATATCTTGCTTTTGAAGTACTCGAGTTCGGAATCTACGCGTTTTTAGTGTTTATTCTGCAGTTTTACATTCCGACCTTGGATGGGATCTTGAAAGAGCTTAGAAGACATGTTTTGGAGCATATGAAGGCTGAGGAAGGAGGTACAAAGGAGCAAAGAAGCACAACATTGAAGCAAAGAAGAAAGTTGGTCATTGCATAGGGAGACGCCCGTCGTTCCTATGGCGACGCCCGCCGCTACCCCGTGTTCAGCAATTGCGGTTTGGATCCGAAGATTCTTATTTCATATTATAATATTATTATTCTTTCTAGGGTTTGCACGTTCTATTTAGGTTATTTCTTTCATTATTCGGCCGTGTGGTGGATTACCGTGAGACAATGAACACTTTGAGAGAGAAGAGAGGTTTTTGGCCTGTGAGTTGCTAAACTCGTAGTTTTGCCTGTGATTCGAAGACATGGTTGAATAGATTGTGAGGATTTGATTTCTATTAGTTATTTATGAGTATATTTATCATCTTGTGTCTATTGATTATATTTGTGTTCCTTTCTATGATTGATCACCATGTTAGGAATTGCATCTAAGCTATGAATTCGTTATTGTTTTCTTGATAGCAAACAAAGGTATTGAAGTAGTGATATTTATTTCTCTTTGTAGTGGATGATTTCGATTGATGTATGTCGTTAGATGTTGATTAGGGCCGATTTAGGGTTGTTTCAATTGTGTCTTAATTGCATTGAATCGATATGTCAATTGGTCTAAAAACTTGAGTGTTTAATGCTATTCTTTAGTGATATTGAATAAGGTGATTGTATCCCTACGGATCTTCAACTTTAGTCAAGTCGACATATGCTTATAGATAATTATTGAATCAATCCTAGGACCATGAACCTCAACCATTGTCAGAGAATTACAGGTGAAATATTTCTTCTATCTTATTATCAACACTTTGAAATTATATTTATCTTTACTTTACTTTGTCATCAATTTGTTACAAATCATTGCTTTTGTCATAAGAATCATTGTTAGAAACATTGCATAGCAACCGTTCTTCTCTGTGGGTTCAACTCCGCACTTCATTGCTATACTAGTTGTTGGTTTATAAAGTCATTGGTTTACTAATCTATTGGTTTTGAGCTTTGAGTTATGATATTATTACTATTTGGCAAAGGGCGAAATTGCCAACGACGTTCGTCCCGCATCAGTTATAAATTAGGGGATACAAAAAAATTTAAATAATAATAATAATAAAATAAAGAGATATTAGTAAAAAAAATTGATTTTTAATACAAAATTATTAAAGAAATTCAACTAATAAATATAGGTTAAATGGATTTGATACTCTATATAGTAAAGTAAGGTTTAGAACATTTATTGATTTTAAGTGTTATGCCCTTTCATTCATTTTATAAGTAAAAATTAAAAAAAAATATTGGTAATAAAGTAATGTTTTAAATTTTATTTTAATATTATTTAATACATTAGTAGAATACATAAAGTAAACATATAAAATACATTCTATATACTCCCTCCGTCCAAAAATACACGTCCTTTTACTTTTTAGCACATTTTTTTAGGAGCTAAAAACTATATAAAATATTAACTTTTTTATTAATTTTTTTAATAATTACAAACTTATTATCAATAAGTTTATAATTATTAAAAAAATTAATAAGAAAGTTAATCTTTTATATAGTTTTTAGCTCCTAAAAAACGTGCATTAATAGTAAAAAGACATATATTTTTGGATGGAGGGAGTATTAAAGTAGAATTTAAATAATTTATTTAAAAAAATGTTAGCAAGATCTGTAACACCTCGTCCACATCGGATATAATAAGGATTTTGAGAGTGATTTATAAGTGATCCAAGTCATACTTATATCACAAGAGCACTTCGGAGAACAGATTGAAAGAGCTCTGTAGCACGAGTTGACGCCTCTTAAGACCAAAAAAACAAACAAAATAAAACCATCCATTACCAAACGAAAATAGGGTGGCTATATGCACTTGTCGCAGGTGTTATATGCACTCCATACTGACGGATATTGGATTCGTTTCACTCATAACTTGATACCTATCTAATTAATAATCATTGCAAGTGGTTAAAAAAAATACACGGACGAACCTATGATCCGTCCATGTTTAGGGATTTTATAGGATGGATCCATCATCCATCCTTTTTTTTTTCTTTCTTTATTCTTTCTTTCTTTCTTTTTTTAGTCTTGCTCTATTTTTTTTACTAACTTGTAGTAATCATTATTGGACAGATGTCATACTTAAGGGGAAACAGATCAATGATCCATCCATTGGAGTGCATATAGCACACGTCTTCGATGCATATAGTACAATCCAATGAATATAAATTGTGACCTTGTGGGCCACATGGGGTAGCTGTTATAGTTTGTTAAAGCTGTCAAATGGGTTTTGAATTTTGGGATTTGCATAAGGAAATTTGGATGAATTGGGGGAGAAGAAAAGATGAAGAAAAATGTGTCAGATGTGGTGGTGGAACAAGTGTGGTGTACCCACCATTCTGAGAGAATCAAAACAATCCCAAATTTGCCATTACATTCATTAGTCTGTTACAATGTTATGTGTCCTGTATATATAGGCTAGAGATCACATAAATAATGTCCATTCTACCCTTCATGGTTTAACACCCCCCCGCAAGCTGGAGGATGGTTCATCCCCAACTTGGAAAGCAAGTAGTTTTGTTGAGTGGATGAAAGCACTTTAGTAAGAACATCAACAATCTGTTCAGAGGAAGGTGTAAAGCAGAGATCGACGAGTCCTTCCATGACCTTCTATAGAGTGAAGTGGCAGTCAATCTAAACATGTTTCGTCCTCTCATGAAAGATAGGATTCTGAGCAATTTGGATTGTAGGACGGTTGTCACAATGAAGCTTCACAGGAAGGATGAGGCCAACTTAAATTTCCTGCAATAATCGAATCAGCCAAATCAATTATGAAGTTGCTTGAGCCATGGCTCGATATTCAACTTCAGAGGAGTTGCAGGTCATTGTGGATTGTTTCTTTGATTTCCAAGCAATCGAGGAGGAACCAAGTAATATGAGAAATCCACTGACAGATCTTCTAAATATCGGGTGTGGTGTAGAGCAACCAAGTGAGGAGTGTCAAATCCATGAAGAATAATACCATGCCCAATTGATTCTGACAGAAAAAGGAGGGTGTGGTGTAGAGCAACCAAGTGAGGAGTGCGAGTCTGCTACATAAACTGGTTAAGTGTTTGTACAACAAAACAAATGTCAGAACTAGTGTGGGTGAGGTAGTTCAACTTTCCCACCAATTGTTTGTAAAAGGTAGCATTAGGGAGGATGTCACCATCAATGTGGTTGAGTTTGGGATTTAGAGTAAGGGGTGTGCAGACTAGAGTTGAAGGAGGTAATTGGGAATCAACAAGTAGGTCCATGGTGAATTTGGATTGAGTAAGAGCCATACCTTTTGAAAGTGGAGTGACTTCGATCCCCATGAAGTAATGTAAGTGACCCAAATCTTTTATGCTGAACTGGGTATCAAGGAAAGATTTTAGGCGAGCAATTGATGAATGACAAGAGCATGTGTCAAGGAAAGATTTGGATTGGACAGAACCAAGTGACAAAAGGGCGATTGTGAGTTTGTGAAACCATTGCCGAAAGGTTTGTTTCAAGCCATAGAGAGACTTCTTCAATAGGCATACTCGGTTGTGAGGATTTGGGGTACCTTCAAGGACTGTCATGTAAACCTCCTCATGAAGATCACCATGAAGAAAGGTGTTATTGACATCAAGTTGATGCATAGGCCATTCTTTAGCAGAAGCAATAGCAATAAGAGTTCGAATTGTTGTCATTTTCACAACTAGAGAGAACGTGACATTGAAATCAATTCCAGCCTGTTGGTTGAATCCTTGTGCTATTAGTCTAGCCTTGTAGCGTTCAAGAGATCCATCAGAACACGGCTTGATCTTAAAGACCCATTTACAACCAATGGGACATTTTTCTAGAGGCAAAGTGACTAGGGACCAAGTGCCATTAGCCTGTAAAACATCTAGTCATTACAATTACCCAGCTTGGATCCTTTGATGGTTGATTAAAAGATGTTGGTTCTTTATGAGGATTTGTTGTTGCAAGGAAGGCATGAAAAGCTTTTGGTAATTGGAAGGGAGCAATAAATCCAGTGTAAATTGGCCCACCAGGACTATATGAGCAAAAAAAGTCATTTCGATGGAAAAAGCCGAAAAGGGGTGTATGGGTACGAGTAAACCTTCTCAGAGAAGGGACAGGTGGTTTGGGGGGGGGGGGGACTGTGGAGAAGCCTGTATGAGATCATTGTGATTAGTTGCAGTGTTAGGAGTATAAGTTGGTATAAAAAGATGAGATGGGAGGTCAGGAGATGGTGTAGGAAGAGGGGTAATTTCGGATGTTGGTGAAGACAATTGAATGGAACATCTCTTGAAATGAATATCTGTTTGGTTTGGAGATCAAGAACCTTGTAACCCTTTTTACCAAATGAATATCCTAAAAACAAACATTTGATGGCCCTAGATTGGAAGTTATCCCTGTTTCTCATGGATGAATTTGCAAAGTATAAGCAACCAAAAACTTTTATAAGGGTGTAGTCTGGTGGTTTTTAGAAAAGGATTTCATAGGGAGATTTATTGAGTAAAGAAGGTAGGGGGCTTCTATTTATAAGGTATGTGGTTGTTAGAATGCAATCTCCCCAATAAGATAGAGGCAAATTTGAAAGAGCAGGGCTCTAGCAACATCTAAAAGGTGTTTGGCTCTACAACACTATTTTGTCGAGGTGTGTAGGCACAAGTGATATGATTTATAATGCCAAGATCATTGAAAATGCAGTGCTTGAATTATCATAAAATTCTGGAGCATTGTCTGATCTAATGTATTTGATGTTGGTTTGAAATTGAGTACGTTGAGACCATCTTGGCAAAAAAGTTTAGAAGAGTTAAGGCATCGCTCTTATGGGTCATAAGGAAAGTCTAGGTTGCTTTGCTATGATCATCCAAGAGAGTAAGGAAATAACGATATCCATCATGAGTTGTATGTTTATAAGGGCCCCAAGTATCCATGTGAATCATGTCAAAGAGGTTAGCAGCATGAGTCTTTTAGTGGGAGAATGTTTTCTTGTGTTGTTTGACCTTGGGGCACATTTGACATATAAAATTAGACTTAGAAACAACACCAACATTCTCAATAAACTACAATTGATCATAAGAAATGTGTCCCATACGGTAATGCCAGAGTTCACCAACATTAGAAGCCACATTATTATACAAAGAAAAGGTTAGGAGATTGTAAAGCCAGTAGATGTAGGGGTCTCAGAAACAGAAGAAAGGGAGGTTGGATTGTCTATCACATATAGTCTGTTTGCTTCATGGGCAATCACTAATGGCTTGCTTATTGAAGGGGCCTGAGTCAAATATAGGTTGGGTGTGAAAATAATGTTAGAAGAGAGGTCCTTTGTGAGTTTGTGAATGGATAAGAGATTAAAATGAAAGTCAGGTATGTGAAGAACATTGTAAAGGGTGATGTGAGATGAAAGGATGATTGAACCAACATGTAATATGGAAGCATATTTATTATTTGAAAGTGTAATAGTAATAGGTGTATGGACAAATTTGTAAGTATGGAAGTAATGCAAATGAGGGGTGATATGGTTTGTAGCCACTATCAAGGATCTAACTTGAATCACTGAAAGAAGAAAAGAGACAGAATGTTTTACCTGCTAAGAAGGCAGCATGAGAGACCCCTTCGGACCCGGAATGCTTGTTTAATAAGTTGATTAGTTGTTCATACTGGTGCTGAGTGATAGGAGATGATGGTGAATTGCTTGATGTGGCCTCAGAAATGCTCACATTAGCCGAAGCAAATGGCCCTTTCCCTGGTAGATACCCATGGATCTTCCAACACCTATCAACAGTGTGTCAACCAGTCTTGCAATGGGTGCAAAAGAACTTGCTTTCACCTTTGCCCGGAGGGTATCCACGGAGCTTCCAACACTTATCCATGGTATGACCCTTAACTTTGCAATGTTCACAAAATCCAGAAGACCCTGTGTTTGCTGCTTCTGTGGTCGGATATCCATGGAGTTTCCAACAGTTCTCCATGGAATGACCTCCCACCTTGCAATGGTCACAAAATTGCTTTTGTTGTCCACCCTTTTGGGAGCCATTAGATGCATTCCGTTGAATTGCAAAAGCCATCAACTCTGTTTCAGTTTTGATTGTATTTCCGATTCCTCTTTGTTGTTCTTTCTGAATCACCATTTGATAAACTTGATCTAAGTCGGGAGCTGGACTCACCATTAGAATGGTGTCTCTCACATCATTATAGGTGTCGTTTAGACCCATCAAAACATGGATGACTTGCTGGTCCTGTATAATCTTGTTCAAGACAGTCCGCGAACCACAAGCACACACGGTATCTAATACCATGTGAAATTCCGAGAAACTCTAGTCGGGTCGTATGAAAACAGGAATCGTGTCGGATTTATATTGTTTTTGGTTATAAGGTCGGGATCCACTCTTCTAACACAAAAGCAAGCGATTGAGTAGGAGCTTCCACTCCCCTTATACTTTGTTGTTGTATCTGGTCTAACCACCAATGTGAGACCTTTTAATCCCAACCCGCCCCCTCGAGTGCAACCCGTCTGAATCGGGTTGATACTTGAACAATTATTTTTTCTTCTTTCGGGTTGAGACTCTCAATCTCTTTATAACTCGCTCGATTTTTTTGTTTGGTTTTTCTATACGACAGTTTTCGGTATTCTCAATCTCTTTTAGATTACCCAAAGTCAGAAAAATCGATCTGACTTGGACCTGCTATAATCCCGGCCACTTTACAGTTGGTGAAAGCTATTAAATTGATTTTGAATTTTGGGATTTGCAGAAGAAAATTTCGGATGAATTGGAGGGGAAGAAAAGATGAAGAACAATGTGTCAGACGTGGTGGTGGAACAAGTGCGGTGAACCTACCAATACCATTGTGAGAGAATCAAAACAGCAAGATTTGTCATTACATTACATTCATTAGTATGTTACAACGTTCTGTATCCGGTATGGCGGTATATATAAGATAGATAATGTCCATTCTTTTAACAGTAGCCAACTAGTTGTAATTTAAAATGATAAATACACAAAAAAAAAAAACGAAAATAAATAAGAGTACACCGCCTCAACTAATTTTTGAGTACGTACTGTTCTTTCCTTCCTGCTTGCATTTTAGTCTCCGATAAACACAAAAAACTCGTTATTCGCCAATTTTCTCTCTCACCGGATTCCGTGGGTGGCAATGGCAACGCAGCAAGCCAAATCCAAAGGTACGGCTCAACTGCTTTCTCCAACTTATCTTCGTTTGAGAAACTAAGTGATCATTTAGTTTTCTATGGTGGAATCAATCTGTCGATTGGATTCATAGAATTACGAGCACCTCTAGCTGACGAATTCAGCTTGTTCGTAATCGAAATTTCTACTACGAATTGGAAGTGATGCGTCAAATTGGGGAGCGCATAGTTTGTAGGATGTGATTTGCAGGAAATGGATGCCGTAGTGATCAGTTTTTTGGAATTGATTGGTTCTCCTATCGGGCCAGCTTACACAGTCAGAAAACTGAAACTTATCAGCAGTTCAGAGCTGAAACTATATATGGACAAGTTTAATTTATTTGATTTTGCATCAACTTTGACATTTCTTATTCCAAGTCCAACCAGAATTTTGCATCAACTTTGACATTTCTTATCACCCGATATCGATATCTTGATATCTAGATATCGATACCAAACGACCCCTAAGGGTATCTGCCTCTCCATGAGTGTGATTTGAAGTTTATTCAGAATTTTGAACTATTTTGGGACTTCAAATTAACTATGGCTGTTTAATACTGAGCTTTCAGTTTGAATTACATCTCCCATACTTCTATTAGAAGCTAGTTCAACCATGAGATGCATCGTTGGTCTCGTTATGGTATTCCAAATGACTGATCTGGCTATGGTTGACACTGAAATGTTGGGAATTTCCCTTGCATAATGCAAATGGAGCACAGTTAACTCGTGCAGAAGGAATATGTCGCATTTGTAGTTGATTTTTTTTTTGTTCTTCAGTTTGTGCAAGTGAACTAACTCCCTTAGTTTAGAGGTTATAAATCAGCATGGCGGATTCACAGATGTCCAGCTTGTTAAATTTGCAGGATATGTAGTATTGCTCTACTTTGAATTTCATTAAGCATACACCTCATATGTTTGAGATGTATGCCATTGTGCTAGATTCAATATAGAATTCTTGTAGTTGCAAAAATAGTGGCGTTTGGACGTTGAGCGTACACCGTACGGGGCTGTGCTATAATTTAGATCTGAATGCATATATACCCACAGGCGTAGTGACTGGTGAGTGTGGCTTGTAGGTTAAGTATGAACCACACAGTTTTCGTGTGATTGTGTTGAATGTCTTCTATTTTGTGAAATATGAATGAAGGATACCAGCTCCTTATAGACAATAATATGTGAAGGATAAGCATGTTTCCTTGTTTCATTATGTTTTCAGTTTTGCTGGTTCTTTGGTCTGCCAACAATTATTTAATTCAACTTCTCTTTTATTCTTTTATTCTTATATAGGCGGTGAAGAGAAGCTTGTAAGGAGTTCTTATTTTCATCTACCAGCTCTTGATATGCGTCTAGCATTTCCACAGGCAACACCTGCATCGATCTTTCCCCCTTGTGGTAAGGCCAGTTATTGATTTCATTGAAATTTTCTCTCTTTCTCCATCCATCCATAACATGTTGTGCAATGTGGAAACAATATAGTCCAGCCTTAATATTTCTGACCTTTACAATTTGTATATTGAGGAACTCGTTTCTTTGAATTGTCAGCATTTGACTATTATCAGTTTGATGATCTGTTGGCCCCTAGTGAGAAATCCATCAAACTGAAAGTTAGAGAGTTTATGGAAAAAGAAGTTGCTCCCATTATGGCAGAGGTATCATTCTCATTTCATCAAATGATCAGTTTTCTTAGGGTGGTGTCTACTAGATTTTTTCTTTTGAGATATAAATGAAACAAAGCTGTTAAGATAAGCCTTTTTGTGCTTTTGTTAACTCTGTTGCAGTATTGGGAGAGGGCTGAGTTTCCATTCCATATCGTTCCAAAGCTTAGCGCTCTACATGTTGCTGGCGGAATAATCAAGGTATTTCAGGCATTCCAAAGCTTTAGCACTCTACTATGTAGGATTCTTCTTGGCCGAAACAATTAAAATTTGTTTTTGGGATCAGGGCTATGGTTGCCCAGGCCTCTCCATCACTGCCAGCGCCATCGTTGCTGCAGAAATGTGTAGGGTTGATGCAAGTTGTGGAACTTTCATGCTGGTGCACGTTGCCTTAGCAATGCTCACAATTGGTGAAGTCTTGAACTCTTTAGTTTTGCATCTCCCTCCCTACTTCTTTGTGTGTGTTTTTGTCATTTCTTACATATTTGTACTGTTGGGGTTTTACGGGAAAATGCGATTGACCTGGTTGTGACTTCCTGAATTACTTTTCTTGGACTAACAACAAGGATAGCGCTCTGCGGGTCTGAGGAGCAGAAGCAGAAATATCTACCATCTATGGCAGAACTAAAGACTATTGGTTGCTGGGTAAGGCACCTTACTGCTTTCTACATTCTGCTAAAGATCTCCATGAAATGCTATCACTCATTAAATAATTAGCTTAATTTATCCATGGCTTAGGCCTTGACAGAGCCTGATTATGGAAGTGATGCAAGTGCCTTGAAAACAACTGCCACAAAGGTCTTGCTCATTTTCTTTTAGTGTAATGAGCATGAAAACTTTCAAGGTTTGATTTCAAGTTCTAGTCTTCAAGAGTTTGATGACATCCAAGTGATCAGGTTTCTGGAGGTTGGATACTTGAAGGCCAAAAGCGGTGGATTGGCAACAGTACATTTGCTGACTTGCTGATTATTTTTGCGAGGAACACATCTACAAATCAAATAAATGGGTGAGTTCCAACTTCTGTTTCTGTAAATCACCAAGAAGCTAGTTTGCTATTTTATTAAAATAATAATTATGCACGGGTATTATGTTGCGACTTGTGTGGTAAAAAGATTGCAGAATATAGTGATTCTGAGAAAAAAGAGAAAGATTACTTAATCAGTCCTTCTAAGCCCGAGTAAGGCAGTACATAGCATATCTTGATTTTCATTAATCATTCCTCTTTCTGTACTTTATTTATCTGTTTATTTGTTGTGTGAATTGTGTCTCCTCTCTTTAATTACCATGTCTTTTTGTGCTAAAGTAGCATGATTTTGTAGCCATGATTTTTCGTATAAATATCATTTGGCTGTATTTAGCTATATCGTAAAGAAAGATGCCCCTGGGCTTACTGCTACCAAGATGGAAAATAAAATAGGCTTGAGGATGGTTCAAAATGGTGATATCCTCCTAAAAGAAGTCTTTGTCCCTGATGAGGATCGGCTACCTGGTGTCGATTCCTTCCAAGACACGAACAAGGTGTGATATTGCAGTACCTATTTAAGCTGTGTTTGTATTTTTATGTTCAGTGAAACTGCATGTCTATGTTGTTATTGTTGTTTTGTATAAAGTTATTTCCAAAATTGTGCTTTTTAGACTGTAGGCACATGAGACTTGGTAAAGCATATCTGTACTGAGGCTAACTGGTGTTCCTCTTTGTTAGCTATTTGATCTCAACTTTCCTGCTTTTAATGGTTTCCATTAGTCTATGCATTCACCAATTCCTTGACACTTGAGGGCATGGAAACAGGTGCTGGCAGTTTCTCGACTTTTGGTAGCTTGGCAACCTATTGGTGTATCAATGGGCGTCTATGATATGTGTCACCGGTACTAAAACTATGACGCAGATGCCCATCAAGATGGCCGAAATAATCTCTTTTTGTAGTATAACTTTACTTGATAATTTTCTGTAGGTATTTGCAAGAGAGGAAGCAATTCGGCGTACCGTTGGCAGCTTTCCAATTAAATCAGCAGAAACTTGCTCAGATGCTCGGTAATGTTCAAGCAATGCTTCTCGTGGGTTGGCGCCTTTGTAAGTTGTATGAGGCCGGCAAAATGACTCATGGTCATGCTAGCCTAGGAAAGGTGAGAGAGCAAAAGTATATATGCAGGTTTAGCTTAAAGCTTGTGTAAACTTTATGTTTCCATGAAATTGTTTTCTGTTTAATTTTAGGCATGGATAAGTTCAAAGGCTAGGGAGAGTGGGAGACTGTTTCTCTTGGACGAGAACTTCTTGGAGGCAACGGAATCCTTACTGATTTTTTAGTTGGCAAGGTATGCTTACCGTTGCTGTATTTTCTTTTTTCATGTCTTCTCGAAAGATCACAATAAACAATAACTGAAAAGGGCACATATATAACAAGTAGTAGAGTTTTCAAAGCTTTCATTCAGATTGAGTCCAAAATTTTACAATGATATATATGAACATTTTCCATATTTTCAGTTGGAGAGATGGAGTTATAATAGTTTGAAAATTTCTTGTCAATTTAAAATTCCTTGATTTTGGTAAATAGAGAGGTGGGATGGCTCAACCACCCAGACCCCAGCCCGCTCTAAGCGGGATACACTGGGATTGTTGTTGTTGAAGTTTGAAAAATTCTTATAGCTGACAAAGTTCTAACACTAACCATTCGCACACTAACCATTGGATTGCAATGAACTAATCGTTAAAAGTCATGCTTATAGCTGTCGTTGCCAAGGAATTCTTTGAGGTAGAAGTTAGAAATCATGCTGGATTTTGTTTATTTTTCTTACATGTCTCGTTTTTTCCCCTCGCGGAAAATCTCAGGCATTCTGCGACCTGGAACCCATGTACACGTATGAAGGAACATATGACATCAACACATTGGTCACAGCTAGGGAAGTCACTGGCATTGCAAGCTTCAAGCCAGCTGCTTCAACCAAACGAAGCCGTATGTGATGTAAGTGGATGGAATCTCTCTTTCATTCCATCTGTAGTATATTGAGTACCTACTAGGTGTTGTTTTCGCTACTCTGCCTTGGCTGAATTCTGTGCCGAAGGAGTTAAGGGTATCATGTTCTTCTCGAGCTGCCCTGATTTCC
The DNA here is from genome assembly GCA_963922045.1 of Persicaria maculosa. Classification (NCBI taxonomy): domain Eukaryota; kingdom Viridiplantae; phylum Streptophyta; class Magnoliopsida; order Caryophyllales; family Polygonaceae; genus Persicaria; species Persicaria maculosa. The sequence continues at coordinate 69,158,443 of OY998259.1, read as the reverse complement.
TATCTATTTGCTTTGTTTCATCGGTTTTTGGTCTCATCTGTTTCTGCTGATTGCAGTACCTTGACGCTTCAAGCATCATGACACTGCGGTGCCAGTATGAACTCGGCGCAACCAAGGAAGATGAAAAGGGCGACATGATGTAGAATCAAACATTTTATATTGCTGTCTTGTCTCATTTACAACCGAAACTCAAACGGGAATAAAGCGAACCATCCATAGTAAGTGTTGGTACGCGAAAACCGGAAAGTACTTACTAGCTAATAAAAACCGAGTTCATCAAGTCTGCGACATAGTCGACGACAAAAGCAGGTAAAAATTCTGGGCAAGAGTTTTGAAACAAACCAAGTTTACCCACTTCCTCCTACAGGAAGAGGACCATGGTTGGCAATGCCCCCATACTTCAAGTTCAGCTGCAACCGAATCGCTGCTTCGAGGAAAGCGATGTTCTGTTTCGTCGTTAGGAATTCGACAGTACCAGCTGCAGTCCTTGTCCTGAGGTTGTCAGCATTGATTACCAGCTTCTCCAAAGCAGCCCTTATGGTCTCCATTGCCTCATCTGGCTGCATCCGTCCATCTCGGATTCTGAATGGCTGCCAACTGACTTGATCACCGGGCTGCAGCCCTCCATTTTCGACGCTGCCTTGCTGCCAAGCGACGCGCTGCATTGGGCCTACGACTGGCGGAGTTGCCATGGTCTCCTGGATCCTCGCGTGCTCGTCCTATAATGCCTTCTCCTCGGATCTCGTCTCCTCCTTCAGTCTGTTTGAAGATTTAGGGACTACTCTGATAGGATTCCACCCCTTCCTACACGTCCATCTCACCTAGATAAGCCCTTATTGACTTATGCTAGGCGTAATAAGTAGAGATGATAATGTTTTACTATTAGTTATATTTTATCTTGATTATTATATTAGGAAGCCAATAGGCTATATAAGGATATTATCGATCCTATTACTATTCTATCTTATTTAGGAAGCTAGTAGGTTATATAAGGATCTCAACTTATGTTGAGAGGATTATGAATAAAGTTATCTTCTTGGTAGTTGAATCTCTAATCAAAAGATTCATTGGTTGTTCGATCTCAAATCAAAAGATCAAAAGTCTGAATATTAAGCCTTGAAGAATCAAGTCTCATCATTTGGTATCCAGAGCCAGGTTGTGAAATTCCTTCAAAAAAAATTTTTCACCTGCATCATCCACGATGACGGTGAAAGAACTTGAAGAAATTACAGCCCGCCATGAAGCCGCCATCGCCGCAAACACCACAACCCTCGAGCAGCACACCACCATCCTCGCTGAAATTCAGGCAACCTCCAAGCAGATCCTTGATCGCCTTGCATTATTGGAACCACACAACCGTCCACCTAACCCTAATCCGCCACCTCCGTTTCAGCAGCCGCACCAACAACACATCCAAGGACGACCACTTCGTCTAGACTTTCCCAGATTCGAAGGGGAAGAACCTGAGGGTTGGCTCTTTCAAGCAGAGCAGTTCTTTACCCTAAATCCAATGCCTGTTGAACAACGCGTTACTATGGCCTCAATTCACCTTCGTGGCGATGTCGTGGCTTGGTATCGGTGGTTGAAGAGTTCTATGGGAGAATTGACGTGGCAACAGTTTTCTATTGCTCTTTGTAAGAGATTTGGCTCCCGCAAGAATTTGGATCCAATGGGTTCCTTATCCAAGCTATCTCAAACGGGTACAGTTTCATCCTTTATCACCCAATTTGAGACATACGTCAACTTGGTTCCAGGATTACAGGATCCACATCTAGTCAGTCTATTTTTGTCCGGCTTGCGAGCCGACATCCAAGCAGGGGTTCGCCTTCTTACTCCAACTTGCCTATCTCATGCTTTCGAGTTAGCTTTGAATCAGGAGGATGCGATTACTGCCACTAAGGTGTTTTCTGCTTCTAGCAGCAACCCTCATACTTCCTTCCGGGCTCCTAATTCAGGTTCCATTTCTAAGCCAATTCCCGGAAATCCAGCGCTACCTACGGGCGTCAAACGTCTTACGTGGGCTGAACAACAAAAACGAAGGGAGAAAGGCCTTTGTTTTAATTGCGATGAGTCTTACAAACCAGGGCATCGTTGTGCCGTTCCGCAATTACTTTTGATGGATGCTTCTTCCGCTGACACCGAACATGTGACTCAGGTGGAGGAGTCCAGTAGCATAGATCAGCAGGTGCAGGTGTCATTACACGCTCTCACAGGATCCACTGGCTCAAGCACAATGCGTGCTACAGCCCAGATCAAGAATACTGCCCTTTCTATCCTTGTGGATTCAGGCTCCACTCATAACTTTATGCATCCTCGTATTGCTCGTACGTGTGGCTTAACGGTTCAGCAACACCCAGGCCTGCAGGTTATGGTTGCAGATGGGGGTTTTCTCCCTAGTAAAGGTGCTTGTTCTCAGGTCACTCTCCACCTACAAGGGTATACATTCACATCCGATTTCTTTTTATTGGATGTGAGTGGTTGTGACATTGTGTTGGGAACTCAGTGGTTGCGTACCCTAGGTCGCATCTTAATTGATTTTGATCAGCTGGTGATGCAGTTTACTCAACAAGGAGTGGTTTACACCATTATAGGTAATGGTTCGCCCTTAGTGCAGCTTATTGACTCTCCTTCCATGTCGAGGGTTATTCAAAAAGAGCGCCAGGTGTTGTTATTATCCCTAGAGACCCCCTCTTCTGTTGTTTCCGACGAAAAGTTTTATCTCCGTCCAACCCAGGTTGCAATTCAGCAGCTCCTATTCAAATTTCGTGATGTTTTTGGCATCCCATCTTCTCTACCCCCACAACGGGCCCATGATCATCATATTACCCTGCAGCCAGGTTCTGCCCCGGTCAGTGTTCGGCCTTACCGATATCCTTACTTTCAGAAATCGGAGATTGAGCAGGTGGTCAAGGAATTGCAGTCTTCGGGTCTTATCCGCCCTAGTAATAGCCCTTTCTCCTCACCGGTCTTATTAGTTAAAAAGAAAGATGGGTCGTTGCGGATGTGTGTTGATTATAGGGCCCTCAACAACATTACCGTGAAGGATCGTTTTCCAATTCCGGTTGTTGATGAATTGCTTGATGAGCTTCAACAAGCCACAATATTTTCTAAACTGGACCTCCGTGCCGGCTGCCATCAAATTCGGGTACACAAGGATGACGTCCAAAAAACTGCATTTCGTACTCATGATGGCCACTACGAATTTCTAGTCATGCCCTTTGGACTGGCTAATGCACCAGCCACATTCCAGAGTCTAATGAATGATATCTTTCGTCCGTATTTGCGTAAATTTGTGCTGGTCTTTTTCGATGATATCCTCGTCTGCAGTAGAGACGAGGTTGGCCATGTTCAGCATCTTACCACGGTGTTGCAAGTCCTTCGGCAACACACTCTCTTTGTCAAGGCTTCTAAATGCTCCTTTGGCGAGCCTTCCGTTGCTTATTTGGGTCATATCATTGATGCCACTGGTGTATCCGTTGATCCTGATAAAATCGCTGCTGTCAACTCTTGGCCGCCTCCTACAAATCTGAAGGGCTTACGGGGATTTTTGGGTCTCACTGGGTATTATCGGAAATTTGTGAAGGATTATGGCAAGATCAGTGCTCCCTTGACACAACTACTGAAGAAAGACTCCTTCAACTGGTGCGATAAAGCTGCGTCAGCATTCCAGCAACTTAAAACAGCCCTAACAACTACTCCAGTCTTGGCGTTGCCCGATTTCTCTACTGAATTTTATATCGAAACCGATGCATCAGGGTTTGGGATTGGAGCTGCCTTGATGCAACGTGGGCGTCCGATTGCATATTTTAGCAAAGCCTTATATGGGATGAAGTTGAACCTTTCCATTTATGATAAGGAGATGCTTGCTGTGATTGCTGCAGTTCACAAATGGCGGCCATACTTGCTGGGCCGACACTTCAAGATTTATACCGATCATCGCACTTTGAAGTATTTCCATGAGCAGCGTCTATCATCCATGGAGCAGCAGAAATGGGTCTCCAAACTGCTCGGTTATGATTATGAGATTTGTTTCCGGCCAGGGAAACATAATCAGTCTGCAGATGCATTGTCTCGGTCGCCTCAACTGGAACTTTCTGCGTTATTCGGGCCTATTATGGACAGCTTGACTGCGATCACGACAGAGTGCTTTTCGCACCCTGCTATGCAACATATCCTTACAGCCTTAGAACATGACCCTTCTTCCAAGAAGTTCTTCACCTTGGAGAACAACATTCTGCGGTATAAAGGGCGTATTGTTGTCGCCCCAGGTTCTCCGTGGTGTGCGAAATTGTTGGAAGAGTATCATGCCACCCCTGCAGCTGGACACTCGGGGTTTCTTCGCACATATAAGCGACTCCAGAGCGGATTTTATTGGCCTGGCATGAAGGCATCAATCAAACAATTTGTGGCTAATTGTGGGGTTTGTCAACGCAACAAGGCAGAGTCACTCGCTCCTCCTGGCTTACTTAGTCCACTGCCTATTCCAGAAGATGTGTGGGTCGACATTTCCATGGATTTCATCGATGGGCTACCGCACTCTCTTCACAAGACAGTGATCTTGGTGGTGGTTGATCGCTTGTCTAAATATGCCCACTTTAGTGCCCTTTCTCACCCTTATACTGCTAGTAAGGTTGCCGAAATTTTTGTCAGGGATGTGGTTCGTTTGCACGGTCCACCTCGTTCAATTGTTAGTGACAGGGATCCAATTTTCATTGGCAACTTTTGGGAGTCCTTCTTTGCCCTTCAACAAACTCAGCTGTGTCGCAGCTCCGCTTATCATCCTCAATCGGACGGCCAGACTGAGGTGACAAATCGCACTCTGGAGTGTTATTTACGCTATTTTGCGGGGGAGCGACCATCTTCCTGGGCATCTTGGTTACCTTGGGCTGAATGGTGGTATAATACTACTTACCACTCTTCCATTAAGATGACCCCTTTTGAAGCAGTTTACAGTCGACCCCCACCTTCAATCTCTTCATATGTTCCAGGCTCCACTGCTGTGCACGCGATCGATGTTGCTCTTCGCAGTCGGGATCAAACCTTGGCATGTTTAAAATCAAATATGGCTGCTGCCCAGGAACGAATGAAGCGCTTGGCTGACTCGAAACGAACGGAACGCTCTTTCCAGGTTGATGATTGGGTTTATCTACGCCTGCAACCATATCGGCAACTTACAGCTGCCAATCAATCTTACAGTAAGCTTTCTCCGAAGTTTCACGACCCTTTTAAAGTGCTGCAGCGGATTGGTGAGGTGGCTTATAAGTTGCAGCTGCCTGCCCATTGCCGAATTCATCCAGTTTTCCATGTGTCGTTGCTCAAGAAGTCCCTGGGTGCTAGTGATCAAGTTTCTACTGCTTTACCTATTCAGCCGGACAGAGGGACTTGGATTCCGTCCAGCATATTAAATGTCAGATCAGTTGTGAATGCTTCATCACCTGAATGGCTGATTCAGTGGGAAGGTTATACTGCAGATGAAGCTACTTGGGAAGATTCTGCGGCTATCTTGGCGCGTTATCCATTTTTCAAGGCTTGTGGACAAGCCTTTTCCCAAGGGCGCGAGGATGATAGGATTCCACCCCTTCCTACACGTCCATCTCACCTAGATAAGCCCTTATTGACTTATGCTAGGCGTAATAAGTAGAGATGATAATGTTTTACTATTAGTTATATTTTATCTTGATTATTATATTAGGAAGCCAATAGGCTATATAAGGATATTATCGATCCTATTACTATTCTATCTTATTTAGGAAGCTAGTAGGTTATATAAGGATCTCAACTTATGTTGAGAGGATTATGAATAAAGTTATCTTCTTGGTAGTTGAATCTCTAATCAAAAGATTCATTGGTTGTTCGATCTCAAATCAAAAGATCAAAAGTCTGAATATTGAGCCTTGAAGAATCAAGTCTCATCATACTCAAACTCGAAAAGTACATATATATAGATTTGACTATTGACCAAATTTTACAACCTAAAATTTGATCTAAGTTACATTTTTTACTATTTTAAAGAACGAAAATTGGGTATCCTCAAATTAACCAAAAATAATTTAAATCAGGGAAATATTTATAAATTAAATTTCTTAACTTATGCTCCATTGATATAAGGCACAACTTATACTCCAATGATATATATATTGACCCCTTGTCTTGCAAGGCCTTGATCCTTTTGACGCACCTTGTTTCGGGTTGTTCAGTGCTTATGCTTTATAGTGATCCCATGTATGTTTCGGGTTTGTTGAAGATGCGGTGCTCTGAATAGGGACTGATCAAGGTTGTGTTAGTGTGCTCGAAATGACTCCGTTTTCGGGAGGCACGTCTTAGGAGTTTCGTCTTCACTACACACATGAAATAGGTAGAATCCTAACGTACAGCTGACCAGCGGTACTATAATGGTAGTGCTTGGCTTCGTTTTTCGTCTTCGATTTGATGATCTTCGATTCACTTGGTTTTACTTTTGCGCTTTTCTCTATTTCTCGAAGATCAAGTTGTTGTTTGATCTCTCCAAAAAATTTCACTACTCCGTATAATGGACCCAAAAAAAAAATTAAAAAAATTTCAGTATAAAAAAATAAATTGTGGGCCCCACGAGGTAGCTAACGAATTGTCACTAACAATGAGATTAAACACGAAAATAAATAAGAGTACACCGCCTCAACTAATTTTTGAGTACGCACTGTTCTTTCCTTCCTGCTTGCATTTTAGTCTCCGCTAAACAATCAAAATTCGAAATTCGGCATTCGTCAATTTTCTCTCTCACCGGATTCCGTGAGCGGCAATGGCAACGCAGCAAGCCAAATCCAAAGGTACGGCTCAACAGCTTTCTCCAAATTATCTTCGTTTGAGAAACTAAGTTGTCATTTAGTTACCTATGGTGGAATCGATCTGTCGATTGGATTCATAGAATTACGAGCACCTCTAGTTAACGAATTCAGCTTGTTCGTAGTCGAAATTTCTTCTACGAATTGGAAGTGATGCGTCAAATTGGGGAGCGCATAGTTTGTAGGATGTGATTTGCAGGAAATAGATGCCGTAGTGATCGGATTTTTGGAATTGATTGGTTCTCCTATCGGGCCGATCTTACACAGTCAGAAAACTGAAACTTATCAGCAGTTCAGAGCTGAAACTATATATGGACAAGTTTAATTTATTTGATTTTGCATCAACTTTGACATTTCTTATTCCAAGTCCAACCAGAATTTTGTTGGATAGAAAAAATATGTAAGGGTATCTGCCTCTCCACGAGTGTGATTTGAATTCTTTTCAGAATTTTGAACTATTTTGGGACTTCAAATTAAATATGGCTGTTTAATACCGAGCTTTTCAGTTTGAATTGCATCTCCCATACTTCTATTAGAAGTTCAACCATGAGATACATCGTTGGTCTCGTTATGGTATTCCAAATGACTGATCTGGCTATGGTTGACACTGAAATGTTGGGAAATTCCCTTGCATAATGCAAATGGAGCACAGTTAACTCGTGCAGAAGGAATATGTCGCATTTGTAGTTGGTTTTTTTTTTTTGTTGTTCTTCAGTTTGTGCAAGTGAACTAACTCCCTTACTTTAGAGGTTATAAATCAGCATGGCGGATTCACAAATGTCCAGCTTGTTAAATTTGCAGGATCTGTGGTATTGCTCTACTTTGAATTCCATGAAGCATAAACCTCATATGTTTGAGATGTATGACATTGTGGTAGATTCAATATAGCATTCTTATAGTGGCAAAACTAGTGGCGTTTGGAGGTTGGACGTACGTGACTGTGCTAGTGTGTTATAATTTAGATCTGATGCATATACTGATGTACTCACAGGCGTAGTGACTAGTGAGTGTGGCTTGTAGGTTAAGTATGAAACCACACAATTTTTGTGTGATTGTGTTGAATGTCTTCTATTTTGTATTTCATTTTCTTGTTATCATTTCCACACTACGCCTTGCGGCCTCACTTCATGTGAAATACTCCGTATATACTGGGGAAATTGAAGGTTTTCTTTCTTTTCTTATCCTTTTTAATGCAAATAAGCATGTTTCCTTGTTTCGTTATGTTTTCAGTTTTGCTGGTTCCGTGGTCTGCCAACAATTATTTAAATTCAACTTCTCTTTTATTCTATTTATTCTTATATAGGCGATGAAGAGAAGCTTGCAAGGAGTTCTTATTTTCATCTACCAGCTCTTGATTTGCGTCTAGCATTTCCACAGGCAACACCTGCATCAATCTTCCCCCCTTGTGGTAAGGCCAATTATTGATTTCATTGAAATTTTCTCTCTTTCTTCATCGATCCATAACATGTTGTGCAATGTCGAAACAATATAGTCCAGCCTTAATATTTCTTACATTTTGTTTAGTCTTCACAATTTGTATATTGATGGACTTGTTTCTTTGAATTGTCAGCATTTGACTATTATCAGTTTGATGATCTGTTGGCCCCTAGTGAGAAATCCATCAAACTGAAAGTTAGAGAGTTTATGGAAAAAGAAGTTGCTCCCATTATGGCAGAGGTATCATTCTCATTTCATCAAATGATCAGTTTTCTTAGGGTGGTGTCTACTAGATTTTTTCTTTTAAGATATAAATGAAACAAAATTGTTAAAATAAGCCTATTTATGCTTTTGTTAACTTTTTTGCAGTATTGGGAGAGGGCTGAGTTTCCATTCCATATCGTTCCAAAGCTTAGCACTCTACATGTTGCTGGCGGAACAATCAAGGTATTTCAGGCATTCCAAAGCTTTAGGAGTTAGGACTCTACTATGTAGGATTCTTCTTGGCTGAAACAATTATAATTTGTTTTTGGGATCAGGGCTATGGTTGCCCAGGCCTCTCCATCACTGCCATGGCCATCGTTACTGCAGAAATGTGTAGGGTTGATGCAAGTTGTGGAACTTTCATGCTGGTGCACTTTGCCTTAGCAATGCTCACAATTGGTGAAGTCTTGAACTCTTTAGTTTTGCATCTCCCTCCCTACTTCTTTGTGTGTGTTTTTGTCATTTCTTACATATTTGTACTGTGGGGGTTTTACGGGAAAATGCAATTGGCCTGTTTGTGACTTCCTGAATTACTTTTCTTGGACTAACAACAAGGATAGCGTTCTGCGGGTCTGAGGAGCAGAAGCAGAAATATCTACCATCTATGGCAGAACTTAAGACTATTGGTTGCTGGGTAAGGCACCTTTCTGCTTTCTACATTCTGCAAAAGATCTCCAAGAAATGCTATCACTCAATTAAATAATTAGCTTAATTTATCCATCGCTTAGGCCTTGACGGAGGCTGATTATGGAAGTGATGCAAGTTCCCTGAAAACAACTGCCACAAAGGTCTTGCTCTTTTTCTTTTAATGTAATCAGCAATAAAACTTTCATGGTTTCATTTCAAGTTCTAGTCTTCAAGAGTTTGATGACATCCAAATGATCAGGTTTCTGGAGGTTGGATACTTGAAGGCCAAAAGCGGTGGATTGGCAACAGTACATTTGCTGACTTGCTGATTATTTTTGCGAGGAACACGTCTACAAATCAAATAAATGGGTGAGTTCCAACTTCTGTTTCTGTAAATCACCAAGAAGATAGTTTGCTATTTTATTTATAAAAAAAATGCACAGGTATTATGTTGTGTGGTATAAAGATTGCAGAATATAGTGATTCTGAGAAAAAGAGAAAGATTACATAATTAGTGCTTCTAAGCTCGAGTAAGGCACTACATAGCATATCTGGATTTTCATTAATCATTCCTCTTTCTGTACTTTCTTTATTTATCTGTTTATTTGTTGTATGAATTGTGTCTCTTCTCTCTAATTACAATATCCTTTGCATCTTTGTCTGCTAAAGAAGCATAATTCTTGTAGCTATTATTTTTCTTATAAATATCGTTTGGCTGTATTTAGCTATATCGTAAAGAAGGATGCCCCTGGGCTTACGGCTACCAAGATGGAAAATAAAATAGGCTTGAGGATGGTTCAAAATGGTGATATCCTCCTAAAAGAAGTCTTTGTCCTTGATGATGATCGGCTACCTGGTGTCGATTCCTTCCAAGACACGAACAAGGTGTGATATTACAGTACCTATTTAAGCTGTGTTTGTTTTAGACTGTAAGCACATGAGATTTGGTAAAGCATATCTGCACTGAGGCTAACTGGTGTTCCTCTTTGTTAGCCATTTGATCTCAACTTTCCTGCTTTTGATGGTTTCAATTAGTCTATGCATTCACCAATTCCTTGACACTTGAGGGCATGGAAACAGGTGCTGGCAGTTTCTCGACTTTTGGTAGCTTGGCAGCCTATTGGTGTATCAATGGGTGTCTATGATATGTGTCACCGGTACTAAAACTATGACGCAAATGTCCATCAAGATGGCCGAAATAATCTCTTTTTGTAGTATAACTTTACTTGATAATTTTCTGTAGGTATTTGCAAGAGAGGAAGCAATTCGGTGTACCATTGGCAGCTTTCCAATTAAATCAGCAGAAACTTGCTCAGATGCTCGGTAATGTTCAAGCAATGCTTCTCGTGGGTTGGCGCCTTTGTAAGTTGTATGAGGCCGGCAAAATGACTCATGGTCATGCTAGCCTGGGAAAGGTGAGACAGCAAGTATATATGCAGGTTTAGCTTAAAGCTTGTGTAAACTTTATGTTTCCATGAAATTGTTGTCTGTTTAATTTTAGGCATGGATAAGTTCAAAGGCTAGGGAGACTGTTTCTCTTGGACGAGAACTTCTTGGAGGCAATGGAATCCTTACTGATTTTTTAGTCGGCAAGGTATGCTTACTGTCATTGTATTTTCTCCTTCCATGTCTTCTCGAAAATCAATAACTGAAGAGGACACATATATAACAAGTAGTATAAAGTTTTCAAAGCTTTCGGCCATTCAGATTCAGTCCGAAATTTTACAATGGTTTGTGAACATTTTCCATATTTTCAGCTGGAGAGGAGATTTAATACTGAGAGTTTGGTCGAGGTAGAAGTTAGAAATCATGCTGGATTTTGTTTATTTTTCTTATGTCTTGTGTGTTCCCCCTCCGCGGAAAATCTCAGGCATTCTGCGATCTGGAACCCATGTACACGTATGAAGGAACGTATGACATCAACACATTGGTCACAGCTAGGGAAGTCACTGGCATTGCAAGCTTCAAGCCAGCTGCTTCATCCAAACGAAGCCGTTTGTGATGTAAGTGGACGGAATCTCTCTTTCATTCCATCTGTACTATTGAATACGTTGTTTTCGTTACTCCGCCTTGGCTGAATTCTGTGCTAAAGGAGTCGAGGGTATCATGTTCTTCTCGAGCTGCCTATGCAAACTTGGATTATTTGCTTCGTTTAGTCGGTTTTTTTTTTTTTTTCTCATCTGTTTCCGCTGATTGCAGTACCTTGATGCTTCAAGCATCATGTGACACTGCGGTGCCAGTTTGAACTCGGCGCAACCAAGGAAGATGAAAGGGCAACATGATGCAAACCAAACATTTTATATTGCTGTCTTGTCTCATTTACAACCGAACTTCAAACGGGAACTAAAGCGAACCATCCATAGAAAGTGTTGGTACGTGAAAACCGGAAAGTACGTACTAGCTAATAAAAACCGAGTTCATCAAGTCTGCGACATAGTCGACGATAAAAGCAGTTGAAAAATTCTGGGTAAGAGTTTTGAAACAAACAGAGTTTACCCACTTCCTCCTACAGGAAGAGGATCATGGTTGGCAATGCCCCCATACTTCAAGTTCAGCTGCAACCGAATCGCTGCTTCGAGGAAAGCGATGTTCTGTTTCGTCGTTAGGAATTCGACAGTACCAGCTGCAGTCCTTGTCCTTAGGTTGTCAGCATTGATCACCAGCTTCTCCAAAGCAGCCCTTATGGTCTCCATTGCCTCATCTGGCTGCATCCGTCCATCTCGGATTCTGAATGGCTGCCAACTGACTTGATCACCGGGCTGCAGCCCTCCATTTTCGACGCTGCCTTGCTGCCAAGCGACGCGCTGCATTGGGCCTACGACTGGCGGAGTTGCCATGGTCTCCTGGATCCTCGCGTGCTCGTCCGATAATGCCTTCTCCTCGGATCTCGTCTCCTCCTTCAGTCTGTTTGAAGATTTAGGGACTACTCAAACTCGAAAAGTACATATATAGATTTGACTATTGACCAATTTTTACAACCTAAAATTTTATCTAAGTTACATTTTTTACTATTTTAAAGAAAAAAAATTGGGTATCCTCTAATCAAGCAAAAATAATTTTAAATCAGGGAAATATTTATAAATTAAATTTCTTAACTTATGCTCCATTGATATAAGGCACAACTTTACTCCAATGATATATATAAGGCACCGGTTACAAAAATCGCATTTTCATTACCAAGAATCAAGAAATGAGTATTAATAACCTTGCAACATCCTTCAACTTCTACCTAATTTGGATTCTAAATTTATAAGGGTAAAGTGATAATTTACAATTTTACAAAGAGGTGGATGGTTCAAATCACATTACTCGATAATATCGAAACTCTAGTGTCATTAAGATTATCAAAATATGTCAGTTTAGTATGCTAATTTTGTTTAAAGAAACATTATTATTATAAGTATTTTAGACTTAACTTTACGACAAAGCTCGTTTAATGATTATCAGAAGTCGTGTGATAAATGGGAATATATTAATATATTTATTGATTTAAAAAAAAAAAATTGGACATGAAGATCAGATGTTTTTAAATGCACCAAACAACCCCCAAATTTAGGAGATGTAAACAAATTAGTTAAAAATATAATTACTAATAATAACTTACCAGACATAAATATCACCAAATGAATTGAATCAAAGTATCTAATTAACCACCTCCCGCTGAGATGTGAAATCAGGACCATCCGTTCAGCTTATAGGAAGCCCTGTTTTAGAAATTGAAAGAAAGTGGAATGAAGATAAAGCATTAATGGCGGAAACTCAAATTAGAGTGCTCAACAAGCTTCTCCGTACTACACAGTGACTCTTTATTAGCGCAATTAAAGTAATTGAAAAAGACGCACCGATCTAGGGTGAGGATCTGGGCGGGGGACAGGTCGTCGATGGCGGAGGCGAGGAGGCGGAGCAAGGCGGTGGGGCGGAAGCCGGAGAGCCAGTAAAAGGCGCACTCTAGCGGGGAGCACCACGAGGAAGAGAACATCTGGAAGGCGTTGCGGCGGGCGGCGCGTGACTTATGGCGGTAGTACTCCTCGAACTGGGAGAGAGCGCGTGCGATCAAATCTTTCATATTCGCCTCTTCCATGGCCGTCCCGTTCTTCGCCGCCGATAGTTCGGCCAGCAGCGCCCCTTGCCGGGCGTCCCACCCTTCCAAGAACGCCTCAAACGCCGCCGTATCGCTCATTTCTCTTCCCTTTCTCTCTCGGAAAAGCAATTGGATATATTTGAATGGCGAGCGAGGGGTATTTATAGAAAAAAGAGGCGGTGGAGTGGGCCCCAAAATGTGATGAACGCGCGCGCGAGCACCTGTAAATCTGTAATATCGGTTCACATTAAAAGAAATTGTATTTATTTATATTAAAATATTTATAACCTTCTATAAAAATCTAAAACAAGATATTTTCTATAATTAATCTTTTAATTTATCAGTAATTTTTAATGTGTAATTTTAAATAATAAAAGTTTATAAACATATTTATATATAATTTCATACTATGTTCATCAAAATATGTCATTTTAACCTCGTGCATAATTTGTAAGCAAATCAATAAATATGTTATTTTATCCTCATTTATTATACTATTTTTTTTAATGAGGGTAACCAACCTTCGATAGTAAACTCCGGGGATGTGACCCAACCGGCAAGACCAAGAGAAAGGGCGAACCCGAGACCTCCAATAAACCCCTTCACTCCTTACTCCTTAGTCCTTACCATTGAGCCACCCAATCAGAGTACTAAAACACTACTTTTTTTTTTTTTACTTTATCAGAAACTATAACTAACAATTTACTAATCATTACAATAATATTTTCGTAAAGTAAAGCCAAAATACCTAAAATAATATATTTTCTAAATAAAATCAACACTCTAATATGATATTTTTTTTATCGAAGGGAGGGAGTAAAATAAAATTTATATCCAAAATAACTAGTGTTACACCTTACAACTAATGTTATATTATAAGTGATCTAACTTCATATAAATTGCATACATTTTTTTAGGGAAATTCCGCGTGGTGTCCATGAATTTTTACAAATTTCGCGTGGTATATAAAGTTTTGAAAAATTTCGCGTGGTGCCCATAAAGTTTTGTAAAAGTCCAGATGGTGCCCACAAGTTTTTTCAAAAGTTTATGTGATAATAATAATGGGTTTTAATATGGAAAAATTGAGATTAAAAATTATATTATTGTACATTATAATTTGGAAAAACACTCTACAAGATTGGGTATTGGTTTGAATCTTTTTTAAAACTAGTTTTTTTATATAAATTTTCTTAGAGATAAACTAACCAATTTTTTTTCTCAAAAATCTTACGTCTTTAATTTTTATTTGTTCTCAATATTTAGTTTTTATTTATAAGGAAATGGGGTGGGGGGAACTACGAAGTATTACCCATTCACCATTGCAAAAAATTGATACAAAATTTTAAAATTACAAGAAGATATAGACACTTTTCCCCATTAAACCAACTTTCATATGAAATAATTATTCGGTGAATTTTTTGACGTAGTAACCAGGGTTGAAGAATTTAATAACGTGGTGACATCATAAATTCCCAAAATTCAATTTTTTATAAAAACTAAATTTAACCAATTTAACCAATTTACTTGTCAAATTTTATAAAAATTAAAATTGGGCATTTAAGAACGTGGTGCCTTACTATTTTTCTATTTTTAATACTCAATTAAAATGTGAAACTTTTAATTGTGTATTATAAATTATCTCATATGAAAATTGGTTTAATGTGTAAAAGTGTATGTGTATATCTTCTTGTAATTTTTAAATTTTCTATTAATATTGGTTCATTGTAAATGGGTAATATTACTACATAGTTCTTATTATTTTTTCCTCATTTTCTTATAAATAAAATCTAAATATTAAGAACAAATAAAAATTAAATACGTAAGATTTTTGAGAAAAAAAATTTGGTTAGTTTATAGGTAAGAAAATGTATATAAAAAATTAGTTTTTAAAAAAGATTCAAACTAATACACAATCTTGTTAAGTGTTTTCCAAATAATGTATAGTAATATAATTTTTAATATCAATTTTCCAATATTAAAACACATTATGGCTATTACATAAACTTTTGAAAAAACCTCGTGGGCACCGTGTGGACTTTTAAAAAAACTTCGTGGGTACCACACGGAAATTTTCAAAACTTTGTATATCATGCGGAATTTATAAAAATTCGTGGGCACCATGCAGAATTTACTTTTTTTTTCATGCTCCACTAATTAAAATATGTAATTTTATCATCTTATATAGTATTACAATATTTTTAATAAAATTAATAAATATACTATAGTATGTTTATTTATCCCTCTATTTTATTTTCTTAAAAATAATAACAACTATCAATCAATAATTACAAAAATGAATATAAAAATAACATATTATAATTAACCGACGAGTATTAATATTTGTGAGTAAGGTGGTGTCTTATTCCAATGTAGCACTATTATCTTATCCATTTCGATAGCCCTTGTTTTGTTTGGTACAAGTCGACGTACGCCTTATTGGTTTATTTTGTTGACGTCGACACCCATTGTTTATGTTAATGTAATTTGTGTGACCAACAACACATAAGATATGATATGATTATATATTATTATATTTCTTTTGTGTTTTTCCGGGTTGAGTAAGGCTTCAGCTATTAATTTAACGAACTTTTAAAATATATTGAGATCTCTTGTTTTCTAGCAGTCCTTTAACGTTTACTAGTAGATTTTTGCGTCATAACGCGATTTTTCTAAAATCAAAATTTAATAATAAAATTAATTAATATTATACAATTAAATAGAATATTCATTCTATATTTTGAATTAAACTTATAAGAACAAACTCATAAGAAGAAGAGTATAATTGGCTCATTTAAGATGGACTCGATATATTGTGATAGTTTATGAAAATTTACAAATAGATACAGGTTATATATTAATTTAATATTTTGAATTAAATCCAATGGTTATTTCAAATATGAAAACTAATTGAAAAAAAAAAAGTTTGGTTGAAAATGAGAGGATTAAGGTGGATGCGACACATAAATAAAAACTCTTATGTTTTAAGAGTTTATATAGATATGTAGATATAGATAGATGGTAGATTTTTAGTTATGGATAGAAAGAAATGGTTATAAATAAGTTTATTGGATTGAATTTGGCAATTTGCCATGTTTTAATCTCTTAAAATAAAAAATGGGAATGGAAAAGATTGAGATGTATACCTTTGCACTGTGGAGTGTGGACATTAAGGGTGTGTTTGGAAACGTGATGGATTTTAGTGGATTTGTAGGATTTTAGGGGATATGGTAGATGATGATGGATTTTTGGGATAAAAGAGATGAAAACTCAACACCCAAATTTTTGGGTTTTGTGTTTGATTGTATTTTGATTTTTTGGTGGATGGAGTGACCGGCAAAGACCAAATTACTTCCACTTACGCACATGAAAAGATCAAATTGCCCCCAATTCATACCCCTCTTGAAAGTGAAACCCATTGTTGTCGACATTATTAGTGTTGTTCGAAAGCAAGCTCTGCCTCCTGGTCATCGCGAGGGCAAAGCCTCCCACAGTTCCGAGCGACTGCACCCGACCACCCTCGCCGAAAAGCCAGCTCGTTGCGGCGGCACCCGACGCCTCCGCCATCTACTGGTCGTCGAACATGTAAGTTGTCCTCATCTCCCACCTTAGGAGCTCGAATCGAAATAAGGCCGAGTTGTTAGGGTTAGATCGTCTATGCAATTGGGGAAATATGTGTTAATTGAATGGGGGGTTTACTTATGTTTGGGGGCGTCAGTCATATAGAGTCGATTGAATGGATACATGACGGTTGAGGGCGGGAATTGAGGGTTTGACAAGTCTGAAAGGGCAATTGAAACGCAACCCACTTCATGAATTGAGTTTGCACTTGACTTGCAAGAGCAATTAGTTTGATAGGGTTGGGAAGGTGTTAATTGAGATGGGTTTTCTTGTGTTCTGATTCCTGAATTTGCTTGTTTTGTATCGAGTGTTTTCGTTCCGGTTGAAGTTGAATTTACTATTAATTTGCTTGGAAACATTCGATTGTTGTTGTGCATCGCCATCCTTCGGGCCTTCGCATTCCTCGCCATCCACCCATTCCAGATTGGCATGGATTCCACGCCCGTTAGCAATGACAAAGGTAAGCGAAAGACAACGAGTAATCGAAGGGGAAAAGCTAAGCCACCCACCAGTGGTGACGACAAGGTCCCCGTTCCAACCGCCTTCTACTAGTCGTACGACCTGACGATCAAGCTGATGCGAGTTCTCCTAGCATACCAGAAAAAATATGGAAGGGAGCAGGCCTTCCTTTGGGCTCCTATTACAGCTCAGTTTGAGGAATTGACGGGGAAGAAGTGCAACACCAACACTCTTAAGAATCGCACTCGCGATATGAAAGCTTATTACAACTGTTGGAAAGAGCTGAAGAAGGATGAGACGGGGTTGGGTTGGGATCCCGTTAGAGGAACCATCATGGCGTCTAACGAATGGTGGGAGAAGAAAATTGCGGTACGTCCTCGTTTTGTGTTTGTCTCGTCTTCAATGTGCACACCGCAATTACGGAAGTCCCACATACATGCCTTCATTTCCCATTGAGCAGGTTGACCATAACTTCAGGAAGTTCCGAAAGAAGAGGATCCCTCCTGAGTTGGAGGACTCTTTTGACCAAGTTTACGGTGGCACCGTGGCCACCTGTGAGTACTACGTCGCCCCATCCATGGACCCATTGGCCCGGGCATCTCAGGAACCCCCCCCCCCCCCCCCCCCCCCGCGATGAAGAACAACCGGAGTGCATCTCTATTGATGACGACGATGGTCGACAGGGGAATGGAGGAGACAATGCAGGGGACCCTACGGGTTCCCAATATGAGGGGGTAGACGAGGAGTTTGATGAGCTGTTCCCAGTCAGACCCGAACTCCATCTATGTCTCAAGCAATACACGACATATGCGACGAAGAGCCTAACCACGGGAGCACACCTGAGAATGTCCCTGCCTCCGAGGCTTCAAATGGGGCAAGGTCTGGTCCTTCAAATGCCCAACGCTCTGGTCCTTCAAATGCGGCAGGTTTGGATCCATCCACCATCAAAAAGCGAGGTCTAGCCAGTTCCGGGTCTGGGGCATCAACCGTCGCTCCAAAGCGCAACATTCGGAAGTTGGAGGGCTCAAAGCTTGCTTCGCTACATTTTGAATTGGCGGAAGACACCAACAGTTTATTGAAGGTCATGCTAGAGAGGGAGGCGAGGGAAGAGAAGGAGGAGGTGTCATCCAACAAACCACATGGGACCACACGGGAGGTGATGGACATTGTGAAAACCATGGTGACAGATGGGCTCATCAAGGAAGGTGATCCCATGTGGTGCTTCAGCTTGGCCCTTCCCACCCCCGAAAGGCGGGAGGTGTTCCTAGAGATTGAGACGAATGAGTCCCAGATGGCGTGGCTCAAGTGGATGTACTCCACGAACGACGGGCAACATTTGGGCGCTTGTCCCCCCAGAATCCCACCAGTGCAAGATCCAACTTTGTTCGAGCCTTCCAATGGCCCTCCATTTTCCTTTGCAACTTCAAAATTTTCGTTCATTAAACTTGTTAGTTTGTAATGATGCGACTTTGCGTTCAGCTTTTGTTTCCATCATTTGAGGTTGTGAACAGGTTGTTATGGTTGGCGTTACTACCCCCTGTTATGAATAATGTGTCTTATGTTGGGACCTTCATCACATTTTACATCATTTCCTTCGTTTGTGTAATAGGTGTGATTGTGTAATAGGTGTGCTTGTGTGACCTTAAAACAAGCAATTTGGTAATGGGGCCTTCACAATTTGGTTTTTCTGTTGCAGGCTGCAACCCAAGGGGTACGAGCGCCGTCGTCGTAGGCGTCGACGACGACGAAGAATTGTCATCGCTTGCCTCATCCTCCAGTAGCAGGCCATCCCCATTGTGCAGCACTACTTTCTGCATATGCATAAAGTCCACCAATACATCGGCCCGTACACATGAGCACGTTGGGTCGATGACATTGTGACGCATTGGTCGCTGACGAGGAGCGTCAACTCCTTTAGAATGGAAAAGGGTGCATTTGTGTGGCTATGTGGGATTCTTGAGCATCAATACGGTCTGCGAGGGTCCTTGTAGATGTCTGTGATGGAGAAGGTTTCCATTTTCATCAACACGATGGCTTGGGGGCCAGCCATCGGAATGCTTGTGAACGGTTCCAACGATCCTCGTACACTATATCCGACAACATAGGCCAAGTTCTAGACACAATGTATGGGGCTAGATGCAATGACTACCGTGGCCTCGCAGGAGACATCATCCGCCCTCGGGACCCCCACTTCAACAACATACCCGACGCCATCTAGAACGACAACCGGTACTGGCCGTACTTCAAGGGCGCTATCGGTGCAATAGACGGGACCCATATTCAAGCGGCGATACCCAGGGGCGACCAGATCAGGTTTCGATACAGGAAGGGCACATGCACGTACAACGTGATGGCTGTATGCGACTTCGACCTGCGATTCACGTTCATATCGGCCGGTTGGGAGGGTAGCGCACACGATGCACGTGTGTTTGCTCACGCCCTAAGGACAACCGCGTTGCGCTACCCACATCCTCCTGCCGGTACGTGTGATAAGTCATAGCTTCATACCAAACTGTGCCATGCAGAACTCAAGTGGTTTAGCCTTGCCTAATGCACATTCATGTTGTGTAGGCCGCTACTACCTATGCGACAAAGGGTACCCCTTTCGGCATGGTTACATGATTCCCTATTCGACGACTAAGTACCATCACCCGACATTCGCCACTTCACAGCCATCGAATGAGAAAGAGGCCTTCAACAAGTCACACTCGTCCCTCATGGGCGCTATCGAGAGGTCGTTCGGGATATTGAAGTCCAAGTCGAAGATCCTGATGCAACTCCCAAAGTACCCTATTCGGAAGCAGATTGCAATCATCATAGCTTGCTTTGCGCTCCACAATTACGTCAGACAGTCTTGTGCGGAGCCAGAGATCGTGGAGGACGATGACCCGAGGTTCACGGAGTTCACCCTTGATGTTTCCCCGTCCGACGGGGAGGACGAAGATGACCCCTACGACGACGAAGAGGAAATTGGTCATGAGGACAATGATCCCTTGTATGACTCGGACGAGGATGGCGGCCCTGTTGCAGGGATGAAGGGGCTAAGGGACGAAATCGCTCGCCAGATTTGGAACGACAGGCGCGTATCGCGTTTTGAAGGTTAATGTTAATTGGCTTATTGTAAAACACAAGTATGTCTTTTGTCGATGGAGGTGTAAAACCTAAGCGAGGATTGTCGAGGGAGGAGTTCCCTGTTGTAGGTGCACACGCTTATTCACAGCTTTCCTCGCGGTTTAGGCAAGTCTTTTGTGCAAACTGCCAAGTCTTTTGTAGCCATTATCTCGTTTTGCAACATTACTTTCCTATTGTTACTCGAATTGATGACAATGATAACTTCACATAAAAAGTAAAAAATTAAACACTTGAGCATATAAACATACCCATTTCATAGTTGGTTCATAATAAGGAGGCCTGCTTGCCCGGAACGGACACAACAACCTGCACAATGTCGCAGGCAAGCAGGAGGGACATTGTTTTTTCTTACACATTCTAACCCCAAAACATGCACAAAATAAGGGGCAGTCAGTTCAAGCAAATTGTATCTGCATGCTACAAGTAACTTACAAGACACACAGATATTACAAAAAAGGTCTTCAACACCCGGACTGGCTATGCCCTGAACCACAGACTCAGGATGACGGCCACCGCCAGAACGAGCAACCACCCTCGCAGCTTCACCACACGGCCCAGCGGATGGTTGCGAACTTGCTCCGCCGTGTGGTCGACCCACCTGGCGCACAGGTAGGCACAAAGGTCAGCAATCCTCTGCATCAGGTGGTCATTGCTCGCCTCGGAAGCGACCAGCCGTGAGGCAAGACTAGAGTTGTGCGCCTTGGTAGCCTGGAGTTCCCCCCTCGTAGCCACGAGCTCACCCCTTGTTGCATGGAGCTCCAACACCCGTGTAGCGTCCTGGGCCACCAGCGTCCTGTTTTGTTCTCTGAGTCCCTGGAGCTCCTCATTGGCGAAGTCGACGAGGGCATTCATCTCCTCAGCATCCTCTCTCCGGCGTTCAGAAGTGGCGTCGTCCTGGAGCTCCTGGTCCTCGCGGTCCCGTCCGTAAGTGTAGTCAGATCGGAGCCAGAAATACTTCCTGGGGTCGCCACTCTGGTACGAGGCATCCGAGTCGGTGTCGGTGTCCAAGTATGGATACATGCTGCCAACAAAAAAGGCAAAAATTGAATAGGCATACTGAAATCAAATTGCAACAGATGAAAAGATGGGGACAACAGGCTAACAAGAGTATGCAAAACAAGTTGCAACAAGTTATAAACTTGGCTTACAAAAGAATGCAAAACAAGTTGCAACAGATGAAAAGATGAGGACAACAGGCACACTGAAATGAAATTATACATGATTCAATTAAATTAAACATCATTGGGACAGTGAATAGGCATACTGAAATCAACCAGTGAATAGGCATACTGTAAGTAAAGTTCAAGCATA
The DNA here is from genome assembly GCA_963922045.1 of Persicaria maculosa. NCBI lineage: Eukaryota > Viridiplantae > Streptophyta > Magnoliopsida > Caryophyllales > Polygonaceae > Persicaria > Persicaria maculosa. The sequence continues at coordinate 69,136,693 of OY998259.1, read as the reverse complement.
ATTTCAGGTTATAAACTTGGCAAAAGAAAATGCAAAATAAGTTGCAACAGTTGAAAATATGGGGACAACAGGCAAGGACAAACTAGAAGATGGGGACAACAGGCAAGGACAAGTACTGGAACAACATCATTGAGCCCTCAAAGAAACCAGCGTGTGCAACAATTTCAGTTCAAACATGAAATCAAAACTGTGACAGGTAATGAAAACATCATTGGGACAAAGAATATGCATACCGAAATCAACCAGTTAATATACATGCTTCTATTAAGTACAAGCATAATTTCGGACAACATCATTGGGCCCTCAAATGAACCAGCTTGTGCAACAATATCAGTTCAAACAAGTAATGAAAACATCAGTTTAAACAAGTAATTCAAACATCATTGGGCCCTCAGGCAACAGAAGGTGCAACAATAGAAGATGCAAACAGAGTCTGCATAATGCAATAAGCTATGAAAACTGGTTCATTTGGGCCCTCACTGATAATCCAGTTTGTGCAACAATGCCAGTTCAAACATGAAAAAAAAAAATTGCAAACGATAGATCACTTGAATAGGCATACTATAAAAGGTAAATTCAAACATCATTGGGCCCTCACTTTATATACAAGTAATGAAAATTGAGACAGGCAAACCAAGGGAAGGTCATAATTGCAGACAACATCATTGGGCCCTCAAATGAACCAGCTTGTGCAACAATAACAGTTCGAACAAGTAATGAAAACATCAGTTCAAACAAGTAATGAAAACATCATTGGGCCCTCAGGCAACAGAAGGTGGAACAATAGAAGATGCAAACAGAATAGGCATATTGCAAGTTCTTAACACCCCAATGATTAAATGCACAAGTTACCTTGAAATCAGTTGTTCAACATGAGGTGAAGAGGCAATGAACAAACCCTAACTCGAACTGAACAAGTGCATACAACATGAAATAAAAAATGTGACAGGTGACTTGAATAGGCCCTCAAATGTAAAAGGTAAATGCAAACATCATTGGGCCCTCACTTCATATACAGAACTCAAATGAACCAGTTTGTACAACAATATGAGGGGGTAAAAGTTCATTAAAACATCATTGGGACCTCAGGCAACTGTGACAGGTAATGAAAACATCATTGAGCCCTCAAGCAACAATATCAGTTACCTTGAAATCAGTTGATCAACACAACGTGATGGCAATGAATGCCAACTTCACATATCAATTCAAAACTGAGACAGGGAAACCAAGGGTGATAACTCCACTCCCTTGATGAAAATCGGAATTAGTTTCAAAGGCTTTGACAGACAGTATGTGTCAAAGGTCTTGAAGCTACAGCTGTGTTGATGAAACACAAAACCTGTACTTTATTATATTATGTCCGAATATTATTATATGCTATTATATGCCTCCAGATATTATTTTACATATACTAACATTTCAGGAAGCTTTTCAAATTATATCTCCTTCCTTGAGCTTGAAATCGAGAAGATTCAAATTGGAAGATCATGACTTCCGAGTTTCCACAAATAGAAGATCATGGAGATCTCTTCCCAAGCCACAATCGGTTCTAGCCGTTAAAGAAGATTCTTAGGCGCCGATTTGATCTGTATAAGAAGGAGATGAAGAAAAGAAGACATACACATTCATTGAACACAAGCTCTCATTCGCACTCAGCCTACAAGTGAAATCTGTCTTCTTCGTGTGCTCTCTGCTAGTTCTTAAGAGTCTGTTATTTTGTTTCAAAGCATTTGAGAGTTACACAGTGAGCTTATAGGATATATTTTGAGTGAGTGTTATACTCAAGAGTTTGTAACTCAGGAAGTGGACACTAGGCGATTGATTCACTAAGTGTATGAGGATTGTACTAGATAGCTGAGAGAGGTGGGGCTCTTCTAGATTGGTCTAGGACTCCAAGGGAATGTGAGTTGACTAGATTGCAATTGTATAGGAGAGAGGCTTCTCAGTGAGCTATTAGGATCCTAAGTCTTGTGAATCAATAAAAGCTGGTTGAATCCTAGGGTTGTGGAAGAACCCTAGGCGGGGACGTAGGCCAAGTTCGTGCCGAACCTCGTAAACAATTCATTGCGTCCTTTACCTAATGCTTTACCTTATTTCCGCACTTGGTTCGAATTGTTTAACTATTGTGATTCAGGTTTGCCAGAAGAAAGTATTACGTCTAATCTCAAAGGGTTTTGCGAAAGCTTCAAAAGTCTTGAGATTATCTGCGAAAAACCGGCATACTCTATTCAACCCCCCTTCTAGAGTATTTATATATTACTTTGTTTTACTTTATCGAACCTTCAATTGGTATCAGAGCTTTACTCACTGCTTTCGATCTAACAATCTTGTGAGTTTTGATCATGTCTGGTGAAGCAAGCGGAGAATTTGCACAAGGGAGGTCTACCAGTAGACCACCACTCTTTGTAGGAAACAACTTCGTCCCCTGGAGATCATTGATGAAGATGTTCATTATATATCAAGATCTGGAACTTTGGAACATTATAGAGAATGGTTCGAAGGTTCCAGAGAAAGACGGACCAAATGGAACCAAAGTTGCGAAGACTGAGGCTGAATACATCCAAGCGGATCTTGAACTCGTCTCCAAAAACTACAGGGCTATTAACTTACTTTATTGTGGTCTTAGCACTGATGAGTTTAACCGTATTTCATCTTGTAAATCAGCTAAAGAGATTTGGGACAAGCTAGTCGTCACCTACGAAGGAACTAGCCAAGTGAAGGACACCAAGATCAGTATCTTCCTTCGAAAGTATGAACTTTTCAAAATGAAGCCTGATGAGTCTATCAAGGCCATGTTCACACGGTTCACGGAAATCACCAACAACCTTGACTCTCTCGGCAAGAGCTTTAAGAACGTTGAGAAAGTGAGGAAGATATTGAGGTGCCTCCCAAAAGAAAAATGGGGTCCTAAAGTAACAGCCATAAAGGAAGCCCAAGATCTCACCACTCTGCCCCTTGATGACTTGCTTGGGAAGCTGATCACACATGAGATGATTCTCAATGAAGACGATGGAGAACTTCCAGCAAGCACCAAAAACTTGGCACTCAAGTCTAAGAAGGATGAGCCTAAAGATGTATTTGATTCTAAAGATGAGGATGACGATGAGGATGATCCTTTTGCTCTTATCACAAGAGGCCTTTCTCGAATCCTCAAAATAAAGAAACAATTCAACAACAAGGATGGATTAGAGTCTTCTAAATTTCGAGGTAAGTCTCAATACAACAAATATGACAAGAAGACTAAACCTTTGTCTTGTTTTGAATGTGGAGAAACAGACCATCTTGTGAAAGACTGCCCTCAAAAGACGAAGAGCCAGTCCAAGAAAGGTGATAGATGGAAAAAGAAAGTCATGGTGGCAACTTGGAGTGATTCTAACTCAGACTCCGATGATGAGAAGGCCAATGTCTGTCTTATGGCCTCAGGAGATGAATCACACGATGAGAAGCTTGAGGTAACTGTAAGAGAACTTATGGCAAGTCCAAAAGAGGTATTATCGGAATTCCTTTCTAATATGATTGTCAATGAAGAGAAACTTATTGTCCAAACTAACACTCTTATTAAAAAAATTGTGGATCAGGAAAGAACTATTGAGGATCTGTCTATGAGGGTCAAAAGTCTTGAAGCTTCTTATTCAAATCTTGACATTAAAGTCAAGACTCTTGACTCAGAGAAATCTGAACTCAAGCAAGATCTCTCCTCTCTAAGAAGTTAACATCATGACTTAGAGAACGAGAAGATCTCCCTGAATAATAATATTCAAGACCAACAGACAACCCTCATAAGTTTTACCGAATCCAAAGGCATTCTTGATAGGATGTTGGGTGAGCAACAAAGTTCTCTAAACAGAAGTGGTATTGGTTACAACCCGAGGTTTTTAAAGAAGCATCACATTACCACTTTTGTAAAGGCAAAAGGAAGCAGAACCTCTCCTATATGTCACCACTGTGCGAGAAAAGGACATGTAAAAGAGACCTGCCCCTATAGAAGAAAGGATCCACATATCATTCGCAATACATTTCCTGTTCATTTGAGAAAAGAACGGATAACGCAAGTTTGGGTCCCCAAAGGCACTATTTTACCAAATATGGTTTATCCCAATAATGGATCTAAATTTGCTTATCGGTCTAGCCACAAAGGTTGATGTTTGTTTTGCAGGAGATCACCAAGGTGAAGGAGCAAAAATGGATTATTGATAGTGGATGCTCGAGGCATATGAGTGGGAAAAGTTCTCTCTTTCATGATCTAAAGAACCAATCCACTGGAACAATCACTCTTGGTGGCAAAGGAAAATATGACATCGTTGGTATTGGTAGTGTTGGAAGTGATTCCAACCATAGTATTAAAAATGGTTATCTTGTTAACGGTTTGAAGTATAACTTGTTTAGTGTTTCTCAATTATGTGATAGTGGTAATGATGTCAGATTTAACAAGAAAAGATGTATAGTGTGCAGAGAAGATACAAGTGAAGTAGTTCTAACTGCATATCGTTATAACAACATCTATGCTGTAAATGTTGAGCAAGTGGCACAAGGAAGCTTAACCTGTCTAAAGGCTTTGACGGGCGATCCAAAGCTCTGGCACAGGAGACTCGGTCATGTGAGTCCACATACACTACATAAGCTTGTGTCCAAAGGGCTTGTAAGAGGGCTACCTGAGATGGACTTCAAAAGTATTGAGATGTGCAAGGCATGCACACGAGGTAAACAAACACGTAGCTCTTTCAAACCCAAAAAGGTTGTAAGTTCTTCTAGACCCCTTGAACTTTTTTACATATGGATTTATGTGGTCCTATGCGAGTCAAATCTCCCAATGGTAAAAAGTACATGCTTGTTGTTGTTGATGATTTTTCTAGATATACTTGGGTTGCATTTTTAAAAGAAAAATCAGAGGCCTTATTTGAGTTTTCAAAACTTTGTAAGGAGTTGCAAACTCTAAGAAACGAGCCCATAGTGTCAATTCTAAGTGATCATGGTAGGGAGTTTGATCAACTTCAGCTTGATTTGTTTTGTGCTAAATATGACATCTCCCACAACTTTTCTGCTCCTAGGACACCTCAACAAAATGGGGTCGTGGAACAAAAGAACCGCACCCTAGAGGACATGGCCAGGACTATGCTTTTAGAAAATGCATTACCTAAAACCTATTAAGCTGAAGCTGTTAACATAGCTAACTACATTTTGAATCGTTGTCTTATTCGTTCCATCTTAAAGAAAACTCCTTATGAAATTTTCAAAGGCCGCAAACCACTTATATCTTACTTTAAACCCTTTGGCTGTACTTGTTTTGTTCATAACAATGGAAAAGATAACCTTGGGAAATTTGATGCGCGTAGTGATGAAGGTATATTTCTTGGCTACTCCACTAGTAGCAAAGCTTATAGAATCTTCAACAAAAGAACCAAGTTAGTTGAGGAAAGCATACATGTTATATTTGATGAATGCAATGACGGTTCTTTGAGTGAAAGTGTTGCAGATTTAGATCTTAACATCCATACAGAGAACGAGGATGGTGATGATGCTGCTATCAAGAACACAGAGAAAAAGAACATGCAGGAACAGATTCTCAACACTGAAGAATTGGCCCAAGGTGTTGAAGATTCGTCCAAAGCCCTTGGTGTCCAATCCAACGGTCTTAAAACGCTAGAAACTACTGTAACTGAACCTAACAGATCCATGGAGTCAGATGTATCACAAATCAATCCTACTGGAGTGAAGAATCAAGGAGCTGAGACTAGCAAAAGAAAATTCAAATACTCCTCATCACACTCATTAAAGGATATCATTTTTGACCCTACATCTAGTGTTCAAACTCGTTCTAAACTTAAAGATCTTTGTGCTTTTCACACGTTTGTTTCTCTTATAGAACCAAAGAAGGTAGATGAGGCCCTTCAAGAGCCAGACTGCATCATTGCTATGCAAAGTGAGCTTAACGAATTTGAAAGGAATAAAGTCTGGACCTTGAAGCCTAGGCCAAAGCATCAATCAGTCATTGGCACACGTTGGGTATTTCGAAACAAGCTAGATGAGAATGGTAAGATCGTGAGGAACAAAGCAAGCCTTGTTGCTCAAGGCTACAATCAAGAGGAAGGTATTGACTACGAGGAGACTTTTGCTCCCGTAGCCAGGCTTGAAGCCATTCGCATATTATTAGCATTTGCATCTTTCATGGGCATAAAGTTATATCAAATGGATGTCAAGTGTGCTTTTCTTAATGGTTTCTTAGAGGAAGAAGTATATGTGGCTCAACCCCCAGGTTTTGAAAGTTCAGAATTTCCTAATCATGTTTATAAACTAGACAAAGCGCTTTATGGTTTGAAACAAGCCCCAAGAGCTTGGTATGAGCGCCTGTCAAAATATCTTTTAGAAAATGATTTTAAAAGAGGGTTGATCGACAAGACTCTTTTTATCAAGACCAAAGGAAATGACATTTTGGGTATTCAAATATATGTTGATGATATATTGTTTGGGGCTACTAACACATCTTTGTGCAAGGAATTTTCTGAGATTATGTGTAGTGAATTTGAGATGAGTTTGATGGGTGAACTCAACTTCTTTTTGGGATTACAAGTTCATCAATCCAAGAAAGGGATCTTTGTCAACCAAAGCAAGTACACTAAGGATCTCTTGAAGAAGTTCAAGATGGATCAATCCAAAGCAGCCAAGACACCCATGAGCTCAACCCTATCTCTAGATCAAGACAAGTCTGGAAAGAGTGTCAATCAAAAGGAGTATCGAGGGATGATTGGATCTCTACTATATCTTACAGCTAGTAGACCTGACATCATGTTTAGTGTTTGCATGTGTGCTAGGTTTCAAGCTGATCCTAAAGAATCTCACCTCGTGGCTGTGAAGAGGATCTTTCGATATCTCAATGGCACTAAGGAGCTTGGTTTATGGTACCCAAAGCAAAAAGATTTCACATTAATCGGGTATTCTGATGCAGATATTGTAGGCTATAAGGTGGATAGGAAGAGCACATCATGATGTTGCCAATTCTTAGGAGCATCCTTGATCAGTTGACATTCAAAGAAACAAAACTCAGTTGCTCTATCCACTACTGAAGCCGAATACATAGCAGCTGGAGCGTGTTGCTCCCAAATCCTTTGGATAGCTCAACAAATGAGAGATCTTGGCATTAATCTCAAAGGTATTCCCATTAAGTGTGACAATACAAGTGCTATATCAATCACAAAGACTCCTGTTCAGCATTCAAGGACCAAACATATTGATGTAAGACATCATTTAATTAGAGACCATGTCGAAAAAGGTGATGTGTCCATATCTTTTATTTCAACTGATTATCAATGAGCTAACATTTTTACTAAGCCTTTGGCAGAGGACAGGTTCACCTTCATTAGACGTGAGATTGGAATGCTTAACAGGGATGCACTTTCGTAGGGGGAGCTTTCCCCTTTACGAAAGATAAATTCTACGCAGTGTCAAGACCTTTGAGAATTATGTCAAAGATTGTGAGCTGAATGGTAGAGCACATATACGGATCATATATTTAGTTAATATCTTATTAGATATTTGATCAAATATAGTTTTTATGATTTTTAACCATCTTTATAGTACACATTTTATTTTCCAAAAGATCTTATAACCGAGTATTCTTATTTTTGGAAAAGATATTTTCGGACTTTCCCTCTTGAATTTAATTGTGACAAGATAGTTTGAAATTTGAATTGTTTTGGAAATCAGATTTTTTCAAAATTAGCAGTGTTATGATTACCCTCATTGGAACCATAAACCCGTCCCATCAACTTAACCCTCTCTCCCTTTATAAACCACAAACCCTACCCGATTCTTTCACCACTCCAGATTTACGTCAACCCTTTTCTAATACTTCTTCTTCAACCTCTCAACTTTTCTGAAACCCTAAGCCGAATCCATGGCACCCAAATCCAAGAAGACCTCCACACCCAAACGTCTTGGTGCCACCCCCAAGGGACGACATGCCATTGTTACTTCCTCTCAATCCGAACCCACTCCTCAAGCCATTGTCCCAGCTACTGTCCACATCACCGTCCCTGAGAGCACTATTGCAGAAATCAAGCGTTCTCTAAAGCGCCCAACGAAGAAATCTCTCAGTGCCAAGCAAAAAGGGAAAAGGAAAATCATCGCTGAGGAAGAGGATGAAGATGAGGATCTTGATGCGATTTTGGAACGAGATGCTGCTAAAGAGGCCAAGAGAAAGAAAAAGGCCGAGGTAGAGGCCGAGCAAGCAAGGAAATTAGCCGAGGAGGAGGCTGAGAAAGCCAAAAAGGAGGCCGAAGAGGAGGCCCTAAGAGCTGCTGAGAAGGAGGTTCTCACTGAGGATGAACCAGAGGAAGAAGAAGAGGAGGACGACGAGACTGCAGACGACGAGGAAGCTGAAGGGTCCGCTGAGGACTCGGGGTCTGAGGATGAGGAGCCAGAACCCGTTCCCTCTCCTTCTCCTCCTCCTCCTCCCCCGTCTCCGAAGAAGCGCAAAGCCCCTGCAGCAAAGCCTCCATCTCCCAAGCGCACCAGGAAAGGCACTCTCAGAAGCCTTGAGGCGCCTGTCAAGAGGACTGCTCCCACAAAGGCTCGCAGGAAGAACGCCGATCCGCCTACACTTATCCAGGTAAACCAATCCTTGCCCTCTTCTTGGTTTGAAAATGCTGAGATGGCTGGAAAGTGGGTAGATGAGTTTCGAACTCGTAAGATATGTTGTTCTGATTTTTTAGATCTTGAGTTTTTGGAAGCTTTGAACCTACCTTGCATCTCTCTCCTCAAACAAACCCCTGCCTGGACCCTTCTCAACCTTGAATCTGTATATTACCCCCAACTCACCCGCCTATTCTACATAAACCTAAAAGCCAAACACAATGTTGATGGTTGGTCTTTGGAATCTGTCGTCAAGGGAGTTAGAATCTCTTTCAACTCCATTGACTTCGCTGATTTCCTTGGCCTACCTAGACCTTGTCCACCCTCTCCTGAAAACCCCACAAGAGAACAGTGTATTGCCCTTGCCAGATTCAAATACCTGCTTCCTGAAGCATCCAACAGCACCTCAAAACAGCTTACCCACTCATCCCTTACCCTCGAGGCAAAAATCATCTTCAACATCATTGTGCGTTGCCTCTTACCCCGTTTAAACTCTGGCTCCCTCCTAACCGACAATGCTATGGTCCTTCTATACCGCATTTTGAACGGCCTTGATCTTGATCTAGCCAATACCATTCTAGGATCCAGGGCTCACACTCGCAAAGCCAGAAAAGGAACTCCCCTCCCCTTTGCCAACCTTTTGACCCATATCTTCAAAGCTTCTGAAATCGATTTCAAAAATGAAGAACAACAGCGTCATATGGGTAAGTTCGACTCCAAGAGCTTTGAGAAGATAGGCATCACTCGGTCTCCCCAAGGGACTTGGAGTCTTGCCTCTCCCTCAAAGACTCTTCCCACTGCCTCTTCCATTGATGAGCGCATGGACAACCTGGAGTTGGGCTTGGAGGAAGTTCGCCTGGATATCAAGGAGCTGCACAAGGAGTTTATGACGGAGATGAGCGGGGTGTCCAAGCTGCTGCACAGTCTGAGGTCGTTGCACACGGATGATGCTCCGGATGATGAAGCTTAAACCCTACCCTACCCTACCATAACCTTGAATCTGAAACACTGTTGGTTTTTGGATACTGTTTCAAAACTTTTGGTGACTGTTTTACCTCCTCCCTTTGTTGAAAGACAAAATGGGGAAGATGATCTGGTGTTGCTTTAGACTTTTTTAAACTGATGTGATTCAAAGGTCTTGGAAGACCTTGTTTTGTTTTTGGTTGGATATTTCATGTTTTAAAATTATGATCTAACATGTGTCTAACCCATGCAGGTACTTAGTGCGATTTTGCTTATGATATATCTATTTGACTAAGTTGCCGGGATGCACAGGTTTTGTCTTTCATCAAGGGGAGATTGATAACTCCACTCCCTTGATGAAAATCGTAATTAGTTTCAAAGGCTTTGACAGACAGTATGTGTCAAAGGTCTTGAAGCTACAGATGTGTTGATGAAACACAAAACCTATACTTTATTATATTATGTCCGAATATTATTATATGCTATTATATGCATCCAGATATTATTTTACATATACTAACATTTCAGGAAGATTTTCAATTTATATCTCCTTCCTTGAGCTTGAAACCGAGAAGATTCAAATTGGAAGATCATGGCTTCCGAGTTTCCACAAATCGAAGATCATGGAGATCTCTTCCCAATCCACAATCGGTTCTAGCCATTGAAGAAGATTCTTAGGCGCCGATTTGATCTGTATAAGAAGGAGATGAAGAAAAGAAGACATACACATTCATTGAACACAAGCTCTCATTCGCACTCAAGCCTACAAGTGAAATCTGTCTTCTTCGTGTGCTCTCTGCTAGTTCTTAAGAGTCTGTTATTTTGTTTCAAAGCATTTGAGAGTTACACAGTGAGCTTATAGGATATATTTTGAGTGAGTGTTATACTCAAGAGTTTGTAACTCAGGAAGTGGACACTAGGCGATTGATTCACTAAGTGTAAGAGGATTGTACTAGATAGCTGAGAAAGGTGGGGCTCTTCTAGATTGGTTTTGGACTCCAAGGGAACGTGAGTTGACTAGATTGCAATTGTATAGGAGAGAGGCTTCTCGGTGAGCTATTAGGATCCTAAGTCTTGTGAATCAATAAAAGCCGGTTGAATCCTAGGGTTGTTGAAGAACCCTAGGCGCGGACGTAGGCCAAGTTCGTGCCGAACCTCGTAAATAATTCATTGCGTCCTTTACCTACTGCTTTACCTTATTTCCGCACTTGGTTCGAGTTGTTTAACTATTGTGATTCAAGTTTGCCAGAAGAAAGTATTACGTCTAATCTCAAAGGGTATTGCAAAAGCTTCAAAAGTCTTGAGATTATCTGCGAAAAACCGGCATACTCTATTCAACCCCCCTTCTAGAGTATTTCTATATTACTTTGTTTTACTTTATCGAACCTTCAAAGGGAAAGGCAATAAGCAATGACAACATCATTGGGCCCTCAAATAAACCAGTTTGTGCAACATCATTGGGCCCTCACTTCATATACAAGTAATTAAAACATCATTGGGCCCTCAGGCAACAGAAGGTGCAACAATAGAGGATGCAAACAGAATAGGCATAATGCAAGGACAACGGCACCCAGTGCTTAAATAAATGCACAGGTTACCTTGAAATCAGTTGATCAACTTGAGGTGAAGAGACCATGAATGCCAACTTCATATGTCAATTCAAAACTTAGACAGGGAAACCAAGGGAAAGGTAATAATTGACAATATCATTGGGCCCTCAACTCATATGTAAATCAACCAGTTTCTCAAGCAACAATATTGCAAGAGCAACATGAATGAATAGGCATACTGTAAGCAATTTGAAGCATCATTGGGTCCTCAACTCATATACAAGTAATGAAAACATCATTGGACCCTCAGGCAACAGAAGGTGCAACAATAGAAGATGCAAACAGAATAGGCATAATGCAAGTACAACGACACCCAGTGCTTAAATAAATGCACATGTTACCTTGAAATCAGTTGATCAACATGAGGTGAATGGTGGTCTGGATCGTCGGAGGTCGGCGGTTTCGATCGCTTCCCCAATCGTCGAGTTTTTTCGGCTTCGAGAGATTAGCGTGTGGGAGAAGAGTGGAACAACACAAATGCATTTATGGAGGGAGAGGGGGAGGCGAAGGGGCATTTCGGGGGAAAAACGTTTTTCCATCCACCAAACCTCCTTGGAGGAGGATCCAATTCCCATCCCTCAAACCCCCAAATCCTAACCCTCAAACACGCTAAACCCGGGCACCCAAACACCGTGGCGGGAAACCCGAGGCACCTTTTCCATCCCCCAAGCCCCATACATCCTACACCCAAACACACCCGAACATAGACCAGGGGAGTTGAACCTAATATATAGTGATATTTCTTGCTTTGTTTTGTCGTTTTGTTTACACATACTACCAACTTTCATCCTTACAAAATAAAGACTTTCTTACTCATATTAGCAAATTTATTCCTTAATCCTTACCGAGAAAATATATTTCTTTGAATATTTATAACAGTATTTCTATTCTATACTCTAATTGATAAGATTCTGAATTAGGAAAAATTTTCTACCAAAAAAATAATAGACCCTAGGAATCTAATTTTAAAAAAAAGGCTAAATTAATTAAAATTAAAAAAAATATTTTCAAATTAATATTCTTATCCTAACGTATTTATAAGGTCACTTTCAAATGCACCTTTTCTAACAATGATAGGTGATACTATAGGAAAAAAATATTATTAGGGAAAGTTGGAAGGTATTGATATTTTAGATGCCAAGAGTAACTTCAATTTTTTTATTAAGTAATAATTCGAGCTCAGACATATCTGAAGCTTCAAAAGGCCGACAAGTCGGCAAATGAAGGAACAAGAGTAATGAATAACGAAAATATGCATAAACCAAATATAAACAATAAAATAGTATTTAAACAACCCTCACATTTCCTTAACCAATGTATTAAAATATAAGCAAAACTATATAAAAGGTTTAGCCGATGATGGCTTACCGAAACGACAAAAGGGAAAGAGAGAAAGATGTGTTGTGAGAGTGTATGAGTTGATGTGTGAAGTGGTTGAGAGGAGAGTTATATTTATAGTCCTAGGTAACCTTAGGAGTCGGCAAAAGTAGGGTAGAAGCAAGGCCTAATGAGCCTGATTCGGCCGTAGAGAATCTACTGAGATACGGGATCGGTGGGAACCGATGATCAGCAGCGGGCGCTGACAGAGCGGGTGCCGAGGCCTTTCGTGGGTGCTGATGGATCGGCGGGCACGGCTAGGGTGTCGCGGGCGCCGCCTCCGCAGAAGTCTTATTCTTCCTTTCTTCATGTCTTGGCCTCTTCGCTTATTCTCTTGTCTTCTTCTTTGACTCTTCTTAGGCTTCCATGGCTTCAGAGTGTAGATTTTCTCTTCTCCTTTGGCTTGGTTCCGAGAATCTGCATAAATGGACATAAAACGCGTAGATTATAAACTTTGCAACTTAAGAGACAATGAATGCACTTTATGCTTAAGACATGTCTAAATGCAACAAAAATGACTTAAGAATGACTTGATATGCCTATATAAATTATGCATTATCAGTGTCGATGGTGTTGTTCTTCACCGATGCCTTCGAATTTCGTTGAATTCCAAAAATTGAATGATGAAACCTTGAATACAACTTCAAAGACAAAATATTTGAGCACAAAAGAGATGTGATATCGCCGTAGATTCTCAAAAATTAGGGTTAAAAAATTTGTGCATAAAAGATTGTGACTTGTGAGCATGGGAGTATATATAATGGATGAAAGATAGAATTTAAATAGAAAGATATAATTTTACAAAAGGAAGATATATATAATATACCTACCAAATATAAGATTTATGCACAAATTGACTTACCAGATCCAAAATTAATTCAAATTTGGATATAAGGTGTGGGCCCCACTAGATCCGTCGTTTCAAAACCTGATTTCCAGAAAACCTAATGCAGCGGTGGGCGCCGATGATGATTTAATGTCTTTGGGTTGTAGCGGCAGGCGCCGCTCCTGTGTTTCTCTTCTGGGCTCATAGCGGCAGGGTCCAGACTTCTAGCGGCGAGTGCTGTTTCATCGGACGTCTTCCTTTTTCCTCGTTTTCTCATAGCCTATGACCTAGAGATGATCAACTCATGAAGAATAATCCTAAATGCAAAACAAAAACAAAAATTATAGTGAGGGCTTAAATAAATGTGATGAACAAAAATTAAACTTCGGGTTGCCTCCCGAGAAGCGCATTTGGTTAGACGTTGTTGGCTCGACGTAATGACCCCTCAGTGGGTCTCCTCTGTAGCTTTCTGTTGTGAGCCTAATTTGCCATGTTTACACTTACTTTTATAGCGATTTCTGCATGCATTTCATACATTTGGGTTAGAATAGTACAGATTCTATGTAGTTTACACTTATTTGCCAAATTATGGAGTTTACACTAGTTTCTGTTTAATTTTGCAGAAATCGAGGCATTTTACAGCAATTCGAAGAAAGGACAGAAGACTCGAAGTCAACTACAGAAAGTCCGAGGTCAAAGAGCAGCTGAACCAGGACAAATCGGGCAGAGGATGAGGAAAGAAGCAACTCGATAAGTTTGGTCGATATCGACTAAACTTGGTCGATATCGAGTTACTTCCAAGGCCAGAACTATACGAAATCGAGCAGGAGCACTCGAGGAGCCCGAAGCTGGTCGACGTCGAGTAAACAACTCGATGTCGAGGAAACCTGACGAGTCCGAAGCCTGCTCGAGCTCGAGTGCAACCCCGGAAGAAGAATTCTACTCGACGTCGAGGAGTTTGGTCGACGTCGAGGACATTCCAGAGAAGTCCGAGTCGAGTACGAGGAGAAATCCAAGTGATTGTGGTTACTTGCAAGCCAAGATTCGAGATATTCTATCAAGATCTATCAAGAGAAGGAAGATCTATCCACATTAGCTTTATTTCCTTTTAGATTTAATTATTTTATTTCCAAATTTAATCTTAATGTTATTAGATAGAAAGTTTAGATATAGATAGATTATTCTTTTCTAGAATAGTTAGGGAATGAATACTATAAATAAGGCTTTAGGGGCTGGATTATAGGCATTCAATCCAAGCCAAGCCACAAGAGAGCACATAGAGAGAGAGAGAGAGAAAGCGAGTAGGAGAGAGAGTCTTGGAGCCGAGTGGAGTTTGTGAAGCGAGAGCGGAGTTGGCTTTATTCGGTTGTAAGTCTTGTTTGATTTTATTAATGCAATTTATTTTCCTAAAATCTTTGATGAGTTTATTCATGATGAAGAGCGAGTAGTCAGCCAACTTCTCGGGTCGGGGTGAGCTCAACGGTAGCCATGTAAGGTAATGCGGTAAAGGTACAATCTTTTGATGCGATTTCGTCTTCTATCCCTATGAGCATGATTCTTTTGCAAGAGTTGAAGGTGATCCTTGTTTGTATTATTGAAGCGAAAGTGATCTTAATACAACTTGGGTTAATTATGTGAAAAATGGTTAGTAACAATTAGGGTTTATGCGAAAGCCTCTATATTCCTATTTGTTAATAACAAAAGTTATTTGATGAAAAGCATGATCTTTTATGCCTTTATGTGTTATTTTGCATGGTTATCGTTATGGTGTTGATGCCCTGATTCTGGAAGTCTTTAGTTTATTGAGTTAATTTCGTGTTTACATTCGTTTTCGTTCGAAAAGGTGAAATCTTTGTTTCTGTCTTTACTCGAGATCGAGCACTGTTCGTCGACGTCGAGTTAAGTTGGTCGAAGTCGAGGACTTTTAGTCAACATCGACCACTTCGTTTTCGTTTTCATTTCTATCTGTTTCTGTTTTGCAGTTTCTGTCGACGTAGTGGTCGATATCGACTAGATAGGTCGATATCGAGTACTCTCCTGGTCGAAATCGTGCTGAGTCTTGGAACTAAAAAGGTGGGCGCTGACACGCTTCCTTGTGGATCGATCCTGACTACCTTCTACTACATCGAGAGGAAGTCTTGTAATTAATTTGCGGAGATCAGGGAGAAGAATTTGGAATTTATATTTCATACTTGATTTTCCTCCTAACACTTTCTCCTTTAGATTAACCACCACCTGGGATGGTAGCTTTCCTGTATTGCATGCCTCGAGCTCTCCTATCTTCTGAGCCATTTGCCCAACCACCGTTTCTGTGGATGCGAACTTGTCTAGAATGAGGCGAAGTACCTCATCTTGTTGTGACTGATTGGCTTGCATTGGAACTCTAGGACGATCTTCGAAATTTCCTCTCCCTTTATATGATCTTTGAGCATTCATCCTATTATCAAAACCTTGATAAAAGTTAGGACTGTAACCAAATCATCAGGGATCATATTCTCCAACGACATTGACTTCTATAGCTCCTTCCTGGATTTGAGAGCATAGATCATTGGGAGGCGCTAGATCTCCACAAACCCCACAAGGTCTAGCTTGTAGTTGAGCAACCTGAGTGGATAGGCTCTTCACTAGTTCTGTGAGTCTTCCCATTTCATCCCGATGATACGGCAATGCATTTGCAATGTTGACATGATGCATTCCTCGCACTCAGTGGCGGAAGCTGTTGAGGGCGAGTGGCGGCCATGGCCACCCCGACAAAAAGTATTTTCTAATAATATATGTACATATATACTCTGTATGTAAATAGGAATGGAGTATTAGTAGCTTACCCAAAAAAAATGGAGTATTAGTTAATACAGTAGTTAGATTTCCTTTATTTTTTACGGATAAAAAAAAAGATTTCCTTTTTTTTATAACATTTAGATTTCTTCACAACTAAAAAAAAATTGTTTTCAACTTCCATATTTTTAATTTCTCTAACTACTTAATATCTTATCTCCTAATTGAAAAGAATGCATATCTCCTAAATCCTAATTCAAACGGTTGAGAAGCAAGATGAAAGATGAATTTTTTTGGCATATAACTTAGTTGTTTACATTGAAAGGGAAATGGTTAAGAACTTTACATCAGATGAAATATAGATGAATTTCTATGAAAGAACGTAGAGTACTATTTAGATAGAATTCACTATAATTTATTTTTTGTACGGAGTTTTGGCATCAAGTCCCCTCCGATATATGTACTTTGTTTTTTCGTATAAATGAAAAAGGTGTAGGGATGAACCTCTTAGCTTGACTAGGTTCCAAGCCCTAAAAAAAAAATTGGCTCCTGCAAAACTTTTTTCTAGGTTCCGCCACTGCTCGCACTCTTTGGGTTTGTTCGTACTGTTGAGAAGCATTAGCAAGCCCCTTGATTATCTTCAGAGCTTTCTCATGTGTCTTATCTAGAACATCTTCTCCTTGATTTTGGTAAATAGAGAGCGGTCATCCGGGTTCGAACCAAGGATCTTTGGGAACTACCCACAAGTAGGGCTGAACTACCCACAAGTAGGGCTGAAAATGGGGCACGGATATCCAATTCACCCGCTCCACCCGTATCATTTTTGCGGGTGAAGACCCGTAAAAAGCGGGTGACGGGTGAAGTGGGTGGCGGGGCTGGTATATATGATGATTTTTCACCCAATACCCGATCCAATAACCCGCCCCATAACCCGCTCCATTAACCCGCATCAATAATCACCTAATAAGTATCCAATAACCCAATGAAACATATGATTTTACTTTTCTACCCCTTAAAAATCCTAAATTTCTTTCTTTTGCTATCACTTCCTCACATTAATTTTATATTGTGCTTTTATATTTGAGTTTATAATGTTGGAAGATTCCGTAGTTAATTTGAAAATTAGATTACATAGTTAATCCAAAAATGTTTCTATGTTGTGATCTTATTGAGAATATTCCCATTCTTTTTTATTTTATAACTTTTTTATTTTCCACTTATTGTTAAAGTAGAACCCGAAATATTTTCTATTTTATTAATTGTGTATTCTTCACGTATTTTTTAAATCCGAACTTGATATGTTAGCGTGTTTTTTATAAGGAAAAGTTCGTATAATGTTTTAAAATAAAAAAATAATTAGTTCGTCTTATTGGATATCCAATAATCACCTGCACCACCCGCTCACCCGCATGGGTTGGATGCGGGTGAAGGATTTGCGGGTGATGGAGCGGGACAGGTGAATATTTATGCTTGTGGGGCGGGTGATGGTCGGCATGTTGATTTTCACCCATAACCCGCCCCATTTCCACCCCTACCCACAAGTCATTTCTGACTGAACCATTCCGGGATGGTTAAAACTTTGGTAGAGTAAACTTTTTATAGTGATTGGGCGATTGGCCCCACCGCTTCGCGACCCCATACCCCAGAAACCCCTTGAAGAGTTTTTTTAGGAGGCTCAATACCACTTTCGCAAAATGCGATTCGCGGATGCAACCTCACCTACCTGCACGCGGACCAACTCCATGGAGGTCCACCACTTCAGCTTGGCCATACTAATTCGTAGGGCGATTGATCGTTGGAAGTGGATCTATCGTAAGAATCTGGTTCCTCACACCTTCCAACGATTGATCATTGGAAGCGCGATTGATCCGTCAACTCTTCCCAAAGTTGATGAGTTGATTCTGCGTAAATGAAGCCCTCGGAGATCTCTGGAGTCATCGAATTGAGGATCCAACACCAGACCATGTAATCGCACCTCTTCCAGCTCGGAAGATCTGCTGGTGCTACCTCCTCTGGTCTCGAACTCCCATCGATAAACTAGATCTTGAATTTGGCTTCTAAAGCCATCTTCACGCATCGGCTCCAACTCGGATAGTTGGATCCATTGAAGACGTTTGCTATGAGTTGTGATCCTAGATGATCCGAGTTGGATAATCCATATGGATCGTTCATGTTGCCAGTTCCTCCGTTGATTTTTTCTGATAACTTTGTCTCTGACTTCCGTGAAATTTCCCATGTATCTGCACTCTTCGTCTTCAATTCTCTGCTCCGGATTCCTCTAAACGAATGGATCTCTCAATCGTGCACTCTGATACCATGAAAAGGCCTTGAATGAGCTCAAGGTATACAGGAATCCATGGAGGTTAGTCGAAGAAGAAAAAGAAACAGTTAGAGAGGGAGTGTGGTTTGTAACATCTTCTTGATTGAATCAATTGGGCCTGAGGTAGGAGACGCCCATCTCTTTATAAGCCCAAGCTCATTACAGAATTAAAATTAAGCCCCCAATATTTATATCCAATTTACACAAATACCCCTGCATATACATTCCTCTATCTCTATAGTAAGCTCTAAAGTTATTATGATGTATATCATGAGAATGATGAAAATGTTTTTTTATTGACTATTGCTATTTTAATCTATTAGATTTGGACCATTTTACTTTTAACACATGACCCTTCACAACATTGGCACAATTTGCGGGTATGCATGATCTAATTCCCATGGTTACCTCGCCAAATTTTCTTAATGATTTATTTAATATTATGTTTGGCAAATCAGCTAACTTTTTCGGAGCTTTTGACTTTGATATTATACAATTTTAAATTTAATAAATATAAAATTTCAGTTTAATTAAACTTTTAAAATATGAGCTTTTCAACCGTTACTCAAAATTTTCGAAACTTTTGATTTTTTATTCACAAGTTTCCATCAATTACCCTAACAGCTAGGTTTGGCAAACATCATAATAGCTTATTAACCAAGGTTATTAGGATCGGGATTCTAGGATCGAATCACAATAGGGTTCGTGGATCGGATCGTAAGATCCCATTAGGTGATCGTAAGATCCTCGAAATATAATTAAATAATAAAATAAAAATATATACTCCCCCCCCCCCCCCCACGTCCAAAAATATAAGTCTTTTTAGGCTTGAAATTTTGTTTAGAAATATAAGTCCTTTTAGGTTTTTTAGGCATTGGGTTAAGAGAAAAATAACTTTTTGATTTGTTTTATAAAATGTTATTGGTTGTTAGTGGTTGTCGATAATTAATGAGGGGTATAAAAGTAACACTTTTGTGGTTTCCTTAATATGTGTGCAAACACCTCAAAGAACTTATAATTTTTAACGGAGGTAGTATAACAAAGTTGCTTAATTTCAAGTTCTAGAATGAGGGAATAAAAATGTTACTTACACAATATATTTTGATTTTCAGACATAAGAATCTACATTTATGACTTTAGACATTGTCATATTGGTTAAAAGACTCGAAAACAATTGTCTCAAAGCTATTTTTCACGTTCCTTACATGAATGTGTACATTTAAACACCCTAAAATCAACCAAGGAAACAAAGCAAATGTTAAAAAAAATACATATTGTTAATAAAAATAGGATCTTTAGGATCGTGTGGGATCGTAAGATCCTATCGATCCATTAAGATTCTAAAGATCCCATTGTAGATCCTACTCGAAAAAGATCCTATGCATAGATCCGGATCGGACCCCTAGGTAGGATCTTCAGATTCTAAAGATCCGAATCGGGATTCTAATAACAATGTTATTAACACACATTTAACACAAATAATACATATTCAATCACCCAAATAGTTTCAGCTACCCTTATCCGCTACCTTTTTACCAAACACAAACCATTTTTACTGGGGAGAGGGGAATTCAATTTATGTACAAATATATACCAAAGAAAAAGCATTTCATAAGCAAATAAACATTTCATAAATGACGACCTAATGAGGGAGGGAGAGATGCATGTTGCTTCCACAGCTAGTGTCTTCACAATCCCATGGCACGGATCACCTCCAAATTTAGCATTAGAGTCTGCAACTGAGAAGCTTACCCTCTATGAGTGAGGTTACTCGAGATCGACAAGCAGAGCATATGAGTGGTCGAGATCGAGTTCTGGGCTTGAGCTGTTAGACAGTTCAATTTGGCGGGAAAGAGTGGGACACGTGTATGGCTGTGAGTGTTTTGGTTGTTACCTAAAGGGGCTATAAGTAGGTTGTTAGAGCCCTCATTGTAGACTGATTTTCCCTCAATCTTCATACACAAAAACTTTATATTTCACATGGTTTCGTTCTTGATTTTTCTCTCATTTTGATTCCTGTTCGTTCATATGGTATCAGAGCGGGAGAGATCCTGCACATTTTAGTGTTGAAATTTTGATTCAATCGCGTTGTTGTGTTCGTTCGTTGTCGATTGAGCCATGGGAGATACACACACCTCAATTCTGAGAAACTAGGGATGAGATGCTGGATCGCAAATGGCGCCGAATGATCCTCTTGCCTTGACTAACTCCGATAGTCCTGGAGTGCAGCTAGTTGCTAATCAATTCAATGGCAGCAATTTCCTCAGCTGGAGTCGGAATGTCAAGATGGCTCTTGGAGCCAAGTTCAAGCTCGGTCTTGTTGATGGATCGTGTCCGATTCCACCGACTGAGTCTGCGAATTATCAGAAATGGATTCGTGCCGACTACATGGTGCGCTGTTGGATTTTGAATTCCATTGAGAATTCCATCTCCGAATCTTTCGTCTATGCTACTTCAAATCGTGAATTATGGAGCGAGATAACGGTAAGGTATGTTCAATCAAACGCTCCTCTTTTGTATCAGTTAAGGAAATCTCTTAGCACTGCAAAACAGGGATCTGATTCCGTAGGAGATTATTTTGGAAAGCTTAAAAAGCTTTGGGATGAAATCAATAGTATCCAAGGGATACCAGAGTGCCGATGTGGTGTTATGAATGGTTGTATTTGTCTTGTGATCAAGAAATTTCTGGATGTGAACACTACCAACAAGATAATGGAATTCTTGATGGGATTAAACGATGAATATGAGGGAGTGAGGAATCCGATATTAGCCAAGGATAAGCTTCCTACTATGAATCATGTTTTCTACATTGTTCAGCAGGTTGAGCAGTGTGGAGGGGGCAAGGTTAATTCTGAGACCAAGAAGAGTGATGATGGTCTGGCTATGAATGCTAACAGGCAAGGTTCTGTTGGTTGGAAGAAGGACACTGAGTCGAAGAAATTTAGGGATGATTTCAAGAAGTGTGACTATTGTGGGAATAAAGGATATATTAAGGATAATTGTTACAAGTTACATGGTTTACCAACTTGTGATTTCTGTGGTAACAAGGGTCATGTGAAGGACCTTTGCTACAAACTTCATGGGTATCCTGAGAAGGGCAAGGAAGGTAAATGGAAGCAGCAAAGGAAAGCTGCAGCCAATGTTGCAGAAAAGCAAGCCAATAGCAGTGAGAGTCCTCTGGATGATTCTCATTTTGATAATGGATTAGTCAATGCAGTTTGCAAAGAGGTCATGAAGATGATGAAAGGCAAGCAAGTCCAAGGAGACGGTGAGGCTTATTTTGCAGCTGCCAATTTCTCAGGTAATTACATTCCTTCTAAAGCTCTTATGATTGAAAAGGCTATTGGGAAGGAGTTTTGGATAGTGGATTCAGGTGCTACTGATAATGCATATTTTAGATAGGCATTATAGGCATTTTTAGTTTAGTTAGGTTGCATTTCTTTCATACTTTGTTGCTAAATTGCATCTTGTGATTATTTTAGAAGAGTTCGGATTCTGCGCAAATTTGTGTTTATCTCGCAGATTGAATCGGAACACATTTGGGAGATGGAATATCTCGAAGAGGAACACAAGAAACATGGGAAGGAACAAGGAAGGAAAGATGCAAGACAAGAGGAGAAACTCGCAATTGAAGGCAAGAAGCTACGGCAAAACAGCATGCCGCGGGCGCCGCAAGCTTGCGGCGGGCACAGCATAGCCCGCTGCAGCGGGGAACGAGAAGCTTCAGTGTGCGGCGGGCGCAGCACATATGTTGCGCCCGCAGCATTGGCCGTCAGCGTTTATACACGGCGTTTTGAGGAATTAAAAAACCCTAGATCTATTTGTTTATTTTGGGGCCGACTTTGGATGTTTAATAAGGCCAAGTTTTATGTTATTTTGACTACTTCGATTCTATTATTCTATTCATCAGACACTTTAGAGATTTTGAGCGATGTCTTCCATGAGGAACTAAACTCATCTATTCTGGCTGTAATTTGAAGCTTTATTTGGATTGATTGTGAGTTTCTAATTGTCGTTCCTTGTTTCCTATATTTGAATGCTTCAACTTCTTTGTGCTTGATTGTTTATTGTTTTGTTCTATCTTGTCTGGCCAACTTGTTAGATCAATTCAATCGCTAAGGTTTTGTAGATTCCTGGTTGTGAACCTTAACCTAAGTGGCAAACTTGTTCCTTTAGGGCTGGTTGAACTAATTGAATGAGTAGGAAGTTGAATGTGTTGTTAAATCCCTCTTTAGGGACTGCAAATACCTTGGCTAATCTCTGAACTTAAAGCTATCAATTGGGTTAAATCCTTCTTTAGGGACTGTTCGATTGATAAGGGTTGCTATGATTGGTTGGACTAGTAACTATATTAGGTCGGGACAAGGGCATTCATAGGAAACTTAATAGGACGAGAAGAAGTTACAAGGATCACTTCAATCCAATAAAGTGGAAAATTGTAGGTAGAATTGCTTCTCCAAATTGTCTAAAACAAATTCCTTTACTTTGCTTTCTTCAATCCGCTTTGATAAAAGGCGGATCTTTTACACTCTCAAAACCCCCCTTTTGGTTACTTGATTGGCATCTTAATCACACTTGAATAGTAAATTTCCCTGTGGGATCGACCTCTTGCTTATTGCTATACTAGTTATAGGTTTGAGATTTACTTTGACAGATCAACGACAGGTTTTCCCTCCGTCAAATTTGGCGCCGTTGCCGGGGATTTTTATTTAATTCATGTGTGTTTTAGTGTTGATCTTGGTGTGGACCGTCTTATATGGTCTATACCCGTGCTACTAATTCTTCTTTGTTGCCGTTAGATTCAGAGATTGAAAGGACCCTTGCCGCTCTGAGGCGAGAAGCTCGTGATCGCTTTCGCGAACTCCCTTTTGATCAAGAAGAACCTGCAACAGAGATGGCTAACAACGCGAACCGCACTCTTAAGGAGCTTTCTGCTCCTGATCTGGTACAGCAACCCTTGGCGATCCAATTCCCTGCGCTTGCAGAAGGAGTTAACTTTGAGCTGAAGTCTGGGGTAGTTCATCTTCTACCCAAATTCCATGGGTTGAGTGGGGAGGACCCCCACAAGCATCTATCTGAATTCCATAGGGTGGTTGTTGGGATGAAACCAGAGAACGTAACTGCAGAGCAAATCAAGCTGAGAGCTTTTCCCTTCTCTTTGAAGGATGAGGCAAATGAATGGTTCTTCTATCTACCACCTGACTCTATTTCTACTTGGGCTGAGATGAAGAGAGTCTTCCTAGAGATGTACTTCCCTGCAATAAAGCTCAATGCTTTGAAAAGGTCAATCAGCAGCATTGAGCAGTACGCAACAGAGTCGATACATGAGTACTTTGAGCGCTTCAAGAAACTCTGCGCCAGCTGCCCATGCCATGGGTACTCTCAAAAGGATCTGGTTCTCTTTCTCTTTAATGGGTTGACTGATATAGAGTGCAAAACAGTGAATTCTGCTTGTGGAGGAAACATGCTGAACAAGACGCCTGCCGCAGCTTGGGATGTGTTTAAGGAGCTATCTGAGGGCTCCAGACAGTTCAACAAGAGCCCTCGTGCTAGGGGTGTACTCGCTGTTGACGCTCCTGTGGCTGCACTTCAGACTGATATGGCAGAGGTAAAGGAGATGATGAAACAATTGGTCATTGATAGAACTCCTCAACAACTGAAGGCCTGTGGTCTCTGCAGTCAATACACTCATCCTATGGACATGTGCCCGCTTCTACAAGATCCTAATTTTGATTTGAATGCCATTGGGAATTTCACTCAACAAAGGCCTAGGCAAGTTAACTATGGAAATCCTGGGTATTTCAACAACAACAATTACAACAGAGGCTATCAGCAAGGCTATGGGAACTACCAAGCCTCTTTCAATCAGCAAGGGGGGCAACAGGCAAGGCCTCAACAACAATATGAACCTCGACAGGGAGGTCAGCAGCAATCAAATGAGGATAATGAGGATCCACTACAGAAACTGTCACGATTGGTCATGAGGAATGATAAGCAACAGTCAGAGCGGATGGCAAATCTAGAGAAGCAACAATCCGATCGGATGACAAATCTTGAGAATCAAATGAGTCATCTCATTCAAATATTAAGTGCTAAGGAGGCAAATAGTTCAGGAAAGCTTCCATCACAGACCATCGAGAATCCAACGAAGGAGAATGTCAGTGCTGTAACACTTAGGAGTGGCAAGGAACTGGCTGTCACACCTCAAAAGGATGAGGAGGAAATAATGGACGAAGAGATAGAAATAATAGAAGAAGATGATGGGACGCATACTGTGCGGCGCCCGCAGCAACCTTGCGGCGCCAGCGGCCAATCAATCTTGCTGCGCCCGCAGCACCTTGCGGCGCCCGCCGCCAGTACACCCGCCGCCTCCTCGTTGTCCGGTACGCCTCTTACTCCTTCTTCCCCTCTTCCTCCTTCTCCTCCTTCTCCTCCTTCTTCCTCCTTATCTATGGAAACTCCAAAGCCCATTCCGCCCTTCCCGGAAGCCTTGAAGGATACACGAAGATATGAGAACGACAAGGAAATCTTCGAGACATTCAGTAAGTGTGAGGTAAACATTCCTTTGCTTAATTTAATCAAAAGCATTCCTAGATATGCTAAATTCTTGAAGGAACTTTGCACTATCAAGCGGAACCAGAAGCTAAAATGTAAGCAAAAGGTGAAGGTAAGCGAACATGTCACTGCTGTCTTTCAAAAGCGTATGCCTGAAAAGTGTAGTGATCCTGGTATGTTTGCTATTCCATGTGTGATAGGTGATACTAAATTTGATAAAGCTATGTTAGATTTAGGAGCATCCATTAATGTTTTACCTTCTAATGTTTATCATGCTTTGGGATTGGGACCTCTGAATGATACTAGGGTAGTAATTCAACTTGCTGATCGATCTACTATCTACCCGAAAGGGATTGTTGAGGATGTCTTGGTTATGGTTGACAACTTGATATTCCCTGCTGATTTCTTTGTGATTGACATGGGTCCTGGTAACAATGAAGGCCCTATTCTGTTGGGCAGACCTTTTCTAAAAACTGCTAGGACTAAGATAGATGTCTATTCGGGATCTCTTACTATGGAATTTGATGGTCAAAGAGTTGAATATAATATTTATGATTCCATGAAATTTCCATCTGATGATCCTTCTCTGTGCTTTGTGGATGTTATTGATACTATGGCACAAGATTGCTTTGATTTGGAGTGTGTTGATGAGATGGAAGTTGCTTTACAGGCTCCTATGGATGAAATTGCTAGAGATTATGTATTGTCATCTGATTTGCAGGAGGCTATAGTAGCTTTAGACCATCGATCTCCCACCTATGTGCCACCAAGGGGAGACCGCATCGAGCTGACCATTCCTACTGAAAAGCTTATTCCATCTATTATCCAAGCACCTGATGTTGAATTGAAACAACTTCCTAATCACCTTAAATATGTTTTTCTTGGTGAAAATGATACTCTGCCTGTCATTATTTCTAATAAATTGACCTTTGGACAGGAGGAGCGATTGGTGACTGTTCTCAAGGAAAACAAGGAGGCGTTAGGATGGACAATAGCGGACATTAAGGGCATCAGTCCTACCCTCTGCATGCATAGGATACTATTGGAGGATGATGCCAAGCCATCTAGACAACCTCAGCGGAGACTCAACCCGCCAATGATGGAAGTGGTAAAGAAGGAGGTATTGAAGCTCCTTCAGGCAGGTATGATCTTTCCCATATCTAATAGCAAATGGGTGAGTCCTACTCAGGTTGTCCCTAAGAAGGGAGGTATTACTGTTGTTGAGAATCAGAATGGTGAACTGGTCCCTAGCAGGGTACAAACTGGATGGAGAGTCTGTATTGATTATCGAAAATTGAATGCAGTTACTCGCAAGGACCACTTCCCCCTTCCCTTTATTGATCAAATGCTTGAGCGCCTTGCCGGCCGCTCCTTTTATCGCTTTTTAGATGGCTACTCAGGGTATTTTCAGGTACCAATAGCACCGGAGGATCAAGAAAAAACGACATTTACATGCCCCTTTGGCACTTTTGCATATCGCAGAATGCCTTTTGGGCTATGTAACGCACCTGGGACTTTCCAACGGTGTATGGTAAGCATATTTTCTGAGTATGTTGAGCGTTTTATAGAAGTATTTATGGATGACTTCACTGTGCATGGAGATGATTTTGATACTTGCTTGCATCATTTGTCACTTGTGCTTAGGCGGTGTGTAGACACCAACTTAGTCCTCAATTCTGAAAAGTGTCATTTTATGGTTGAGCAAGGCATTGTTTTGGGTCATATTGTGTCTAGAAGGGGTCTTGAGGTGGATAAGGCTAAGATTGATGTCATTCAGTCTCTACCTTACCCCACTAATGTGCACGAAATTCGCTCCTTTTTGGGCCATGCAGGGTTCTATCGCAGGTTTATTAAGGATTTTTCTAAGATTTCTGCACCTCTTTGTGATTTACTTAAAAAGGAAGTGGCTTTTGAGTTTGATGACAGGTGTAGAGCATCCTTTGATGAGCTTAAAAGTCGCCTGACTAGCGCTCCTATAATTCAAGCACCCATATGGTCTCAACCTTTTGAGATTATGTGTGATGCTAGCGACTATGCTGTGGGGGCTGTTTTGGGACAAAAGGAAGGAATGAGCTCTCATGTCATCTACTACGCCTCCATGACTCTGAATGGAGCACAAAGGAACTACTCAACCACTGAGAAAGAGCTCCTGGCTATGGTCTTTGCACTGGAGAAGTTTCGCTCCTATCTCCTAGGAGCTAAGGTAATTGTCTTCACTGATCACGCTGCTCTTCGATATTTATTGACTAAGAAAGAAGCAAAACCAAGATTGATTCGTTGGATTTTACTTTTGAGTGAATTTGACATTGAAATCAAAGATAAGAAAGGTGCAGAAAACTTAGTAGCGGACCACCTCAGCAGACTTGTCCAAGGAGAGGACAAGCCGGAAGATCAAAGACCCATTCACGGTGAGTTCCCTGATGATACACTATTTTATATCACTCACACCCTCTCTTCGCAGCTGCAAGAAATAACAAAAACGGAGGATGTTGCGCCCGCCGCAACCTTGCGGCGCCCGCGGCTATGCAATCTTGCTGCGCCCGCAGCATTTATGCTGCGCCCGCCGCAAAACAATCAGGCCTCCGTTCAGTCCTTTTCCCTCCCATCCGACGAGGTAAGTCCTGATATTCCTGAATTGTTGATGGGTGTCCATACTCCTCGACCTTGGTTTGCCAATATGGTGAATTTCTTGGTCACGGGAGAATTTCCACCGAAATTCACAAAAGCTCAGAAGGACAAGATTCGACATGACTCTCGCTTCTATGTTTGGGATAACCCCTACCTTTGGAAACATTGTGCTGATCAGGTAATCAGGAGGTGTCTGCCGGAAAATGAGGTACAATCTGTCCTTACTTTTTGTCATGCTCATGAATGTGGAGGCCACTTTGGTCCTCAAAAGACTGCTAGGAAAGTTTAAGAAGCAGGTTTCTTTTGACCTCACTTATTTAGGGATGCTAATGCCTTTTGTAAATCATGCGATAGATGTCAAAGGGTGGGGAACATATCTGCTAGGAATGAAATGCCACAAACAACTGTCATATTTTGTGAAATTTTTTATGTTTGGGGTATCGATTTTATGGGTCCCTTCCCTAGTTCTTTTGGGAATATATATATTTTGCTTGCGGTGGACTATGTTTCCAAGTGGGTGGAGGCAAAGGCCACCAGAACTGATGATTCTAAAGTAGTTGCAGAGTTCCTGAAAGACACCATTTTCGCAAGATTTGGGGTGCCTAAGGCTATAATTAGCGACAGAGGGACACATTTCTGCAACAGGACGATCACTGCCTTGTTAAAGAAGTACCATGTCACACAGAGAGTGTCCACTGCCTATCATCCTCAAACCAATGGTCAAGCGGAAATATCAAATAGAGAGATAAAGACCATTCTGGAGAAAACAGTGGCACCTAACAGGAAGGATTGGAGTCTACGGCTGAATGACGCTCTTTGGGCCTATCGGACGGCCTATAAGACTCCTATTGGTATGTCCCCTTATCGAATTGTCTTTGGAAAGGCATGTCATCTCCCTGTAGAGCTTCAGCATAAGGCGTATTGGGCTGTAAAGAATTGCAATATGAGGTTGGATGAAGTGGGTGAATTCAGAAAGCTTCAACTGCAAGAGCTGGAGGAATTGCGTCTGGATGCTTATGATAATGCAGTGGTCTACAAGGAGAAGACCAAAGCTTGGCATGACAAACACATCCTGCGGAAAGAGCTAACAATAGGAGACAAGGTCCTTCTATACAAATCACGTCTGAAACTCTTCCCTGGAAAGCTTAGATCAAGGTGAGAAGGACCCTACATCATCTCAAGGATTTTCTCTCACGGAGCAATTGAACTCTATGATACCAAATCTAATGACCTCAGGTTAATGGTCATAGAGTTAAGCCATACTTTGAAAACATTCCACATAGTGAAGAGGAGGAGTTGGTGCTTGCTGAACCAACCGACAAGGCCACTCAAGGGCCATCACGTCGAGCCAACGACTTGAAACAAAGGCGCTGCTCGGGAGGCAACCCGAGGTAAGTTCTTCTTTCTTTTTCATTAGTTAATTATTTTAGGATTAGTAACATAGGTAGTTTAAAAAAAAACAAACAAAAAACAAAAAAACGAAGCGTAATGGCCACCTCTCTTGCGGCGGCCGCAGCAACCCATGCGGCGCCCGCCGCAAAGCAAATCCTCAGCACCCCTCTCTGGCGGCGGCCGCGGCAACCCATGCGGTGCCCGCCGCATCTCAGACCCGTGACATTCTTTAAAAAAAAAAGAGAGAGGAGAAAATAAAATTAAACCAGTCACGGGAGAATCTATGTCTGAAAACCCTACCTCCCTTACTCTCATTCCCAGCCGCCCCATTCAAAGAACTCCAAAAACTCCATTGTTGCTCCCTCTTTCAACACCTTCTGACCAACCCGGATCCGACCCCTCCCTGCGCTCCTCGCACCTGCAGCAACCCGGAAATCGAACTCGCGCAGCCCCCTTCTCGCCGGATCTGCGTCACAGAGCTGCTGCGCCTGCCGCTCCTTTGTTGCGCCCGCCGCCGCTGCCCACCGCCAGTCCTGCGCCGAATCTACCACCAAGAGCCCTTAAATTGCTATATTTTCAAAGTTTCCTCCTTCTTTTACAACTCACATGGTATGATTTCTCCCCTATTCTCTCCAAATTTCATATTTTAATATGCTTGAGAATTAGGTAGAGATTTGATATTGAGTTGCTTATTCATTGCTTAAGGGGTGAAATTTGTGCGGGATATTTTTGTTGTTCTTTAAGGGTCGTTATAACCGGTATATATGGGGCTGATTTTTTAGTTGTGAAGTTTGAAGTTGGAACTTTGGTTTGAAAGTGGTAATTTGAGAAATTTGAGTAATTTGGGGTATGATTGTTTATTGGAAAGATATTTGTGTTGGGGTTTTGATTTGAGGTTCATGAGTTACTTGCGGTGTGTTTGTTTTGAGTGTTTTGTTGATTGGTTTGGGTTGTGTTGACGGTTTGTTGTTGAATTCTGGATCTGTTGGGGTTGTTGATATCTACTGCTGATATCTGATAAAGATGGTGCGCCGCTTGAGGAATGCGTCTGATGAACAGAGGAAGTTCTTTAAAAGCTTCGATCTAAAACGATTCTTTCAGACGAAGTTTTTCCATGTTCCGACCTTACAGACATTGGGCATGTTAGATGTTACAAGGCGGATGCTTAACCATGGCAGTTTGGGGGGATTCATAGACCGCAGTGCCCCTACGTATCCTGAGCTGGCATGGGAGTTTCTAGCTACGTTGCAGTAGGTGGATAACTCGAGGATTATGTTCACTTTGTTGGATCAGCCTCACGTTTGCACACATGACGAGCTAAGACAGATTTTTGGGATCTCTCGGGCGCCCACCCCAGATTGGTATTTCATGGAAACAAAGCAGCAACGCCATGATGTATGGTTCAAAGCGACTGGAACTGAATTTGACAGCCACAAGGGAGAGTATAACTACAATTTCGTCCACCCTTGCCTCCGTCTAGTTCACAAAGTCTTGGCCATGTCTTTCAGCGGCCAAGGCGACGTGAACAAAGTGCCTGCTGGTGATCTAGCTTGGTTGTGGAGCTTTGCTCCCCAGTCCCGTGGTACGCCGGACTGGGTTGAGATCTTTGTAGAGAGCTGCGTGAAGATTCAAGGGAAGAAATCAGCCCCATATCAACAAATTTCGGTTTATGTATGTTGTAATTATATGAGTCCTTCTTATCTTCATAATAAATCGATTGATATGCTAAAAGATCATATCTATACATTTTTTGAGGAAGATTGGTTTGGGAGGTATGATTAGCCTCATCGCCTACCAGTTTCTACAGCCTGAACAGTGCGGTGCACCCATGTCTGGTGGGTACACCTATACAATAGAGCAGCTGAGGAGGGCTTTCGTGCTTGAGGGCTCTGATGTGGCAGGCTGGTTTTGGAAATCGGGGAAGCGTGGGGAGAACCAACTACGCCTTCCTAGGCCCTTACCTTATGGGCCTTCCAACAACACCCTATACATCGCAGCTGACCAGGCGCAGGCAGAGGATGATGAGGACGACGCTGAGGAGACTGCCCCTGCACAGACGGACTATCATATGGGGGATGCGCAGCACGCTGCTGGCCCTTCTTCAGGGCCTCGCTTCTCTTCTGCTGGGGACGACCCCTTGCGGGACTATTTGAGCACTGAGTTCCACCGTATGTCCTTACGCCAGGATGCCTTTGAGTTCACCCTCAACGACATCGGTCGCACTGTGCGGGAGACGGACTACAACGTGGAAGCGATGCGGAGTGAGACGAGCTACCATTTGGAGGAGATGCGGAGAGAGCAGACTTACTACTTCCGCCAGCAATACCCTCACATCCCGCCGTACCAGTCGCCGCCATACCAGCCGCCGCCTCGGTGAGTGGTTAGTCCTACCTCCTTCACCCTGTTTTTTTATGTTTATTTTGGTTGTCTGTACTGTTTCATTGAGGACACTGAAAATTTTAAGTGTGGGGGAGGAGATTTATATGTACATTATGTCAATTCTGTCATTTCTGTCATTTCTAGGACCATGTTTAATTTCTGCACAACATGTTAAGTTCTGTAACAATTAGTTTATTTCATTTCTGTTAAGTTTAATTTTTGTCTTTTATTTATTTAATTTTTCTGTTAACTCAAACCAATCAGAAAAATTAAATAAATAAAAGACAAAAATTAAACTTAACAGAAATGAAATAAACTAATTATTACAGAACTTAACATGTTGTGCAGAAATTAAACATGGTCCTAGAAATGACAGAAATGACAGAATTGACATGATGTACATATAAATCTCCTCCCCCACACTTAAAATTTTCAGTGTCCTCACTGAAACAGTACAGACAATCAAAATAAACATAAAAAAACAGGGTGAAGGAGGTAGGACTAACCACTCACCGAGGCGGCGGCTGGTATGGCGGCGACTGGTACGGCAGGATGTGAGGGTATTGCTGGCGGAAGTACTAAGTCTGCTCTCTCCGCATCTCCTCCAAATGGTAGCTCGTCTCACTCCGCAACGCTTCCACGTTGTAGTCCGTCTCCCGCACAGTGCGACCGATGTCGTTGAGGGTGAACTCAAAGGCATCCTGGAGTAAGGACATACGGTGGAACTCAGTGCTCAAATAGTCCCGCAAGGGGTCGTCCCCAGCAGAAGAGAAGCGAGGCCCTGAAGAAGGGCCAGCAGCGTGCTGCGCATCCCCCATATGATAGTCCGTCTGTGCAGGGGCAGTCTCCTCAGCGTCGTCCTCATCATCCTCATCATTATCCTCTGCCTGCGCCTGGTCAGCTGCGATGTATAGGGTGTTGTTGGAAGGCCCATAAGGTAAGGGCCTAGGAAGGCGTAGTTGGTTCTCCCCACGCTTCCCCGATTTCCAAAACCAGCCTGCCACATCAGAGCCCTCAAGCACGAAAGCCCTCCTCAGCTGCTCTGTTGTATAGGTGTACCCACCAGACATGGGTGCACCGCACTGTTCAAGCTGTAGAAACTGGTAGGCGATGAGGCTAATCATACCTCCCAAACCAATCTTCCCTGATTTCTTCCCTTGAATCTTCACGCAGCTCTCTACAAAGATCTCAACCCAGTCCAGCGTACCACGGGACTGGGGAGCAAAGCTCCACAACCAAGCTAGATCACCAGCAGGCACTTTGTTCACGTCGCCTTAGCCGCTGAAAGACATGGCCAAGACTTTGTGAACTAGACGGAGGCAAGGGTGGACGAAATTGTAGTTATACTCTCCCTTATGGCTGTCAAATTCAGTTCCAGTCGCTTTGAACCATACATCATGGCGTTGCTGCTCTGTTGCCATTAAATACCAATCTGGGGTGGGCGCCCGAGAGATCCCAAAAATCTGTCTTAGCTCGTCATGTGTGCAAACGTGAGGCTGATCCAACAAAGTGAACATAATCCTCGAGTTATCCACCTACTGCAACGTAGCTAGAAACTCCCATGCCAGCTCAGGATACGTAGGGGCACTGCGGTCTATAAATCCCCCCAAACCGCCATGGCTAAGCATCCGCCTTGTAACATCTAACATGCCCAATGTCTGTAAGGTCGGAACATGGAAAAACTTTGTCTGAACGAATCGTTTTGGATCGAAGCTTTTAAAGAACTTCCTCTGTTCATCAGACGCATTCCTCAAGCGGCGCACCATCTTTATCAGATCTCAGCAGTAGATATCAACAACCCCAACAGATCCAGAATTCAACAACAAACCGTCAACACAACCCAAACCAATCAACAAAACACTCAAAACAAACACACCGCAAGTAACTCATGAACCTCAAATCAATACCCCAACACAAATATCTTTCCAATAAACAATCATACCCCAAATTACTCAAATTACCACTTTCAAACTAAAGTTCCAACTTCAAACTTCACAACTCAAAAATCAGCCCCATATATACCGGTTATAACGACCCTTAAAGAACAACAAAAATATCCCGCACAAATTTCACCCCTTAAGCAATGAATAAGCAACTCAATATCAAATCTCTACCTAATTCTCAAGCATATTAAAATCTGAAATTTGGAGAGAATACGGGAGAAATCATACCATGTGAGTTGTTAAAGAAGGAGGAAACTTTGAAAATATAGCAATTTAAGGGCTCTTGGTGGTAGATCCGGCGCAGGACTGGCGGTGGGCAGCGGCGGTGTGCTGCGCCCGCAGCATTGGCCGTCAGCGTTTATACACGGCGTTTTGAGGAATTAAAAAACCCTAGATCTATTTGTTTATTTTGGGGCCGACTTTGGATGTTTAATAAGGCCAAGTTTTATGTTATTTTGACTACTTCGATTCTATTATTCTATTCATCAGACACTTTAGAGATTTTGAGCGATGTCTTCCATGAGGAACTAAACTCATCTATTCTGGCTGCAATTTGAAGCTTTATTTGGATTGATTGTGAGTTTCTAATTGTCGTTCCTTGTTTCCTATATTTGAATGCTTCAACTTCTTTGTGCTTGATTGTTTATTGTTTTGTTCTATCATGTCTGGCCAACTTGTTAGATCAATTCAATCGCTAAGGTTTTGTAGATTCCTGGTTGTGAACCTTAACCTAAGTGGCAAACTTGTTCCTTTAGGGCTGGTTGAACTAATTGAATGAGTAGGAAGTTGAATGTGTTGTTAAATCCCTCTTTAGGGACTGCAAATACCTTCGCTAATCTCTGAAATTAAAGCTATCAATTGGGTTAAATCCTTCTTTAGGGACTGTTCGATTGATAAGGGTTGCTAAGACTGGTTGGACTAGTAACTATATTAGGTCAGGACAAGGGCATTCATAGGAAACTTAATAGGACGAGAAGAAGTTACAAGGATCGCTTCAATCCAATAAAGTGGAAAATTGTAGGTAGAATTGCTTCTCCAAATTGTCTAAAACAAATTCCTTTACTTTGCTTTCTTCAATCCGCTTTGATAAAAGGCGGATATTTTACACTCTCAAAACCCCCCTTTTGGTTACTTGATTGGTATCTTAATCACACTTGAATAGTAAATTTCCCTGTG
Source organism: Persicaria maculosa (assembly GCA_963922045.1). Taxonomy (NCBI): domain Eukaryota; kingdom Viridiplantae; phylum Streptophyta; class Magnoliopsida; order Caryophyllales; family Polygonaceae; genus Persicaria; species Persicaria maculosa. The sequence continues at coordinate 69,102,121 of OY998259.1, read as the reverse complement.
GGATCGACCTCTTGCTTATTGCTATACTAGTTATAGGTTTGAGATTTACTTTGACGGATCAACGACAGGTTCTCCCTCCGTCAGCTACAGACCATATGCTATATGATTCTGCCTTGTTAGATCATAAAAGGAAATTGCTAGCTCCTATTAGAATTGCCTTGCCTGATGATTTTGTAGTTCATGTGGATACTGTTGGGACAGTCAACTTCACTGATGGTCTTGTTCTGAAAAATGTTCTTCTTGTTCCATCTTTTAAGCACAACTTGTTGTCTGTTGGGAGATTGGTAGAAGATAGTGGTTTGATGGCTATGTTTACAGCTGATCAATGTGCTTTTCAGGTCTTTTCCACTAAAAGGATCGTGGGAAGAGGACAAAGAAACAATGGTCTATACATAATTCAAACAGCTTTTGCAGGAGAGGAAAGAGGATTTCCTACAAGATCTTCTGATGGGACCAGCTTTGGTGTAGAAACAACTACTGCTTGTAATTCTCACAATAATAATAATGTTGCTATGATACATGCTCGGCTTGGGCATAGTTCCTTGTCCAAAATTAGACATCTTGATGAATTCAAACACTTGTGTACAAGTGATTTCACATGTGACAGTTGTATTTTGGCTAAACATCACAAATCTCAATTTGAGAGAAGCTCTTCTATTGCTTCATGTGCTTTTGAATTGGTCCATCTTTATGTGTGGGGACCTTATAAAACCTCTTCATTGGAAAGGGCTAGGTATTTCTTGACAGTTTTGGATGATTATAGCAGGTTTGTGTGGACCTATCTGTTTGCCAGTAAGCTACAGATGTGTGGGATCATCAAGCACTTTTTGGCATATGTTCAGAATCAGTTTGGTACAACTGTAAAAGCTATAAGGAGTGATAATAGATCTGAATTTGTTCAAAGATCATGTAGCACCATGTTTGCAGATAAGGGAATCATACATTAGAGGAGTGTACCTGGTGTTCCTCAACAAAATGGCCGTGTTGAGAGGAAGCATCGGCACCTTATTGAGACTGCAAGAGCTCTAAGGATCCATGTCAATCTCCTTATTCAATTTTGGGGTGATTGTGTGACAGCGGCCACAAAATTGATTGATTTACTCCCAAGTTCTGTGTTGAATTGGAGTGTTCCTTTTGAGGTTTTATTTCAGAAACCTGCAGATTATAGTGGTCTCAAGGTCATAGGGTGTCTGTGTTTTGCTAAGACACGTGATCCCCACAAAGACAAATTTGCTCCTCGGTCTAATAAATGCATTTTCTTAGGCTATCCTGGTCACATGAAAGGCTATAAAGTTCTAGAGTTGGGGACCAACAAAGTGTTTTTTAGTCGAGATGTCATTTTCAGAGAGGATGTTTTTCCTTATTCTGATAAGGAGATGCCTTCACGACCTCCCACACATGGCTTACCTCTGGTTAATCCTTCCTCAGATGATGTTTTGGACCAAGTTGGAAGTGGTCCCAATTTTTCTTCTAGTGTGGAAGACAATCCCTATCAAGGGTTGGTGGAGGACACTTCATCATCTGCTGCATCAACTCCTGTGATCCCTATCACCATTCCTGGCCGTCCTGCTATTCCTAGTGTGTTACCTGAACCACGTCGGTCTCAAAGGGTGAGACAGCACCCCACTACTTTAGCTGATTTCCATTGTCCCACACTATCAGACATTAGCCAGTCTGTTTCCTTCATGATCAAGTCCTTGCTGGATTTATCTGAATACTCATCTGATTATGTGGCTTCTTTGCACAATGTCCTTGCTGTTAGAGAGCCTTCATCTTTCAAGGAGGCAGTTAAGGATCCTCGCTGGGTTGAAGCAATGCAGAAGGAAGTTGATGCTCTTGAGAGTAATGGCACATGGATCATTACAGATCTTCCACATGACAAGAAGGCAGTGGGGTCTAAATGGATATTCAAAGTTAAATTCAAATCAGATGGTCCAGTGGAAAGATTCAAAGCCAGATTAGTCGCTAAAGGTTTCACACAGGTCAAAGATAAGGACTACAAGTTAACCTTCTCTTCAGTGGCTAAGCTCACTGCTGTTCGACTGATCATTGCTCTAGCTACTGCAAGGGTGTAGAATGTTCATCAACTGGACATTAACAATGCATTTCTTCATGGTTTTTTGGATGAAGATGTCTATATGAAACCTCCTGAAGGATTTTTCAAGGGATCTCCTGGGTAGGTTTGCAAGTTGCAGAGAAGTCTTTATGGATTGAAGCAAGCTTCTCGACAATGGAATATTGAGCTGTCTAGATTTCTAATCAAGCTGGGTTACAAACAATCCAAACTGGATTATTCTCTCTTTATCAGAAATCACAATGGCAAGCAGGCAATTGCAGTGGTTTATGTTGATGATCTGCTGATCACAGGCTCGGATGAGGAGTATATTCAATTCACCAAGCACAGCTTACACAAGGCATTCACCATTAAGGATTTTGGCCTTGTAAGGTACTTTTTAGGCATTGAGGTTGCCAGATCTGTGAAGGGAAGCATCTTGAACCAGAGAAAGTATATTTCTGATATCCTACAAGATACCAACATGGTCAATTGCAAGCCAGCTTTGTTTCCCCTACCAAGAGGGCTTCATCTGTCAACAGATGAAGGTGATGTTTTGCACAAACCTGAGGAGTATAGACGATTGATTGGGCGCCTCCTATACCTCAATCTTACTCGTCCTGACATCTCTTATGTTGTCCAGCACCTCAGCCAATTTGTGGGCTCTCCCCGGCTCCCTCACTATCAAGCTGCCATCCATGTGGTTCGTTACTTGAAAGCCACTATCAACTAGGGCCTCTTCTATCCTGCATATGATGATCTGTCTGTTTCGGCCTTCATTGATGCTGATTGGGCTGCCTGCAGGTTTTCCTCTCGGTCCCTATCTAGTTACTGTGTCTTCATGGGCAATTCCTTGGTATCATGGAAGACTAAGAAACTGAAGACAGTTTCAAAGTCGTCTAACGAATCTGAGTATAGGTGCATGTCTCAAGCTGCAAGTGAGATTGTGTGGATTCATGGCATCTTAAGTGACCTTTCTGTCCCAGTTTAGACCCCAATTACCCTTCATTGTGATAACAAGGCGGCACAACACATTGCTGCTCATCCAGTTTTCCATGAGCACACCAAACACTTGAACATTGACTGTCATTATGTCCGGGAACGCATTGAAGAGGGTCTAATTCGAACAGCTCATGTTCAGTCTCACCTCCAACTAGCTGATGTTTTAACAAAACCCCTAGGTGAGGGTTCAGCACCGGATATTATCATTCAAGTTAGGACTTGTTGATGCTACCCCAAGTCCAACTTGAGAGGGGGGTATGAGTGAGGTTACTCGAGATCGACAAGCAGAGCATATGAGTGGTCGAGATCGAGTTCTGGGCTTGAGCTGTTAGATAGTTCAATTTGGCGGGAAAGAGTGGGACACGTGTATGGCTGTGAGTGTTTTGGTTGTTACCAAAAGGGGCTATAAGTAGGTTGTTAGAGCCCTCATTGTAGACTGATTTTCCTCAATCTTCATACACAAAAACGTCATCTTTCACATGGTTTCGTTCTTGATTTTGCTCTCATTTTGATTCATGTTCGTTCATACCCTCCCTTCATAGACCTGTGATGAAAAATCGAAAACGAATTCAAGAAATTCTTCAAAAAAATATACATTTGATGAGAACGATGTACGACTACTTAACTAGATTTCCAAGATTTGTAAGGTAATGTAGCCATGTAGGCAGGGTCGTACCTGAGATTGAAATGGCCCGAGGCGAGAAACGAAAATGGGCCCTCTTCATTGACCCCTTCATCAATAGTTTGATTAGTAGTGAAATACCTCTTGATATACTTTGAGATTGTTTGAGTTAATGCCTCTCGTGTGCTATCATTAAAGAAGAAAAACATGAAAATATTTTTACATACCTTAATCACAAACCACAACCACCTAAAAAACAACCACAAAGGGAAGGTACAATAGCAGATACAATATAGCCAATAGCAGATACAATATAGCAGATATAGCAGATACACGTTCAAACCATTATAATGCAATCAACAGAACAATATAGCAGACATTAGTAGCTACAACAATTTTCTATCTAGTTGTTGCCTTTGTAACCATTATAAATGTCAGCAATTGCAATATAGTAGATACACGTTCAAACCATTCAACTCTACACTCTACACTTGACACCGATGCCAGATAAGTTTAATAATGCAATCAACAGAACAAACTCAATCTCAAATCCACACTATCTAATCTAAATCGATTTTAATCCCAACCAATTCAACTTAAAAACAATCAAATTAAAAGTTATGGAACAAAAACTAACCTTGAACTCTTGAAGAATGAAGGTCTAGATTGTAGGAGAAGAAGAGGTCGACGACTTTTGCGGCCTGCGGGAGACGGTGCGGGGTGTTCGCCGACTGCCGAGGGGCTAGGTGTTGTGCGCCGGTGCCAAGGTTAGTCGAAGGTGGAGCTTACGGTGGCGGGTCACTGGCTCAGGGACTCCCGGATTCGGATTTCTCCTTTTCTGCTTTGTCGTTTGCCGTCTAAAATAAAGCAGGTTGGAGTGCTGGGTGAGATCAAGTAGGGTTTTGATTTGTAAAAAAAAACAAAAACAAAAAAAAAGACGCTAAATGGTGTTGGGGTTTGGATTCGAACCCATAATTAAATGTCTTATGTCTCACTACCACCGAGCCAATTCACCTTTTGGTTTCATAACCAACTTTGCTTCTATTTATTATACATATACCTGATATATATTATGGGCCCCCAGACTGATTGGGCCCGAGGCGAGCGCCTGTTGGGCCTCGCCTCAGGTCCAGTCCTGCATGTAGGTAGGAACAAGCAACTACAGCAAATTCGGTTTGTGATAGGCCTTTCAATCGACATAGACTAAGGAGTTATATTTATGCTAGTTTTCAAGGACCATTAGACAGATGATACTTTTCAAGTAAGTTGTTTATGCTAGTTTGGCATTGTAAGATTTGTTTGGTACTTTATGTGTAAGCTCTAAAGTTATTATGATGTATATCATGAGAATGATGAAAATGTTTTTTTCCTTATTGACTATTGCTAATTTAATCATTAGATTCGAACCATTTTACTTTTAGCACATGGCCCTTCGGAACATTGGCACGATCCGCGAGTATGCATGATCTAATACCCATGGTTACCTCACCAAAATTTCTTAATGATTTATTTAATATTATGTTTGGCAAACCAGCTAACTTTTTTTTTCTAGCTTTTGACTTTGATATTATATAATTTTAAATGAAAAAATATCAAATTTTAATGTAATTAACCTTTTTGAAATATGAGTTTTTCAACGGTTACTCAATTTTTTGGATCTTTTGATTTTCTATTCACAATTTATTTTTTTATGACGAGGAACACACCTTTGGTGATAAACCCCGAGCACGTGACCCAGCCGGCTAGAGCCACGTATCAGGTAAATCGGTTTGCACCGACCGGCTCAACCCACTGGTAGGGAACAAGGTAAACCTTGGATTTTCACCCGTCATTAGTCCGATCCTTTGTAGGAACTACCCGTAATAACGAACTTGCAAAATAGATCTATTTATCATAAAGAGATTCGTTGTTCCTGACCCTGCTTCACCTTAATTGTTATTTGAACAAGTAAAAGTTATGTCTTGGTCGAACCCGGGACCTCCTTACCCCTCCCCTTGCTCTTTACCATTGGGCCACCCTGACTGGGGCTCTATTCAATCAATCCCCATTTTAAATAGAATTCAATCATCCCTTGTTCAAATCCCATTAGGCACATGTTTACGACCACACTTGAACATGATCTATTCACAAATTTCCGTCAACTATTCTAACAGCTAGGTTTGGCAAACATCATAATAGCTTATTAACATATTTAACACAAATAATCCATCAGCTTCAGCCACCCAAATAGTTTCAGCTACCCTTATCCGCTACCTTTTTACCAAGCACAAGCCATTCTTAGTGGGGAGAGGGGATTTCAACTTATGTACAAATATATACCAAAGAAAAAGCATTTGCCCGCTTCTCTTGGAAGGAAAGTCCAAGTTCTAAACTGAATAAGCAAATAATCATTTCATAAATGACGACCTAATGAGGGAGGGCGAGATGCACGTTGCTTCCACAGCTAGTGTCTTCACAATCCCGTGGCACGGATCACCTCCAAATTTAGCATTAGAGACTGCAACTGAGCAGCTTACCCTCCCTTCACAAGCCTGTGATGAAAAATCGAAAACGAATTAAAGAAATTCTTCAAGAAAATATACATTTGATGAGAACGATGTACGACTACTTAACTAGATTTCCAAGAGTTGTAAGGTAATGTAGGTAGGAACAAGCAACTACAGCAAATTCGGTTTGTGATAGGCCTTTCAATCAACATACACTAAGGGGTTATATTTAGGCATGTCACTCTACATTCCGGGTTCCAGTCAATATGAGATTTGCATAAGGTATGATGCTTGTTACCTGAGAAACTATGTCGAATGAATTTGGTGCATGGCAGTTGCCCTTAGAATATCGTTGACAAGCCCCTTTTGGGGTTCCATAGCTCGCAAACTGTAAGGAGATAACAAGGCCCTTTTCACACAGCAGCTGTAATTCTGGTGTCGTGTCATTTATTACTGGTCTTCTAGCTGTAGGCTCAGGGTTAGACCACTTTGATAGAGGTGGATGATTTGTCTCTAAGATGTGACCACATATAGTCTTGGCAGAGACTGTTCCTACTGAAATCTCAAATGGGTTTCCTCCTATTTCCTCAAATATGACCAATAGATTCTGTGTTGGGTGCAACCATGATCGTGGTATGTGGTACCTGCAAATAGACAACTGACATGATTAAGAGAAATTAATGTAAAAAGAAAGGACAGGCTCGATGGACACCATAAAAAACAGGCAACTGAATGGTTCATGTGTACTAGGTGTTTACTACCATACGAATAGACATGTACCATATCTGGGTGGGCTTTCCGCAATTAGTTCTGCACTTGTTTGAGTCATATGGACCTCGATAGTCGCAAGTTTTTTGGCACCCATCTTTCTTGGCTAGCCGCGTCCAGTATCTACCTATATGGTGCCCATTAACCCAGATCTGACCTTTTCCCATACTTCGTAAATCAAGCACAACCGGATCTAGCCCCTCAGGAGCATCAATATAAGTCTGCATGAAGTGATATCGATGAAAATTAGGGATGTACAAAAGTGAATTGAATAATGTTTACAATTACAAATGGATGATGTGTGTAACAACATTTGAATCTTTATGTCTAGAAACTATTTTCTCCTTAAACCATTTTCTTGATGAGTGACTTACATTATGCCGTAGGTATGTGAAGTTATTTATGCCAGGCGTTATGCCATTAAAAAGATATAGGTGAAAAGCCGAAAAGGTCACTTGCGCGACACTAATAACAGGATATCAGGGCCTGAACTACTCCCATCACACTCTTCATCGTGCCTAACATAGCGATTTCCAAAAAGGAGAAATCAAGATCTGAGCAATTAGATTGTCAAAAAAGCTACCCTAACATGGAAGAGACAATAAAGCATGGGTTTATCATATCTAGTCAATCAAAATGTTTTCTTCATCCGGAGTATAAGAGAAAGAAAAATGCTGCTCCCAATGCTTTCCTAGTTAAGAGTAAAAAAAAAAATGGTGCAGAATATGCAGCAGTTAGTTTACTTTGGAGCGAATCTTACATTGTACCAGCTTAAGCCAGATGGGACTTTGTCCAGGGTCAACTTGGTCCAATCCGCCTGGTCCTTCCCCTCTACACTATATATTTTTTGGAATTCTCCCTTCAACCCAACCTGCCAAACCAGAAGAACAGCCACAACGACAAATCAAACAAAAGTTCCACTTTCTCACCATGAAATGCTATAAATTATTTTTCATCAGTTAAAAAACAGAGGAGGAATCATCCATGTTTAAAAAGGTCTTCATGTTGGCAAACAAAGTTTATATTTAAGTAAACATCACAAATTTATCCTTTTGTCTTTAGTACGAGAGCCATTGTACATGAATCCAAGAGACTGTATATGGTGTCAAAAAAGAAAGTGAATAGCTCATTAAGGGAAACACAATAAATTACATTATTGTATTCAACCACTTTTGTAGGATGGCAACATAAGAAGTCATAGTTCTATTGTTTTCATCTTCAACGGCTACCTTAATAAAAAGAGCAAAGTTAACTGACCTGATGTGTCCATGACAATCCTGAGAGATCAATCGTCCAATCTTTTGATCCTGTAAGCTTAATCTCTCCCTTAAAACCGCCCCCATCTTTCTCAAGGAATGCTCCGTAATTCTGAGGAAAATATCAGGGCCAAGATGGTGAAAGGGTCATAGATCAATATAAACAAGGGTAATAGACAAACTGTTATCCTGTACAGTGATCTAAATTTCAAATAACTCTTCCTAAGCTGATAATTATTTCAAATAAATGTACATTGTTTTTCTTTTGACCCCAAGGAGGGTTAATTCTGCAGGTAATCTGCCACATATATGAAGCGTATAGGTACACAAAAAGATGAGATGTATTGATCATGAGCATGAAGCCATTTACATCAAAACTCAAAAAACTGATTTGTATCCTCGAGGCACTCTTGAAATTTCAGCCTTGTATACTTTCTATTGGCAAACTATGAGTAACATACTTTTTTTTTAGTTGTATTCCAAAGGGAGAAAATCCCGTATTAATAATTTAATATAGGAAAGAGAAGCTAAAATAACAAAATGACTATCATAAAGGAGCCTAGGAAATATACACCAACAGCTAGAAAATTAAACCTAAAACAACAGCTCCTAACACAATAAATACAACACCCAACTAACTAGTGACATAATATTAAAACCAATTTTTCCAACACCACCACCCCCCCCCCCCCCCCCAAAAAAAATAAAAATAAAAATAAAAATTGGTTTAATTATGAATCCAAGGGTGAGTATTGCATCTTATCCGAAGTTCCTGGTGAAAAATGAAAATAAGCTGGATTCTTTACATCTTTGCCCCACCTCAATAAAACTGATCTGCCCATGTGTGCAGCCAAGGGCAAGGACATGTGACTCGCTTAATTAGAACCTTGCAGGTGATAAGTGACCTTCGCATGGCAAAGCTCCATAAAAATGGCAACTATACAGCATGATAAATGAACGATCTAAATGATGGCCAAAGGTATGGTGAACCATGAATTGTTTACAAAATCCATGTATGAACTTAAAAAATAATACTCTAAGTTCAGGGAAAACAACAAAATAATATGTAAACTCAATCCTCCTTTAAAAAATAAACAAAAGACAAAAGCATAGAATATATCAGACAATAAAAAGCAGGAGTCATGTATCTTACCTGCATACCAATGGTAAGTGACAATAATTGCAACTCATTGTACCCAGGCAACAGCTGAACAGACTGTGTCACCTTCACCCAGTGACCAAATGTGCTACCTGTATTTTCAGGAAAAGGAGAAGGAAAGGGCATAAGAATAAGTAAAATAAGCAACATAGATAAAAAGAACTGAAACAGGGGATCCAGATAGAACTTCTAAAAGAAGGGAAAGTATTGTAAACCAAATTGAACATAAATTGTAGTGTATTCAAGTTTCCCTAGTTAACGGTCAGTAAAAAAGATCTACTACAAGCACATTTTTTACAGGATGTACTGTTTTGCACTTAATAGAATTAAAATCCCTAGAAGTGAAGGAAAAGAACCCATAAACACAACAGGACAGAACACAAACTGCAGCATGCCAAAGAATTCTGAAATAAAAGCAAATACCAGCAAGTTGGCCATTAATAAATAGATGTACTCCATCACGGATGCTACCGATAGTAAGAGTAGCGTTCACCCCGTTCCTCTTCAAAAATGAAATTTCTTCACTGGAAATGTACACTCTGCAAAGAGTTCAGGCATTTAAATGTATGAGAAATCTGCTCCAGAAGAATTTGGTAAACCCATAATAAGCAAATGACTAAACAGCATACTATAGTACTATACAATGTATCAATAGTTGAAAATGATAATTTGAAACCAAACCATAATTATCCTAACTGATAAGCACCACCCATAAGAAGGTGCTGTCACCAACCTGGATATAATAACGCATCTTAATAATTATAATAACCCAAATCAAAATGCTTTTGCGGTTTTGCCTCATGTTTCAATGTAAGGAAAGAAAAAGAAGACCAACATTCTCATTCATCAGTCAATAGAAAAGGTTGAAGTAAAGGTTGAAGTAAAGGAGTAATAGATATCGAATCATCAGAGAATTAGCAGTTCTGTCAGATGAATATAAAGAAATAAAGAATTCATATGCAATCGTGTTTGTGACAAAGAAATAGCCACTAGACAGATGAGTTTTAGGTAAAATAGTCAAGGTAGAAATAAGCTATGAACAGGGATTCACAGAGGATTACTAGAGTTGAATTTCATACAGAAGTAATACGAAAGTATATAGGTTAACAATTCCAAGGTTTATGCAAATCTGCCTCTTATAGTTATAACTAGCAGTAGTTTATTAAGACATACGTGGTGCAATACCATAGATAATCAGAAGTGTCTTTAGTCGCATTTAAATGCTCCATAATGCCTTGAAGAGTGACATTGCTTTGACTCCACACTCCAATAGGCTCATTGACAGTCTCCCAATCTTTCAATACAGAGGATGCATTGTCCGAGGACAACATATTTCGTGGTAGATAAATGGACATAAAATTAGATGCACCAAAATTTATCGCCTTGATGGAAGTCTGTGCTCCAATCTGAACAGGAAAGAACTAGAAACCTCAGAAGAGAATCAGATATTACTAGAAGTAGCATAAGCAGCCATAGATGACTGATGGAGCACTGATCCAAACTAACATAATTTAAAAGTTAAAACTTTCAATTTCTCTAAAGAAAACCAGATTCACTGGTCAAATGTTTCATGTCCGCATTCCAACTGTTTACAGCTAATTTAACCAAGAAAAACAAAATAGATTTCATCTTATGTCCAGATACGTGATTACAATTATAAACACAAAGGAAATGCAAGGTTATAATAGTGTTTGTTCTCAAGCAGTTGTAAGAAAGATGTGGGTAAGCGTGAATACGTCATACATTCAAACTTCTCATCGATAAAAATAAGTACAACCTAACATATTCAGACCTTTGCTGTGTTGAATGCCAAGGTCCGGCAATCTGGCAAAATACTAACAGACCATGGGGGCAAGGAATAATCTTGACCCCAGAATCTCACTGTTGCAGCCTTCTTTTCATCTATATTTGCTAGGAAAGCTGAACATATATTTGCATTCTTAGAATGAATTGAACCAAAACCTCTACCATCAACTTCTCCTTGGTAAACATGCGCCTGAACAAAGCAAAGAAGAAGACACAAGACATTCAAGTTAGTATGAATCAACATAGATGGGCATAAGTTAATTTTTTCCATCGCTTTGAGCCTTTGATGATACCTCCACGAACATGAACAAGACCACTATATATAGACTAAAACCTAACATGCAGCAAAAAGGCATTAATTGATTTATTTCCAATGCTTTGATGATATCTCCAAATAGAACAAAAACACCCCTTCATAAATTTCATATAGACAAAGTTCCAAACCTTGCATGCAGCATAAGTGAGAACAAACTAAAATATGTTACTTAGGATATGGTCAGTGCAGACATATTTATCCTTAAATCAGGTGATTATGCAAGCACACAAGGCCAAAAAATTGGTGCAGACCTCCTGCAATGGGCCTAACTTCAGATACTGAGCTGTATCAGCAGCAACGAGGGCAGGTTCACACAACTTGATTGCAGCATGCAGATCTTTCAAGTGACCCCATTTAGGATGGCTCAGCATACCTATTTTAGTAAGTGAGCCACTTAAAAGTAAATCATAATCAGTCACATATAGAGCAGAGATTTCAAATGCAGGTAGATTCCAACCTACCATATTCATTAATGGGTGCATCATAATCATAGCTTGTAATGTAGAAGGGACCTCCTGATGTCCGGCCGAAGTTTGTGCCACCGAAGTACTGCAAGCATGAAGCAAAGCTCCTAAACTTAGACCTCATGGTTTTCATACATGATTGCACTGTAACCTTTCAAGTTGATCAATATGTCCAGCAGTGTCTGCTTTTAATCCAGATGATACAATTACATGAACTCAAAGGAAACATGTCCCAGGCCAATGCTGCTACTATCTTGCCTGTGATTTTTAATGGCCTTCCTCAGATAGGAAGTAAACAAATATTTCAATTCTCTCTAAAGTCAAACAAAATAAATCCACCCAAGTTCACCCCACTCTCCTACTAATGGATTCGTCGGGCACATCTTTAGAAAACGTTTAGTTTGCCACGTAGAAAATGATTTGTCTAATTTATCCATCCTCCAACGAAATGCATCACTGAATAATAGTTAATGTAATCAATCTGCTCACCATATAATAGTTTTGAAAGCTCCCTCCACGTTGGTAAAAACGAGCAACTGCAAATGCAAGATCTTCAACAGGTCTATGAGGTAAGCTTCCACCCCAAGATGCATACCTAGAACAAAAGGAAACATAGTCAATTATGAGGTCGGCCATAATGCCCATACCAGGAATAGAAAGGAATTAGTTTGAGATGCCTAAAGACTGGGAGATTGAGCTAAAGCGTGATGAAAGCTTTAGTTATGGAATGACAAAGCATGACTTCTTACCATCCATCCCAATCTTCAGTCCAAAGAATAGGTTTTTTATTGGAATTTGGCCTAAAACCATCACAGTAATATCCATTGCAAGCATCTATCTGTTGATACAAGAATCACATTCGCACACAAATCAGTAAAAAAAAAAAACACAATATGCAGCAAAGAGACATTGTTTAAAACACTTTTGCTTATGAAACATACAAAGAATAGTTGCCAAATCAGAGAATAAGAAGAAAAAGAAGAGGACTTGCAATATGTTCCGGTGCATCAGTTTGTTTGCACATAACCCAGGGAACTCCAGCATCAAGCCCAAGAGCCATATTAGCAGCCCATTTAACATATTCCTTTCCCCCTTGTCCATAGGCTTTCTCCACATCACCATACTCATTCTCTATCTGAAAAATTGTCCATTAACAGATCCAGCTCTTACAATGAATTATGCAGTGATATAAATAGAGAATGTATGTAGCAATAGCATTAATTGGCAAATTTTATAGAATCTATCAACCAATCCATTTATAATATGACAATTTCCTCCTTTCCTTATATATGAAAACCATGAAGCTGAGCCAAATTGAAGAAACAAAAATAAGATTTAACAAGTTAGAAAGTAGAGCCTTTAGACAACCTGCAACATTATGACTGGACCACCTTGCCAAGAGAAAAGTTCCTCATTCCGCATCAAATCAACAATCTTTTTAACGAATCGTTGCATCTCGTCCTGGTGTCAACAAAAAAAAAACACTATATGATAAACACCTTGGGACAAAACATGCTCAATATTGTCAACTATGGAGAGGCCAACAATTTATGTACCTTAAACGGTGCATTATTGGTCCGAAATTCTATGCCAGGTACATCACGTAGCCATATTGGAAAGCCCCTACATTTTAAACAAGAGATCATAGGAGAAGCATAGTAGTAATAGCAATGTCGAACACGTATCTAATGTCACTACTAGAGAGTAGAGAAGCACATCAAGAACATGCTCAAAACTATCTATACAAGCTGTTACATAATCATCGCAATCCACAACATATATATAGACAAAGGCAATAGATCATGTGTACATAGCCTTTATGGTATATCATGTTAAAACCATTCCGGAATGGCTCACCGGAAAGGACTTGTGGGTAGTACCCATAGGTCCCCGGTTCGAGCCCCGGAATGGCCGCTCTTTATACCAATTCAAGGTATATCATGTTAACAAATTTGGGTCATTGAACTAAAAAGAACAACAATTGAGATTACAAGTAACTTCTGATTATTCAATAGTATTGGGTGATTATTCGTTGAAATGAAATGGGTCATTGAACTAAAAAGAACAACAATTGAGATTAAAAGTAACTTCTGATTATTCAATAGTATTGGGTGATTATTCGTTGAAATGAAATTATTCGGTGATACCCGTAATCATTCATTAGAAAGAATTTACATTTTTTTACACTTTTTTCCAGACGAATAATTACATTATTATAGACAAATAATCACATGAAAACCGATGAATAATCATAGGAAAACAAACGAATAATTGTTGCGTACACGATAATAAGAGTCGTGAACCAACCTCTATGTATATAGATATAAACGCATATATATAAATAGTTTTTCAAGTGTAAGTGTGACGATGCAGAAAAGATAAACGAGAAGAAGGCAAAAGGATTATAAGTGGTTAGCTGGATGCACGCATTAGAAACCAATCTCATCCTCAAAAAGGGGTAGAAGTTTCTGGTCGTTTCTGTATACAATTACATTCTTTTCAAGTATGTAGTAACAAATTAAGGTTCCAAGCTATACAAATCCAACATAAGCTGCAAGTAACACAAATTTAAGAGAGCAATACCCGAAGTTCCACTCGGCACACACATACGGTCCAATACGAAGATGGAGATAGAGTCCACTAGCAGCCACCAACTTCACAAACTTGACAAGATCGTACCTTCCTTCAAAGTTAAACTATACAGTAACATTTATGTTCAGTATCCTGTCAAAGGAGAAACTCATAAGCAGAAGCAATACAAGTGGTTTTCATCAAACAACAGACCTGTCCTCTGACAGGTTCATGCCCATTCCAAAACACGTAAGTTTGAATTACATCGGCACCACCTTCCTTGCTCTTGGCAATCAAATCAGGCCACATCTAGGATAATAAATACAAGATTGACTTATGCAACTCAAATAAACAAAAATTGAGGACCTCAAATCAACACAGATCGGAAGCTAAAGAGTCACGAAATTGGGATTTTTCAATCAAAATTGATTATCAACTGGTAAACCTAGACAACAGAGAAGGCAGGAACAATAACCTCGGGAGAGGCACGGGGGTAGTGGAGGCCAGCGGAGATGAGGATGCGACGGCTGCCATCGATGATGAGAGCGCGATGATCATAGGTGACGTTGAATGGCTTGAAATACTCGCTGGAGATAACATTGCCCATGGATACAAGCGACAGAGCGAGGAAGAGGGGTAGCCATGGGAGAGGGGTTCGAGGAGGAATCACCTTCACCGTCATCGTCCCCCAAAACCCACCAGGTTGACTGGACTGATCAATTATCCAACAAATCAGCTCCAGGTATTAGCAACAAATCAGCTCAATTTGTGGTTTGAGTAGATCCTAATCCAAATCTTCATCTCCGTCTTCAATTAGGTAAAGGCAGAGCCGAGTGCCGGAGTGTACAACAATTTTACATATTTCACTTGGTGCCCTTAGAGTTTTTAAATTTTTCGCCGCATGCTCCGTTAATTTTTTCTTTATAATTAAAAGAAAAGGCACTAGTTTGGGCATCCTGTATGATCGAGGATCGTGGTTGTGTTTGTGGTTTTCGAAGATCTCTCATCTAGGTGGGAGTAACGTCGGTGATCCGCACTTCCGCAGGTTTCGCCCTTTCCGAAGGTGGGTTGTTGTTCTCCACCTTCTGAGCGTTGCGCTTTTCCGTGTCCTCGGCATTCGTGGCTCGCCTTAGATCTTCCTTGTCTCCTCCGCTCGATGATGGATTTTATGGGTAATTTGGGGGTTTCTTTAATTTTGGTTGATTTGTATTATTTAGTTTGTTGTATGTTGACGGTTTGTCCGTCTGCCTATTGAGATGTCTGGTTCTCAAATTCTTGAAATTTTTTTAAAAAAAAAACACTAAAGGCGATCCATGAGAGAATGAGGCGAGGAGAAAGCAGGTCGGTGAGGCTGATGGAGCTGATTGCGAGGCCGATGGTGCAAGATTCCAATGAACCTAAAGATGATGGTTAGAGCATGTGCAATGGTGAACCCCAACCTCGGGCCCTTAACTTACTTTTCTTACCCCACATCAGCTTAAGGGCCTCATTCTAACTTTTTAATTTTTCACCTTCATTTGGGAGTCCGGGTCTTGGGCCCTTAAATTACCTTTTATTATTTTTTCTTTTTATTTACTCAATTCTTTTATAATTAATAATAATAATAAATATTAAGTAATTAATTTATAATAACATAGCATAAAAAAATAATTTTTTAATGTTTAAAAAGGAAAATATGTGTATTATTCAAATGAATTTTTTTCCAACAAACATATGCAAAAGGGGTGTTTATGTGTAGATAAAAATAAATTAAATTCAAAAATAATTTTTTTATTTTTTTTAAACAAATGAAAAACAGCCGAAAATCATTTAGAAGTAAATAAAACATAAGTTCTGCCATGTATCAGTTATGAGCCCTACTTTTTGAGTCTCGTATATAAGAGCCCCAAACAATGGGCCCTTACATTAAATTTTTATTTTTCACCATTTTTTTCCTATGTGGCACCTATAAGAGCCCTAAGGCTCACCATTGCACATGCTCTAAGGTCGACAAAGGGGGCTATGAGTTGAAGGCAGTTGCTTGTAAAGTGGTAAGAGAAAATTTTAGGGTTGAGGTCTTGGCATCTCCCGATATCTATTAATCCAATTTAGGGATTTGTAGATATAAATTGTTGATTTGGGGTTTTGATTTCTAGGTATTGTGTAAAGGACTTTTTAGCTAAGTGTCCATTTTTAACAAGAGATTTTGCAAAATGTCCACTTTTATATTCCCTTTTGCAAAATGTCTTAATATGACACTTTTGCCCCTCCTTCCTATTTTTAATTGATTCCCTTCCTTCCTTCCCATTTTTATTTTGACAATTGGCCGGTCAAAGTCAATGAATTTGATGACACAAAAAAAATTTGGTGACAGTTTTTTTTATTATTATTATTACTAGATTAGTGTCATCATCTTTATAAGTGGTGACACCGGTCAATGACTTTGGTGACACATGTATGATGATAAACAAATTTTTTTGTGACAATTTTTTTTAACGAGATTAGTGTCACCGCCCTATCGTTGTCACCACCACCCCTATCACTGTCACCACCAACCATATTGTTGTCACCACCCTTATTGTTGTCACCACCTCTATCGCTGTCACCGTCCTATCGTTGTCACCACTCTTATCGCTGTCACCACCACCCCTATCGCTGTCACCACCACCCCTATCACTGTCACCACCACCCCTATCATTGTCACCACCACCCATATTGTTGTCACCACCCTTATTGTTGTCACCACCTCTATCGCTGTCGCCACTCCTATCGCTGTCACCACCACTCCTATCGCTGTCACCACCACCCCTATCGTTGTCACCACCACCCCTATCACTGTCACCAGCACCCATATTGTAGTCACCACCCTTATTGCTCTCAGCACCTCTATCGCTGTCACCGCCCTATCGTTGTCACCACTCCTATCGTTGTCACCACCACTTCTATAGCTGTCCCCACCACCCCTATCACTGCCATCGCCACCCCTATCGGTGTCACCACCACCCCTATCACTGTCACCAACACCCATATTGTTGTCACCACCCTTATTGCTGTCACCACCTCTATTGCTGTCACCAACCTATCGTTGTCACCACTCCTATCGCTGTCACCACCACTTCTATAGCTGTCACCACCACCCCTATCGTTGTCACCTAGGCGTGGCCACGGGTCAGACCCGGCGGGTCGACGGGTTCGATCCACCGGTCAAGGGTCGGGGGAAGGTGACCCGAACCCTAACCCGGGATTTCCACGGGTTGGCGGGTTCGGGTCACCCGGCGGGTCATCGGGTTGACGGGTTGACCCGGCGGGTACCCGCCGGGTCGACCCGACGAGTTGGAACCCGGGTTGGACGGGTTTACACTTGTTTCGGACTTCGGAATCTGAATTGTCGGATCGAATTTGTCGAGAAAGGGAATGGGAATTGAACGCCTATGTGTTTGACAAATATCCTTTCGTGTTCACAAATCATAACTTGACTATTTAGTCTTTATGTACAAAATACAATATGTAATATTACATCTTATAATTTTCAAAACTAAAAAGTCTACAACTCATAACTCTATAAGTTTTACAAATTACAAAAAAGTTGTACAATTTTTGTATTAGGGAGTGTTGGGGGGGAGGAAGAAGGGCTTGAATCGGTTTCCCGACTGCCTACGTATCCTCCCGGGGGTGAGGAATCAAAGCCCACGTAGTTCTTTTACATGTATGTTTGAACCCCGGCCCGGTTACCTCCTCTTCTAGTCTTCTTGATCGTCGGATCCTCCACCACCTCCTGAGCCATCTGTGACCGCGCCATCAATGGAGCTCCCAACGGACTCTGTCTCTATTCCGTCATCATCCTCGGAATCAGTCCCCAAGTTGTTCTTCTGCATCCGCATCTCCGCCTTCTTTCAATCTGCAAGGCAAACTTGGGCTTCGAGGTTCTCGGGAAGCAACCTTGATCTCTTCTCCGAAAGAATTTGACCTCCGCAACTGAAAAGCTGCTCGAAGGCTACGGTGGAGCAAGGTGCCCCAAGTATTTGTCGGGCGATTACCTGCAATGTCGGAAATCTTTGTCTTTCGGGACGGCTCCACCACTCAAGGACATCGAAATCTTCCTCTTCATCGCTGAGAAAATCAAAGTTAGTGGACAAATATTCGTCGAGCTCCGAGTGGGGGCTCGACGAAGATCTCGACCTCTTTGACCCAAAGATATCTCGGGCAAGTGCCTTAGTTCTAGCGGTGATGCTGGTTCGTGACCCGCTTGAACTGGAAGGCACGGGAGGACGACCGGAGGGCGCTCTATCGCCCGTCGAATATTCAGTATATAATTGTTCTAACAATCCTCTAACTCTAGCAACAATAATTGTAACATTGCAATCAGGATCATCCACAATTCCTAAAGTCGGATAATAGTTTTCTAAAAACAATTGAACTCCGTTTAATTTATATCTAGGGTCGAAACAACACGCTACGAGGAAAATGTCGGGTATAAATTTGTAATATGCGATCCATTTCTGCCGCATCCCCATAGTTGCTTGGGAAATGGAAGGCGTGTTAACTCCGTCTTGAAGGGATATTGCTACGTTCATTGCAATAAAACAAAAAATGTTTGATGTAGGCATGTAAACGTGGGAAAACGTCCGAGTTGCGTCGTAAAAAACTTTGAAAACCTCCACAACGTCCCGGGCCTGAGTCCACACATCGGCAAATATGTGTGAGTCCGGGATGTGTAGTGTTGCAAAACCGGAAAGAAGTTCCTTGTAAGCGATTGAATCGTAAATCATTGTGTAAGTGGAGTTCCACCAAGTGCAAACGTCCTTGGGGAACGTTTTTGGGCGGTTTTGGTGGCTACGACAATAAGCGCTCCATTGCTGGCGAAGCTGTTTGCTTCGCCAAAGTGCCCGCAAAACAAATCGAATTGGTTCAACAACACCTTGTAAATATAATAAACCATCTTGAACACATAAGTTTAAAATGTGAGGGGCGCAACGGATGTGGAAAAACTTGCCGCCTATCGCAGGCTGACAGTTTTGGATTAAATCGGGGATAGATGCGGTGTTGGCAGAAGCATTGTCAAAACCGATACTAAAAACTCTTTTAGTTAATCTATATTCTTGTAAAACCGTTAAAATGACACCTGCTATGTTTCGTGCCGTGTGTGCTTCGTCGAAAACTCGAAAAGCTAAAACACGTTTGTGCAATTGAAAACGTTGATCAACCCAATGGCAAGTAACACCCATGTATGAGTGATGTTGCCAATGGTCAGTCCAAATGTCACTACAAATCGAAACGTGTAAATCATGGTTTTTTTGAAAATATTCGATTAATTCATTTTTACGGGTGTTATACCATCTAAGTATTTTCCTCTTAACCGTGTTTCGACTAATACCTTGCCATGCAGGTTGAACATTTTGCGTAATAAATTCATTGAAACATAAACGTTGTGAAAAACTATAAGCTAAACCCTCGACAGCTATCATTTCCGCATATTGATCATGACAACTACGATAATCATAAGACCATAAACCAGGGGGTTGAGAGGAAGAAGATGCGTACCCGGTTAGTTGAGTTTGCCCTTTGGCGAGGCCGAGCTTCTCGGGATGCTTCGAACGGATATGGCGACCGTAGTTCCCATATCCGCCTCCCTTCTTGTGCTTGTAGACCGTGGAGCAAAAGTTGCACTTGGCGGCGCAACTCGATTCCTCCCAAGCCGGCTCCCTAGGACCCTTCGTGAACCAATACTTGAAAGTAGCGGCTCGAACTTCCGCCGTAGTAATATGGTCGCCATCGGCCGGAGTTCCTTGGCTCCCTTCGGCTGGGAACCCGGACTTTTGGGTCGGAATCGTCGGAGTTCCGGCTTGGGGGGTGGGGGTCCCATCGGCCTCGAGCTCGGCCTCCTCCTCCTCCTTGATCTCGTCGACGTGGTCGGCGAGTAGAGCATCATCTCGACGACGTCGGGATCCGCTCACCGCCGAGACCGATGCACTTCGACGAAGGCTTGGTGCCGCCGCCGGGTTCGACCCGCCTCCTCCGACACTCGGGGTCGATGAAGATGGGGCTCCACTAACACTCTTGCGACCCCTAGTAACTCGGTTAGTAACTCGGTTGATGAAACCCGACATGTTGAATTGAAGAGACTTAGGAGATTACGAGAGACAAGATCGAGCGATTAGAGAGCGATTAGAGAGATTGAGATGAGATTAGAGGAGATGAGTGAGGTGTGGGTTGGAATTGGGAGGGAAAGGGGCTATTTTATTTATAGAGCCAAACCGAGCCCTTTCCCTCCAATGTAGCCGTTGGGCAACGGTCGACCCGCCGGGTCCAACGTTCGACCCGGCGGGTCCAACGGTCGACATGGCGGGTCGACCGTTTGAAATGTGACCGTTGCCCTCGATTCAAATTTTTTTTTTTTTAATTTGCACTTGGGTGGTGTTTGGCTACTAGTTAACTAGCTTAACTTTTAATTAAATTTATATGTTAAGTTTCCAATATATTTTATGCAGATTTTTATTTTTTGAACTTTTTAAATGTAATATATAATGTTTAGGTAATTTTTTCTAAGTTGTTAGGTAATTAGTAAAAATATTATCTTATAAAACAATATTCTTTGAATCATTCAAACACAAGTTTATTGTAAACCGAAAGACGATTACACGTTTACAAATCACGACTCACATTCACCGATTCACATAACATAACATAATAACATAAAAACGTAAAACATAAACTTACTACATTACTACAATACTCACTACTTATTATTAAGACTTAGGACATAGGAATAATAGACTAGTTTTTACCACCACTCGTTCCACTCGAGCCCGAAGCGCCATCGTTCTTAATCTTCTCGGGGTGCTTGTTGGTGATGTGATACTTCAAAGTACCATGGCCAAGGTTATTCCGCAAGTTTAGGGAGCCAACTCGGCCTGTGCTGTGACCTAGACCCTCTTCACCCTTGTACCTTTTAGCACAATGACGACAAACGGCTACGAATGATCGATCGGCTTGCACATCCGCCTTATCGTAGTGATCTTGAAACAACGCCTCTTTGAGGTTGTCACCGGACATGATTACAACATACGAGCTTCTGAAAATCAAATTGATAGAATGATAGGTGATTGATGGATTGGATGGGATTTGTGATAGGAGGAGTCGGGTATTTATAGCCCCGAGTCTACTAGCCGTTACAACGGCTATATTTTTTAAAAAAAAAACACCTCCGACATGTGGGCCCCACCACCAACGGATATTTTTTTAAAATAGGGCGACCCGGCGGGTCACGGGTCACGGATCTCCCGACCCTAACCCTAACCCGCTACCCGTCCCTACCCGGCAACCCGGACCCGGCGGGTCACGGGTTGACCCGTAACCCGTGGCCACGCCTATTGTCACCACCACCCCTATCGTTGTCACCACCTCTATCGTTGTCACCGCCCTATCGTTGTCACCACTCCTATCGCTGTCACCACCACTCCTATCGCTGTCACCACCACCCCTATCATTGTCACCACCCTTATTAGAGGTGACAATCTTGGTGACACGTGTAATTTTATGAAAAATTAAAAAAATATAGTGTAATCAAATACAATATGACCAAAATAAATAAAAAAGAACACATAATTTCATGAAAAATATAGTGTAATCAAACACAATCTCTACAAAAAATAGTGTAATCAAACACAATATCACCGAAAAATATACATCATGAATTTCCAAGTGTCACCTCTAATTTACAATCCATCTATACAATGAAAGTGACATTAGAAGGATCTATACATCATAAATTTCCAATTCATCTACACAAACAAACAAAACACCTTCTCCATGAGTTGAAATCTTCTATAAGGAGTGGAGCCCAACACTGTCATCAAGAAAGCGTGCTTCCAATGCTCATGGAAAATGGGGATCGTGATCTACAAAACTAAAAAAAGAGCAAATCAAAGCATCACGCAGCTTCTAAACGATGGATATCAATTCAGCAAATAGTGATTCTCTAGGTCAACCCATAGATCACCACCACTACTCAATCTCATGGATAGGGATGACAATTTCACCCGCACCCGAGGGATATCCATCTCACCTGACCCGAAAAAGTGGGTGAAAATCCGAAATTAAGCGGATATTAAATGGGTGATGGGTGAACGGGTGATGGGTCGGGTCAGATTCGGGTGAAGACATTCCCGACCCGTCACCCGACCCATCACCCGACTTATATTATATACTTATATTTTATATGTGAAATTACCAATATACCCCTAAACCCTAATTCAAGATACCTATCAAACGATTAAAATGGAAATATCTTGTCATAAAGTAAGTTATGTAATTTTTATTTAAAGATATGCAATGCAATTGACTCCTAATTAAAATGGAAACGTGAATGCAGTGAGCTCCTAATTAATGTTTATTCGTCGATGTGTTCGACGTATGTTTTTCAATAATTTTTTGATGAATATTTAATGTCTCGTATTTCACCCGAATTATCACCCGATCCACCTGATCACCCGGTGGGTGATCGATGGACGGGGCGGGTGAAATAGTTGGTGGGTGATGGGTCGGGTAGGGTGAAGGGTTTTGGGTGGTGGGTCGGGTGACAGAAGTAGATCATCCATCCATCACCTGACCCATTGTCATCCCTACTCATGCACTTGATCAATTCCTAATCTTATTTGAAAATTCAACCCCAATTTAACTTCAAAATGAAGCTTCTGGTCCCAAATCCCCCACAACTAACCATATTCTAACAAATATTTCTTTCAAAACAAAATTAAAAGAAAAGCGCACCTTCTTCTTCGCTCGGCTGGTACCGAACTGGGAAAGCGCCACCAGCGGCTGGTACGGGACTGGGAAAACCGCTAGAAGAATCTGCGCCTGGCGGCGTCCGAGGACGACAGGTAGTGGCGCCGGGGGCCAGATCTGGCGCCATTGGAGCTCGGATCCGACAGCAGAGGTTGTGCAGCGGTGACTTTCCCGGAGAGGCGGTGAATGAAGCACTCGGCCAGTGGCTCGATTCCTCGTTCAATGCTTGATCTCTCCTCCGTTCGCGCCTGGCAGCGTCCGGCGACGACATGTAGTGGCGCCGGGGGCCAGATCTGGCGCCATTGGAGCTTGGATCCGGCAGTAGAGTATGTGCAGTGGTGACTTTCCCGGAGCGGCGGTGGAAGAAGCGCTCGGCCAGTGGTTCGATTCCTCGTTCAATGCTTCGTCTCTCCTCCGGTGGCCCCAAATTAGGAAGGGAAGGGTTTAATGGAAGCAACACGATCTGACCTATTGCAATTGGGGAGAAAGGGTTGAATTATAAGGCAGGGGCAAAACAGGGTTTTTAAAAAAATTTAGAACATTTAGCAAAAACTGATTTTACGTGGACATTTTGCAAAAAATGGTTAGCAAAATGGACATTTAACCAAATATCTTCTTGTGTAAATTGGGGATTTTGATTTTGGAATTTAAGGATTGCAAGTTGGGGTTTGCAAATTTGGATTTAATGTATCCATATTTAGGGATTCAAACATTGATAAAGAGTTATTACACTTTCTATGGGTTAGTTTAAGAAGAAAATTGTTCGTTTACACTACTTTGCGTGTTCTCCATTTGAGCTTTGTGTACTATCAGTCTATCACCCATAACTCTACTCTTGAATAGAATCAATTTCTCCGGTGCAGATCCCCTATAACACTGGGTGTAACACTCGGTGTTACACTTAAATATTTTGCCCATAAATTCATATTAAATTTTTTATAAAAATGATATTTATATTCTATACACTTATATTAACATATTTATAAAATTTTATTAGGAAAAAATGTTATTAAAAATTATGAATAATTAAAAGATTGATTATTGTGGAAAATATTTTTTTATCTTAATAAAACATATATTTTAATAATAAAAATTTATAAACATGTTAATATAAGTGTATGGAATGTAAATATAATTTTTAAATTTTTTTAGTGTTAATTTATAACCGAAATAATTAAGTGTAACTCCGAGTGTAACACACAAAGTGTTATAGGGGATCCAAATTGCAATTTCTCTGACTCTACAATTGTATAACATGAGAAATTAAAGGCACACTAGTCCACAAATACAAACATGGATTTTATTTAGCCTTTTTACCAATCTGATTCCCTTAGAAGTTGAAGCTTGTTGGTTTTTTTTATATATTATATATATGGTGGTTTGACAGGAAGTAGAAGAAAATGAATATCCAAGTTTTCTTTGCCCCTTCACTTTGCCAAAATGGATATTCAAGTTTTAGGCTTAGTACAACAAAAAGCATAGGAGTACCAATGGAGGATAATTTATTTTTTTTAAGCAAGATAAGAATTAGAAGAGACGTCGGTTGCCCGGCTTCTTTCCTAGCGCGTCCGAGCAGACGAGAACACTGAGTTCTGGATCATCTGCAAAGCTATCATCGGTAGGGGAACAAAAAGCCAGACGAGCAATCCTGTCTGCCACCAATGGAGGAGAAAATAAAACGCTTATTCTGATGATAAGTGTGGCCTTTTTGTCTTAAATTGATGGTGATTTTCTGGTAGCATGAATTATTTGCATCAAATAACCATACGATGAAATGTATGACAGTAAAGTACTACTCGTCATGTTTGATTAAATTATCATTTATTTTCTCATTAATGTTAGTGATTTACTGATTTTATATCAAACTATTTGTGATACGGAGTGCGTAGAATGGTGATTTCTGAACTCACCTTAAAAAAAGTGCAATTATTTATGTTGCAATTTGCATCAACCAACCTTTATAGTAGTCTATTAGCTCAAATGGTAGAGCAATGTGTCATTAATGTATCATGAACATCGATGTGGGTTCAAATCCCACATAGGCTACAAATCATTACTTTCTAAATTAAATTTGGTCGTACACTAAAATTACTTAAATGGAGCTAAGATGTAATCACAGGCCACAACGTATTTAAGGAATCAATAGCAAATGGGTAAATTTAATTGAGATTGTAGGATTTTTTCAGTTGAATGGTTGATTTGGTCTTTCTTTGATTTTGATTGCTTTGTGGCGTATGTTTATTTAGCTTTGCACTAAAACACTTTGTACAAAAGGTGGCAATGTTATATCTGGAAGGATAACATTCAATGACAGTTTTTAGGCTCTTATCAAGAGTGTAAGAACCTTGTACAAAGCACTAAAAACTTTTTATGTGATGAATGTAATGTGCAAAATGTGGCAATGTGCAGTGACCACATTCTCCTTTCGATAAAAATTGTTGGTTATACAAAACCAATAACTATCTATTATAGTACTTTTTCCTCATTTTGATGGAAATTTAATTGTTGCTATAGCCTATGTGGGAGTCGAACTCACATCTTTGTGCATGAACACATCGCTCTACCACTTGAGCTAATAGGCTTTAAAAACACCGAACAAAATTCATCATTTTGCATCTCATAGTATAGACAACTTATTCAAATAGTTAAATAGAAGATTAACATACATACAAGCAGTGGTGCATCCAGAATTTTTGACAGAGGGGGGATGAAAAATACAAAGGGCGATAGATCGATGCAACTTTCCCAAATCCAACAAATCATTCAAACCCAACTCTATCAATATATAAAATTCAACTTAAAACTCCCTACTCCCAATCCACAATTTGATTATCAAATCCATAAATTTACCACAAATTGCTACTTAAATCCACAAATTTATTAGCAAAATTACAAACCCTAATCGAAATTTATCCAAATTGATTATCAAATTCACAAATTTTAATATAAATTGATTCTCATCTCAACTAATTGAACTTAAAAACAATCTAATTAAAATTTAACTTAAATTAATCCTTGTCATATTTTATACTCCTATAGAGATCGAACAAATCCACAAACCACGATTCTAAATCACAAACCACAAATTCACAAATTCATTTCTCACAACCACAATCCCAAACTACAATTTCAAAACACAAACCACAAATTTATATCTCACCAATCATAAACCCTAATTGAAATTTTTCCCCAAATTGATTCTTAAATCCACAAATTCTAATCTAAATAAATTCAGAACTCAACCAATTGATCTTAAAAAGAATCAAATTAAAAGGAAGATGAAGAAAACTAACTAAAAAATATTGAACAATGAACCACTTCGGCTATGCGGACTGTGGAAGACAGCAGCCAAAAAGAGGATTGGTTTGCGGTGGTGCGCGGCGCTGGTGGCAGGGTCGGCGGGAGGTGGACCTGGCGGTGGCGGCTGGCTCGGGGACTCGGGGTTTTCAATTTCGCTCTGTGTGTAGTAAGTTTGTTGTTGCTTCTGTAGTTCTGTTTCGCGTCTGTGTAAAAAAAAAAAAGAGGGTGTCTGATGTCTATTGAAAAAAAAATACAGATACGAAAAAAAGAGGGGCTAATGGGCTTCGAACCTAGGATTAGTCTCCTCGGATAGAAAATATACCCACTTGTTTTTCCGTCACAGGGGGGCTTCAGCCACCCCGAGCCCCCCGTGGACCCGCCACTGCATACAAGTGAAAGTGTAGAGTAAAATAAATAAAACAAAACAAAATGTAAAGATAAGTTCGATATTTGTACTGACATGTGATTGTCCTTTGTATGGCTTCCTCATAGTCATATATGTACTAGGTTGAACCATATTCCTTGCACTAATAAGCTTTCATTCATAGGTTACAAATAAGCAAAACTAAGAAGTCAATAATCATGATTTTTTAATGCATTGCAACTGTAGGATTTTGAGGATAATAAGGAGCTCATATAGTTTGATTACCAAGTCAATCAACAATCAAGAGCTATTTTTCACAGGAGCATATGCAAGAGTCAAAAACATAAAAGGACATCAGTTTAATAAATTAGCATGGGCATGTTAGTTTTTTTTTTTGGAAGTGTTAAATCTATAGAATGTAATACGTAATTAAAAAAGGACAATGCAATGAGCCTTGTCAAAGTAGGTTACCACACACACCTAGCCTACTCAATGTGTCCAACTCCTACAAAAAACATCTCTCTCCAAAAGTATACCTCCCCTACTCTGTACACCTCATTCTCTTACTACTAGTCAGTCTATTTTGTGATACTACTCACCCATCTCCTATCCCTGGATGACCTGTACTTGCATCTCCAGGCAATACGAGATTTACAGTTATGAATTACTCTCTTGTCCCAAACAGAGGGAGTACATGTCTCCCCCCTAAATACTACCTCATTTCTACCCACCCACGTGAAGTAAATAAAAGCACAGAAAACCAGCAGCTTCGCTCGAAACATTGGAGTTCTCTTCACAGCGGAGCTCTCTTGTGCAAACCAGCTCAACCAATCCTCTATCCCACCAAGTCTTCTAGGGAGACCTATCCATGCCCATACAATATCACGAGCATCCCCTATCATTAGGCAGTTAAACCAAAGGTGACTTTCAAACTCCTCTTCGTTCTTACAGAGTGGACAGATACCAGCTTCTGGCCCCTTCCAATGCTTCACTATGCGCTCAGTTTGCAACCTGTTGTGAACAGCAATCCACACCACAAATGACCATTTCCTAGAGTGAGCACCAGACCATAGCATCTCACCCCAGTCAACCAGCGGCCTTCTCCTTCGGAGAATATTGGCATGTTAGTTTTGCCTTGTGTTAAACCTCATATTGAGCAAAAAAAAATCTCAGTCAGAGCCAACCTAGAATATTGAATCCAACATATTGCCTAAAAATAGGTTCAACAAGCTAGGTCAACCGCAAAAGCTCATTAAAAATCAAATTGAATATATAAATGATAAATCTAGGCAAGCAAAACATGGGGCAATCAAATGCAGCAGGAATAATCAAACCTGGGGATGACAGGGAGAAGAAAGGCGGTATACCTTCTGGTCGAATTAGAATATTTAAAAATTCGAATCAAGCAGTGTCCACAAATCCACAATATAGCTAGGTAGAAGAAGAGATCCATCGAACCCATCGAAATAGTTCAAACTATTGTACACCCCGCGAAATACCTTTTACCTCAAGTACCTCGTAAAAAACCCATTTTTTTTATACAAGGTAAGAGTTTGGGCGGTGTTAGCGTCCTTTCGGAGGAGTGGATCTCAGGATGAGACACAGGAGGGTTGTAGTTGATGACGTGTCGAAGGTGCGCTACTTTATCCGCAACAAGATTGATCTCCCTTAACACATGGATGCAGGAAACTCCAAGTAACTCCCGAAGCAGCTTCCTATAATCGGTCATGATCAGTGGCGACCGCAGGATTTGCTAGAGGGGGGGCGGAATTTTTGGTGGGGAATTTTTTTTTCTCGGTATATATAATAAAGAATTTTTTACAAAATATATTGAAAATAAACCATAAATTATGGTATAAATATGATATTTTATTACAAAAATTCATACAATAATTTATATATATGTCTGTGTAGCAGGATTAAGATTTTTTTAAAAAATATTGAAAGAAAATTATAAATTTTTTAAAGAATTTGTCATTGGTAAATGAAAAAAATGATAGGATTGAAAAGTATGAGAAAAAAACCCATAAATTGTAGTTTAAATATGACATTGATAGTAAAAAAATTTCATAGAAGTAAAAGTTAGAAGAATTATTTAAAATATATGGGTAACATAATGCATCTTATGAAAATATTAAAAGAAAACTATAACCAAAAATGAAAAATTAGAAGAATTGTTTAAAATATATGGGTAACATAATGAATAATCTTATGAAAATATTAAAAGAAAAATATAACCAAAAAAGGTAAGGAATGAGATTTGAACCCATGACCTCTTGCTTCCCCCTTATACTTCCTTGTCCTTTTACCAACTAAACTAGACAATCTATGTATTCTCTTTCACATTTTTTTATTTTTTTTAAAAAAATACTGCGAATCTTCGTCGCCGGAGGGCGCCCCCTGTGGCCACCCCTGGTCATGATGATCTCGATCTCCCAAGGACAACTCTAGACATCATTGATAGTGTTAATAACCACTAGGCACTCACCTTTGACCTCGAGCCATGAAATTCCGAGCTGGCGGGCTACAACCAAGCCCTGGTGAAAAGCCAGAGCCTCCGCCTTGAGAGCGGACAACTCCCCGCAGTGCGAACCTTGGCAGAAACTATCGAACCATAGTGATCTCGAATCACAATACCAGTAGTCGTCACGCCCGACGAACTCACCGTCGCATCAAAGTTGAGTTTGAAATATCATTCTTCCGGTTTTTTCCATCTCAAGTTATTCTTTTTCCTTTGGAACAGTTGTTTTTTCTTTTCGTTGCTTTCTTCCTCTTCCCAAAAGAGTTGTTTAGATTCTTTCCATTGTAATAAATGGTACCTTGTATATTGTTCTTGTTTCTGTTGGTTTTTGAAGTTTTGATCCCCCCCCCCCCCCAAATCTAATTTTATTTCTAGTTGTCCATATGCACCACCAGATAGTGGTTAATTGTATTTTTTTGGTTTGTAGATAGCTTTTCGAAAATCTCGGTGGTCACCTCCTTTATATTTCTATTTGTTGTTTGTGTATTTTGTATCATTTCTCCTATCTGATGATCAAGTCAAGGGGCACTCTAAGCATCCTTTAGAGTAAAAGGAAAGCTTTCTTCAATCCTACCCAAGTGGTAATGCTCTCTGGAGGCAGGTAATAGAGTCAATCGCTTGTTGCATCCTTTAGAGTAAAAGAAAACTCTCTAAGCATCAATTGATCATCCGAGGTCTCAGTCTATCGCATACACTAGCAAACTCAACGAGATATTTATTGAGCTCCTCTCCAGCCTTTCCATGAAAACTTAACAAAATATTTGACCAATTAGACTTGTATTCAAATTTTGACCCCTCAAGGAGAGCAGGGAGCCTGATTGCAAGTGGTTGTGAATTCAAATTAGGCTTTTTTAGGCTTCTCATGGTCCTTGGCGGTACTAAAATTTCTCAATTGCCTCCATTGGGAGGGTTATCGTTATTCATTTCTTCTTCTTGGTTGAATTCTAGTCTTCTTCTCAACCTTGATAAAGTTGTAATGAACGAAACTAACTAACGGTAACTTCAATGACTGGGTGAATTAATCTGTGTTAATTTTATTTTATTTTTTGGATTTTGTATGTAATGGATTGAAACAACATCATTTGACAATGGGGAGATAAAAGCACATTCTGACTCCAAATCTCGATGGAGAGACAATGAGACATGCATCGGGTCGCTGTTGGATGCAACAAGGGGTCGCTGTTGGATGCAACAAGGAGTATGCAGCTTAATTGGCGATAAGTGGATGTGGATGGACGACCGGGATTTTTTCTAGATTGAACCAATTTACATATAATATGTAATTCTCAACTTTAAAAATGTTTTTTTTTTTTGAAAAAAGGTTACCAGTTCCATCTTATTTGAATGAACAAATACCATTCTGAAAGAGTGAAAGGGGATGATCTTGAATTCAGGTTGAACATTTTGTTCCAGTTTATTCAAATTCATTCAACTTTCAGGCTAAATCCATTCGTCAGAAGCTCATCAAGTGTTCTTGACAGAAACACCATCGATAACCAAAACGTTCAAGAAAAAGTACATAGCCGTTTCACTTAAACCCTGATAAGAAAAAACTCCTAAAAGTAACTTGCGACCTCAACAATACCATAAATTTCAATGCAAAATTCTGTTACAGTAGCTTAACGACATGTTGATATTCCACAGTCAGTTTGATTCGGTGCTGTCACTTGATTCAGACTGTGTATTCGAAAATGTAGGAGGCGACCTCTATAAATCCGGATTCTTACACTCTCATTTACATGGACCACCGTGTGATGAGGCATTCTCTGTGAATTAGCTCCTCTGCCTGCTCTGTCTTCCCACAAAAATACTTGGTATCAAACCCCGTCTACAAACTAGTTAAGGTTGACAAGGAAAACTTGATGTCAGATATTTGAGATGGAATATATTCAAAATATGCAAAATCTAGTTGTAAACGAGATTATGTGTATATATATACCTTTCAATGTGCAGGTCACAGTTCAGAGGAACAACTCTGCCTCTTCCGGGTAGTTTAAAACATGAGGTTGGCACATTATTTATCCACTTCTTTGGGAATATTGACCTTCCCGAGATAGACCTGCTGCATTTCCTCCTCCCATATCTGGAAACACAAGTTGGTTAGTGATACTACAAGCAGGCATTCTTACTGTTTCTGTTGTCGTTGCCCCAAACAAGCAGGCAACAATCTTCAAGATATGGAATAGGATCTCATGGAGTTCCACATCCATGCGTGGAGTTGGAAAGATCTCAACCGTCAAGAAAATAATTGACGGTTAGATCTGCACCCTCCTATAAAAGTCCACCCCCACATTCCAACCCCATCAAGGAAAGGTACTGGCTTTTATTTACTAAAAATAAAAAAAGTGGAAGTTGATCAAGGAACAAAATCGCACGTAGATGAACAGGACAATTTCCACTTAACTCCATGGAACTATGTGCAAGAAAAATACTTGAAATGGACCCGTTCTTGGGGAAAATTATCTAGGTTACCGTTTAGTCAGATTCATGTTTTTTGTTGAGGCAAGCTAATGCAAAACTAGTTTCTTAGGGATAAATGTCACGTATAGACAGATTTGGGCATGTCTGGATAATAAGAGAGGTATGAAGCACTCACCATGTAACGGAGCTCAAGCCGGATATGAGGCACGTTTGTCCTGTGGATGTCATTTCCCACCGGTCTTCTTTTGTAGTATTCTTTCCCGATCCAATGGGCCTTAAAAGAATAAATGATACTCAAAAGTCAAAATCTTCTTGATATTTATATGTAAATAATGGGTGAAGTGGGCAATGAAAACTGTATTAAAGGGCACAACTTCTGGACTAATGATAGCATCAACTGAATGCAGAATTCTAAAGCCATTTCTCCTGGCAAAACATGAAGCTATGTTGCACGGACACGGCGACACTTGAGAATCACAACTCATATTTCAAGGAGAGGAACAGTACGATACTTGAGATTCAAGTAAAGAGATTCACTTTGTATAGTCAACATTTATAATTAAAACTATTTACCTACATAATAGTATAATTCAGGAATAGGACAGAGATCAAAGTTGTGGGCCACATTTTCAAATAAAACTTTTGGGGGGTAGGGCATAAATCCTTGGAAACCCTTTCTATTCTAGGAAGTGTTTTATTGAGCCATCCTTCCCAAGTATTTTGTATATGTAACGAAATATTAGTTGGTAATGATATTATTCTTCAGAGTTCAACAAAACAAAACTAATTAATACTCCGTAACACAAGTTTCTAACTATGTGGCAAGGAGACAAGTGTAAAAATACGATCAACAGCATGCTAATTGAAGTGTTGAACTTCCATTTTGAACTTGATATACCTTCAAAGCATGAGAAAAGCCAGACTGCAGAACTGAATTACGAGCAATCTCACATAAGTCGCATGAACTTAACTTCCAGACCTGAGAAAAAGAGCACGCCATAGTTAGCATTAATTCTTCAATCTTATGCAAGTTTCTGAAATCTATATGCAGATGTACTCACGGCAGCAGCAATGCTGTATTCTTCAACTAGTGGCTCCTTTGTCAGATGGATTTGCAAAGGATCATCAGTAGATAGAGATACATTAAGCCCACGGAGGAAAAACATAGGGAAAGGATTCCGATGATAGTCCAGAAATAGAGAATTGTTGCTCAGAGGAGACATTGCCAGGCCAATCTGACGGATGAAATACACAAAATGAGAATATCAACAAATAAATCAATACAGAATATTGAGTTCACCGTGTGTACCTGAGCAAGGTAATAGAGATATTGAAGTACAGGGGATTTCCTCAAATTTATTCCATGAGCAATATTATGAGCAGTCAGAAATGTTGCAGCAAGGTGATCAATATCACCAGCCTGGAAAAAAATGGTAAGATAAGAGTTGAGCATAAGCATTAATGATAAATAAAATTCAAAATGTCAAATAAAGAGCCCTGAAGAACCAACTGCTTATTCCTCAAGAACCAACTGCTTTTTTTTTATGCACAAAGCAGGGTCTAGGGGATCAAGACATATGCAACCATCAAGAAACATAATGCAAAGTTATCAAGGTCCATTAGTGTTGGTGATAGTTTATCTGCATACATACCTCTCCTGCATGTGGACGGAACTTGATTGTTGTCATACCCTTTGATTCACGAAGCTGCAGAAACAACAGAAATGGTTCATGATGTGATGCATAAAACTTCATACAAGAAAACAAAGTTCTTTTTTATTATAGGTAAAGTTTTAAAAAAAACACCTTATTCAGTGTGTACAGGTTAGCATAGCAATAGTATGCATAATATGAAAAGGCTGGATTGAAAACATTAGTCCACTGAGATGGAGTGGGCATGTGTTTCGTGGGCCGTCTTTCAGGCTTGCTTTCATCATCTACCAAGTCTAGGCCGACTACCTGCAAATCCCAAGTCAAATAGAACACTAATAAGAAAATTGCACGATAAAAACAAATACACAAAAATAGGATTGCTTCTTTACATTGAGTAATGAATTTTGACAATAATGGCCGTCAGTAACAGCTGAGTCTAAAGTGTGTAAACACTATCTATAAGGCAAAGAACAAACCTGCTTTAGGAAGAGATGCAAGTGGGGATGTGAATTAGGATCAACAGTGACCTCGAACAAAGGCAGGAAAATGTTATCAAGCATATTCTGAAACGATGTAACAATTCCCATTTGCTTGTACACATTGTACAATCGTGGAAGCTGCAAAAAGAGGGAAATATTGTCATTTCCAGGAACAGAAGAAAAACAGAGCATATTTTCCCCATTGAAGCGAAAACAATCATAAGTTCGGTACAAACAGAAGAAGCTAAAGAAATAAATAAAAACATCCAGAATAATCAACACAAGCATCGAAATTCCTCTGAAACAGCCTCTTATAATGCAGGGATTAAAATATAGTAGCCAACTCTAGAAATGAATAAATAAACAGAGCACACCACTTGTGCAGGATATGAATGTGCTCATTCCATAAAGACAGGATGAAAGAAATCTAAAGCTAAAGACAGAAGCCTAAGAAACTCTCATTGATAAATTTGCAGTTGATGCTTCATATTTCATGATCTTACAAAAAATCATGTAACATAAGAATCCAAAGGAACACCAATCGCATTAACATTTATCATTACCAGGCGAAATCATGAAAACATACCTGGATCAAC
The DNA here is from genome assembly GCA_963922045.1 of Persicaria maculosa. Lineage (NCBI taxonomy): Eukaryota > Viridiplantae > Streptophyta > Magnoliopsida > Caryophyllales > Polygonaceae > Persicaria > Persicaria maculosa. The sequence goes on along the minus strand of OY998259.1, from coordinate 69,067,522 downwards.
CAAACAACATTCTCACCATACAGGTCATTATTCACAATCCAACTTGCTAAATTATCCCATTCACTTTGCTTCCTACCATATATTGATATCCTGTACTCAGCCATCTGCATCACAACATTCAGAATGATGAAGGGTTAAAAAGGGATTGATGCTTCAGAAAACACAAATAAAAACTACTACCTAAGTAATCCCAAAGGTTCAGCTTAGTTATGGATAAATTGGACCTTCTATGATATGCCAAATGCAATGGTTTTTGTGAAAAATGATATGTATTTCCCTAACAAGTACAGCATTTAGCCTCCATTCTGGAGTCTCACAGCTATATATCAAGCTCAAACATGAACCTCAGAAGTCAGAACATCAAAGATTTGGAAAAAAAACCCACCCCCGTCCTCTGCTTATCAACAAGACTCCTGATGAGACTCCAAATACAAGCAAATGACGCTCAACAATATAGTTTACGCGGGATTTACTGGGTTGTTGTTGTTGTTGTAGTATATGCAAGTGTGTGTGTATGTATTCCATCTGATGAACCAGCACTTGCTCAGTTCTTTCCCATTCTATTGCTACCAGAAGTATGGAGAAAAAGGAGCCTGAAAGATAAACAAGTACCTGATATTTACTTGCAGCAAGATCAGAAAAAACTTCCTTTGTCACCTCAGCGAGAAAGCGGCCTGCAATGAAAGTTAGTAATTCAAAAATTACATACCAAGAGGTAATGCAGGTTCTCTTGCATGAGATCAAAAATGATTCTTGGCACAATCAAATGTTTAAAGTTTCACAAGATGATTCTTGGCAAAATAAAGAAACCAGCATGGGGCCAGAATCCAGAAGATTACAATTCAAAATGTAATAAGGCCTGAAATCAACCTCAAAATAGCTCTGCTAAATAAGTAGCAGAATTTGCTGAGAAGAATACACATCAACTCTTATCCATCATGATTTATGGGTTGTCAAGTCAATAGTGTGTGTAAAAGAGATGTATATAAATCAAGAAAGGGAGTATTAGAAGTTTGAAGATAAAGTAACATCTAAAGACTATAGAAGACGTGGAAACACACACAACACATACGGAAAAGCAGACAGCACAAAGATATGCTTAACAACCTAGCGCAGACAGAAAAAGAAGATATACTTAAATTCATAGATTATAGAACTATTTATATATTGTGGAAAATAAATAAATGAGAGTAACCTTCTGCATCTAATATTCTTGTCATAATCATAATAATGGATAATATACCTTGGATGAGATTATCCTGCTTAAGGAAAATCTCTCTAAGCCTACTTTGACCACAGGGATTGTACTTCAGATTGAATTTGTCAAAACGATGAAATGTGCTTTTGTCTGCGTGAACATCTAAAAGGTCAACATTTAGGTCATACCTGTCCAGCAAAAGTGCAGGAGAATCAGCATCTTTGAAGTCGAACAATCACTAGAAATACTTTATGAACAGAAAAAAGGCAGAAGAACCGAGCAGAAAACTAACGATGTCCCTCCCTTACCCAGTCAAATCCAAACTCTCAAAGACTTCTTTCAAAGTTAGGTATGTGCCATCACGAAATATCACAACCTAAAAAACAAGTTGGAACATCATAGGTAAGAAATGGCAAAGGCCCTGTAATATCACATTATTATTGATAACAACCTAAATGAAAACCGAATAGCTAGAATACAAGTATCCAGAAACAAATATTTAAACTTCCCCTACTGCAGCCAATCAATTACCTCATCAGGCTCTTTCCTTAACTTTGACTTTATAAATCTCAAAAGATGCTTTTGGTTCATGCATGCTGAGTGATGAACATGTGTGTCCACCTTCCTAACATTATAGAAATCACGATGAGGAGCACTTTTCTGAGCAATAAACTCCTTATCCGCATTAAGCATCAAATGAAGATTGAATTTCTGTGAGACAATCATTAATCAAACATCAAATTACTGAATTGCAAATGCGTAAATAGCCTAAACTAGTAGTATCAGAGAAAGATCAGTACTTGCTCCAAAAGAACAAGCCTGTGATGACATAGAGTTCGAATATTCCCAGCTGCTATGACTCGGAGAATGTAATGTAAATCAGTGAAAAATGTGGTTGCATCTGCAACATGGAACATCTTTTCTTTGGCTGAAATAATCAAAACCGAAACAAACAAAAAGAGAAGTTATATAGTATAGATTTCCCACGCACAAATGACAAAATGATCAACCCCAAACACTGTCAACTTACAATCTTTATTTGGGTACACTTGAACTACCCCATCCTCCATTTGGAAAAAATGCTGCAAACCACGCCAGCACTTCAGTGGACTAATGTAGGAAGGTAAAAATTATCGCATACATAAATGGTAATTCAACTCACATCACTTTTTTCCTCAGGAGAGTACTGAAATGGATTTGAATTAGGCTTTGGGGTGCTAGGATCAGATATAACTTCTTTTTCCCAGGGAGCAACAGTTTCTCTAAATATGTAACTTTCTCGTAGTTCAAGACATTTTTGAAGTACCGTGTATGATTCAACTTCATCAGGTGTAGGCATCTCTGTAACACACACAGCCAAAATAAATAAAGGATAACATGAAATAATCACAATGCCTCAGACACTATATATGTTTACAATAAACATATCCAAGTGATATTGACTACATGCTGGACTACTATAATTTTTACAAAGGCAAAACATATACTCCCTCCGTTCTAAAATACAAGTCTTTTACTATTCACGCATGTTTTCTTAGGATGATAAAAACTATATAAAATATCAATTTTTTTATTAATTTTTTTTAATAATCTCGTACTTCTTACTAATAAGTATGAGATTATTAACAAGTATGAGATTATTAAAAAATATTAATAAAAAAATTGATAATTTATATCATTTTTGTATCCTAAGAAAACATGCGTGAATAGTAAAAGACTTATACTCCGTATTTTAGAACGGAGGGAGTAGTAAACACACTTTGAAAAAAGTGCAAGCAATAATACCAACTATGGCAACTACTAGAATAACACCAATTGACAGTAGTAGTGTGGCAGATAAATCAAAAGTCACAATTGGAAAGAAAACTGAGAAAAAAGTTGCTCTGTAATGTGAAATAATGTTATATTATCCGGTCATACCACAATACTAATTGGATATTAAAAAAAAATCTGACATTACTTGTGTAATGCATTGCACAAAACTCACCAACAGCAAAACTACCCAGAGAAACTGGCATGGCATGTGAACTAAAATAATATGCATAGTGCATCATGCATATAATGGGGGGTTCATTGTCCAAAACTTGTGACGTTTTGTTGATAACAAAGAACCATTACAACAGACAAGCGAGCCCCAACCCATACTATGCCTTCACCTCCAAAGTATAGAGGTATGGATGGAAAGAACCAATAAAAAAATCACAGAGCAGCCCTTTATTCTCCATCTCAGACTACAACACAACTACGCAGTGTCATTATTTCCCCTTTGATCTTGTAAGCATTTCCTCTGGCAGTAAATGTAGTTTACACAGTAAGCTAGTTAAGTTTTTCAATAAATAATTGATGTCACAAATTATAAGGAAGATGGAGAGACAATATAGTTACCATAGGAATACAAGCAGCAAAAATACTATTATATAGGAGTATATATGTTTACCAAAGGGGCGGATATTAAGTCTCACAAAAGTTTCGTGTTCAGGTTCCCTCCTCAGAATATCTGCGGCTATAGGATCAGGTTGAACACCATGTAAGTCACCTGATACACTGTGTGACCGAATCATGCTAGGAGGAGCATGAGGTATTTGTTCACCATTAACATTTTCCTCTGGGTTTTCCTGAAAAGTTCAAATTTTGAGTCAATAGACAATCCTACTTGAAAGAGTCAATAATTGTAATGAATAATTTCTAAAGCATGTTAATGCCCTCGTTCACATCTTGTATGCCTGACGGGAACTTACAGCATTCCCATTAGAGTCTATATACGTCTCATCAAGTTTAGAACTGTCTGTCAAGATATCGTCGTCATCAGATCCCTCTATACTTTCAAATGCACTTGCACCAGGGGACTTAGGAGATGTAGGTCTGATTAGATTAGCAGCTCTACCATTTGAATTTGCATGGTTGGAAGAATTTCCTGTAAAGTTGTAGGACATTCCATTTAATGGGAAACAAAAACGTAAAATGACAACACGGAGGAGAGACCAATCAAATGAACAGAGAAGGGAAAGTGCAAGCTCATCGACATTGTGGTGATTAGTGAAGGTACTTATCTAATGAAGAGTCCAAAAAACACTAGGAGAGCATAGTAAAAAACATATAAATTAATATATTCCAATATAGGCCTGATTAGGAAAAAATTCGAGGTCAGACATGCCCAACCTCGATGGCCGACAAGTCGGCGGACGGATAACTAAACAAACAAAAAATACAAAGTTGGTGCAAAATAGTGGAGCTGTTGAAACACATGCCAACTTACTTATCCGCGTTTTTTAAATTATACAACACAATGGAATCGCCTGGCACTCAATAACCACCGCTCCACCCCCCAACCCAACCCCAAAATGAAGACAATAGACTTAAATCTACCTGCATCAGGAGCAAAGACTCATATGCTACAAAAAAGGATTGACTAGAGTCCTGAAATGCTCTTCAAAGTCCCGATTTTCAAGGTTTGGTCTGTTCCTGATTTGCTTGCCACTACTAGGGAACAACTTTGAAGCAGTTTACCGGGAGTGAAGCATGGACCTTGTTTGAGAAAACAGTAATCTAACTTAGCATTTCTGATGATTAAAGTTACTTACCTACTGAAAAAATCCCGCTTCTATCAAGATCAGCCAAGAAAGTCCTACGGATCAAAAAAACAAGTACTAGAAACTACCAATCCCGAAAATAAGAAACCAAAGGTCAATGTCTCAATGATCGGCATGTTTCCAGCAAAGGCATACCTTCGTTAAGAGTGTGCAGCCGCGGCAATCCGTACGGAATTCCGTCAACGGAAAGCCCTGGACCGTTTTGCCTCTCCTCCACTCCATCACTGCCGTCAACGTCGCGGGAAATCGCCGTGACATCGGGCAAGGAAGCGGATACCCGGCCGTAACCAGCTAGATTCTTGGTCCGGGAATCACCGCCGCCTCCGCCGCCAGGGATACGGCGCTTATCAGAGGCTCGCCTGGAATGCCGTGGCACTGCCTCGTCATCGGAGTCGTCCTTGTCCCTCTGGCGCTCTCGCTCAATGGTCTTGGCGAACTCGAGCACCTCGGAGAGCGTCTTCCGGTGCATGAAGAAAGCGGAGACGGCGACGACGGAGGCTCCGAAGAGCGCCGCCATTGCCAGATGAAGAGCGTAAGCTTCCATCGGAGAGCGATTTGGGAATGCTTCTGCGATTCGCTGTCGTTGATTTGATCTCTGAGATGGAAACGATCAATTTGGTTAAACCCTAGTGGCTAGGGTTATTAATTTTTTTGTTTTTTGACAAAATCGCTGAGCACTAGTTAAGCTCATCTGGTAGTGGGCGGAGTTGGCTTATTTATAGAGGGCGAGCAATCTCAGTCATATGGGTGGAGAGTGGAGGTGGAGGTGGAGGTGGAGACTGACGAAAGACGGGCATATCACAAATGATTTTTTTTTTTTTTAATAAGGTAAGAACTCGATGGTCAGGCCTACCTCGAAAAAATGTCGTGTTTGTGTAACGGCCCGGGATTATGATTTTCGGGTTACGTTTCGAGGGATGAAACCCTTCGTTAGGATCTTGCGCCCCGAGTACAGGTTGAAGGTTTGAAATTCTATCATAACATTTTGAAGTTGGATTTCATACCCAAAATTCGAAGTGATCGTTGGAATCCCCGGGGAAGTCCCCTGTACCTGTCATAAGTCTAAGCGTGGAAAACCATCAATCATGCAAATATCAGAATCAAGGTGTAATACAAGAGGGTGCAACGGCAGAGCCAGGTCAAAACCAAATCAATAAGCGTATTTATCGAAATGTAAGGTTAGACCATTTCTTTGCAATCGCCCATGAGAGTTCCCACGTCACAGAAGCAAAGAACAATCATGCTGCAAAACAAACCTAAAAAATATGTATGCGGGGCGGTGTCAGATCGAAGCCCTACGCAAAGTAATCCCCAACAAGCAGACACATACACACGTTAGTCCTAATAAAGATGCTTCTAGATGCAATGCGGAATTTTACACACTAACATGCTCCTAAGATCAAGTGCATAAATATAATAAGGCCTTAGCACTGAATACCAAGTGGTATATCCCTCTCCTACCTCCACCCCCTTCCGATAGGGCGGAGACTGTCCAGCTCGTGAATGCATTTCATCATAATCGGGCGGCATGCATGCCCAACCCGCTCCACAATAAAGCCCGCAGGCATCTCATAATATAAGGAAGTTCATGACTCGATTGACTCAGGACGGGACCCGATGAGACTAAGTCGTCCTATAACCCTAGCAATGACTCTAGTTACTTCACAGATAACGACCGTTCTGTTTACAAAAGCAATGAGTAAACGAATGCTCAATCATGAGTGCAATTCTAGCAGGATACTACATGGCATGCTTTATTATGAATGCAAGCATCTAGTATGCACATGGCTACAAGTAGGGAGATCTCTTTTCGAATCTGAGTGAGCTCATATAGGAACTCACCTGAAAAGCCGAACATCAAGATATAGCAAAGAGCATAGTCCAACCAATCGACAAGCACCTATTATAATTATAAAGAATGCGGTAAGCTACAATGCTACAAATCACACAAACAGAGACCATGTTCCCAAACCATTCCCAAAACCATCCGGAAGTTAAACCATTTCAAAATCATTTCTCGATGGGAGAAAACACTTGAAAGCCAAGTCATTCCGAGATTTCCAAAATCCCCTTCAAGTTTCCATAACTCATCTTTACTCATGTCAAATCCCTCTTTAAATCCGATAATACCTTTTTAAATCTCCAAGTCTCGTAATATTATATTTTTAAATCACCATAATATTATATCTTTAAATCTCAATACTAATATTTTTAATACCATTTATTAAACACTTTCATAAATATTTCCAAATCTCTTAGAAATCCCAACCATTTTAATTTAATAATTCATCCCTTTATTAATCTACCAAAACCAACCTTACTTTATTTTAGTTACCAAAACTCACCCTCCTATTTTACAAAACCCCAAACCGGATATGCATTTGGAAACAGGCCCCAAAACCATTTGCCCTTAAACACAACACCCGGCCCAACACAAAATAGGCCCACAAATCCATTAATCCTTCTATTCATTTACAACTCTGAATTCGGAAAAAGAAGGGGGGCCCATGGAAGGTGAGATGGCGGCTGATGTGGCTTAAAAAAGGGGTCCACTAGTCTTTTTCTTCTTCCTCCCCCTTTGTTCGAATGAAAGAAGGAGCAGAGCTCCATTTTTGCCTAGAAGCCGAAGGGAAGGAAAGGAAGAGGAAGAGCGGAGGCCTCCGGTGGCGGTGCTCCGGGACTCCGGCCACCCAGTCTCGCCGCCCATTCCGACACACACATAAGACAGGAAGGAAGGGGAGAAGGAGAAAGGAGAAGCTCACCGAAAGCCTTCGACGCTGGAAAGCTTCGTTGGAGTTCGATTCGGCCTCGTCGGAGCCGAAATCAAAGTGTTCTTGGCCTGGGTCGAAGTGAGGATTTATAAAGGTGAATCTTTTAAGGGTTTTTGAGTCGGAACGGAGTATCGAAGGCTTACCGAGGTAAAACGAGAAACAGGGCGCGAAGGATGGCGGTGGCGGCGCTCCGGCTGCTTCTGGTGGCAGCTGGTGTATCCGGGAGGCGTCGGGGCTACCGCTTTCGTTGGTGCTACTGGCGTTGATGTCTCGGGAAGAAGGAGGGAGCAAGGAGGAGGAGTGGAGCTGGCTTCGCTTGGCCTCACTTGGACAGCGGAAGCAGGAGCTGCGGACGGACGAGGATGGAGGAGGAATGTTGGTTTTCAGTGGCGGTGACGGTGACCGGTGGCTGGGGAGGTGTCGGAAGGAGGTGTGGTGGTGGAGGCAACGGTTGCACAAGAAGCAATGGAGGAAGGCTCTTCGGCAAAACCAAAGGGGAAGAAAGGATAAGGTGGTGTTTGGGTTTTGGGTTTGTGTGGATGTGAAAGGAGATCCAAAATCTGATTTTCCAATGGGTCAAAGAGTCTGATTTTTTTTCCTTGGGAAGAGAGAATTGTTGTTTGTTTGCCAAAACAATTGGAAGGGGGAAAGTATAGATAAAATTTTACCCAAAAGAGAGGGTATGAATTGGAAAGGATGAAGATGACGGAATTGTGGTTCCGAGTCGGAAATTTGAACTCCCGACGATTCGTCTTCCGAATATCGCTCTCTCGATCGATTAGATATTTAAAATTGAATAGGATATCGTCGACGGAAGGAATTTTTTGTATCCCGAAATGAAAGACAGATTCAATCTTTAAAGTTAAAATTTGGGCTGGAATTCGCTTTAAGAATTTCAATTTCGATTTAGTAAATTAAAGACGAGTTTTCCTTGAAAAATCCAAATTAAATCCGTTTTAAATTCGTTTTTTCCAAAAATTAATATTTGAAAACCCGGGCCTTTACATCATCCACCTCTAAAAACAAGTCTCGTCCCCGAGACTAAAACCACTTCAAAGTAGGGGATGAAGTTTGAAATTGATGAGTCCAAGGATCGTGTCCAAGGATCTTGTAATCATCTCGGTTGCGTCTTCCGGGATTCACACAACATCCTAGTCTTGGTCGTGACATCTCCAATTGGCCTTGACAAGTATGCAATAAGCGCCCCTATCACATCCTCGCTTCGACTTTTTGGAAGTACCATAACTCTAAAAGTTCTACAATATCATCACTAGGTCTTAGCAAGCACCCTACAAGCGCCCTCATAACATACTTGTATCCACTTCGTGAAGTATCATAGAGTTGCCCGGGTTTGAAAAGTTTCAAAGGGGTTTCCGCAATTGAAAAAGATTGGCCTCAAAATCATTCAAATTTTCGATCGCGTTCGGTCTATCAAAATCCAAGTTTGTCTTTTTCAAAACCGTTCAAAACCTTTCAAATCAAGCAAACCTCTCAACTTCAAAACCATTCCAAAGCTCTTCAAAATCCGAGTTAGTCGTTTCCAAACTCTTTCAAAACCCTTTAAACACCAAGTTGGTCAAGCAAATTCAGAATTCAAGAGGTGGAATCATCCACCTCGAAGGGCTAATCCCATATTCTCTTCCTAGTTTCCAATCTCAAAAACAATTCCAATGTACGAATTTCTAGCCATTATCAGAATCAACATAACCAAGACATGCCACCTCATAAACAACTAACCACCGAGATTGGCCACGCCAAAACCATAACATGAATAGCCATTAACAACATTGTCGCACACCAATAAATTGAAACGTCGCACTCAACATTAGAATTTCATGTTCTAGGTGTCAACAATTAAGAATGCATCAAGCAGGAATGTCATTTTTGAAAGGGCAACACACAAATACATCAAGCCTCAACCCCAGCAAACCATATCAGCATGGTCTCCTACTTAGGACTACCAATATAACAGAATTGGTCACAAATGGGTGTCAATCCACAGAAGGGCAACAAGTCAGCACAACAAAATTCATTTCAACAAGATTAGGCAAGCCAAGATATTCACCATTTTCATAGCCAAGGACCTAGCTGAAAATCAATTTTGAAATAGCAATGATTAGCGATGTCAACACAATCACGTTTTAGCAATTTAAGTTCAAGTTGACAACATAGAATCGGTCATGCTCTCATGGTTCAGCAATAGCAAAGTCTAACAACATAGCAAGCACAAAATATAATCACGGAAACATTTAACTTAACAGGACATCACATATCATTACATCAGGACAATATGCATCCTCATACTAAGGACTCTACACTCTACTATCACTAAATTCCCAAGTATTTCATATTAGCATATAACATGATTTCACACTAGGTTTATACATCATTATCTCTCATCTCTCATTGCCTCAAACAGCCACATGTCATAAATCCTAATATACTATCATGCTTGGCAAGTATTGCAAAATATCAGGTATCGACATAGCAAGACAATTTTCCACATAACCTCATGCTAAAAAATAATTCGAGCAAAGGTAATATCATTCCAACATCACAATATCGCACTGTCACATATTATCGGAGCACATAACATCATTATTACCAACACAAGTCAGGATTTCAGCAGGTATAATTCACATTCCATGAGTAAAAGAATTCAGGCAACGCCTACCGACACAGAACACCAATCATATCACAAGGTCAGTCACATAAGGACACCAAAGCACTAAAAATCATAATCATAAGTAGAAGTCAACCAAGTAACGTCCACAACTAGTTCATCATTAAAAGAATCAATATGTCAGTTCTGGGACCTAGGGTTTATGGGCCTACCGTGCTTCCGCTGCGCCACTCTCGTGCTATTTGGCTAAGCATGCTCTTTTCTACGCCATCGTTCGTCAAAGTATTGCAAGCAACTTTTAAGTTAGTGGAGATAGGGGAGAGGCAAGGAGGACAACCCGAACTCCCCACGGAACCAAATACAGACCAACTGATGATGACACGACGAAAAAAAACAAGATCCCAACCCAAGAAGGAGTATGATGCCCTTATGGAACTCTATGAGGTTAAAAGTGCAGCAAGCAAAACACATACCAATCATGGAGTAAACTAGTTGCATCACTGGACAATACATGTACCTACCTTAATGAAAGATGTTAACAAATAGGGGCAACCAAAAACATGATTGGGTTCTACATGGGGCATAAGAGACTAGCTAGCAACTTTTCATTTTATATATCAGACAAGCTTGATATGTATAAGAAACATGTATACACGAATGCAATAATAGATTGGTGCGGCACATATCTTATGCAGAATCTAGTAAACATTACAGAGCATTACGGGTAGGGTAAATTACTCGTAACAAGTACACATGTGCATGTCATATAGAAGCGGTATAGTAATCACATCTTATAGCAATGACTTCTCATAATGATAGGGTAAGTGTGGGATGCCGTCACACAAGGAGCTATGAGGAAAGTAAGTCCTTCATGATACTAGTAATATCTAAGTAAGGAAAAAAACGCAATCAAAGGTAGTCATTGAGGAACAATTTGTCACCAAAATCACAGCTCATGTCTACATGCATCTACCATGTCGTAGGGTATAACATGCAACATGGTATTCAACTGCTAATTAACACACATTTCATAAAAGTATGAGTTCATCCAGTTAAGCATTGGAAGGGCATCATGTGACAAGAACAACTTGGATGGGAACACACATAAGCATGCCACTAATCCTACTTAGCATGAGACAACTCTGTGGAGGCATATCATTCTAACTAGACTAACAATATCTAACATGCTTGGACAGTCATAAGATCATGTAGAGCGAGTATAGCAAGGCTATCACAATCTATAACAAGAGTGGCTACATGAGATGCAGTTTGAGCATGCGATTGTTCAAGTCATATCTCTGCAGGCATAGATTTTACAAGGTACTTCATGACAGTCACATATGTATATGAATAAGATGCATCGACCAACTCCACATAATAGTGGGACGAGCCATAAAAGTTTAAGCAGGACTACTATTGCACCCAATCATTAGCACATATAAAAGTAATATAAGCAGTTGTGATGGAGTCATGCGCATATCATAGTGCGAAACAGGACAATGCTCCTAAGGTATCATGTTTCAAGGGGACGGTAAGCTACATTATGCCTGCAAGGGTAATCATGTGAGTGCCTTATAGCTATCGTGATGTGTGTGTGGACATGCGAGGTGCCAGATTATTCATTTGCAAAAGCATTAAGAATGTCAGAGGACATGCAGAAACAACATCGAGTGATGAGATGATAGGCACACATTGATAATCACGTAATGCTTTAACATGCGTTGAAAAATAGACACTAACTCTATAACGGGGTCTATTAATTCCTAACCAGTTAAAAAGATCGCACATTAGAGATGTTGGAAAGAATACAAGACCTTGCGAAGTCTATTCCACGAAAGAGCAGATCATAATGCAAGTAGGGCATGAATACACACAAGCCTAATTCATGGGTCCTATAAGACATTTTAACACAATAAGATGCATGACTATGCAACATAGGTTACATGCATGTTCATTTGGCAACTAGCACGAATGCATTTAAGGGGGTCAACCAATCTTAACGTGACCATATGAGGACAAGGGGGGAATATAGCGGAAATGACAACATGAGTTTAAGGCAACACAACTTCACATGAATATAAAGCGTGCAAGTACACAGGTATAGATTGACAATATACAACCAGGTTACCAGGGCACATATTGAACACAAGGATATATCAAGTCAGATTGTGATTCTACATGATGCTAGCGATACATGGTAAGACATGGGTATTTTTTTACAGAGTGAACAAGAGAACATCACAGACGATAGATTATAATTCATGCTAGGAATGAACTGTCATAGGAGTACATGAAATTTTACAACAACTACCACATCTTGGGGCAATCATATTCACGTGATGAAGCAAGCATGACAATTTACCACTCAGTGAGTCATATTGGAATTCATAAGCCCTATAGGACACTATCAACACATATCGAACATGAGTACAATCAAGCTACTTTGACTAGACTCACCCTAGCATTCAAGTGTCCTGTATATGCGGAAACGTGATACTAACTCATGATTCGTACATACGTTCGTTCGATTAGCACAACAGTTTGCAAGGAGCTAAATAAGCCACACCGTAATGATTTAGAAGCATGACAGGCATATAGCGGAGTATAACATGGGTCTAAAGCAAGATATTTAAGCATGGGTATGATGATAGATAGTTATGGGTCCATGCAAATATCTAAACGGCACAGGCACAAAATATCAAGTCATACGTTCAGGGAAATACGAGAGGATACCACTGAGCATGATAAAACATCACGAAAATCAAGAAGGTAAGCATGCTATGGTTTAGTGGTCATAAAGGCATGATGAGGGGCGAGAGCAAGACTGGCATGCTAAGGGTCACACTATCATGAACCTAATCAAAGAGAGAGGGTAAACATCATGCGAGTTCGTAACTTGCAACATATGCATTAAGTCCATCATTAGTATGATGATGCAGGGAACCAATGAAGTCAGGTTGCGCATGCCTAGCTAGGGGTATGATAGAAATACAACGAAGCATGACATGAGACATAAACAGGGTGGCCAAGCATGGATACATAATGGCATACAACCACAAATCCACATTAAGGATCATCATCACAATATATGCTGGGAATAACACATCAGGTCGAGTCATGCGTATACAAAACCAGGGATGTTAGTGGTGTGTGCTCGTGTGGCGTGTGAGGTCATATATTCATGAAAGTATGTGAAAAGCATGGAGTCCATCACGGCATGACAGTTGGATAAGCATGTTGGAAACTATGCATCATACGAGGCAGGTTGGACATCAAGTTGTAACACGCATTCATCAAGTAAAGACTCACTCTAACAGGATATCAAAATGGAACGATCACACTATCATGAGCATATTTACATAGAATTAGGTATCTCCCTAACATATAACACATACATTCAAGCATTAGTATAACAATGCACATACTAAGTAGATCATGTTGGGATGATATAGGGGCATAACAGATGTAACACATATCTAAACAAGGGCTAAACATGGACATCAAGACATGTGGGCACAAATTCACACTAACAATCAATCTGCAAGTCTAGGGGGTAGTACATATAGAATCGTGCAATCATGGACAAGACAATTAAGATAACCCGACAGAGATCTACAAGGGCGACTCTGACTCACTCCCAGAATCCCCATGTCTTGTTTCCCGTTGAATATTCATGTGACTCTCGAGTAGGGTAGCAAATGGATCAAGTAAACATCGTACTCCAATACAACCTCAAATGTGGTTATTCCTCCCAATTTCCCGTAGATCACACAGACATCGCAAGAAAAGCTCAATAAAGACGTTTAGTGGGGTCGGGAAAAGAAGACCGAAGAAGGAAATAGTCAGGCTTAAAAGATCAAAGGCAACCCCACATGGACTGGGATCCCGACTCTATAATGGCAGAAGGTCTCCCCCACTATTCCATTCAGATAGGCATTTAACACATGATTCGCAGTCAGAATTATCAACCAGATCTCCAATTTAAGCATACAACACTCAGCGCAGAACAATCAACAATCAAGCTATCCTATGGCCACCCTTCGAGGGGCGACCGGCCAGAGGGGCAAAACCTCACGATCTCTACCTAACTCGCCACTCCAACCACTACGGCGCAATCCCTTTGAGTCTTGTAGGCCCATCTGTAAAGAACAAACTATATTTTGCCTACTCGTTCCCAACTACATCCAATAGGGATGGTATAACGCCTTTACTACCCCTTCGTTTCTCTTTGTTTGATTACCAGATTTATTGAGTCAAATTCATATTTAGTCCATTTGAGTTAGCCATATTAAATTCATTTTTCCCTTTTCTAAAACATTTTGGAAAAACCATTTGAAAACTTTGGGCCATTTTTAAAACCACTTCAACCAATCATACTCGGTTTGCAAAACCTCGCTCTGATACCAACTTTGTAACGGCCCAGGATTATGATTCCCGGGTTACGTTTCGAGGGATGAAACCCCTCGTTAGGATCTTGCGCCCCGAGTACAGGTTGAAGGTTTGAAATTCTATCATAACATTTTGAAGGGGTATTTCATACCCAAAATTCAAAGGGATCGTTGGAATCCCCGGGGAAGTCCCCTGTACCTGTCATAAGTCTAAGCGTGGAAAACCATCAATCATGCAAATATCAGAATCAAGGTGTAATACAAGAGGGTGCAACGGCAGAGCCAGGTCAAAACCAAATCAATAAGCGTATTTATCGAAATGTAAGGTTAGACCATTTCTTTGCAATCGCCCATGAGAGTTCCCACGTCACAGAAGCAAAGAACAATCATGCTGCAAAACAAACCTAAAAAATATGTATGCGGGGCGGTGTCAGATCGAAGCCCTACGCAAAGTAATCCCCAACAAGCAGACACATACACACACTAGTCCTAATAAAGATGCTTCTAGATGCAAGGCGGAATTTTACACACTAACATGCTCCTAAGATTAAGTGCATAAATATAATAAGGCCTTAGCACTGAATACCAAGTGGTATATCCCTCTCCTACCTCCACCCCCTTCCGATAGGGCGGAGACTGGCCAGCTCGTGAATGCATTCCTAATAATCGGGCGGCACGCATGCCCAACCCGCTCCACAATAAAGCCCGCAGGCATCTCATAATATAAGGAAGTTCATGACTCGATTGACTCAGGACGGGACCCGATGAGACTAGGACGTCCTATAACCCTAGCAATGACTCTAGTTACTTCACAGATAACGGCCGTTCTGTTTACAAAAGCAATGAGTAAACGAATGCTCAATCATGAGTGCAATTCTAGCAGGATACTACGTGGCATGCTTTATTATGAATGCAAGCACCTAGTATGCACATGGCTACAAGTAGGGAGATCTCTTTTCGAATCTGAGTGAACTCATATAGGAACTCACCTGAAAAGCCGAACAGCAAGATATAGCAAAGAGCAAAGTCCAACCAATCGACAAACACCTATTATAATTATAAAGAATGCGGTAAACTACAATGCTACAAATCACACAAACAGAGACCATGTTCCCAAACCATTCCCAAAACCATCCGGAAGTTAAACCATTTCAAAATCATTTCTCGATGGGAGAAAACACTTGAAAGCCAAGTCATTCCGAGATTTCCAAAATCCCCTTCAAGTTTCCATAACTCATCTTTACTCATGTCAAATCCCTCTTTAAATCCGATAATACCTTTTTAAATCTCCAAGTCTCGTAATATTATATTTTTAAATCACCATAATATTATATCTTTAAATCTCAATACTAATATTTTAAATACCATTTATTAAACACTTTCATAAATATTTCCAAATCTCTTAGAAATCCCAACCATTTTAATTTAATAATTCATCCCTTAATTAATCTACCAAAACCAACCTTACTTTATTTTAGTTACCAAAATTCACCCTCCTATTTTACAAAACTCCAAACCGGATATTCATTTGGAAACAGGCCCCAAAACCATTTGCCCTTAAACACAACACCCGGTCCAACACAAAATAGGCCCATAAATCCATTCATCCTCCTATTCATTTACAACTCTGAATTCGGAAAAAGAAGGGGGGCCCATGGAAGGTGAGATGGCGGCTGATGTGGCTAAAAAAAGGGGTCCACTAGTCTCTTTCTTCTTCCTCCCCCTTTGTTCAAATGAAAGAAGGAGCAGAGCTCTATTTTTGCCCAGAAGCCGAAGGGAAGGAAGAGGAAGAGCGGAGGCCTCCGGCGGCGGTGCTCCGGGACTCCGGCCACCCAGTCTAGCCGGCCATTCCGACACACACACAAGATAGTAAGGAAAGGGAGAAGGAGAAAGGAGAAGCTCACCGAGGGCCTTCGACGCCGGAAAGCTTCGTTGGAGTTCGATTCGGCCTCGTCGGAGCCGAAATCAAAGTGTTCTTGGCCTGGGTCAAAGTGAGGAGTTATAAAGGTGAATCTTTTAAGGGTTTTCGAGTCGGAACGGAGGATCGAAGGCTTACCGAGGTAAAACGGGAAACAGGGCACGAAGGATGGCGGTGGCGGCGCTCCGGCTGCTTCCGGTGGCAGCTGGTGTATCCGGGAGGCGTCGGGGCTACCGCTTCCGTTGGTGTTGTTGGTGTTGCTGTCTCGGGAAGAAGGAAGGAGCAAGGAGGAGGAGTGGAGCTGGCTTCGCTCGGCCTCACTTGGACAGCGGAAGCAGGAGCTGCGGACGGACGAGGATGGAGGAGGAATGGTGGTTTTCAGTGGCGGTGGCGGTGACTGGTGGCTGGGGAGGTGTCGGAAGGAGGTTTGGTAGTGGAAGCAACGGTTGCACAAGCAGCAATGGAGAAAGGCTCTTCGGCAAAACCAAAGGGGAAGAAAGGATAAGGTGGTGTTTGGGTTTTGGGTTTGTGTGGATGTGAAAGGAGATCCAAAATCTGATTTTTCAATGGGTCAAAGAGTCTGATTTTTTTTTTTACTTGGGAAGAGAGAATTGTTGTTTGTTTGCCAAAACAATTGGAAGGGAGAAAGCATAGATAAAATTTTACCCAAAAGAGAGGGTATGAGTTGGAAAGGATGAAGATGGAAGAAGATGACGGAATTGTGGTTCCGAGTCGGAAATTTGAACTCCCGACGATTGGTCTTCCGAATATCGCTCTCTCGATCGATTAGATATTTAAAATTGAATAGGATATCACCGATGGAAGGAATTTTTGAATCCCGAAATGAAAGACGGATTCGATCTTTAAAGTTAAAGTTTGGGCTGGAATTCGCTTTAAGAATTTCAATTTCGATTTAGTAAATAAAAGATGAGTTTTCCTTGAAAAATCCAAATTAAATCCATTTTAAATTCGTTTTTCCAAAAATTAATATTTGAAAATCGAAATTGTGGGCAGTGAAGACAGTCCTCGTGGGTAGTGAAGACGGTCCTCTTAGAAACCTAACCCCAATACGTTGAGAACAACATAGACTACAATCCGAAGTCAAGTGTCACCAAGCGATGACACCGTTGACCAGCGGTACATCAAGAGTCCTTGTGGGCAGTGAAGACGGTCCTTTTAAAAAAATTTCGGATTACTGAGTCGCCTCGATACACACTGCCTCGACCCTAACTAGACCCGACACCGGACGTCAGACCTCCAACTAAGAATAGGACCACCAAGAACACCGAGAATCACCAAGTAAAACCCACCTAAAACCTCTTCGGGATTTTATCAAGATTCTTACGGGATTTTGCTCAAGCCATTTCAGGATTTAGTTTAAACACACACACACACACACACACACACACACACACACACACACACACACACACACACATATATTTGTCGGGCCGCCTCGGGCCCGGGGCACAAGAACAAGTTATTGGACCAAAATTGGCATCTACAGGCCTCCTCAAGCCCAAGGAAAATCCTTCGAGCCCAAGGAAGCAGGTTCACACTCACAACAAAGAGATGGCCAAACGCCACCAAGAAAACGCCCAGCGGAGGCCGACATGGACGCCGTCGAGGAGGCACGGGCCACCGACAAAAGAGTCAAAGGCGAATCCAAGGGTTGTCGGACATGATTGAGCAAAGGGCGGCGGGCAAAGCGAGGCCACACACCTACAGGTCGGCTTAGTGGAGCGTTATTGAAGGTCATAAAGGTCGGGAGGGAGAATTTGCACCTGTTCCCACGCACCGCATATGCCGTTCGCTTTGAATAATTAGGAAAAGATTTGGTGGAGGATGAGCGTTGAGGTCGTGATGGGCATCCCTGGGTAAAACGAAACAAGGCATCCAATGAGGGAGAACGGAGGTACACTGCGACCGGACCAAACTAGTAGGTGGTGGCGAAGATGTACTTGGGATGGCTAGAGGTGGGCCAAGCCACACTGGACCACCGGCGGAGACAAGCCACACGGAAAATCGGGGCGGAATTGGGGGCGCATGGCCAGAAAGCCAGGCGCGTTGTTAAGTCCTCAAAAGAAGGTTTTCTCAAAAGAGTTTCCACAAATGATTTGTTCACTTGTCCAATAAATTTCAAGGGGTGGATATTATTTTAGGGATAAAGATGATGGGAATTATTTTAACAAAATGAAACTCGTACATGTCTGGTATTGGAAGATTATTTCTTAAAGTTACTATGTAAAATACCTTTTTTACCCTCGACCTTTTTTTTTAATAATCACACAAGATTGTAAGGTGATATTTGAGAATTTAGACTTATCTCCTTCGCTTGCCAAGTGAGAGCAAGCAACTTTCGGCGCAATTAAGCTCCATTGGACCGACAAATCCCTCCCCTCACGACATCACCATCGTTGGCTACGCCCTCCTCGCACCTCCAAAGCGCAGCTCCCAAGCGGCGAGATCCACCGTTGTCCACCACCCTGAGCGGACCAATCGTGGCGGGGGGCATCATGAATAGTTCGATCCGCATGAACAACCGCATGAGGAAGACGAAGAGACGACAATCAAAGACATGATGCAACCACAAACTAATCGAATCAACAACATTGTGGAGTAAAAAACTCTCTCTTTCTCCTGGTTTTCCTCCTCTGCCTGAAGTTCTAGGGTGTCTCTGCATCCGCTTGGTGTTCTTGCTCGTCGATCTAGCACTTGCAATCTTCGATTGCATGTTGCTGGATCTGATCAAAACCCAATCTTAAATCCTTACCCCAACAACATATGTACAAAAAACACCCCTCACCCACAATCTGTCATAGCAACCCAAACAATTCCTTTTAGTTTCCCAATCAGAAACACTTACCAACCCAATGAAGAGCATTCATTGTTCTTCCAAAGAATAAATACAATCACAAGTTCCTACAAAAAGTATCATTGTCTTAATGCAAACACATGTGAAGTTGGGTGGAGGTTTACTATCTAAACGGCCTCCCAAACACATCTCTGTACTACAAATCTCACTCCAACCATTGGAAAAAGTTGTTACTATACCAAAAATCTTATACCAATTATCTTTACTACCCCTAATGATAATTATAGCATTAATTATGAGCATGCAGGGCCAATCAGTGGTGGGTTTATGGCGGTGGAAAGGTTAATCCCCTTCTCCCTCTGTAGAGGCCCTTTGGTTCTCGGGAAAACCCTTCAACAAGCAAAGGAAACAAGATGCATGAACCTGAACTACAACTCTCGGTGCTGGAGAGAGGAAGAGAGGAGTATGAAGTATGAACATTCCAAGAAAGATTACACAACAACCGGAACAAAAAGTATGATTACTCCTATGACATGGTGGGCGGCTATCGGGTTAGATCATCCCTCCATCCTCTTGATTTTGAAATGGAGGATTAACACTGCTATTAGCTATTAGTCTATTACTATAAATATTGATCATAAAAAACTTAATCTCCCGCGCCTTTCCTACTCCTCTCATCTTTCTGTGATTTATTTGCTCACTGCTCTAATCATGGATGCCCACAACTCATTCATGGAAGCTCTCATCAATACTACTCAGTAGAGAGCCCATTTTGAGAGCCTCACTCTTCTTGTTGAAACCATCCACTCTTCTCCTCTTGAAAACACCTCTACTGCCATTGCCACCGTACCCACTGATGATCATTCCACACATGCCTCCCAAATGCCCGCTCACCCTGAGGAGGATGCTCTTGCTGATGTGGGACGCAACTCCCTCCCCTTCACCATTCCTGGAGCCAGGGATCTTCACCACAGGCTGGCTGACTTCAGTTTGGTGGGAAGATTTGTCCAAAACCACATTGACATCAAACAAGTAGGTGGCAAGATGAAGGTTGAATGGAAAGCCCTCAAGGGAAGCTGGAGTGTGGATTCAATCGGAAATGATTGGTTCCTCTTCAGATTGTCAAACAGGGAGGACAGAGCTAATGTTTGGAGCAATAGACCGGACCATGTGCAAGGTTCTCTTCTTTCTATCTATCCCTGGAATAAAAGCTTCAACCCCATGGAGGAGGATACCACTACTGCTGATATGTGGATCAGGATCCCTGGTCTCCCTCACCAGTTTTACATTGCTGAGGCCATCTCTCATATCTTGCATGCTGGGAGTGTTGGAACTCTCATCAAAGTCGATCAAGCCTCCAACTTCAGAAATAAATTCAGGTTTGCTAGAGCATGTGTGCATGTCTCTCTTCTTAACAAGCTTACCTCCTTTTTCCATTTTAAAAAGAATGAGAATGATATCCTGCGCTTGAGGATTTGGTATGAAGATTTCTTAGTGGGTTGTGGTTGTTGTGGAGCTTATGATCACTCTTATGGGGATTGTACTCTCAATGCACCCAAGCCAAGAAAGTTCAACCTCATCCTCGAGGAGAACCCCCAAGTTGATCTGTTGGCTCAAAACACAAACCACAATGCTGCTAGAGTTAACTCTGAGCCTAGAGTCCCTTCTCAACCGAGTGCTTTTGTCCCCTTTAGCCTCAATGATACTGATCTTACTCTTGCTACCACTATGCAACCAAGAATGGGAGACTTTGGCTTACTCCTTGTCAATGCTCAGTCTGTCTCAAACAAAAGAGTCTATTCCAACCCTCCTCATGGCCTGAACTGTCACTCGGAGTTGCTCAATCACCTCATCACCCTCAATAATGCTCATGCCTCCAGAATTGCCGCTGATTGTGCCATTCCCCCATTCACCATTGCCCCCTCTGTGCTCCATACCATCATGAACCCTGGCAGTGTCAATGCTTCCTCCTCCTTCCAGCCCCGTGAGGGTTCCTTGGAAGCCTTGGTTATGGCCCAGAACAAAGGTAAAGGCATTGACAATGGGGTTGAGTCTCAAGGCTCGCAACTTTCCCTCAAATCTGACCACTCGGTGGTGAGGAAAATGGGGGGCATTGTCATTAGACCTTGTGAGGATAATGTCACCATTGGAACCCAGGACCCTGGCAAACGTAGGGATGAAGAAGAGCGCAATGAGGTATCCTCACCGGCTACCAAGAAGCCGAAAAAGAAGAAATCCGGTTAATGACGATGAAGTCCTACATGGATCAGTTTGGTTGTGTGCTGGTTACAGCAATTACCACTCTAAATAACCACAACCATGCCTACTTTAGATTGAATATCTATTTACCTTTTGATGCTGATTTCATGTACTACTCCTATGATTATGTTGTTTATCAGTTCCACTTAAGCCCTACTTGGATTGCCCAGCTTTGTAATGTTGTTAGTTGGACCTTGCATCTTATCAAGAACTGCATCTATAACTGCAGCTTTATGTTTAATCCTAAAATTATGCAATCTTACAGTTCTGTGTTTTGCTTTCTGTCCTGCCTTTGGTTCGGTTGTGTTTTTGTTGGTTTTCTGCAAATTAAGTTCCTTTTAATCACCTGGTTGTGCTGGATCGCTGTGGTGCCTAAGGCCACGTCTGTCACAAGGTATGCTCCTATCTCCATCCTATCCAAACTAAGTCCCATCCATATTCTTGATATGAATGTGGTGATTGGTGAGGAAACAAAACTCTATCCTAAACCTTCAAACAAAATTTGCACAAACCTTTTATCCTTTCTCTGCAAAGGATCCAAAACAATGGGAAACATCTGTCTGGGATATGCTAATTGTGCTTATGGTAAATATATTTTTTGCCATAACACAATTAAGTATATTGCCATAGATCAGGACCAAACAAAAAACTCAAATAGAAATCAGAATAAATGCTTATAGACATACACCTGGGGTGGCTGTTGGGCTTTAAGCCTTTGCAAACATCCTAGCAAACATCACTTAACTACACAAGTCGGAAGGCAAGACTTAAAAAATGATCATGATTAATATCGGTTATTGGAATATAAGAGGTTCTAGAAGGCCATTACTATGGCAAGAAATCAAATAAGCAAGGATGAGGAACAAACTTGATATCTTAGCATTAACAGAAACTAAATTTGCCCTCCCACCTCTTGATAGTCAATTGAAAGATGCTGGTTTCCACTGATGCTTCTCCATTCCAGCCTCTGGAACTAAGGGTGGCATTTGGATTCTCACCAAACATGATAGCATTCTTTATGAAGAAAGCATTGTAGAACAATCTGATAGAATTTTTATGATTAAGCTCGCTATACAAGAGTTAAACCTAGCTATAATGTTTGTCTATACTCCTAGTGTTGAATCAGAGAAAACTAGATTTTGGGAAGAAGTTTATACTAAAGTGCACAAACACATGCTTCTAGTCCTGGTCATTGGAGATTTAAACGACATAGAGAATGGTACATAAAAGGTAGGAGGCATCTATCCTTCAATTAACATATTTAAAAGACTGCAAGAGGTTAAATAGGAACTCAACCTCCAGACAATCACGTTCAAAGGCTCACCCTTTACTTGGAGAAAGAATGCAGGAATCTTAGATAATACATATGAAAGATTGGATAGAGGCCTTGTCCATCAAGATATCCTTTCAAAATTTAAAGAACTATCTATGCACCACCATCCGTTTATGTCTTTTGACCACTCCCTTATTACTACTAAACTTAGTTCAGCTTCAAAGGAAAAGGGCTCTCCTTTCCGTTTTGAGATGGCTTGGACTACATACAAGGAGTATGATCAAATGGTAGAGCAAGTATGGAAAAACAAATTTTCTAGATCCTTTGGTTTTAAACTTATGCAAAAGCAGAAGCTTTTAAAAAATAACACTAAAAACTGGTGCAAATCACATAATAACAACCTTCTTAGACAGTTAAACAAGCTTGAGGATCATATTAAGGAGCTGCAACAGTCCCTTCCCTAGGGTTCCCTCTCGGCTAGGGATGCTCAGAAACTGTTAAGGCTCGAAAATAAAAGAACCCACATTCTTGATTTTAGTCACAAATTCTGGAAGCAGAGGACTAATAAGACATGTTCAACTGGCATACAAGAACTCTAAATATTACCAATCCTTTGTTAAAATAAGAAATTTTAGATCAACAGCAAAAAACTTCAAGACAAAGGATGATCAAATAATCACAAACAAGGAAGAAATAAAGAAGAAAATTACCTCGGAAATGGCTGGAAGATTTCAATACACAAACAGATCAAAGATTAACCCCAATAATATCTGCTTCATTGATCAAGAGATTACCCCCCAACAGAACCTTGATCTTATAAAGCAACATAGTAATAAAGAAATTAAAGAGGTAGTCTTCAATATGGCAGAAGACAAAACACCGGGTCCGAATGGATTCCCACCAGAATTTTACTCAAAATACTGGAAAATTGTTGGAGACTCGGTATGTAAAAATGTAAAAGCCTTCTTTCACTCATGCTCAATGCTTTCTGAAATTAATCAAACTTTCATAGCCTTAATCCCGAATATTGAAAGCCCTGAAACTATCAACCATTACCAGATCCATTAGCCTTTATAACACTATCTACAAAGTCATTGCAAAAGTCTTAGCTAATAGACTTAAACACATTTTACCTAAGATCATTAACCCCTTCCAAGGTGCTTTTGTAGAAGGAAGATCCATTCAAGATAATGCCTTAATAGCTCATGAATTATTCCACACATTCCATAGACAGAAAGGAAAGAAAGGTTGGATGGCGCTAAAGTTAGATATGGAAAAAGCCTATGATAAGATCAACTGGAACTACATTCAAGCAGCTCTGATAAAATTTGGCTTTCATGAGCAGTGGATTTCATGGGTGATAAAATGTATCACAACAACCAACTTCTCTGTTCTTGTAAACAATTCACCTGGTAACACGTTTAAACCAGAAAGAGGCATCAGACAAGGAGATCCCCTTGCTCCTTACATCTTTGTTATAGTGATGGAAGGATTGGCAAGAGAACTCATAGCAGGAGCACAACATGATGATGCATTAGTAGGTATAAAACTAAAGCAACATGGCACTCCGGTGCCAATGTTGACATTTGCAGATGATATCTTAATATTTGCTAAAGCTTCACATGTTAGCCTTGATACAATCAAAAACACACTAAACAATTTCTCAAATCTCTCAGGATTAACAATCAACTACCACAAAAGCTCGATTCAATTATCAAAAAATGTAAACCAAAATCTTGTTAAGTCCCTAGCACAAAGCATGAATATCCCCATAGCCCAAGGAATGGAAAACTATCTAGGTATTCCTATAGTAAATGGAAGAGTTAAAAACTGTGTGTTTGAAGAGGCAATACAAAACTTGAAAAAACAGCTCTCTAAATGGAAAGCCTATACATTGTCCCAAGCAGGCAGAACTACACTCATACAAGCAAATTTAAGCTCTAAAACAAACTACTTGATGCAAAACTTCTTACTGCTAAAAGGAATATTACAACAAATAGATCAAATTCACAGGGATTTCTTATGGAACAAACTAAGAACTAAAAGATATAGTCCTCTGATTAGTTGGGAAAAAAATTGTTCACCAAAAAATCTAGGTGGTTTGGGTATAAAATTAGCAGAAGAAAATAATATCAATCTCCAACAAAAGCTTCTTTGGAAAATCCACACCCAACCGGACAACATATGGGTAAAGATTGTGACGGAAAAATATAACTTATCTAGAAACAAACTGGAATTGAATATACACAACACTTCCTGGCAATTTGGAAGACTAATTCAATTGAATAGTCAATTCCAATAAGATCTTCTTTGGATCATTGGGAATGGAAAAAATATCAACATTTGGGATGACTACTGGATAGAGAACACCTCGCTTAAACCTTTCCAAGATAACTACGATCCTAAGATGAATGTTGATAATCTTATCTTGCCCAACAAAAAATGGAATGAACTACTCCTAACTCAGATGTTTCCTGCGCAAGTGGTCAATCAAATCCTAGCAATTGATATTTTGACTTGGGATGTCGATGATAAGCTATTTTGGAAATATAATAAGGATGGAAATTTTAAGACTAACTCGGCTTGAAACCCAAATTCTGTTATTGAAACCACTAACAACAATCATGAGTGGATTTGGAAGCTTGAGATCCCTCCTAGGATTCGTAATTTTATTTGGAAAATAGTAGTTGATGCGTTACCCACAAAGGTACGACTAAACAAATACTTTAATAGGGTCCCTTCTCAATGTTGCTTGTGCAACCAAGAAGATGAAGACTCATTACACCTCCTTCAAAACTGCCAATTTACGAAAGTTGTGATCCATGCCTATGAGACTAAGACATGGAAAACTCTCCTTAACTATATGAATTCTGATCCTAATACTCTAGATACTAAACAAATAAAAAATAATAACCATAACTTCAACGATTTATGTTTTCTATGGCAAAACATATGGGAATCTAGGAATAATATTATTTTGAGGAACTGCAATACAAATGATAATAGTAGCTGATGTCCGCATTTTTAGTCTTATTTTACATCATGTTTTAATTCTATCTAAGTCATTTTATTAGCTTTTGTGTTGGAAAAGTAAGGAAAATGTGTAGTTATGCTTAATATTGCAAGATATGGAGTCTACACAAGCTTTGTTGTGATTTTGTAGGTTTTGGAGCTGATTTGGAAGAGTTTCGACGCACTTTAGAGCTGAATGAAAAATCATGAAGGCAATGGAGAAGCCAAGCAAAAGCAAAAAGTGGTGTATCTGGAGAAAAGCCTTATTTTCTCCATCCATCACTTTGATTCAAGATCTGGAGCCATCATAAGATTTGTAGTCCTTGAAAAGAGCTTTCCAATGCATATTTGTATGCATCAATCGGATTAACGAGGACTCGGGAAAGTGCGATTAACGACAGAGACGAAAAGCTGGAGAAAAACAGAACCTACTGCATTCGAACAGATACCTCGACGCCGACACCCAGACCTCGGCGCCGATACCCTGCGCGAATCTGCGCACCAGCAAAAATTTCTGCGGGCTGATTTTATTCCTTATTGGGCTTTTTAATTAGGGTTTCTATTTAATTCCTTTTAGGATCTTTTTAGTTAGATAGACTTGGGATATTTTATCCTTCCTTAGATAGATTATATTATTTTCCTTAGATAAAATCTCTTTCCTTGGAGATTAAGTTTTAATTTCTATCTTTAAATAAAGCCAATTAGAGGCTAATTGGGGGAGATCCATGAACGACACAACACACGCTGAATTGACAGCAGCTTAGGGCGAGACGGTTGGAGTTTTTTGGTTGAAGGTTTTGACATTTGGTTTTGAGGTTTGATTTTATGCAATTTCATATTATGTTTTATTCAATTTTCAGCATGTTTTCTATAGCTATGTGTGAGTAGTTCCTCTTCTTCTAGGGTTGGGGTGAGCCCAACAATAGCCATGTATGAAAGCTTGAATCTATGATGTTTTTATGAGTTTATCATCATCTATCTTGTGCTTAAATCCTTTGCGAAAGTTGAGGACAATTCCATGTTTATAATTATGAAGCGAAAGTGGATTTAATTATGAATTTGGATAGTAATTAGAGATCTTTGACGAAAGTAAAAGGGATCTAATTAAGAAAAGGTAGATCGAATAAGTTTTATGCGAAAGCCTCTATTCTCTATTTGTGAAGTATGCGAAAGCTATCTTTTGATGATAAAAACATGATCTTTGTTCTATGATTCTTGTGTGGTTTATGCATGGTTGTTGTTGTGGTTATCCCTTGACCTTGGAAGTTCTTTTTATATTGTTTAAATCCCTAAATTCCCTTCTTTTTGTTCTATTTTGCTGCTGGAAAACAAACACCCACTCGACATTCATCACTTCTCTCGACCATCCCCTTGATATCGACCTCTCTAGTCGATATCGACCGCCTTTGCTACTGATTTTTGTGTGTTGTTAGATCACAGGAACTACTCTAGAAAGTGCTGTCCTCTCTCCAGTGGAACGATCCCGACTTCCGCTATCTACATAGTGGGAATTGTGGTATTTTATTTGTGGTTGATTTCCCATCGCAACAGTAGCATTACCCATCAAATAATACAACAAACCGTTGATAATATAAAGAACTGAAAAGATGGGGAAAATATAAAACCACCCAATAAAATACAAAGGCAAGGAAGGAACATCAAATGGAAGAAGCCACCGAGAAATGTCTACAAAATAAATGTTGATGGATCGATTAATAAAAATGGAGGATGCAAAGTAGGATGTATAGCTAGGGATTGGAATAGAAATGTAATTGAGATTTTCAACCGACAGGTACCAAAGGGATCAGTAGTCTTAACTGAATCCCTTGCTTTTTGTTTGGGGTTAGAACTAGCCCATCGTACAGGTTGGACGCAAGTGATAATCGAATGAGACAGTCTTACAGTGGCCAATGCAATCAATGATCAAGGCAAGGTTCCATGGGAGATCCTTAGAGTTATTGAGAAGATCGTAAGACTTCGCACATCATTCACATCAACAACCTTCAACCATTGCTTTAGAGAGGCAAATTCAGCAGCTGACTTTATTGCTAGATGTGATTCTATATGTAACTTATGTAACTTCCCTTTGAATAGGGAACTAGCTACCATCATTCAAAAGGATGATCTTTCTCTGTAAAGACTTCCTTATTATTGCCTACTGTACAAAAAAAAAACATTGTGGAGTATGCGTTGCGAATCAGAGGCAACAACACTTGAATGTGGTTGATCGAAAACGAAGTAAACGTGTTTTTATCGAGGGGCATTTGTGGATAGATTGGGGATACAAATCTCTTTCACCCCCCTCCAACTTCCTCTATTGGGTGGGAAAATTTTAGTACATCCATCCCCAAAACGGCACCACCTCCACCCAGTTCATCCCCTCGGCAAATGGTCTGGAATCTTCCACCCTCATCCCCCTGGAAAATGGAAGGAAAATAGGGCCAAAGCCACTAAAGACTAGAAGGGGGCAATGAGGCAATGCAAATCGGTTTCACAAAATTACCACTAGAGTCTAGAAGGGGCAATGAGGCAATCACAAATCGGTGGGTTTGGATCGGATAAATCGGATTCGGTTAATTTCAATGTTTAGAGTATTTTAGGTTAAGAGTGTTTTTTTAATAGAGTTAAAATATGAGATCAGACACACTTAAATCTCGATCGGCCAACAAGTCGGCAGACAAAAAACGCCTAAAAAGAAAAAAGTACAACAAACAAGCGGAAACGAACTATATAACCGGGTGAATCTAAGCAAATCTATACCAAATAAGTTGAAGACGCATCCGAAGAATGAAACCAAGCATCACCAAAAAGTAACATCGCGAGCCAGCGGTACAACAAGAATCTATTGGGTTAAATAATGTTTTTGGTATTGGTTTTTTCGGGTGCGTTTGGATTCAAAATGCATTATGTTTATAATGCAAAATGATAAGGCGGTGTTTGGTTGACTCAATTTTTTAGGTATTTAAATTACGATGTTTTTAGATTTCAAGATGTATTAATTATAATGCAATTATTTTATCTCAATTTATGTGATTATTTGGTTAAATTACGGTTTTACCTCGATTTTTACGATATTTTTATTTTTAGAATCAAACGGACACATAAAACGAGGTAGGATAATTGCATTATAATTAAAATGCAATGGAATCCAAACACACCCTTCATTTATTTTGAACCTTATTTATTTTGTATTTTTACATTCTTGGTGATTATATGTTTTTTCGAGTTGACTTAAAAGAATGACCGCTCTATATGTACCTATTCAAGAGTTGCCTTAAAGGAGGTTCTCAATTTTAACATCTAGTAAGTAAATCTAGGTTGAAACAGATAACTTGTACCTTATTGTTATAATTTCAAATGACTGTAAATGTTAAAATTCAACATATTTATCGGGACACGAATTGTGTATCTCACTAGTTGATTCTTCTAGATAATTTCCGCTATTGTATATGGTTTTCCTCTTATTATGGATGACAAATTCTCAAATAAAATAATGTCATAAAGTGAATTACGAATATTTGTTTCCCTAGACATGTACACTCTCTCTTAAGAAATTTTAAAAAAATTGTAATTTTGTATTTAATAATATTTGGAACAACAATGTGTTTTTTCTACAAGGGAAAAATGTCATAGCAATTTGGTGTCTCAAATATGAAAACATTTGATTTGTTGAAATAAACATCTATTAAATTGGAATCGATGAAACAATTTATGCATAATTAATATGTTTGAATTAAGTTGGAGAGTTGCGAGAGGAGTACGTTGCTGCGAGACGAGGTTTGCATTCTGCAATGGTGGTGGACTGCAGAGTCTGCAGTAGGTTGCGGTGCTCTTTTATTGGGTTGTTTGATTTTTTTTGTTTTTTGTTTTTTTTTTACAAATGTTCTTGCTTTTTGATTTCGTTTAATTGCGTTACGTCAAAAGAGAGCAAAAACTCTCTCTTCTTTGAGGATGTCACCGCCCATCCTCCGCCCCCCCCCCTTCTCCGGTGCCTGATCCCTCCCGGGGATTTTATTAGCTTCCGACATTCTCTCCCCGTCACTGGTTTTGGATGATGAGCTCCTAAATCTCTTTCGAGAGCCCTAAATCTCCTTCGGGAGCCCCAAATCTCCTCCGGGAGCCTAAATCCATCCCCTCCGGGATGCTGTAAACCTTCCGTCTATACCTCTTGATGCCGGATCTGGCTGTCGAGCCCCTTATCATAGTTGTTGGCATCTGATTGTTGGTTTTATGGGTTATGCTCACTCTCTTCTCAACGATCTAGATCATTTCGCTCCCGTCCCGGGTGGTTTATCCCGCCTTCTCCGAGCTGTTTGGGGGTTGTGCGGGTGGGGTGGTTCAGTGGAGGCCAGATTGTGGCCATCTTGTCCGTCAATTTCTCCATCGCTGCTGTCCCGCTTCTTGCTCCCTTCCAAATCGTTGCGCCACCATATGTCTTGCTTGTCGCCGGCGAGTGGGATGTCCCCGCCTCACTCGCGCCGTCATGCGGGCTGCCACCATATCCATCTCCGCTTCGCCGCCGTGTCTGCTCGTCCGGAGGTGGCTCCCGTCCATGGTGTCCGCCTTTACTGCCGACCCATCTCACCGCCTTATTCCCAAGTCCTTCGCCTTTCCTTCTCGTTGGTCTCCGGTTTGTTGTTGTCCTTGCCGGCGGCGGCCTCAAGACGTGGGTTGCCCTTGGTTCCGGCGTCGGCGGCCTCAAGCCCCTTGCTGACTGGCGGGCTTTGCCTGTGTTCCCTTGCCCTGGCGGCTGGCGTGGTTTGCCCTTGGTTTTCCCCGATTAAGAATTGTGAAATCTCCGTTGGCTTGGATGTGCCTTGGTTTCGGGCCCGGTTTGGTTGTTCTTTGAGCCCAAGGCTTGTCCCTGGGCCCAAAGTGACCCATGCTAAAAAATATAATAAAATAAGATAAATTTATTTTGTTTTATTTTATAAATGATAAAAATTGTCGGATTTTTTTAGTTATTTATAAATAAAACAATAAAAAACGCCCGAAATGGCTTAATTAAAATCCTGTAAGGGCTCGAAACACGGCTCGAAAGAGCTTGGATTAAATCCCCTTTGGGCTCGACCGGTCCGTTGTGATCGGTCCTTCGCGGTTTGCTTTGCTCGGGTGGTGTGCGTCTCTGCTTTGGTGTGGCTTGAGGTTCTTCTTCTATGTTGGGGTTCTGTTATTCGGAGTCGGGTTTGGCTGGGATCGAGCTAGTGTGTATGGGGCGACTCTGTGTTCGAGAAGGAGCTTCCTGGAGGTTCATCTTCACTACCCACAGGTTTCCTGATGTATCGCCGGCCAACGGTGCTGTTTTAGGACGGTGCTTGGCTTTCGTCCGTAGTCTACGTCCCCTTCGTGTTAGATTTAGTTTTTCCTAGGCTCGTTTCTTGTAGGGTGCATTTCCACTTGCTGTTTTGCACCGCTTTTTGTTTTCGTTTTATTGTATGTTTAGACGGGTTTCCGTTTGCCGACTTGTCGGCCATTGAGATCCAGGTATATCTGATCTCGAATTATTTCCTTATCAAAAAAAAATATATGTTTGAATTAAAGGAGATTGAGATTTTTTTTAGAATAAACCCATCCGCTTTATTTCCTGAAATTGTAAATATATAGATGAGATGGGTAACCAAAATACAAAAAATATAAGACCAAACCATGGGTCTTATGTAGGGATGGCAATGGGGCGGGGACTCCCCGTTCCCCGCGACGGGGACTCCCCGTTCCCCGCGACGGGGATGAGGACGGGGATTTTAAACGGGGATGGGGGGCAAAGTGATTTCCCGCGCAGGGACGGGGATAGTAGTCCCCACCCCAATCCCCGCCCCGCCCCGTTCCCGTTGGGGACCCCCGCGGGGATACCCGATAGGGAGTATGAAATCCCCAATGTTGTTTATATCTTACCTAAGTTTAAATAGTTTTTCTTTTATTTTTAAACTTTTGCCTTATAATTTACATTTATGAGATATTATATGTAATATTTATATTATATTTTTTACATAACTTTAATAATATCTTATAGTTTTCTATTAAATGGGGGGAAACCATGGGTTTTAAACGGGGCACCCGACGGGGAAATCCACGGGGAATGCAAACGGGGAAAATTAAGCGGGGACGGGGATTCCCTGATGGGGACGGGGACCCGACGGGGATGGGGACGGGGGGTATTTTTGATCCCCGAGCGGGGACGGGGACGGGGAGGGGGACGGGGAGACATTTTGCAAACGGGGACGGGGACGGGGAGGGTACTCCCCGCTCCGAACCCGCCCCGTTGCCATCCATAGTCTTATGTAAAACAGTAAAAGGGGGTATACTATACCAAAAGCCCCTCTATCCCTCTCCCTACTCAGTATTCTCCCACTCTCTTCAACTCAAAAAACCCTACCAACTATATGCTCTAACTACCCCTTCGGTCCTGAATCCCCACGAGTGCTTTGCACTTCCACTTCATGGCGAACCGGGACCGACAACTATTGATGATAAGTGAAACATACACCGAAGGAACAAATGTCTCATTACAAAATATAACTTTGTTTCTAGCTTGCCAAGTAAAATATATTAAAGCTTGAAACACAAGAAGCTTGGCTTGGAACATTTGAGATTTCTGAATGGTGGTCGAGGCGCTAGCAAACCACATTAACCACTCTTCCACGGCCCTAAATCTGCTCGATATCCCCATCCAGGTAAAGACATCATATTGCACTTCCCTGATTGCTGCACAAGAAAACCATAAATGGTCTTCTGTTTCCACTCCATCCCGACATAAAACACATTCAGCTGCTGCATCCCCTTTCCAATGCCTCATCTTGTTTCCCATTTGAAGTCTTTTGTGGATGGCGAGCCAGGTGATAAAAGCCCACCTTCTGCATTGTAATATGCCCTAAATCATTCCACCCCAGTCGACTTTTGGAACCCTACTTCTGATCTTATGATAAAGCTTGCTACAATAGAGATTAGTATCATTCCACCTCAGCTGATGCAGATCCGGTTGGGGGCATCTACATCTGAAGTAGTAGCCTGCAACTGGTCCCTAACCGTTAGTATGTTCCTCCAAAGCCAGGAATCATCATACTTGGAGCCCAAAACCCATACATTTTCGTCCCGTAAGTGGTTCTGATTGCACCACCGGAGCCAAATGGAAGGTTTCTGTAAGATAAGGTCTCCCAGAAGCTTGGAGAATATACTCTTATTCCAGGCACTCAACTCCTTGATTCCCAAACCCCCTTCATTATAGGGCTTTACAACCACATTCCAGGCCACGAGGTACTTCTTTCTTTCATTGTTTCCATTCCATAAGAAGCGCTTCATCAAAACTTCAATATGGTCAATCACCCCTTGAGGCAGCAGCTGCGCTTGACTCCAAAAAGAGTGAATTCCCCCCCCCCCCCACACTGATTTTAGTAATTGCACTCTCCTAGCATAGGAGAGATTCCTTGATGCCCATGTCTGAATTCAATTACCAATTTTATCATCCGCTTTATTTCATATCATCATCTAGAGCATTAGCAATGTTTTGCAGTAATGAGTTCAAATTAAAATATAGTATGAAGAACTAATCGGCCTAATACTAGCCATACGATGTGCCCCTACATTCCCTTCCCTCAGCACATGTGACCAGGTGACATATCTAAATCCTCTGGCATCCCACAAAGATGTCATCAACCATCGATGCAAGCATTCATCTGCCTCGGTTTTATTTAGTCAGCTTCTTGATTAACAGTGCACAATCAGATTCAAATTTTACATCCAACAGGTTTCTCCCTTGCGAAACCTACCACCCATTTGACCGCTTCAGCCTCCACAAGCTCGACATCGCCAATGAAATGTGCTATTCTTTGTCCCGCTAGTATGAATGTGCCATCATCTATCCTCTGAACAAAGCCAATGCCAACCCCATCTCGTTGTGACAAACTTGCATCACAATTAAACTTCATCACCCCTTCTTGTAGTCTTGCCCATCGTCTATAGCTAGCAACCTCCCTTTTCTCCCCGCAGACCATGGAGTGATCTTTGTAGTTCCTGAAGTCAATAAGAACTCTGTTGCCTGTCGGACAGCCTCACCTGCGTCCATGGGTTTGCCCTAAAAAATCTGTTGGTTTCTCGCTTGCCATATCTTCCAAATCAGTGGCAGCCACCACTGCCTTTGAAGCTCCGAGCCCTTGGTAAAGATCAAGAGGCAGCCCTGGAAATCACTTCTCGACCCCACCCAATAACTAGCCAACCGGGGTACTGATTTCCATACCTTTCTTGCCAGTATGTACTCAACTAGCATGTGCAAACCCCACTCTTGTCTCTCGCACACATCACAAAGATCATCCTCTGTAATTCTTCGTTTGACAAGGTTTGTCTTACACGACAAGACGTCTTTAATAGCCCTCCAAGCAAAGGAATTTACTTTCGAAGCTGTGTGCGTTTTCCACATTGCCTTCCATGCCTTCTCCCTCTCTTGGCTATGACTATCCAGATTAACCCGCACCTCCCTCCGCTTCGAGCCTTTTCTCAAACTGCAAATGGTAGCTAGGCTCCCCGTACCGTGAAGATGCTGCTCCTTTTGCTATACCACACTAGTTGGTCATTGCTCCTTGGTGATATCAACTTAATGTTGAGCACTACCTACATCGCAAGGCAGCAACCCATCATTGATTCTTTCCTCGTCCCATTTGCCTGCCTCCCAATCAATCAAATCTACTACTTTGAGATACGTCGCTCCTCCCATGTAGTTACCTACCACCTTGAAGCTCGACGGTCTCGGAATCCACTTATCGTCCTATACATTAACATCAGTTCCATTTCCTATACTCTGGAGGAGCCCCTTCTTAAGCACAATCTTCCCACTCATGAGACATTCGCCATGTGTGTAACTTGGGTTATGTCCCATCTTGGCCTGAAGGAAATCTGTTGTCGGATAATATTTGGCCTTAAGCAACCGAAAAATAAGTGAATCAAGCTCCTCAATGAGACGCCATCCTTGCTTAGCTAAAAGAGCTAGTTTAAAAATCTCCATATTTCGAAAGTCCATGCATCCTTTATCCTTTGCTCGATCTATACATCCTCTTCCATGACATCCAGTGAACCTTATTCCCTGGATCTTCCCTTGCTCTTCTCCTACCCTAATCATATCGGAGAGCCCTTCAGCACATAATAAAAAGATATAAGGGGACAGAGGGTCTCCCATGTCTTAGCCCTCGTTCCAGGCTAAAGGTCGGCGATGGACATCCCTCCACAAGAATTGAGAACAACACAGTTGACACACACCACATGATCAGTGAGATCCATCTCTTATCAAACCCGAACCGTCTTATACAGTGCTCAAGGAAGGACCATTCTACTCTCTCATGTGCTTTAGCCATATCCAACTTCAGTGTCATATACCCTTTTTTGCCTCCCTTCCTCGTTTTCATGTAGTGAAATAGCTCAAAGGCGGCTAGAAGGTTGTCCGTAATCAATCTCCCCGGTACAAAGGCACTCTGACTAGGCGCGATTACCTTTCCCAGCACTTTCTTTAGTCTGTTTGACAACACCTTCGACACAATCTTGTACACCACATTACATAAACTTATGGGCCTTAAATCTCTTATCTTACAAGGATCCCACACCTTCAGGATTAGAGTAATGAAAGTATGATTTATCTCCGGAGGTATCGGTTGCCCATTTAGGATCTCAATGATAAGTCTAGTAATGTCCGGGCCGACAATATGCCAAAACGTTTGGTTGTCTAGGACATGTGTGAAGGGGGGAATATGGGGACTGACTGCGAGCGTCGCCGGTTAAGATGTCGACGGAGAGAGGAGGACTGGATAGAGACAAAGGCGATTGGAATTGCTCTTGAAAAATTAAGATGATTATATATAGTGTATTTATTTATGCTTAAATGGCATTGATTAAGAATCCAAATTGGGTGAACGTGTATTTTTTTTTTTTTTGATCAAGGAAGTGGCTAGTGCCTTATATTATAAATAATAGCAAATAAAGTTATTCCCCTAGAGGGGTAACAATAGCAGGAACCAAATTAAAGCTATCAGGCAAAGAAACATGTTCAGCAAAGGCATTCATCAGGGATAACGACCAGTTTGCTAAGGAGTCCGCCGCCGCATTCGCCTGCCTGCAAATGTTACAAATCTTTACTTCCCAATTGCAGTTGCTGATGCTTTTTTGGATGTTGTTGATGATGTGAAATTCCGGGCCAGGTCCGAGCTGGGAATCCTCTAGGAGCCTTCTAATGTTAGCCGAATCAGTCTCGACGATCAATCGACTCACATTCATCCTCTTTGCCATCTCAATTCCATGGAAGGCTGCCCAAGCTTCTGCAGTCTGAGCGCGACAATGGCCGCACTTGAAGGTGAAGGCACGCAGCAGCTGTCCTTCGGCGTCTCGGATGAGTCCTCCTCCCCCGGCAGGCCCAGGGTTACCCTTAGAAACTCCATCGATGTTCAGCTTGACCCATCCCGGAGGCGGAGGGTTCCAGACATTATCGATATCCGATCGTTGGCGTTGAGAGTGACCTTTCTGGGCATGTAAATTCGTAGCTCCCTGACTAATCTCGGCAAAGATGCGAGCCTGATTGACCACAGTAGGGGGAACACCACAGATCGAATCTTTGTTATCAAAGACTAGGGAGTTTCTGCACTTCCAAACGTACCATAACATGTACGCGAAGGTCGCTCCCCATCTATCTTCTTTCATCATATTGGTTATGATCCATTTGGCGACATCCCTCTCCGAAAAGAACCCCGATCCCAGGGAACAACCAGCAAGATTGGACCAGGCTTCCCGGACCTTCAGGCAGTCACGAAGCAGGTGGAGTGTAGATTCCTCTTGTCCACGGCGTGGGCAACCGCTCAGATTAGCCAGATGACGTCGAACAACGTGTATTTCTAAATACAAATGCATAAATCCTAGTAACAATAATCTCTTGCCCTAGTAGTATGAGTGAGGTGCTTCCTTGTGCCTCACTACCATGAGGACAAGGTTCAAATCTCACTAAGAGCAATTTGTGTTAGAGTGGGTACTCATGTCTTGGTTTACTTTGGCATTGGTTTGAGCCTGTCTTGCGACTTGCCGCTTGGCTTACCCGACTCGAGTGCTTTGCAGGTTAGTGCTCGATTCGTGGAGAATTAGTTAATAACCTCGGAACCTCCAAGTTATAAAAAAAATGCATAAATCCTATTAATTTGTTTGAAAAATGGGCTTAACTAATCATCTAGAATAATAATATTATTTGCAAAAAAAAAAAAAACAATAATATTTCAAGACACTAGCCTACATTTATGAAAATAATGTCTCTCAAATCGAAATGCTTAATCTGTATCACAAAGACATATGTTTAAAAAAAATCCAATACATTTCATTAAGTAAGATCTCATGAAATTCACGTAAATCATATACTTTGTGGTGTAACCAACATAAAAATAATTAAAACTCTCACCTTAAGGACTTCGGGCGAAGGGGATGAGTTTCTCATACAAGTCACCAATATGGATTCAATTTTTATTAATTAGGGATATATATCAGTAGTAACTTTGGAACCTTGATTATAATAAATAAACGTTCCGGCTATATACACCGCAAATTATGCACGTCCTTAAGAACGTGCAATATTAGACACAAGGCTTGCACGTCCTTAAGGACGTGCAATATTAACCTTGTGATTTGCGGTGTATATAGCAACACCCTAAATAAATAGGAATTTCAAAATTAGGACCTTTTTCGTTTTCAAATCGTTCATATTCGTGTTTAGAGAAATCAACAACATTATAGCAGATAAATTGATCTTTTTAAGTTATACATCCATTTTTCTTAACTTTATCACAAATTTAAAACCACAAGTTCTTATCAAAAAAGATGCACTAGTTTTTTTTATTAGGTAAAAATGCGATGCACCGGACAGGCCCGGTGGGTCGAGAGGCCGAAGAAATCAGCGATGGACAAACCGTCAAATAAGCTACAGACATAAAACCACAACAAGACAAATAACCAAATTACAAGGGTACAATTAAAGGCGAAGACTAGCATGCATAAATCATGAACGAGCAGGAGCAGTGTGCGGCAACTCATCCGTCAATTGGTAGAGGCAATGCCGGGAATCCCTGAGGAACTAAGTGGAAACCTCAGAGTTAGACTCTGCCAACGAGCCTTCAGGTTTCGATCACGTCCGCGACTTCTCGCGCGTTGACAAATAAGAAGGAACACCACATAAAAGACTGCTAGACCTCGAAGCCAAACAATCATACCATCAAGCAACTCGACAACATGCCCAAAAATAGGATTAAATCCCAAATTTCCTCCTTTTCTTTTTCTTTTTTTCTCTCTCCATTACTTTGGGCCCAAAGGACCCGAGGCTTGGGCTCTAAGGACCCAAAACTTGCTAGAGAACGCCACCCACACCGGCGAGCACAACTAGAGGCAAACGCCGAGACCGCCGGGGACCAACCCAAGTAAGGCACGGCCGACCAAAGCCTGTAAACGCCGAATCAGCAGAGGATCGGAGACACCCGCCAAGCAGGAGAAACCGAGCCTGATTTTGACAAGGATGTGGTTAAAAGGAGATCCGAAAATCGGAAATCCATTGAGTGGTTTCTTGGCGATGGAGCATCGTGAAGGACACAAGAACACCGTGGATTTGAGTCAGGACCACCGAAAAGGAGATCCGATTTGAGATTGAGGATAAGTTAGAGAAGATTGAAGTTTGAGTTAGACAATTTACAGATCTAGTTTGGATAAGCTTGGAAAAATGATGCACTAGTGATCGAGTTTAGTCCATAATAGCTTTTCATTGCAAAAAACGATCATAAAAGACAAAATTGAAGTTTAAATTTGGTATGAAATTGTTGCAATTTTAATGAGGAAATGGGCAAATAAATTCAATAGGGCACATTTTGTACACGGAAGGGCCTTGCCTACAGGTGGCATGCGCCGAGCCACTATATAAAGCATCTAAAGGCCAACGCTCTGCCGTCTACCTCGCCTCAAAACCCCCCTCTCTATCTCCCCAACTGATAAACCCTAGTTCGCGCTGCAGCTCCCCTTTGCTCGCTTTCCGGTTTCCGCATTCAATCGTAATCCTCCTCCTCTCTAATCTCGCAGTTCTTCATTAATCCTCCTCTCTAATTTTCCAAGTTCTCCGTCAAAATGAACCTTCCAATCTTTGAATTTTTCGGTCTTGTACAGATTCGACGATGGTCTAAGTTTTTATTGATTTGTTGTTTGGTGGTAGGAAGACTAAGATGTCAGACGACGAGAGGGAGGAGAAGGAGTTGGATCTTACCTCTCCTGATGTCGTTACCAAGTACAAAACCGCTGCCGAAATTGTGAACAGTTAAAAAGCTTCGCTCTATCTCTGTCTGGTTCATCGACGTTACTTCATCTAATTTTGTAAACGGATTTGACTCTAATTGTGGATTTTTCTGTTATTTGTTTTTGATTTGCAGAGGCTCTGCATCTAATTGTCTCAGAATGTAAACCCAAGGCAAAAATTGTTGACTTGTGCGAGAAAGGAGACGCCTTCCTTACAGAGTGAGTAGCTATCCCACTGGAAGCATCAATATGTAGTTTTGTGATTAGTAGTATGTGTTACTTTGCATCCTTTTTTTTTACACTATATTATTTAAAGCTTATTTTAGTTTGAGTTTGTTGTTATCTAGTGCTTGGGACTTTGGGTATTGAGAAATTGGGGAATAAGACTCTTGTATAGTTGATGAAGTTGTAACTAGTTGTTTGTAGCTTTACTTTTAAAGTGGGGTTTAAGATGTGATTGTTTTGCTGGTAGCTTTCCCAATCTTTCTTATGAAAAAGTGACTTCCGAATTTCATTATTCAGTACTGTGATCGGTGTTCTGAATTGTTCCGACACCCATGGTTAGGCAATTTAGTTTGGTAGGTTAGTTAATTTGCTTTTGAGGTTTTTACTGAATGGTCTGATGATGATGGTTTGTATTGAATTGGTAATAAATGCAGACAAACTGGGAACACCTACAAGAATGTTAAGAAGAAGATTGAGAGAGGTGTTGCCTTTCCTACTTGTATTTCGGTAAACAACACTGTTTGTCATTTTTCACCACTTGCAAGTGATGAGACTGTGCTGGAAGAAGGTGATATGGTGAAAATGTAAGTTTCTTTGGGGCTTGTTTCTAGCTATATCTCGTTAATACATGAAGGGTTGGTCTGTATATTTATATTGGTTTGTTGCTGACTGCAGCGACATGGGGTGCCATATTGACGGATTTATTGTCGTCGTTGGACATACTCACGTGATTCAAGAAGGGCCCTTGACAGGTAAGAAAGCTGATGTTATTGCAGCAGCCAACACTGCTGCAGAAGTTGCACTGAGGCTCGTGAGGCCCGGGAAGAAGGTATTAATTTAAATATTTTTTACTTGTTAGTAATTTATTATTCATCATTATTTACTGTTTATTTGAAATTATTTTTTCCTATACATTCTTATACGCGGTATAATGGGTATTGGATGGATGCCCATTAGATTTAGCATTTTGTCCTAGTAAAGCAATCAAGGTTTTCTATGCTTGTTTCTTTTCCCTATTGCTCATATTAGCCTTTCCAAGTTTGGGAACTTTTGATTCTTTCAATTCCATCAATTTATTGTTGTTGACGGTTTTCAAGTCACAGTGCCAAATGAGCTTGTTTCTGTGTATCATTTGTGGTAGTTTTTTCTTCTTCTAGAAAGCTACATGGTAGCTAAATGTTATCCTTTCGCTGTATACTTTTACTCTAGTCAAATTCAGACCTTGTTGAATGTCATTGCTTGAAATGATGAAACTGTTTTAGTTATTTGGATCAATATCCGAAGGAGCTTTTTGTTGTTCTTACACTGATATGGAATAGGACAGTATCTTACTTTTCTCCACGTCGTAAAAACTGCATATCACTATTACTTATGGATTTAACAGTATGCGGTTGTCTTTATTCCTTAAGACATAATCTACTTCCTTTTAAAATAAAACGTTTTTATGTCATGTTTGCTTGACATTTCTTCTATGCCTTTTGTTTTCATCTGCTGGTTCTCGGGATGTTCTAATGTTCTATGCAATACTTTAAAACGAATATATATATATATATCAAACATCCATAATGTTTTGTACTTTTGTACCACTCTGGCTCCTCAATTCCTATGTACTGCTATCTTGCGTTTTTTCCTTATCATGCCCTGGGCTGCATATCATCTGAGCTGTCTTAGGATATTCCTGTGTTCACCATAACCTAATTTTTTACGACGATATTCCATATAAAGTGTTGCAAATTTGATGTAGGAGTTTTTGGGTTCAACCAGGGCTATAATTTTCAAGGTCATCGCTCTGTAGAGCATAATTCAGCACTACAACTTTACATGTCCCTTGCATTTTTGCTGTGGTGTGCATTGTTTTAGTGAGATATTTGAAGTTTGCTGTCCCGATGCTGATCACACTAAATTGTTTATTGTGCTATCTACCATGCACATATTTGTTTTGACATGTGAACACTTGGCCTTTTTCAGTTTGATTCTTGGATGTATTTTTACATCAATAAATGTGTTGGTGATTCTTTTGCTGCCTAAATTTATTTACGTCAATTATTTCATTGTACTTGATTACAGAACAAAGATGTAACTGAAGCAATTCAGAAGGTTGCTGCTGCCTATGACTGCAAAATTGTTGAAGGTGTTCTCAGTCACCAAATGAAGCAATTTGTGATTGACGGGAACAAAGTTGTGTTGAATGTCGCTAGCCCCGATACAAGAGTTGATGATGCTGAATTTGAGGAGAACGAAGTATATGCTATAGATATAGTCACAAGCACTGGTGAGGGAAAGGTAATGACCACATCAAATCGATATATTTCTCACCTTGATCCTGATTTTTTCTTAATAATACTAGTTTTTACAATTGATTCAAGGGCCAAGCTACCTGTCTGAACTTCATCCTTGCCTTTTAATTTCAGCCTAAGCTCTTGGATGAGAAGCAGACAACTATATACAAAAGGGCGGTGGAAAGGAATTATCACTTGAAGATGAAAGCATCTAGGTTTATTTTCAGCGAAATAAATCAGAAATTCCCGATCATGCCATTTACAGCAAGGTTTGTAATTCTGCTTAGATTGTTCTGTCAACCATGCCTCTTATTTAAACCTTACCCGTGCTTGGTTTGCTTAAATTAGGGCATTGGAAGAAAAGCGTGCACGTCTGGGTCTGGTTGAATGTGTCAATCACGAACTTCTGCAGCCATATCCCGTTCTGCATGAAAAGCCTGGTAAGAAGAATACTTTCCATCTCTTGCACCAACTTCTCATTCGCCACAAGAATAGTACCCATCTCTGGGATGTTCTAACACATGAAGATTGACGCTTTTCTGAACCGTGTATGTGCAGGAGATTTTGTTGCTCAAATAAAATTCACGGTTCTTCTCATGCCTAACGGATCTGACCGCATCACTACTCATTCGCTGCAAGAACTTCAACCTACAAAGACAATTGATGACCCAGAAATCAAGGCCTGGTTAGCTTTGGGCATTAAGTCAAAGAAGAAAGGCGGTGGAAAGAAGAAGAAAGGTATATTATGCTCTTTGATCATTCATTTTTCTTTTCATCCTTGTTTTTTCATTCTTTATTATCGATCATCATCTCCAATCGAACGCTGGTTTCTCCGTTTCTCCAGGCAAGAAGGGTGAGAAAGCAGATGAATCTGCCGAGGCTGAGCCAATGGAAGAGGCTGCAAATGGGGCTTCAGCTTAATTCTTATATGAAAACAGACACCAAAAACAGAACATGCATCCTGGATTTTTACCACCTTTCATCTTCTCATTTCAACCCCTTTCGTTTTTGGTAGTTGATGAGTAAATTTGCAAGGTGTTAACATCAGATGGTTGTTGGTCCTTTGTGTTCTTTCTTTTTAATTATGAAAAATTTCAGATTTCACTGCACATTATATTTTGGATTTGTTTTTCTTTTCAAAAATCAACAAGTTTGTATTTTCCTGCATAATCATCACAATCGGTACCTTTTGCTAGACGAATAAAACCGGGAATGTCGTGTAACAAAAGGGTTGTTTTTACAATTTACTCCGTATTTGGTTTGTTCCTTTCCGGAATGGCTCACCGGAAAGGACTTGTGGGTAGTACCCAT
Source organism: Persicaria maculosa (assembly GCA_963922045.1). NCBI lineage: Eukaryota > Viridiplantae > Streptophyta > Magnoliopsida > Caryophyllales > Polygonaceae > Persicaria > Persicaria maculosa. The sequence continues at coordinate 69,024,579 of OY998259.1, read as the reverse complement.
AGGTCCCCGGTTCGAATCCCGGAATGGCCGCTCTTTATATACCAATTCAAGGTTAAGTAAAAAGTTGCTGATACTGAAACAGAGTTTAATTGTTCCATCGGTTAATAGTGGACCACGGTCCAGGTCATGGGTTGAACTTTGAAGTGTTAATGGATTCGGGTTAGGATCGACCTAATTCGAGCCGGTATAACTTGTATCATCTCTCTACAATACCTCAAAAGATAATTATTTTTACGCATCTCCAATCCAATAAGTTTTTTTACACTCATTCTCACAATTTTACATCTCATCAAACATTCAATGCGTAATTTTTTTTTTGAGGAAAGGTAGCACGTATTATTATATTAAGTCGATCTCCGCAAGCTCGATCAAACTCGACGGAAATGAATCGACGAATACATGAGCAACCCCATTCGGTGGATCAAGTCTAGCCACCGAATGCGCTAGTGTATTGCCATTACGGCGTACATGTCCATACGAAAAGGAAAGGAAATTCCCAGCGACTTGTAAAATATCATCAGCAATCACCCTATAATAGGAGCATTCCATTGCTGCAGCATCAAGACACTTGATCCGATTCATAGAGTTAGACTCGAGGTGCACTCGACTTGTCCCTGTTGCTGCAGTTCGCTCGACGCCCATGAGCGCCGCCCGCATCTCAGCTGTGGAGACATCCCAGCTTGCCTTCACGCGCTTGACCTCAGCCCATAACACTTGGCCCGTAGAATCCCTCGCCACTGCTCCGAGCCACACCTCTCCGCCGCCCATCAGAGCAGCATCAGAATTGATTTTCACTATGCCTTGCGGAGGCCTCACCCAGGCAGCACACCCTACAATCCGACGATTACCAGCCCCACTCCTCTCGTTATGGTTGTCCCAAATGGCCTTGTAGTCTTGGACATACTTTCGAAATCCATCCCTTAGCAGAGGGACGTTTGGCGGCCTGCTATCAAAGAGCCTCATGTTCCTCGCCGTCCATGCTATCCATGAATTGGTGAAGAAATCCAGGAGACCCACGGACCCTTCGGACTCACTTACATCCATCGCTATCTGGATGAAGGACATATTCCCCAACACCCTCACTCGGAGCCCCAGTTGCGACCCTTCCCATGCCTGATCAGCCAACGGGCACTCTATTAAGGCATGGTTTATGGTCTCCTCCACTGCACCACACCCTTCACACAACAATGAATCCGTGATGTGACGGTGCACAAGCATTGTCTTGACCGCAAGTGCACCCTCGAGCGCTCGCCAAGCAAAGAGAAGAACCTTTGGAGGAGCTTTCAGTTTCCAAACCGGCCCCCACAACTGATCTGTCATCCCATGAAGCCTCCATGTGCCCACAACAGCCGAGCCAGTATGCAGATTTAACCGTGAAGTATCCATCCCTGTTCGGACACCAAATTCGCGTGTCTTGTGGTCTTCGGGGGCTGAGAGGAATTGCCAGTATAGACTCAACATCCCGCTGAGTGAAATTCTCCTGCAGGACCTGGGGATGCCAAGAACAGCTTTCGCTGTCGATAAGAGAGCCCATCGTGAGCCCCAAATCGGAGTGTTGTAAAAGGACCGGAGCTACAGGGCGGCCCTCACGAATCAACCAATTTGAGCCCCAAACGTCTATGCTCTCTCCGGTCCCCACTCGCCATCCTAGGCCTTCCAGAAGCAACGATTTTGCCCCCCAAATACTCCTCCAGGAAAAACTCGGGTGGTTTCCCAAGCTCGACTCCAAGAAGCTTCCTGAACGAAAGTATCGAGCCCTCAGTACCCTTGCCACCAGCGACTCAGGGTCCCTAACCAGCCGCCACCCCTGCTTGGCGAGTAGCGCATCATTAAAGATCCGCAAATCCCTGAATCCCAAACCCCCCATCTGCTTCGGAGCACAAAGTCTCTCCCATCGACACCAATGAATTCTGCGATTTTGGTCCGATGACCCCCACCAGAACCGATTGAGCAGGCCATGGATCTCTTCAATCAGCCCCTCTGGTAATCTGAAAACCCCCATGACATAGGTCGGAATACTCTGAAGGACTGATTTTATTAAGACCTCTTTCCCCGGCTGCGATAAAGATCGTTCGTTCCATCCCTGCACCTTCTTCCAGCAACTTTCCTTAATCGATTCAAAGAGTGCGGTCTTAGACCTTTCTACCACTGTCGGAAGCCCCAAATATCTAGAGTGGCGATCGACTCTTCGCACCCCCAATAGTCCCGCTACCACAAGCTGTTGATGATAACTTATGTTTCTACTAAAGGACACCTTCGACTTTTGCCAATTAACCTTCTGACCAGATGCTCTCTCGTACAACCGGATGACCCCGGCAACCTGCGAGCACTCTTGTGGGGTGGCTCTAGCAAACAATAGACTATCATCTGCAAATAAAAGATGACTAATTGTTGGCGCGCTTCGACTTATCTGTACTCCATGAATGCGTCCATCCGTTACCCTCTGGGCGATTAGAGAGGAGAACGCTTCAACACAAAGGATGAATAAATAAGGCGAGATGGGGTCCCCTTGGCGTAATCTGCGTGTTGGCACAACCCGCCCTCGAACCTGTCCATTGAATTTGAAAGCAAAAGACACAGTGGAGACACAACTCATCACCCGTCCACACCATGCCACCGAAAACCCCATCTTTCTCATGACATTTTGAAGGAAAGGCCATTCGACACGATCGTAAGCCTTCGTCATATCTGTCTTGAGCGACATCCAGCCCCTACCCCCCGACCTCAGGCCCTTCAAATAATGAAAAACCTCCAGTGCAATCAGAGCATTATCCGAGATGTTTCGTCCTGCAACAAAAGCACTTTGCTCCGAAGAAATGATTGACGGGAGGAAAGATTTCAACCGATTTGCCATAACCTTTGATATGATCTTGTATATGACGTTACACAAACTAATCGGTCTGAATTCTGATGCCCTCTCCGGCTCCGCCACCTTGGGAATCAGGGTCACTACAGTCTCGTTTATCGCTGACAGATCTGCGTTCCCCTCCCACTAAGGCTGTACGAAACCCACAATGTCCCCTCCAACAACATCCCAGAACTTCTGAAAAAAGATTGCGTGCATACCGTCCGGACCTGGGGCTTTCGTCGGGTGCATCTGATGGACAGCGTTCCAAACCTCTCCCGCAGTTGGCAATCTATCAAGATCGACATTCATCTCATCGGTAACCTTCTGCTGAATTGCCATGAGAGCCTCTTCCATCTGATTTGTTCCTTCCGACCTGAACAAGACATCGAAAAATTCCACAATAACCCTCTCAATCTCAGTATCCCCCTCACGCCTGTCACCCCTGCAATCCTCCAGAAAAGCAATGTGGTTTCGTTTCTTACTTTGATTCGCCCGACGGTGAAAATAATTAGTGTTCTTGTCTCCATCCCTTAGCGAGTTTTTACGGCTACGAAGATGCCAGAACGATTCCTCGTCCCTGTGCAGGACATCCAATTGGGCGACCACTTCCCGTCCTCTTGATAGAACGTCTCCTGACGGAGGAAGGTTCTGCAGCCTACCCAACTCCCCTTCCAGTTCTTGAATTTGTTTTTTTCGCCCCCTGAATTCGCTCCGAGCCCATGAATCCAGACTCCTGGCGCAATTTGCAATCTTCTACTTCGGATTCCCTCCCGAGATGCCCCATTAATTCCTTATATTACTACATTCCTCATATCGTAGCCACATGGTTTTGAAGCTAAATTGCTGCTTCCTTCTACGAGATGGTCTTTGCTCAGTATCAAGGGTGATTGCTGAATGGTCAGAACAATACCCGGTGAGATTCCTTGCTTGGAATGCAGAGAAGTGTTCACACCATGCCGAATTTGCGAGAAAGCGATCGAGCCTTTCTTTTATAATTGATCCCTGCACTCTTCCTCTTTCCCGCGTAAGTTTGACCCCCGACCACCCGAGGTCAATGAGGCTACAGTCCTCCACCACCCCTCTAAAAGCATCCATCTCCGCCTGCGTTCGGAGAGCTCCTCCTTCTTTTTCGTCTTGAAAGAGGATCTCGTTGAAATCACCAAAGTAGCAGGCCGGGAGATTGTGACCACTATGGATTGATCGCATAAGCTCCCACGTCTCCCGTTTCCTCTCCCTGGCCGGCCACCCATAGACACCTACTGCCATCCATTTGAATACATCCCTCTCCGTGACTTCTGCGCAAATATGCCGAGCCGAGAACGATTTGATAGCCACATCTGTATCTCTCCACCAAAAGCCCAGACCACCTGATAGCCCTTGACTGTCCAGACACAGGCCCTCAGTGAATCCGCATCTCCTCATCGTAGGCTCGAGATCCCTTTTCGATATCATCGTCTCCATAACGAACACGATGTTGGGCCGAATCTTCCAAGACCAGTCCTGGATAGCACGAACTGTCCGAGAGTTGCCCAGTCCCTGACAGTTCCACGATAGAATTTTCATTGTCCTTCGCGGGTCCGGCCATCACCGACACCCGCTACTTTCTCATTTGCCAAGATTGTCGTCTCCTGCATATTTGGTCGAAGCCTCTTGACTGCATTCAGACCATCCTCAATACTTGCACCGTCGTTGTCATCCCCCTCGAGAGTCTTACGTTTGCCTGTCAATCCCCCTCCCCCTGCATTCAGCGACTCCACGAGACATTCGTCCTCTACTTGTGCGCCCTGACTCCGTGAGCATTCATCCACATCTCCCAAATGACCCTCCTTATCATCTATCTCCTTTGGGTACAGCACACCACCCGTCTCAGCCTCTATGCCATCCGCTTCCCGCTCGCTTGCTTCAGCACTCATCGTTCCCAACCCGTCCTCTTCGACTTGCATTACAGTTGTTTCGGACATCTTTGTAATCCCCTGATTCTGAAGCAAGATGTTTGTCTCTGAAACGGATGCCGGGACCTTGTTTCCTCTTTCCATCCCAGACTTAACCATATCTGTCATCATCTGCTTCTCCCTATCATCCTTGGCAAATTTTTCCATCAGTTTTATGCTCCGCTCCCGGTCTTCGGCGCTCATCCGTAGCCCTCTTGGGGGCAAGGAAGCCCTCAGCCACGGACCATATTGGCCTGGATTCATGGGTTCATCCTTCAGCACATTGGGCAAGGTCTTGTATGAACAGAAGCGAGCAATGTGTCCGATTCGCCCACAATAGAAGCAAAAGGTTTGGAGCCGTTCGTATTGGATGTCAATCCACTTCCAATTGTCCCCCATGCCAAGCTTTATTCCTCGCACCAGTGGTTTTGAAAGATCAACCCTTACCCTGATTCTCATGTGCCTTTGTAAGCCTACAACGTCTGGTTGATCGTAGGACATAAACTCGCCTACTCGATCCCCGATTGCCTTTGCTGTCACCGCAGATTTTTTCCCTACCGGTACATTTGCGGCCACCACCCAAAACGGCGAGTGGGTGAACACGATGTCATCAAGTCCCTCTGCCGCTTCCACCTCCTTCAAGACCAGTAAGGATTCGTCAAACGTCCAGGGGCACCCCCCCAATACACGGTGCTTATCTTCGACATTAAAGAATTGGAACATGAATTTTTTGTCACCCACATCCCGGATCAATGGCTCTTTCTTGATCCTCCAAATTTGTCGAATCGTGCGTCGGAACGCTTGTTTGTTTATGGGTTGATCTGTTACGAGTTTTCCTACTAAACTCAATTCAATCTGTGCATTCGTTGGGCACTCATCCGCCGCCTCCACGGCTTCTGCTTCCGCTGCCGACAACCTAAATCCTTCCCACGCCTTCCGCAAACCATCAATTGCACCTCCCTCGTCGGCGTCAGTCATTTCGCCGGACTTCCGATCACACACCACTGATAACCGTCAAGAAACTGTAAAACTGTTACTAACTACCCCAATCGCAGGGACTCCTTCCGACAGGAATTACATTCAATGTGTAATTTAGTTGTGTTTTGTTTCGCTTTGTAGAGCGCCTATGTTGCACTATCTTTATTTTTTTTTTGACGGTTTTCGTCTGCCGACTTGTCGGCCTTCGAGGCTCACTGATATGTCTAGTCTTATTTTTTACCTAATAATAATAATAATAAAATTAATGCGTAATTTATCGAAATTTCCTCAATTTTGAAAAATTGACAAAAATTAGCGAATAGCTTCAAAATTACTCCGACAATTTCTAGATGAAATTTGAGTTAATCTCAAATCATTTTTTAGTCATTTTCTAATCCCTACATTTTAGGAAGCCGAGGAAGACTCGGGATAAAGCTGTGAATAGTGAGAACACGGAGAAACCTATATGCTTCCATGGCATGACGTCTTGCCGCAGGAGAGACTGAAACAGAAACACGAGAAAGTGATGTCTCATGGGGAAATGTGTACCAAAGACGTTCCCCCACCCAGATGAGAGATCTTCGAAAGCCACGAACACTGCCACGATCTTCTTGATCAACAAGGCGTACAAGACTGCAACCTCTTCCGAAACAAAACACAGGTCACAGGCACACCAAAATTATCCACTTCACCAAAGAGCAGATCGAGTCAAATGTCATTTCTTGTACAATTATTATAGTTGTTTTTATTTTCTTTATCTTTTATTTTTCCAAACACAGCATCTCTTTAGGGGACTTTGATTATAAGAGAAAGTGTACATATGAGGCGAGGTAGAAAAGTGATTAAATTTATGAACAAGTTGAAATTGAAAAATTATGTCAAATAAAGGTTAAAAGATTATGAAATAATATAAACTCCATACGGGGCATAAAAGAGTTTATTTGTAATAAAGTGGAGTTTATTTGATTATTATTAGAGGTATTACGATAATTTCAAACCAAATAAACTAAAAACACTCAAAAAAGCTATCACAAATAGCTTTTTTTTTTAAAACATCAATTTTAATATAAAAAAACCATAATTAGATTAAGCTCCATACACCACTTATACTTTAACCCCTTGATTTTAGTAGTTTAAAAACTACTTGAACCTGCCCCATACACACCCCAACTCCCCAGGGGAGTATTGCCTCTTGTTATTATTTTATTTTGGCGAAACTATTTAAAATAACTCAACCTTTGTAGGAGTGTTAAAAAAATATCCTCACCATTCGACTATAAGAAAAATAACCCAATCTTTATGATAAATGGTAACAAAGTATCCCGACTAATTTTTATGACTATAAATTGGGTCAAAATAATGACATAAAATTGGTCAAATGATATCATTCTCCTTAAAACAAGTCAATATCATTCAAAATTACCCAAAATCTTAATTTCGTTAATTATATGTCATCGTTTTTGCTTGGATTTATAGCCAAAAAAATAATCGGGATATTTTGTTACCACCTCCCCCAAAGATTGAATTATTTTTCTTACCGTTGAAAAGTGAAGATATTTTTTTAACACCCCTCAAAAGATTGGGTTATTTTAATTAGTTTTGCTTTTGATTTTATTTAATACTTCGTATTTATTAGTAATACTCATAAAATTATTTTATAAAGGTTTTTGAAAATTAAAAAATTAGTATTTTAAAAAAAGTTTTCTTCTTAAAAAAACACATTAAAAATTCAAACCGATTACTTTTGTCTCTCTCTGTTTAAATACACTGGCCTTAATTGCACCCAAAAAAAAATTAAATCCAACGAGTAATTGATAAGGTTGTGTTCTGACATGTACAACGATTTACATCTTCGAGACCTCGTCTTTAAGGTTGCTATCGGTAGAGTGCCCTATACCCGAATTCTCAGGGCTAGCTGTTATATGAGCAGAGTATAGTTCAGCTCGAACTCGACTTGATAAAAGCTCAGCTCGGACTCGACTAGTTAAAAGCTCGGCTCGGGCCCGCTCAACTCGATAAAAGCTTGGCTCGAGCTCGTTCATTTTCTAAACAAGACGAGTATGAAAACATTTTTAAGTTCGGTACAAAGCTCGACTCACTTGATTTAAGTTCAAACAGCTCGAATATTGTGAAATTTCTAAAAGTTCCTTAAAGTTACTATGTTTTGAACAAGTTGGTTTGCTTAATGCTAGAAAAAAGCTCGGTTCGAGCTCGTTCATTTCCTAAACGAGTCGAGTATGAGCACATTTTTAAGTCCAACTCTAAATTTAGTCTCGGTTCATCTCTAAAAGAGCTAAATATGAACAAGCGATTCTCAACTCGTTCGCCTTGAATAACAACTTTAATCTTACATGAATAAAAAAAAAGCCCAAACGGATTTATTTTTATTGTTTTTTATTTAAAAATTTGCTTTTCGAACCCAAAATCTAATAACCCTAATAATGTTGTTGGTGCATCCTATAAATTTGGTCAAAATAATGACATAAAATTGGCCAAATAATATCATTCTCATTAAAACAAGTCAATATCATTCAAAATTAAACAAAATCTGTATTTTGTCAATTATATGTCATCATTTTTGCTTGGATTTATAGTCTAAAAAAAGATTCGGGATACTTTGTTACCACCTCCCCCAAAGATTGAGTTATTTTTCTTACCGTTGAAAAGTGAAGATGTGTTCTGAACACCCTCCAAAAATTGTGTTATTTTAATTAGTTTTGCCTTTTAATTTTATTTAATATTTATTAGTAATACACATAAAATTATTTTATAAAAGTTTTTAAAAATTAAAAAAATAATATTTTTTTAAAAAAGTTAACTTTTTAAAAAAACATATTAAAAAATCAAACCAATTTGGTTTCTACCTTTTGTCCCTCTCTGTTTAAATACACTGACCTTAAATTCAACGAGTAGATGATAAGAATGTACATTTGTGCTGCTCTACCGGGGGTTCCGACATGTATGACGATTTAAATCTTTGAGACCTCATCTGTAAGAATACTAATGGTAGAGTGCCCTATACCCGAATTCTCAGGGCTGTTATATTAGCAAAGTGGCTCGAGCTCGACTCAATAAAAAATCGGCTCGAACTTCTCCATTTCCTAAACAAGACGAGTATGAGCACATTTTTAAGCTCGGTGCAAAGCTCGGTTCGCTCGATTTAAGCTCGAATGGCTCGAATTTTGTGAAATTTATAAATTTTTCTTAAAGTTACTATGTGCGTTTTGAGCAAGTTAGTTTGATTAATGCTCGAAAAAAAGCTTGGCTCGAGCTCGTTTATTTCCTACACGAGTCGAGTATAAGCACATTTTTAAGTCCGAATCAAAATTTAGGCTAGACTCGTTTCTAAATGAGCTGAATATGAACAAGTAACACTCGACTCGTTTGACTCAAATAACCATCTAATCTTACATGACTTTAAAAAAAAGGCCCAACGGATTTATTTTTCTTGTTTTTATTAAAAAAAAAAAATGCCTTTTGAGCCCATTTATTTTCCTTTTTTTATAGAAAAAATTGCCTTCCGAACCCAAAATCTAATACCCCTATTAAAATTTGTTGGTGCACCCTTTAAGTAACCCCGATATCCATAAAGTTGTGATAGTGGCACATCATAGCAATTCGCAAATACGGAGTACATGTTTACATGCAAAGATGAGTGTACCGAGCAGTCACTGGCGTCCCTCCTCTTCTGCCATCATCTCTCCGGGATAATGACTTGTTTTTTTTTCCCTTTGGAACCAAGGAAATAAATAGACATTTATCGTGTCGAGTGGCGCGATTTATGTCTAGAGCTTTCTTTCGAATAAAAATTTGCAGTTCTGTATTTGTCAAGGAGTATTGATGTTGTCCGCCAGAGATTGAGATCATCATCTTGGACATTCTATTCTCGTTACAGCAGTTCCATTCAATCTCTATCATGCATGCGTTCCGAGAGATTAACACGGTGGCGAATAAGATTGGCCGTTTGACGTTGACTAACCCGTGCGCTTCCTCAATCTCCTCTCCTGGTTGATCAGGACTTGTGTGTCATCACATGAAAGAATGTTCTTATGTGTGGTCTAACAGAATCTGATCCCATTCAAATCTTTATTTTATTAGGGAAGAAAAACAAATCAGTATTTGCATCTTCCGTGTGTACAAGTATTTTCCACTGCTAGCTATATTGATGGAAAAATGTAACTTCTGGGTCCTTCCGGAGAAATTTGTTAGATTTTATGAATCAAGAGGGATTGTGTTCATTAATTGTTTATAATATTAAATTGCCCATGGGATGGTTGGTAATGGTAAAACTACTCCTTCAAGTATGTTGAGCATAAAATATGTGTGACAATGATTTGATGGTTTATATCTACTTTTAAAATTCCTGTAATTAAGAATACGGAGTATAAACTTTGTTTATTTGATTTGACATTTTATAGACCAACTACGGAAAAATGGCATATACAATTAATACAATGACATATGGGACGACCTCAATTGCTAAAATATAACATGGAATATTCGATGGACATCTTTTTAATATTTGTAACGGAGAATGTAATCTATTAGGAATTTTATTATTTGCTCGATCCAAAATTATCCTAATAAAAGTGAAAAAGCTCTTATGAAGTTAATAGATACATTTAAATTGTTAACTAGGAGCATAAACCATGTATATTAATTTATAAAAAAGAATACAAAACTCTTTTTTTTTTTTGATATTTTATAGCATAGATTCTATTTAAAAAAATGTCATTTTAAATATTTTGATATTTTTTTTATCATTTTTTTTATAAATATCAGGTTGTAATTTAAAAAATTAAAAATTAAAATAATGACTAGGGTTATTTTTTAGACTTTCTAAAATTTGCGGGTGTGTTTATATTTTAATACATCCAATCCTTATACTTATTATTTTAGAAGCAACCTCTTTGTTAAAATTTGCGCCACGTGTCCAACACTGAGCAAAATTAAAAACCAAAATCTTTCACCCTTTCTCCTCCACGTTCTTTTCAACTGCCTCCCAATTATCTTATTCCTTACAAGGTTGCTATTGCTAGAGGCGGGCACAATCGGTCGGAGTCGGAAGGAGGGCGCGATTGGTGGGTGGCGGCGTAGTCGACGACGGCGGGAGGCGACACTCTCTCTTAATTGCACAGGTAATCTCTCTTTCTCTTTTTGGTTACTGCCGAGCAAGGGTTTCGGAAGACTGGCTTATGACGATTATTTTGAGGGCGAGGAGGAGTTTGAAATCGACCCTAAGGGCGAGCAAGGGTTTCAGGAGGTTGGCAGATGTGGCTCGATTTTTCGTTCTTTTGCGAGGATATCATAGATTGTGAATTTTAGGGTTTTTTGGGCTCGAGAACTCTGTCTTGAATTCAGGACGATGTTGTCTGAATTAGGCATGGAAACTACTAAATTGATATGCAAATTGCTAAAATATACATTTTTCCTTTGTCAATTTAGCGTTGCACTGAACGATGTTGCGTGCATTCAGGGATTTCTCCTCGGATTGGTCCATGGGTGCTCGGAGAAGACCAATTCTAACTAGGTTTGGCGTTGTCGATTGCGAGGTGGCTCTCGAAACAAGCCACTGCTTGGGCCTTCTCTAGCTAAGGAGCTCGAGTTCGACGGGAGGATGAAGACCATGGTTGCGCTTCACAGTTCACCCAACCATCAAGGGAGGAAGGAGATGATACTTTACACATAATTCTAAACACTGCCTCCATTATTTTGTTTAATTATGCAAAATATCCATTATTTATATCTCGGGATGCGATGCCAAGATTTGATTGGAATTTTGGCCAAAAATTAGAACCGTATCCACCCCTATCCATCCTTAATACTTATAAAACTATAAGGTTTGTTTTCTTTGCATTCAATTAGGACGGATATTAGGAGAAACGTGAAAGCGATTGATTTACCATTCTTTGTCAAATTTGAAATATCGATCATTTGAAGAAAAGAAAATTTAGTAGAACATATGACAAGAAGCATGGACAATATGTTAGTAGAAAATTAACATGTTAAATATTTTGTTTAATACGTCAAACTCGACCGAAAATATTATGAAAAAACCTGAACAAGGTTCGGGAAAAGAACTAGTTTTAATTATAATATAAACACTTAAATAGTGTTTGGTTGATATTTTAATAATGTACTAGTATTCGTTACCTGCGCGGTTGCGCATTTTGTGAATAAATTATATTTTATTATATTAAAATATTATATTAGATAATTAATTGACGTGGCTTAAAAAAAATTGACGTGGCTCACAAAAATAAAACCATATATAAATATATTATATTCAATTTGATCTAAAAGGTAGAATAATGCACCAAATATTCCTTCTTCATCTTTTAGAATAATAAATAATATAGTTTATTAACAAAAGCAAAGGAAAGTAGTTAGGGTAGTACGTACAATATATAAATAATATAGTTTATTATCAAAAGCATGAATATAATAAATATATATAACAACTAATTCAAGTTATACTGGATAGATTATTGATATAAAAAGATAAGTTTTTTTATCTAACTATATTGGTTTATTAATTGATGTGGCTCAAAAATATAATACCACTGTAATCCAGAATATATATGACACGTAAGTAAAAATAATTCCGTTTTAATTCAGAAAAATTCATGGACGCGAAATCGCACCAGAGCCCGCTTCAGACCTCTGCTTTAGTATTTTATATAGATAGATAGATATAGATTTAAAATAAAATAAAATTTAAATAAAATACACAATAAATTGTAATAATTAATTACATTAAATTTATAATCGTATTATAAATTTTATGAAATAATCAATGTTTCATTAACACAATTTATAGGGCGACTCCGTATCCGAGAAGGAGCTTCCTTGGAGTTTCGTCAGCACTTCCCACAGGAGATAGATTCATGATGTACCGCCGGCCTGCGAGGCATGCTACTATTTGGTGGTCATTGACTTCATTTTTTGTCACCGTCTGCAATTCTTGGGAGTAGTTCTTTTTAAATCGTTCTTGTTTTCACTAGTACAAATATAGGGGGTGGAGCATGGTAAGTTGGGTACGGTTTTTGACAAGCGTGCTTATTGTTTTATTTTAAGCACAATTTTATATTAAAAGTGTGTTCCCAACCCCAAATTCAACTAAAAGCAATCCGCTTTTCTATAAAACCATTCTCGTTTATTTCAAAAAAAAAATATTTAGACCGATCTTCGTGTAAAGCGTGCTTAAAAAAACTTAAAACGAACACGATTTAATTTTCAAAGTGTGTTCCAAAAACCAGATTTGACTAAAACAAGCACACTTTGCTATAAAACCGTTCTCGTTTATTTGTAAAAAAATATTGAACTCAATTTTCGTGTAAAGCGTGCTTAAAAAAATTACAACGAACACGGTTTAATTCTCAAAGTGTGTTCCCAAAATCAAATTTAACTAAAACGAACACGCTTTTCTATAAAACCGTTCTCATTTATTTATGAAAACTAGTAAGCTCGGTTTTCATGTGAAGCGTGCTTAAAAATAAATTAAAACGAACACGGTTTCATTTTACAAGTGTGTTCCCAAAACCAACTTTAACTAAAATCAACACGCTTTTCTATAGAACCGTTCTCGTTTGTTTCTAAATGAATAATTAGCTCGGTTTTCATGTAAAGCATGCTTAAAAAATTAAAACGAGCACGATTTTATAAGAAAAGTGTCTTCCCAAAACCAAATTTAACTAGAGGAAACACATTTTTCTTTTAAAGCGTTCTCATTTATTTTTATAAACCGTTCTCGAAAAAAAATATTTTTTTTATATTTAGAGTTTTTTTAGTAACTAGATTAAGTAAATGCACAAAGTTACAACAAAATTCCGTAGCTCGGGTGGCAGGAGTGTAAAGTGGACGAATTCAGTTTCAGGGTGCAAGAGGTCTTGGGTTCGACTCTTGGTTCGAGGGTGCAAGAGGTCTTGAGAGAAATATGAAAGGTGCAAGAGGTCTTGGGTTCGACTCTTGGTTCGAAAGTGCAAGAGGTCTTGAGAGAAATATGAAAGAGCACACTTTTTATTTAAAGCGTGCTTACAGAAATATGAAAGAGCACACGTTTTATTTAAAGCGTTGTTATTATTAAGCACGGTTTGAAAAAATGTGTGCTAAAACTTTTTTTTTTTTTAGCACACTTCAATTGAAGCGTTCTTATAATTGGTCGTATGACAATTTTAAGAACGCTTCAACACAAAACCGTGCTTAAAATATGGGATCACGGTTAAATAGTAAGGAGAAAATTTGCGCCGAAGGCGCAAATTTTCGGCCAAATTAGCCAAATATACACGTTTTTATAAAATTTGCAAAAGTATACATCAATTTGAAACACAAACACACTCCCACCCCCCCGATACCCCCTCAACTGCTCACTCCCTCTCTATCTCTCTCCCGTTTCTCACTCTCTCCATCACGGTTTTCCTCTCTCCAACTGTTCTACGACGGTTTCCTCCGAGAAGCGACGTTTTCCGGCCGTTTCGTGCTCGTTTTCGTCTGGTATTGAAGGTTATTCAGTATGGCTATCAACGCAGGTAAGCGTTTTGTTGATTTTGTATCGTTTATGTGTGTTAGGGTTTTGATTATGTCAGATTATGCGTTGGTGAGGTTGTGCGATGGTGCGATTGTTGTCGTTAGGGTTTTTTTGGATGAATGTGTCATGTGTGGGTATAGATTGTATTGTGTGAAAGGGGTATAAATACTAGAGAAATTGTACATGGATGGCATTCAATTGATAATCCAATTTCTATGTTCCCCTCCTCTTCTATCTTTCTCTCCTCCCTTTCCTCCCTCTATCTCAACTACCTTTCCCTCCCTTTTCTATCTGTTACAGCAGCCACAACAACCACCAGCGTCACCTCACCTTCACCACCCCCAACCACCACACTGGTATCAGAGCCATGTTTCCGGGCACGCAGAACCGCCATGGCCGAGGGTACGAGATCCAGAAGTCTAGAGGCGCAGTTCGTGGAACTCAGGGAAAATATGAAAGCATTCGCCGATTCGACACAGCAATCAATGTCGGATTCACAGTCAAGGCGAGAAGAACAGACAAGGCTAATCGAGCATCAAGCGAAGCAATTGGAGGAATTCAAGGAATTCACGAAACAGCAATTCGCTCAAATGACCGAGCTAATACGAAATCCACCGATCAAAGACAGAGTTCAAGAATCACCGAAAGCTGGGAGTAGAGGGCTAGGCAACCAGAATTCCGCCGGGAAAGAAAACTCAGTGATGGGATCCGGGCCACCGGAAATGGAAATCCCTGGTCGTCGCAATCAATCGGCGGGATGGAGCTTCCAAGGATCGGGTTCAACCTCAAGCTGGTCCAGTGACAACATGAGGTGCAATCGACTTCCGAAACTAGACTTTCCGAGTTTCGAAGGCAAGAATCCGTGAAGCTGGATCCGTAAGGCAGAAATTTTTTTTTCGATCTTTACAATTCCGGAGCACCAGAAGGTTGAGATAGCCGCTATGTACTTGACAGAGAGAGCGGATATCTGGCTACAGGGGTTCTTGATTCACAAGCCAAGGGCAAGATGGAACGAGTTTTGTGATGAATTGTGCGCAAGATTTGGTGAGCGCAGAGAAGCGGAAATCGTAGCCGAATTCAATAAATTGGACCAAGGGGAAGATCTGGAAGCTTACATTAAGAAGTTTGAGGATCTCCGAGCCTGTATGTTGTCACTCAATCCACATTTGACAGAATCTTATTTTGTATCCAGTTTTATCAGTGGATTGCGGGAAGAAATTCGATCCCTAGCACAATTGGGATCTCCATCATCGATGAGGATGGTATTTGAGCAATCAAGATTGCATTATAGGGCAGTCCAGGCGCTTATAAGGCTATCAAGATTTCCAGGAAGGAACACCATGAGTCATAGTTCCTCTTTCCGCCCATCTTGGCAGCGTGATGGGGTAGCTAAAGGGGAACCAAAGGAGCAGACGCCACCTCTGAAGAATATCACCAATCAAATGGCAGAATTGAACCTCAAGAAGGCTCAAGATTTGAAGAAGGGTCTGTGCTTCAGATGCGGGGATAAGTATTCCTTTGGCCATAAATGCAAGACAGGCTCCTTGCACAGCTTAGTGGTTCAGGAGGTTGAGGATGAACCACCAGATGAGCTACTGCCTGCAAATTGGAATGAGGTTGAGGAAGAGGTTCCTGAGGTGTTTGTTCATGCTCTCTCTGGTGGATATTCGTCTATTAGACATGCCTGAGAGTGAGATGATCTTAGGGGCTGACTGGCTAGCTGGATTTAATCCAGTTTTGTTTGATTTTTTGGAAGTCCAAATTTCATTCCTTAGAAATGGCAAGAAAATTGTGATCAAGGGTATTAAAGATTGCAATGAGGCATCAGTTGCTAATATCAGAATGCTGTCTGGGAAAGAACTGGAGAAACTGATCAGCAATGAGAGTCAAGTATGGATGGCTGGAGTGGCTCAACCTTGTAGAGTTTCTTCAGCTACATCAGAGTCTATGACTAGCATTGAAGGGGTATTAGCTTTATTTCCAGATGTGTTTGAGGAGCCTAAAAGCTTACCACCTGTGAGAGGGCATGAGCATGTGATCTCCCTCAAAGAGGGCACCTTGCCAATTGCCAACATGCCTTACAGATATGCCCACTTTCAGAAGTTGGAGATTGAAAAACAGGTCAAAGAGATGCTAAAGAGTGGGGTGGTACAGCCCAGCCACAACCCTTTTGCATCTCCTGTACTCTTAGTCAAGAAAAAGGATGGCACATGGAGAATGTGCATTGACTACAGGCGCCTTAATGATGCTACAATTAAGGATAAATTTCCAATCCCACATATTGAGGATTTACTGGATGAGCTTAAAGGTGCAGTCATTTTTTTTAAATTGGATTTGAGATCTGGGTACCATCAGGTAAGGATGGTGGAAAAGGATGTGGAGAAAACAGCCTTTAGGACACACCATGGCCATTATGAATTCAAGGTCATGCCATTTGGTCTCACAAATGCTCCTGCAACATTCCAATCTCTCATGAATGAGGTATTCAAAGAAGTGCTGAGAAAATATGTCCTTGTATTTTTTGATGATATTTTGGTTTATAGCAACAGCCTTGAGCAACATTTGCTGCATTTGCATTCAGTCTTGAGTATGATGAGGGATCACAAACTGTATGCAAAGAGGTCCAAATGTGAGTTTGGGCAACTTCAAGTAGAGTACTTGGGTCATATAATCTCTGAGAAAGGTGTAGCTACAGACCCAAGGAAGCTAGAGGCCATCACTGCTTGGCCTACACCTAAATCCCTTAAGGCTTTGAGAGGTTTTTTGGGACTTTCAGGCTATTACAGAAGATTTATAAAGAGTTATGGTGGAATTGCAAAGCCCTTGACTGATTTACTCAAAAAGGATGCTTTTGTGTGGTCACCAGCTGCAGAACAGGCTTTTTTGCAGTTGAAAGCCTTGCTTACTTCACCTCCTGTTTTGGCAATGCCCAACTTCTCCAAGCCATTCACCATTGAAACTGATGCCTGTGATTCAGGAATAGGGGCTGTATTGATGCAGGATGGGAGACCATTGGCTTTTATCAGTCAAGCCTTAAAAGGGAAATCTTTGTTGCTGTCCACCTATGAGAAGGAGTTGCTAGCCATACTCTTAGCTGTGGATAAATGGCGCCATTATCTAGAGCCCCACCCCTTTGTTATCAAGACTGACCACCAACCCTTGAAACACTTGCTTGATCAGAAGCTCACAACTCAGTTGCAGAGAAAAGCAATGAGAAAATTGCTGGGGTTGCACTACTGCATTGCTTACAAGAAGGGATCAGACAATAAAGTAGCTGACGCCTTGTCAAGAAAGTTTGAGGACCACCCAGGAGATTGCTTTGCTGTGAGTGTGGTCCAACCTACTTAGATAGCAGAAGTCATTGCCAGTTATGAAAATGACTCCCAAGTACAGCAACTCTTGGTAGAAGCTATGAGTGACAACTCTGGCAAACTCTCAGTTTGCAAGGGTGTCTTAAGGATGGATCATAAGCTCTACATTGGCAGTACCACTGAGTTGAGGCATAAATTGCTTAAAGCTCTACATGAGGAGCCTCTAGGTGGTCACTCTGGTATCCAAGGGACTTATCAGAGGTTAAAGCAACTCTTCTTTTGGCCAGCTTTGAAGAAAGAAGTGACTGAATTTGTGTTGTCTTGTGAGATTTGCCAGAAAAAGTAAAGCAGAGAATGTAGCCTCACCTGGGCTCCTTCAACCTCTCCCAATCCCAAACACCCCATGGTCACATGTGTCCATGGATTTCATTGAAGGGTTACCTAAGAGCTTAGGGAAGAACTGCATTTTGGTGGTGGTTGACAGGCTCACAAAGTATGCTCATTTCATTGGCCTAACCCACCCCTTCTCAGCACAGAAAGTAGCATCTATTTTCATGGACAATGTCTACAAATTCCATGGCTTACCTGACAGCATTGTGTCTGATAGAGACAAAATATTTCTCAGTAACTTCTGGCAACACTTGTTCAAGGGATTAGGCACAGCTCTCCACATGAGCTCAGCTTACCACCCCTAGTCAGATGGGCAAACAGAGAGAGTCAATAGGTGCCTGGAAACCTTTCTCAGATGCATGTGCTCGGATCACCCCCGCCAATGGTATAGCTGGCTCTTCTTGGCTGAATTTTGGTACAACACCAATTTTCATACATCTCTGCAGACCACGCCTTTCGAAGCTTTATATGGCCATCCTCCACCACTGTTAGGCATTAAAGCTTTTGTGGGTAGGAACTTGGATGCTTCTTCCTGGTTCCAGCAGAGAAACCACATGCTCTCCCAAGTTAAATTTCACCTCCAGCAAGCACAAGTCCGTATGAAGCAATTTGCTGACAGGCATCGCTCTGATAGAGAATTTGCTGTGGGAGACATGGTGTACTTGAAGTTGCAGCCCTACAAGCAATCTTCAATGGCTATTCGTCGTAATCTCAAGCTCTGTTCCAAGTTCTTTGGCCCATTCAAGATCTTAGCTCGAGTGGGAGCAGTGGCATACAAGCTGGACTTACCTCCTGGAGCTACAATTCATCCTGTCTTCCATGTGTCCCAGCTCAAACGCATGATTGAAAGACAGCAATCGCCAGTCCCAGCTTCGCCAAGTACAGACGAGGAGGGTGATCTGATTGCAGCTCCTGAAGCTGTGCTAGACAGTAGGGTGACCTACTTGAGCAATGGCGAGCCAGTCACTGAGTGGTTGATCAAGTGGGCAAACTTGAGCGCGGAAGAAGCCACATGGGAGCCTGCAGGCCACATTCTTCATCTCTTCCCGGAATTTCAGCTTAAGCCTTGAGACAAGGCTTTTTAAAGGGGGAGAGCAATGTCATGTGTGGGTATAGATTGTATTGTGTGAAAGGGGAATAAATACTAGAGAAATTGTACATGGATGGCATTCAATTGATAATCCAATTTCTATGTTCCCCTCCTCTTCTATCTTTCTCTCCTCCCTTTCCTCCCTCTATCTCAACTACCTTTCCCTCCCTTTTCTATCTGTTACAGCAGCCACAACAACCACCAGCGTCACCTCACCTTCACCACCCCCAACCACCACAGAATGTGTGTTGTTCGTTCTCAATCGTACTAGTATGTGCGTTATTGAGCAGTTACGACCTCTCCTCTGTAATGCTGACCTCGATTTTGGCATCTCATTCTGTTCTTTTGGAATCCATCTCCATCCCTTTGCATGTCCACTATTTGTCGTCTTTGATTTTTGGCGTGTTCTGGGTGTGGTGTGTGTGTATGTTTGTGTTTGGGTTCATATTTCTGTGGGGCTGACATCTATTTGTCTCTTTGGTTATCTTGTTTTTGTTATGTTGACAGGGACCTCAACTTATCTTGATACTTACAAATGCAAGTTTGATGTGAGTCTATGAAATTTATATAGCAGTTGTTGTCATTTTGTCTGCCTCAAATGCTGACAGGTGTTTTTGTATTCAATCTGTATACATTTTTTGCAGAAATTGAAGTTTTGTATTCCATACAAAGAACGTTTCCATGCCAGATCTAATCTATACTGTCGCCCTGGAGTTTGTGACATTATTAAACAAGAGTTGCTGCCTTTGCACTATAAGATGTTGAAGGAGAGTTTTCTGGGATGGGTGCTCTCCCAGGGCAACAATATGACTGTTAACTTCCAGTTAATCCATCAAATGATGTTGCGGCAGGTTAAGACGAAGAAGAAGAAGGAACTCTGGTTCAAAGCTGATGGACTGATAGCTCGTTTTTCTCTGGCTGAGTTTCATGTAATGACTGGTCTTCCATGCGAAGACCGCGTCTGCAAACCTCCGAAAGCAGTGACTTTTTCTGATTTTCTTGGGATGGATAGATGCTCCCATGATGATTTGATCAGTTGTTTCCGACAGATGAAGAAGACGTCGAAGAAGAAGCTAATTATAGCAAGGCTGTTGCTCATTGAGATGGTTGTGTGTTATAGGCGGATAGACTATATCACTGAGGAAAATCTATCACTTGCTTGCGATGACGAGACGTTTGGACAATATCCATGGGGCAGACAGTCCTATGAATCTCTATTGAAGGCCTTGAAGAAGTCAGCTACGATGGATCGCAAGAAAGCTAGGCCTTCGTATGAGTTGTATGGATATTGGATTGCTTTCCAGGCATTCTGTTTACTTGTTTGATATATCCTTGCAATCAATCCTCACTATGTGTCAGCATTGAAGGTATTTCTTACTACGTGTCAGCATTGCATGTATTCATTACTTGTGTCAGCATTGCATGTATTCCTTGATATGTGTCAGCATTCATTACTTGTGTCATCATTTCTCACCATGTGGCAGCTTCTTATGCATTGTTATTGTGTTTGCATGACCACTTGTTTTGTTTTTACAGGCCTGGATATTGGAAGCTTTTCCGGCGTTGGCTGAAAAGTTTGACTGTAATTTGAGGATGAATGATAGAGATCCTCATTCTTTGCACTGGGTTTGCAAGGTTAGGCATACTTATGATGAAGCTGACGAGCTATTCGATGGTGACTTGGTAAGAGAAATATATCAGTGTTGACACCAACTCTGTCTTCTTATATACATGTGTTTTCTTATTTATATTTTTTTGATGTGCATGATAGACACCGCTGTTCCCAAACTACGGAGAGTTTGCAAGAACCCCAGGTATGGGTTATATTGATGAAGAGGCTGACGATGTATGTGATGCCATTGGTGAGCCTATGTTTTCTCAACCACCTACTGATCTTCTGTATGATTGTCGGTATATGCGCAAGTATGCATATGAAAACAAGTTTTTACGTAACGATGGTTCAGAGATTGAATCATTTATGTCTTTTGAGTATGGTTTTGTTGGAGGAGAGGAAGAGGAGAGATCTGCTGAGATAGAGAAGCGAACGAACAGGAAACGTGAGGTTGATGAAGGAAATGTTGAGGGCAAATCTGTTGATGTAGAGAAGGGGAAAAAGAGGAAAAATGCTGACACAGGAAAGCCTTCTAAGAAGAAGCAGAAAGGTCCATCCACTGAGACCCAGGGGAAGAGAGTTGCTGTGAGGAGAGGGCGTTCTAGTGGACCTCCACGAACCAACCCTCAAGCTGGGAGAAAGGCTGACATAGAAGTTATAAAATCAATCAGGAGGAAGGCTGGGAGGATTAGGAAGAAGGCTGTTGACTTTAACAGTGGTGAGGAATCTAAGAGAGATGTGATTCCTTATGCTGACACAGAGACAACCACAGTGGATGCAGACAGGGTTTCCAAGAAGGGTGGTGCTGACAGGGAGGAGGCTGTTGTACAGGCAGAAAAACAAGACCAAGTTGGATATGCTTGTGATACATCTGACGAGGATAAACCTATTCAGTATATTTTGAAGAAGAGGAAGAAAGCTATGGGAAGTACAGGGAAACGTAGAATGTTGTACAAAAGTAGCAGTTCAAACAAGTCTTCCTCTATCCCCCAAGCCCCTATTGATGCGTGTTTATCTCCCGTTGAAGTTGTGAATGATGCTTGTAGAGTGATTGTACCGTTTGGTGAGGTGCAAGGTGAAGCCCAAGCTGACACAGCAAAGGCTGACCCCAATGATGATCAACTAGATGGCAGCCAAGGTGTTGATGCTGACACTGAGAATGCTGACCCCAATGATTGCAGTCAAGGGTTTGATGACACCAAGGTTGATGCTGACACTGAGAATGCTCTGTTACTTCTGAACAAAGGAATGGATGCTGACACTGAAGATGTTGTTGGTGATGGTCAAGATGTTGACACTAGTGGTGATGAAAAGCTGGAGGTAGGTGCCAACTAGAGCTGGCAAAATCTGACCCGACCCGAGAAACCCGACCGACCGACCCGAACCGAAACCCGACCGAACTCGAAAATTTAGCGTTATGCATAACCTGAACCCGAAACCGAGCCCGTCCGACTTTGACCCGAAACCCGAAGTGACCCGAATACAGACAAACCCGACTCAACCCGGATCCGACTCAAATAAGACCCGACCCGAATTCCAACCCGACCCGACTCCCAACCCGACCCAATTTTAGATAGGGAATCAAGTATGATTTTGATAACAATATATTGCCAAATTTCAATGAAATTAATGATAAATAGAATGAGCTTACCAATGTTATTAAAATTGGGATTCTAAATTGGATCGGTAAAAAGGTGTAAGGATCGGATGGTATAATCGAATCGTAGGATCGTAAGATCCCACCTTATGGATGAATTTTCTTTTAAATGAAGTTACTATGTTTAATATTAGATAAATATTATGTTAAATCATAAAAAATACCCATAAAGATGTAAAATTTTAAAAATAAACTAAATATAATATAGATAAGGGGTAAATATTAGAAATTTCTTATAATAGACATTTTATAGGATCGTTATAATCGCAATAAAGGACCGGGATCATTTTTCCATTTTTAGATATTGTAGGATCGAATCGAGAGTTTAACAACATTGAGTTTACGAGCCAATGAGTAGATTATTTATTGAATCATATTTAATTTTACTAAAATGCTTTTTGAAATCCATAAATAACATGAATTACATATTCAATTTAATAAAATTGATTACCCAAAAGCAATGTTCATACTTCTAAATATCGCTTATCGGGGTTGTATTATATTTATACTTCAAAATTTAAAAATAAACATGAAAAATTAATATTTAAATTGTAAAATTACCCATAAACTTGATAAAATAAAAAGTTTAAATTTTGATCTGATATACATAACACGGTATGATATATGGCTATATGGTAAATTGGTAACGGATTCTCAATATCTCCGATATATCGGCCGATATATCGGGGACCGACCCGAGTATCGACCCGAAACCCGAACGAGACCGACCCGATTCTGACCGAAAACCCGAATGGGTCCAACCCGATTCTGACCGAAACCCGACCAATCTGAATTTCATTTTGACCGAATCCGACCCGACCCGATCCGACCAAGTCCAACACAGAAATTTTGACCGAGGACCCGACTCATCAATGAGTACCCGACCCGAATGCGATCGACCCGAACCTAACCGGATAACCCGAATTGCCAACTCTAGTGCCAACAGAGACACTGGGGGTGATGCCAAGGGTGATTGTGGTGACAACCGGAAGGGAGTGTCTGACAAGCATTCAAAAGAGCCAGAGTTGGATGGTGGTGATAAAGATGAAAATGCAAAAGGGCATGGTGTTGCTGGTGAGGCTGACGCTAAATCCAACCCAGTTTGGGTACATGATTTAATTAAAAGGATTGAAAAACTTGAAGAGCTTCCGGCACGTGTAGATGATTTAGTAAGAAGGATTGAAAAGCTCGAAGAGCTGCCTGCACGTCTAAATGAGTTGGGCTCTCGTGTTGATAGGGCGGTTGAACTTGTCGCAATGGTGACAGACCTGATGGAAAAGTATAATTCACTTGAGAATAGGTTCACACTGCATGAATCTATTGTTGCAAGGTCACAGTCATCTGTCAACATTGATCAACCAAGTACCAAGATGGTGAATGATGTTATTGCTGACATGAAGATGGGTGTTATCCTTGAGGATGCTATTGCTGAGCAGGAAGCTGAGTTGGATTCACCCAAAGATTGTAAACAAATGAAGACATCTTCCTGTGGTGATGAGAGAGATGAAGCCCAAAAAATTACAGTTGATGTTGTGGTTCCGGAGTCTATCATTCCTGTCACATTGGTTGAAGGACAGATGACACTACAGTCAGATTCAGTTCATTTTGCTGTTGATCTAGGCCGTGATTCTGATTTGATGTCCATGGAGCCAAGAGGCGAAGAGTTTAAGGACAGCAACGACGGAGCTCATGAAGATGCTGACAGGGGACTGCAGAGCACCGTCGAGGATGTAGAAGCTGACCTGCCAGTGAAGCCAAGTAGTGAGGAGTGTAAGGATGTTGTTACCCCATTAGGTGGCCAGGGTGATGGGGATGAGAAGGCTGATGTTGCAGTAACTCCACCTCCTACCATTGCACCACCAAGGACTATCAACCTGGATACTCCTGAAGGCGATGAAAATGCTAACACGCTTCGATTGCCTGTAGTGACTGACTGGGTTGCCTACAGCAAGCACCCTAAAGTAGTCGAAGAGATTGAAGAACTCAGGCGATCCAAGCGTATCCCAAAAGCGAGTACTTTTCTGATGAGTCCATATGAGCAGCAAGAAAAGAAAGGGAGGTGGCCCAAGCACAATGCGAAGAAGTCGCTTTTAAGTGAAGACGATCATGAGTTTTTGTACAAAACTATGAGGAGTAATCAGTATTTTTTTTATCTTTTTACTCGTTATATAATCATTAACTGTCTTGTGCTGACACCTCTACCTCTTATGATTCTGTGTTTAATTCATAATTTTTGCTTGTTTTCAGGGATTTTTCTGTCGTTGTTGCTTCTGGAAGAGTTGATAAATCCTTTTTTAAACCAATTCTTAACAAAGACATGTGGCTGGAGTGTTCGGTAAATGATCTGGCAGCAATTATATTTCATATTGTTTGTCTTCTGGTTTTTGTTTATTGATATTTGTTGAGGTATATCTAGTGCTGACAGTAGCTTGTTACTGTGTGTTGTAGCATATTGAAGCAGGGTTGTATTATTTGAGGAAGAGGATCCATGAGGAAGCCGATAAGTATGCAGAGTTCGTTGTCCTTGATTGGGTTTTCTATCAGAACTACCTGCCAGCTAATGCCAAAGCGTACAAAGCAGATTTGCCTGTGTCAGACATGACTGGGAGCTATTTCCTGGGTCTTTTCCCTGACCAGTATGGCAAACCATGGGCGTCTGCAAACAAGATTTACACACCCTTTAACGTCATCAACAAACATTGGGTTGCCTTAAAGATCATAATTGATCAGAAGGTGATCAATGTCTATGACTGCAATGTCTACGGTGTCGGCAAGGGTGTACTAGATGCAGAACTGCAGCCTATTGCTCACTGGCTTCCTATACACTTGGAGAAGTGTGGAATATATGAAAACTTTAGCTCCACACCATTTGAGATAAGGAAGGTCCTTGACATGGTCCATGATAAATCTGGGTTTGTACTCTTACCTAACTTTTATATTAATTGCTGACATACATTTACTTTCTATTTATCTGTTGTTGACACACCCCTATTTGTCTGTGTTTGTGAGTGTGTACAGTAAAAGCAATCGAGGCTGTTGTATTTGGCGGAGATGTCACCACAATCACATATGAGAAGCTATTCCGCTACACAGAGCTTATTTCCTCAGACTTGATCAAGGAGTCTTGGAGCTTCATAATTTGAGCAATGCTGACACTATCATTCTGAGTACTTAGTTTAAGTGACATTGTAGTTGGATATGAAGTTGGATATTAACTGTATGTATTTTGTTGACACCATCATTCTGGGTTTGGATATTAACTGTTTCCATTGAACATCGTTCGCGTATATTGAATGTATGTATTTTGTTGTGTTTAACGGACTTATTCGGAATTAAGCATCTGGCTTTTTACATTAGATCGAATTTGATATAGTCCCCAATCACATACAATGTACAAAATCCAATATGACATAAGTAATGCTGAAACAAAGTGCATTGAATCTTTTTGAAAACATATGGGAATGTATCAGTGTCAGCATTGCCCATAATGCTGACATGGGGTTATGTAAACTATGAAAAAAGTAATTTCCAAACAGAACAGGTTTATTGTATGCAATATATATCACTGGGGTGTTTCTAAGTGATTGTATCCTAGAAGTATATGATATAAAGTGAGCCGGTCTTGAGCAATGCTGACACCATCATTTTCTGGAGTACTTCAGTCTTCTCTTTAGCTCACACGCAGGCAACAGTCTCCTAGAGGGAGGTCTTCCTGGTCCCCTCTTAACAACAGGAGGGTAACACTTTATAGATCTTATTGCTTCAGGGACGCCTGATTCATCGTCTGTCAGCACTGGGTATATTGTTTCAGCATAAGCTAATTTCCAAGCATCAGTTGTGTAAAATCTGGCAACAAAGTCTGATACATTTGCCTTAATCTTCATGAAGGCTGAAAGAGCATGAACACATGGGATCTTCTCTATATCGAAAAACTTGCAAGTGCATGTTTTTGCTGACAGGTCCACTATTGCATGAGACCCTTGCCCTTTTACTTCAAATTTATATTCATCCAGCCTCTGAACCTTGTATTCTCTAGCTTGATCTTGTAGGTTCCTAATCAAATCAAGTATTGCTGGTGTCAACTTGTCCTCATGTTTGGATGCTTTTTCTCTACGCTCTTGGAACCATGCTCCGTGTTTCTCTCTAGCAAAATTCAACAGTGCAACAATAGGATAATTTTTCTTCCCCTTGAAGATGGCATTTATGCTCTCTGCATTATTAGATGTCATCATGTTGTATCTGGTGATTGGTGAATGTGCTCTAGCCCACCTATGTACTCCTGCTGACACTAAATAGGTCGCCATCTTCGGGCAGCTTTCCTTTATGCGGTCAAAATATTTGTCGAACTCCCCAGTACTATAACTATCTGCTGCTTTCTTGAACCAATTTCCCAAGTATCTTTTCTTGAATGTGCTTCTAATGTTTTGTTCCATGTGCTATCTACAAATGCAGTGATGTGCACTGGGTAAACCAAGCCAATTGCTCTTGAAATGCTGACATGTCTATCAGACACAAACACTAGATCATTTGACGGAGGAACAACCTTCCTCAGCTGGCGAAGAAACCACTCCCAAGAGCTGTTGTTTTCTGTGTCAGCAATGGAAAATGCAAGCGGGAAAATATTTCTGTTTGCATCTTGCGCTACTGCTCCAAGCAAAGTCCCTTTGTATTTCCCAGTTAAAAATGTTCCATCAATAACAACAACCTGTAAAATAATGATTATAAGTTGTGTGATGATAATGAAATATTCTAAAGTGATCTGTGCTGACACTGATAATTTTATACCTTTTTCAATGCAGGGAAGGCCCGAATGCACTGCCCAAATGATAAAAACAAGTATTTAAACCTATCATCATCATCTGTTGACATCAATGCAACAGTTCCATCATTTTTCTCCATAATCATGTGACAAAATAATGGCAAGTCAGCAAAATTTGATTCCGGTGTCCCTCTGTCCCTTTCTTGTGCAATTCTTCCTGACCTCCATGCTGTCCAATAACTAATGGGAATTCTTTTTTCGGTCCTCATTTTATCCATTATCTGCTTTGGATTGTAGCCGCTGCTGACACTGTAATAATGTATACATTAGAATGAATGATGTGATACTTGAATTGAGTGTTATTCTGATGACATATAGACACTTACACTGGCTGGATTATGCTTGCTACCACTGAGGAAGGTGCTTGCCTGCAATTGCTTGTTCTCACATCACATGTGCATGTGTGCAAACCATTGTACGTTGACACCTCGTAGCAATTCTGAGAAACAGTATTTACGTGTAACTTCCATCTGCAGCTAGTATCCACGCAATGCGCCCTAAAATACTTGGGTTCAAATCTCGTTACTCGGTACCCAAATATTTCTGTCACCGATAATATACGTAAAGCATCCTTCATTTCCTTCTTTGATTCAAAGGTTCTCCCAATGTACATTGTGCTGGATGAGGTATTGTTGAAACTACCCATGCTAGAGCTGTCATCCTTGCAATCTTCTATTGTTTTATCTCTACTGCGCATTGAAGAGTGCAGTCTCCTCCAGGTGTCAGCATCACAATCAATGTCATTATCATCCTCCATATCATCATCCATATCATCATACATGTCATCTGACCCCACCGTCTGCATTTGAGTGTCAACAATCATATGATTTTGCTCCCTGTCATACTCAATCAATCCAACTGATTTCCCACTCTCCCTGTCAGCTGTGTCAACAATTGCAAGTGTTTGTGCCTGTATGCTGACACACAACTCAACAGCATAGTCTACACCATCTAGTGCTGATATATCGAGGAATTCTTTCAAATCAGTGTCACAATCAACTATAAGTGGGGCTTTCAGCTTTTTGCATGGGTGCAAATGACTAAATTGCAATTCAAACACACTGTCTACATTGAATCTAGTGCACACCTTTCTCTTCAAGTCTTGTAGTGTGGTTGAATCATATAGCAAAAACACCTTTGATGTTGTATTTCCAACAAATTCCAGGCCTGTGTCAGCAAACACCCATGATCCACCAAATACTACTGTAATCACATGAGGCTCCATTTATGATTGACCTATCAATTAATTAGAGACAATATGCAAACAAGCACAATGAGTTAATTCTGATTCCATGTCAGCATGATAGATATAAGTTAGATACAGGCAATATGTATACAAGTACAATGAATTGCATCTGATTCCGTGTCAGCATGATAGAAATAAGTTAGATACATGGCATTTATTTACGAAATCTCAGACAGTGTCAGCATTACACAACGAGGCCAGAAATCAAAACAGATCTATATAGAACAATTCATACAATTATTTCCTTTCAATTCATTCAAGCATAACATTTCGAATTCATCCAACAGACAGATTTAAGGATCGTGATGTTGACAGATCGAGTATCTATTAACGAAGCAGATCGACGAAGAACTTGAAACTCTATATATTGTTGACGACTTACTCTGATTTGTATCGAAACAGTAACAACCGAAGTCGAAATTACACGATCTACACTATACGAGTTCAGCTATTGGATATAAAACGATATTTACACACGAATTGAAGTTTTTTTCACAGATCTATGAACGACAGATCTACCAATTATACGAATGCTGACATTAAAACCACAATTCAGTAATGCTTTGATATTAGATAGATGTAGTACCGAAAATCAGGAGGAGATCGGCGTTGATCAATACCTACAGCGATCGAAAATCAGATCTCGGTCTATCTCGTGTCAGCGTTGGCGAAAATCAGAAGGAGAGATCGGGGGAGGGTGCGCGGCTTTGTGTGTATTATTGTGTATATTTTTGCAAATTTCCCAAAATCGTGTATATTTGGCTAATATGGCCTCCGTATTTGTATATTTGGCAAATCATCCCAATAGTAAGTGTGCTTGTTTGGGAGCGCACTCACTATAAGCACAGTACGAGAAGTGTGCTCCCATGCATAAAAAAGCGTGCTTTGGTCCCCCCTTTTGTACTAGTGTTTAGAGTTATTTTTGCTTGTTTTATAACGTCGTTTTCTGTTCTTATTGTATTTAGCTGGTTTCCGCTTGCCGATTCGTCGACCTCTCGAGAATCAAGCTTGGCTAATCTCGAATTCTTACTTTATTTAAAAAAACAATTTATAGTGTATTTTACATATTATTTAATATACGAGAAAATTTACGCCGAAGGCACAAATTTTCGGTCAAATTAATTAATTTGTCTCCCACATCTTCCAAATTAGATAAAAGTCCACGACCAAAATATGCCCCTCCCCTAAACCTCCCCTAAAAGTCCGCTGCCATCACTCTCCAGCAAAGGAAGGGGAGACGCCATCGCAGCGGCCCGGTGGAGTCTTGCTGGCCGATGTCGGAGGCAATACTAGTGTTGCTGAGGCAGTGAAGGAAGGGAGAGACGGTGGAGTGGAGGCGGAGGTCGGAGACGGAGGCGATGACGAAGTCGATCTGGAGGTGAAGACGATGCCGATGAAGATCCGAGGCGAAGACGAACGAGAATCCGGCGAGACGAACGAGAATCTGGACGCCAATCTGGCGTCTCTAATGGCGAACGATGCTGAAATCCTTGTCAAGTGACTCCAATGGCGCGCGCTTTCTGTCCGACGACGCTGTTGCAGCAGGATTCCTCTTAGCCGGTTGACAGCGCCTCTGAATCGGCCTCTCGCAGCCATCGATTCTGATCCGAGGAGCGCCCCCTTGCTCGTCGCTCAGATCCGAGGAGATCCGGCAGATCTCGAGAAACGTTGATATCGGCTGGCTCGCTCTTCATCATCAGCGGTCTTCCTCTTTAGGCGATCTGTGATTTGGCCACCGGCGACACTTCTGCTGAGCCTCCACCTCCCTGGTTTCCTCCTCCCTGCTGCTCTTGATGTTGGTGGTGGTGGTGGTACTGGAACTGGTTGTGGTGTTCCGGCGGCGGCGCATCGTCGTTCTTGTGGGAAGCGAAGAAAGCGATGAAGCCGATGACGACGTTGAGGAGGATGAAGAGAGCGATTGGATCTCCGTTTCAGCAAGTTCGTCCTCCCCCGTTTCAGCAAGATAGAAGGCGATTGGATCTCCGTTTCAGCAAGATTGAAGGCGATTGGATCTCCGTTTCAGCAAGATTGAAGGCGATTGGAGTGAGGATGAATCCCTTGTAGATCTTCAACTATTAATTAATCATCAAATTAATCCATTAATATGTGCGCAGAGGATTTTTGCAAAGTGATTTCCTCATTTTCAGCATTTTTTTGTTGCTAGAAAATTAATATTAATTACAAATTATATTAAAAATACAATTTGTGGCAATTAATATCATAAATTAATTGAGTTTGCTTTGTTGAGAGTTTGGATATCGGCCATTTCAACATGTTTTTTGTGTGATCTGAAATTAATTCTTATAAAATTGTATGAGTTACTATATCTTATATATTTCAACATTTCAGCATTTTTTGGAAATTTTTTTTAGCATTTCAGCATTCTTTGAAAAAAAAAATCCGGTTTCAGCAAGTCTGGAAGTGGTGACGCAAAAAAAAGAAAAAAAAATAAACTCTGGTTTCAGCACTTCGTTTTAAGAAACTCCGGCGTTGAAGTGGTGACGCAAAAAAAAAATTCAGCAATTACAACAACAATTTCAACAACTTCGGTGTCGAAGTGGTGATGCGGACAAAAAAAAAGAAAAAAAAAGCAACTCTAGTTTCAGCAACACGATTTCAGCAAATCTGGTGTCGAAGTGGTGACGCGGAAAAAAAGAAAAAAAAACTCCAGTTTCAGCAACCCCAATTTCAGCAACGCGAAAAAAAAAAGTTAAAACAAGGGTTGCTGAAAACGAATGTGCTGAAACCCTTGTTTCAGCAACGCGGTAAAAAAATGAAACAGGGGTTGCTGAAACCGTATGTGCTGAAACAGGAATTTCATCAATTCTGTTTCACCAACGCGAAAAAAAAAATGGAAAAAAAAACAAAAAAATGAAACAGGGGCTGTTGAAACAGGAGTTTCAGCAATTGTGTTCCAGCAACGCGAAAAAAAAATCGAAAAAAAATCTGAAATAGGGGTTGCTGAAACCGTATGTGCTGAAACAGGAGTTTCAGCAATTTCGTTTCAGCAACGCGAAAAAAAAAAATTGAAACAGAGGGTGGCACAGGGGTTTCAACAACTCTGGAAATGTGGGGAAAAAAAATGATGAAATGGGAGGGGGGACACGAGTGGGGGGGGGGGGGCACGGGGGCACAGAGGGGCGGTAAACATTTTACTAATTTTTTTTTTGGTGGAAAGACATTTTGCTAATTTGGAGCACTTGGGAGCCATTTTTCTAATAAAGTCCAAAAATTAGGACATCCTAATAATCACCCATTAATATATACTTTTTTGAATAATAATATTTACATTATATTAAGCTATTGTAAAAACTAAAAAGTGTTTTAATTACAGCACAAAGTAGAGTGAAACGAGGAAGAAGATCGGTGCAGGCCAGCTAGGGGACACGACTACTACTGAGCCCGTCCACCGGCTTTAGCTTTCCACACATGAGAGTGGTTTTTGGTATTTCCAAATCGGTGGATTCCCAAAGTTTGATGGTCTCTCCTTGCGCCTAGTTCGATCGTAATCGACATCGACATCGACATATTGGACTTCAATTGTGAATCCAATCGTAATCATGTCGGAAAGTATTTTGCAAGTGTAACAACGGGTGTAATATCTTAAAGTCCGACTCTAACCGATAACTATAGATGTATGCGAGCAGAGGCGGAGACAAGGGGCTCATCAGGGTCATGTGTCCCAGTCCCCTCATCCGGCAAATTACTTATGTATATTCTCCTCGTCGATAGTTTCGTTTTGATATATAATACGACCTAATTCAAAATCTGACTAAAAAGTTATGAATGTTTGAAAATTGTAGGTGTATTAATTACTTTAATTTTATTTCAATAGATTATAATACATTTATATTTTACTTAAATTGACATCCACATATTATAATTCATCTCGAGAGCTTCGAAATCATATGGTATATTATTTATTTTGAGAATCTGATAAGAAGTTACACAAATGTAAATTTTTTATATCTAGTTATATACTATTACATGTTAAGAACACAACAAGTTAAATATTTGCTCAATGTTTATTTATTTTGTTTTATATCCTTATTTTGTTAGTTTTTTTTCTTCGACTATTTCATTTATTTATTTATATTTATTTTCTTTTTAATGGAGAAAAAATAATAGATTTTTATCATAAATCAAAGTCATATTATTTTAAAATAACATTATTTATAATTATGATATTATATAGAGATCCTAAAATAACACCCGTATATGATATATAATCATATCCCCGTTAAAAGATTTGTGGTTCTATTTCTGTATATGGGCACACATGTGCCGTCGCTAATAGACTAGGTGAGTGTGGGCGTACTGCGTACATGCCCATCGATTTGTGATGTACACCTTTGACGCGGGACTCTAATTTTGATCCGTCCTCAACATTTTGGTTCACGTGAAGGGTTTAATTCTTCTTGTTTGTCTTGATATTTTTTTTTACTGCATTATGCTATTCTGTCTAGACCTGTCAAAATCCATTCCGACCCAATTTAATCTAATTTGGTTGATCTGATTCATATGCCTGGTAAATTCTAGATCAAGACACAGAAATTTTGACCTGAGATTTTTTTTCAACCGAAACCCAAAAACCCGATAATTTTCCGTGTTATCTGGGTTTTGACCCTGTGATCCGATTGACCCGGTTGACCCAGTGACCCGATTGATTTATAATTATATATAATTAATTTTTTTTATGGAGATTTCAATTTATTAAATTTTATAATTACAATCACTTGATCTTTTATTTTCAAATCAACTTTTATATTTATTTGTATTGTGTAATACTCCATCCGATCGATAATTTTTGATTTTTGATATTTCATCTCATTTTTTAAGAAGATAAAAACTCTAAAAATATTAAAAACAATTCTATGCTTATTACTAATTACATGAAATTATTTTTAAAAAATTATTTAAATTTTTGATATTTTATATATTTTTATTTTTTATTAAAAATTATGAGAAATAATTAAAATCAAGTACTTTAGATCAGATATATTATATATTATATTATTCTAAACGCTAGGTTTGAAACGCTCTCAAAGGAGAGCTCTTCTCTAGCCGCCGCCGCCACCCATGGCCCTCCCACCCTTGGCCTTTGTCTTCACCGACATCCCACCACCACACTCCCCGACCTCTTCTTGCTCTCGGCGGCAAGCCACCACCATTATGGTTCGTCCTCACCCTCCTTCCCCCCACCACCGCTATTAACCCAGCTTTCCGCCTCTACCGGCCTCGGTTGTTGCTGCAGCCACCACCAGCCTTGCTTCCGCTGCCCTCGGCTCATCCGTTGTACTCTGATCTCTACCATCTCTCTCCGACCTTCTGTAGAGCACCATCTCCCCGTCAGCCCCCTTTGGGTCTACCTCCGACGCCAACCACCTTGGCCTCCGTCACCAATCGTCACCTACTCCTCCCCTCTCCTTGTTGGTTCTCCGGAGGTCCTTCTCTGTTCCACTCTTGTTTTCGGCCTCCGAATGGACACCATCGACTCCGCCCTCCCTCCGCCCTCCTGTCTACGGTTGCTGCGGTCTTGGGTGATTGCGTTGTTCAAACGCTTCTTTCTTCATTGAAAATACAAATTCAATCCTTACTAGCCTTTATCCTTTCCTTTTGATTTTTGTTTTATTTTTTCTCCTTTTGCGCATCTTATTGTCTCTAATTTGGCTTGCCTTTGTGCAACCTATTACGATCTTGTTATCGTCCTCCTTAAGGGGTTAAGATGGGTTTTTGGGGTTTGAATAAGCAATGCTTTGGTTTGGATTTGGGTTTGCGGATTGGTGTGCAGTGTTGTTCTTGTTGTCCTGCAGGCTTCATGTGAACGATACTCGATTTGCTATGTTCGTAGACGTCGTGGAAGTGCGATCGATATCTGAAGGCTCTGTTGGAGTCCATAATCTGAGATGTCCGCGAGGTTCCCCAGAGTTCTCTGTGTGCGTCTTCCCTTTAGCCGATCGGTTTGTTGTTCTGCTAGCTTGTAGTTTCGGTGTAGGATGACTTGTACGTTTATTTATGCCTTTTATTTTTGTCATTTGCTTCTTGTTATTTCTTTATGTCATTTGCTTCAGTCATTTGCTTCTGTAAGTTTTTTTCTGTTGTACATGATGGTTAGTCCATCTACCGGCTTGTCCGGTCTCTTGGTTTTTCTAGGCTTGTCTGGAGAACCGAATTCTTATCTTCCTTAAAAAAAAGATATATTATATAATTACAAGCACTAGAACTTATTAATCACGTCTTTAGTTTTAACATTTTAAAATTATCGTAAAATTACCAAATCGTGTTTTTTTTTTAATTTAAAAAGGAAAAAATTGACAAACCGAAATCGACCCGATTTGACCCGAAATCGGGTCAAACTCGAGTTAAAATCAACCCGGGACCCATTCTACCCGAAATCCATTTTACTCGAAACTCGAAATGACCCGACCCGATTGACAGGTCTAATTTTGTCCATCTCACGATCTATCACTCACCCGACCATGTCAAGGTGGTTGAATATGAAAAGATCTCAAGGTAGTACACGATGCTTCCCGATTCGACCGTAAATTGAATATATATATATATATATGTGTGTGTGTGAGATTTATTTATTCTTCTAGATGTTTTTTTTAATGTGAAAATTTCAACCAAAAACTTGTATTTCCAACAAACCGTGATTTTTTATATTTTATTTGATTTTTTAATGACGGCCAAACAAAACCCTGAAAAATGTAACATGATACTACTAATCAATTTCATTCCAACTTCTCAACGAGAAGTGATGAGCTCCAAACAAAACCCTTTTTTTTTAGCCCAACAAAACCAACTGATAAGATGCAGACACTCATAAAAATGAAGCAATATTTAGTGGAAATTGAAAACCATATTAATTAAAAATAATAATAATTCAAAACTAGAGATCCAAACTTCAGGCTGCATTAGGCTTCTAAAATTTGTCTTGGCTTCGCATGCCGTTTTGGGTTGGTTGCCAATTGTGGGCCTTATGGCTGACCGACTCACCTAGTCCCCATCTAGGCATTCATTAATCATTATATATATTATCACTTTCTTCACCGTGAAAAATACACATGCATATGTTGATTTTTGCAGTATTTTTGTACAATATATATTTGGCGAAACTAATTAAAATAACCCAATATTTAAAGATGTGTTAAAAAAATATCTTTACCTTTCGACAGTAAGAAAAATAACCCAATTTTTTAGAGATGTGATAACAAAGTATCCTGATTATTTTTACAACTATTAATATGGGCAAAAACGATCATATATAACTGACGAAATTAAGATTTTGGTGAATTTTGGTAGATATTGACTTGTTTTAATGAAAATAATATCATTTGACCAATTTCATGTCATTTTTTTGGCCCAATTTATGGTTGAAAAAATGAATCGGGATACTTAATTTGTTACCAACTCTCTCAAAGGTCGGGTTAATTTTTTTTTTTTTTTACAGTTGAAAGGTGAGGATATTTTTTAACACTCCTATAAATTAAGGTTTACTCGATATAATTCTAATTAAAGTTTATACTAATTAAAGTTTATTAAGAACGATTTACTCAATAAAATTCTATTCTAAAACTAATTAATAAACTTTAATTAGAATTTTATTGAGTAACCACCCACTATATATTCAGTGAATTATATGTGTTGAGATGTGAAACACATATAATTCAAACATGTATACGCAAAATAACATGATATGAATCCTTTATAAAATATGGGTAAATTACAGAAAACCACTCTCAGTTAAAATACGTAGGTGAATTTTTACAAAATTACCCTTAATATATAAATTTACAAAAAACCACCTAGAAAAATCGTTTTTCTTTTAAAGAACCACCGTGACCATTTAAATATATAAAAGTGTTTTTAAAATTTTTAATTCTCACATTTTGTATTAAGTATAACCTAATTATACAATAAATTAATCAAAATATTTACGAAAATATGATCATATAATATTTTTTTTAACTTTTTACACATAAAAATTATTGTGGGTGGTATTTTAAAAGAAAAATAAATTTATGGATAGTTTTATGTAATTTAGCCTATAAAATAACATGATATATGAAAAATATCATACTGTACGTACACGGAGAACCCTGCTTGTATGAATAAAAATAATAATTTTTTTTTAAAAAAAAAAACTTCAACTATATGTAGGGGTACCTAAAAGAAATATTAAAATGAGATGTTGACCTTTGTTGACCAAAATCAAGTATCTTGAATATGACTACTAGAATATACCACAGAGCGAGGTCACCGAAAAGGACTTATTACAAGTATCATAATATTTCATCATATAAACTATAGAAACAAGTATTAAAATATTCTTAATTAATTAATACAGTAATATTTGAAAGGGAAGCAAGGGAAAGTGGAAAACCCAGAGGTTCAAGTAGAAAGAGTTGGACTCTGGTTTTCCCAAGTTTGACTCCTCTAATTTATTTAATCGCCTGTTGGAAAAATATATACAATGTACATATTTAAACTAGGAGTAGTAGACTAGTAGTAGTGATTAGTCCACTATATGAGGATTTGTTAACCCAAAAGTATGTAGTTATGCTTCTTGATACGAAAACGGCTGGATTAAGTTAAGAACCGGCGAATGATGTACTTTCTTTCATTTTAGAATTGATGCGTTTAAAACATTTTTTTTTTTATTACAAAACTAGTGTATTTAATTTCGATGGAGATTCGGGTGTGTTTGGATTCCATTGCATTTTCATTATAATGCAATTATTTTACCTTATTTTATGTATCCGTTTGGTTGTAAAAATAAAAAATTCGTAAAAATCGAGGTAAAATCACGATTTAAATAAATAATTACATAAATCGAGATAAAATAACTGCATTTTAATTAATATATCGTGGAATCTAAAAACATCATAATTTAAACACCTTAAATTTTTTGTTAATTAATTACCAAACACCGCCTTATTATTTTGCATTATAAACATAATACATTTGCAATCCAAACACACCCGCATGAAGTCTGGTTTCCTCTTTAGCCTTATTTTGTTATGATCTTCTTGTACATATATACTCCATCCATTTTAAAATACACGGTCTTTTACTTTTTTGACACACTTTTTTAGGAGCGAAAAACTCTATAAAACATTATTTTTTCATTGATATTTTTATATGGTTTGATATTTATTACTAATAAGGTATTAAATTCTGTAAAAAAATTAATTAAAAAATTATTATTTTATAGAATTTTTCACTTCTTAAAAAGCGTGTCAAAAAAATATAAACCCGTGTATTTTGGAACGGAGGGAGTATGATTTTTGGGGTTTTAGGTTCGCTCTTACTTGTCGAAGTGATGATTCTTAGATTAAGAGGCTAATGCTGCAATAAACAATATTGCTGTTCTATGCCACCTTCTTCCACTGGGCATCATGTTACAAACAGACATTGGTAGGAATACTTTAAGTAACAAAACTTTGGCCTGGACTATATTCATTCTTTGAATTCTCGTGTTTCCCTTTTTTAATATACAAATAACCTCGTCTCGTGCATGCCAAGAAATATAAATATGGTAAAGAATTTTAAGTCACAAATGTAAAGTCTAATTCATAATATAACGTTCAGCGCGCGTTATTTAAACTTTGAATTATAATATAACGTTGGATTTTAATTTATACTCCGTAGAGTCTGATTCATAATTTCAATTAAAACTACTAATTATTCATATTTTAATTTGTCTAAGAATATTAAATCTCTATCATTAAAAAATATAAAGATGATTGTTTAAAAATCGCCCTTTTTTTTATAGTAGCAAACCTAATTTCCGATCGATATGTCGATAAGTCGATAGATGGAAAACCGTTGAACTTACAACATGAAACAGGAAAGAGTGTAATAAAACAGGCGGTACACGTTTAACAACATGACTCATCTAAGCAAATCTAAAACTAAAAAGTCGAGGATGTAGTAAAAAAACGAAGTCAAACATCATCATACAAGAGCACCGTTGACTAGCAATATAGTAGGAATTTCCTATGAACATTAAAAATGAACCTTTAAGAAAACTCATTCCTGAACACGAAATCGCCTCATACACACCACTTTAACCCGAACCAGTACCGATTCCAAACATTTAACAAAAAAGATATTTTAACAAACCTAACTTGATTTGAAAAGTTAATTCATTAAAAAAAAATCCTATAGGTAAAGTGGGAAACAAACAAAAACAACCGCCCATCACCCGCAATCCGATCCAAGTAGCCGGACATTCATGAATCACGGCCGCTCCAATACCACCCACCCCATACTCCATAACCCGAAACCGCCCCCTGATCTGATTCCCGGTTTCCGGTTTCCCGCTTCTTCCCTTTCTTTGTGTTTCCTCCTTTCTTCCTCCCCACACAAACCACCTCCTATAAAACCCTGTCGCCGTCTTCCCTCTCTGTCCACACTCATCCATCATCACAACAAACAAAACCTAAATCCATAGGTACTCTTTCAAGCTCTCTCACTCCATCTCCCATGGACACTCAAATCGGTTCACTAGACTCATGCAAGCCGGCTACCGGCGACGTCCTCTGCTGCAATAACGGAAACGGCGCTGTTTCCGCCATCCAGAACTCCTCTCCGACGGCGCCGACTGCGGCCGCGTCGGAGTGCACGCTCGGCCGCCATCTCGCGCACCGCCTCGTCGAGATCGGCGCCACCGACGTCTTCTCCGTTCCCGGCGACTTCAACCTCACGCTCCTCGACCACCTCATCGCTGAGCCCGGGCTCAACCTCATCGGATGCTGCAACGAGCTTAATGCCGGATACGCCGCTGACGGCTTCGCTCGGAGCCGCGGCGTTGGTGCTTGCGTTGTCACGTTCACCGTCGGTGGCCTCAGCATCCTCAACGCCATCGCTGGTGCGTACAGTGAGAATCTCCCTGTGATCTGCATCGTTGGAGGCCCGAACTCCAACGATTACGGCACTAACCGTATCCTTCATCACACCATCGGCTTGCCGGATTTCAGCCAGGAGCTCCGGTGCTTCCAGACGGTGACTTGTTATCAGGTTAATTAGCGATTATCGATTCGATTCGAGAATTTTGTTTAACCGATTTTATTTTTTTATTCCTCTCTTTTCGGTGATTGTCCTTTTGTTAATTTGTCGTGATCTGGATTTTCAGGCGGTGGTGAACAATCTGGACGATGCTCATGAACAAATCGACACTGCGATCTCAACGGCATTGAAGGAAAGCAAACCGGTATACATAAGCATCGGTTGCAATTTAGCTGCTATTCCTCATCCTACTTTTAGCCGGGATCCTGTTAAGTTCATCCTCAACCCTAGGTATGCTTCTTTAAATCCTTTCCTGTTCATTACTCATCTTATTCAAATGATCCTGAGTTTTTGCAAACATTTATTGTTTCCCGTTCTTTAACAGATCAAACATTCACACCTCTCTAGTTTTTAGACACATGAAACGGATTTGTTGTGATCAATCGTAATTTACAGAAAAAGAAAATAAATGTTTTTCTTCCACTGATCGAATCAGGTTAATCAAGAAACTAGAAAATCACTTTTTGGATTAGTTGTAATTTGATTTGTTAATTAGTCAGAGGTCCCCTATGCGCAGTTTCTTTTGCTGGTGTTCATACAGTTGAAACAGAAAGAAGTGTTTTAATTTCTTGTTATATCGTTTTCAAACAGTCCACCATTTCACCAACATCCAAATCGAAGGCAGTTGCTCAACAAAATATAAAGTTGTGATTTACTATACCTTTTAGTTGATGAGATGAAGGATCAGTTGATTTCCCAACCTGAATCTGTAAAGTAATGGAGTTTAGAATTAACTTCTCCTGAGTACTAACGTTCTGTTTCATAACAGGGTGAGCAACTTCCAGGGGCTGGAAGCAGCTGTGGAGGCAGCGGCTGAGTTCCTAAACAAGGCAGTGAAGCCTGTCATAGTCGGCGGCCCCAAGCTCCGTGTAGCCAAGGCCTCTTCGGCCTTCGTCCAGCTAGCTGACGCCTCTGGCTATCCGCTAGCGGTGATGCCCTCTGCAAAGGGGATGGTTCCGGAGCACCACCCACACTTCATTGGCACATACTGGGGAGCGGTAAGCACCTCGTTCTGCGCTGAGATTGTCGAATCTGCCGATGCATATATCTTCGTCGGCCCCATCTTTAACGACTACAGCTCGGTGGGATACTCGCTGCTGCTCAAGAAGGAGAAGGCGATCATAGTGCAGCCTGACAGAGTGATGATTGGCAATGGCCCGGCTTTCGGGTGTGTTTTGATGAAGGACTTCCTTAAGGCCTTGGCTAAGAGGATAAAAAATAACCCGACTGCTTACGAGAATTACCAGCGGATATTCGTGCCTGACGGACACCCTCTCAAGTGCAAGCCTATGGAGCCATTGAGGGTGAATGTGTTGTTCCAGCATATACAGAACATGATCTCTGGCGACACAGCTGTGATTGCGGAAACAGGGGACTCCTGGTTCAATTGCCAGAAACTGAAGTTGCCTGAGGGTTGTGGGTATGTTACTGTGACGAAATACAACTTTTACTGAATTTGTTTTTATTGTATGGTTGCTGTAATCTGATGACGAAAGTATGATCTTTTGCAGTTATGAGTTCCAAATGCAGTACGGATCGATCGGCTGGTCGGTTGGGGCTACTCTGGGTTACGCTCAAGCTGCTAAGGATAAGCGAGTCATTGCTTGCATTGGTGACGGAAGCTTTCAGGTACAATCATCTTTCATTGCCACTGGAAAACTTAATATTGCATCACTTACAAGAATATTAGGTGTTAAGTTGTTTACTGTAGGACAGTATACATAAACATATGGTTTTGTCATCTAATAGTCTATGTCCAGTGGTTGAATAAATAAGATTCCTTTAAGTGGGTTATAATAAAAATTTGAGATTCCCAGCAACCTTAACGTTTACTCATCTGGTCAGTACAATTCACATTTGAGATTTGTGAGGTAAACGGCCAAAGAATGAGTCTGTATACATGTGAATGAATAAGTATTGTTTTTTACTCAATTGGTTTGTACAACTCTGTTGCAGATGACCGCACAAGACGTGTCGACGATGCTCCGATGTGGGCAGAAGAGCATCATTTTCCTGATCAACAATGGAGGATACACCATAGAAGTCGAGATCCACGATGGCCCCTACAATGTCATCAAGAACTGGAACTACACCGGACTCGTCGATGCCATCCATAACGGCAATGGAAAATGCTGGACATGCAAGGCAAGCATATATTCAGCATTACTCTAGCAAACATTCATAAAATAAAAAGGGCTTGTTTAATAACCATGGATCGACGTGATTGCAGGTTCATAGTGAAGAAGACCTTGTCGAAGCAATCAAGACCGCAACTGGACCCATGAAGGACAGCTTCTGCTTCATCGAAGTGATACTGCACAAGGACGACACGAGCAAAGAGCTGCTCGAATGGGGCTCCAGGGTTTCTGCTGCCAACAGCCGTCCTCCGAACCCACAGTGATGCTTCACTTTCACCTCCGATCCCCTGCCAAAAATATGACATCTTCTTCATAGTTTCTGCATTTCGCTTCAAAGATACTCCTACCTGCGTATATTAGTGTTTCGATCCTCTCTATGGTTTTGAACAAATTTTAGTATTGATTCTGGGTATTGCAGAGCTGTTGAAGTTGTGTATACAATTACAAGGGTCTAGTAGTGGTTGATTTTTGCTTAATCTTTCTGAATGAAATAAACACATTTTTAGCTCATTTTATGATATTTCTTTATGGAATTCAAGGTTTACAAGGGAGGAGATTTTCTTCCTAGTTGATATGACTTTGTGATTTGATTCGATTTGAGAATTTGGATTCTGGGGTTGAGATTTTTGCAAAAGGTACACTTCACTTGACAAAAGAGTGTGTGTTGGAGGAAGAAGAAGACCTCGAAATTCCCGTCTTCATAGAACGACGTCATCTCATGTTTTGCCTTCGTTCTATTCAAATAAATGAGCATGTGTTTAGCACGTGACATTCCTCTTGTATAAATTTCCCCCTTCTCTGTTGTAAAAGACTCGAGTTTTCAGTTGCAATGGAAAGCTCAATCTGAGCTCTTTCTTTCCATCTTTTTCTTCGCTCTCTCTTGCGTTCTAGATTCTTCAATTCTCGAATTTCTGTTTTCCACATGTTATCAGAGCACAAGATCGGTTTCTAGATCTTGATCTCTGTTTCACTTTTCTCATCTGGTTCTTCGAATCTGTGCGTCTCCTACTTCATCAGATTCATGGCTCTTAACGACGATCTCTTGTAGATGGTGAATCGGATGGATACGAATGATCCTTTGTATCTGCATCAATCCGACAATCCAGGTATGGTGCTCTTTTGATAGATCTAGTTTTGCTACCTGGAAAAGATCTATGTTGATTGCGTTATCTGCGAAGAATAAAATCGGGTTTATAGATGGAACAATTGAGAAACCTGCTGTAGTTGGTGCTGGTTTGAGAAACTGGTAAAGATGCAGTAATATGGTAGCATCTTGGATGGTGAATGTTGTGAGTAAAGAAATTGCTGAAAGTGTTATTCATAGTGATTCTGCTTCTGAGATTTGGTTAGATCTTGTTCAACGTTTTGAACAATGAAACCTTATTCAGCGATTTGCTTTTTGAAAGAAATTGTACGTAATTTCGCAAGGAAATGATGATTTTGCAACATATTATACCAAGATCAAGCGTTTAATGGGATGAACAAAAGGCTTTACGGACAATTCCTCACTGTTCTTGCGGGGCTCGTTAGGAATTTTGCAAAATTGATGAGGATCAGAAGTTGTTGGAGCTTATGATGGGACTAAATGACTATTATAGTTCAGTCATAGGCCAAATCTTGATGATGAAGCCGAGTCCTACCATTGCAGAAGCTTATTATTTGCTTAGTCAAGAGGAGAAGCAGCGAGATTTCAAGTCTATTACTCAATTTGCTAAGGATTCTTCTGCTATGTATTCTCAGCGCCAGAAATCGTCGTCTCCTCCTCAATCCTCTACTCAGTCTCAAACTCAGAAATCGAACAAATCTGAAAGCACTGTCCCTAGAAAACGTGCTCCTTATGTTTGCACTCATTGCAAGAAAACAGGACACAAGGTTGAGCTTTGCTATAAACTCATTGGTTATCCTTCTGATTCTAAGGCACCTAAAGAAAGGAAGGTAGTTGCTCAAGCTTCAGGTGAATCTAATGGTGAGTTACAAGTGTGTGTTATACCAGGGTTCACAGTTGAGCAATGTGCACAGCTTATGAGCATGTTGACTGAGGGTGTTTCTTCTCAATCTCAACAACAGAACTTGGATCTTGCTGGTTGTTCAATGGAAGGTAATCACCCTTATGTCTTGTCAAATTATTCTAGATACATGGCTCTTAGTGTACAACTTTATTCAAAGAGATGTTGTGATTCCTGGATTATTGACACTGGTGCAACCGACCATATGTGCTTTGTTGAGTCTTCCTTTGTTCATCTCACACCTCTTCCTCATCCTTACAAAATAACTTTACCAAATGCCTCTTTTATCATTGTCAAATATCATGGATATGTTCAACTGTTGCCTAACTTGACCATAAATCATGTTTTTTTATGTCCCTGAGTTCATGTTCAATCTTTTGTCTATAAGCAAACTTACCTCTTGATCAACTTGATGGTAATGTTTCCTTTTCGTCCACTGATTGCATGTTGCAGGCCCCTTCACTGCAGAGGCTAGTGGCTCTCGGTAAACAACATGGAGGCCTTTATCTGCTTGAGAGCAAGTCAAACACAACCATTTCTTCTGTTATGCATTCTAGTGAGAATAATTGTAAAACCTTTTCTTGTACTTCTGACATATCTTTGCTTTGGCATTTGAGACTTGGCCACATGCCTTTTGACAAACTCAAATTGTTGTATTGTTGTGATGACATTGATGTTTCAAAGCATGTTGTGTGTGAAATTTGCCATAAACGCAGACAACACAGATTACCTTTCCCTCA
The DNA here is from genome assembly GCA_963922045.1 of Persicaria maculosa. Lineage (NCBI taxonomy): Eukaryota > Viridiplantae > Streptophyta > Magnoliopsida > Caryophyllales > Polygonaceae > Persicaria > Persicaria maculosa. The sequence goes on along the minus strand of OY998259.1, from coordinate 68,980,213 downwards.
CAGTAGCATCAAAACTAGTAAACCTTTTGATTTGGTGCACATTGATCTTTGGGGACCTTACCATACATCCACATATAATGGCCATAAGTATTTTCTTACAATTGTTGATGACTTCTCTAGATGCACTTGGACACACTTGTTACTAACCAAGTCCATTGCATTTTCTTTCATTGAGGGATTTGTTCATATGGTCAAGACCCAATTTTCTGTTGTCCCAAAAATTATCAGAATTGACAATGCTTTTGAGCTTGGATCCAGTGCACATGCATTGTCTTTCTTCTCTTAATTTGATATCATTCACCAAACTAGTTGTGCATATACACCTCAACAGAATGGGGTGGTTGAGAGAAAGCATAAGCATCTCCTTGAGACATCCAAAGCTTTACTTTTCCAATCCCAATTGCCTATCAAATACAGGGGTGAATGTGTTCTGATGGACACCTATCTCATCAATCGTTTCCCTTCCAAATTGTTGCACAATGCCACTCCTTCTGAGAGACTTTTCCTTAAGCCTCATTCTTATGATCATTTGAAACCATTTGGTTGCTTGTGTTATGCCACCACTGTTTTCAAAGGGAGGGATAAGTTTCAATCCATATCTCAAGCTTGCATTTTTTTGGGTTTCCCTTTTGGAAAGAAAGCATACAAGCTTCTAACTATTGATTCTCGAGAGGTCATCATATCCAGAAATGTTATCTTCTATGAACAAGTTTTTCCCTTTCAATCTCTACCTATTATTCATGATGCTACCTTTCCCCTTCCTGTCTCTGACAGTTCTATTTCTTCACCTACACCTCCTCTTGTCCCCTCTGATCATGCACCTGCACCTTCCCCTGCACTGATACCCCAAGTTGTCCCCATTGCACCAGTCAGACATTCCACTAGAATGCATACTCCTCCATCCTACTTGTCAGATTTTGTTTGCTCAAACACCATCACCTCTGCTTGCCATTCCCCTTTGTCCATTTGTGCTAGTGTTTTGTCTCAGGATGATCATCGTCTTCTTTCGAATCTTAGCACTATGAAAGAGCCCACTTCTTATGCAGAGGCTGCTCAATACCAAGTTTGGCAATAGGCTATGGAAAAGGAGTTCACTACACTTGAGTTAAATAGGACTTGGGATCTTGTACCCCTTCCTCCTGGGAAGAAGCCTATTAGTTGCAAATGGGTTTTTTTAAATAAAACTCAAAGCTGATGGCACTTTGGATCGCCACAATGCTCATTTAGTCATAAGAGGGTGCACACAAAAGGTCGGCATTGATTTCACTGAGACGTTTTCTCCAGTCATCAAAATGACCACTGTCCGAGCACTGGTATCTGTGGCTCTCAAGAAGCACTAGCCTGTGTTTCAACTGGACGTTAACAATGCATTTTTTCATGGTGACCTTCATGAAGATGTGTACATGCATCTCCCACAAGGCCTTCTCGTTTCTGGTTCTTCTTTGGTCTGCAAACTCAATAAGTCGCTTTATGGTCTTCGACAAGTGTCTAGACAGTGGTATGAGAAGCTTTCAGTTTGCCTTCGTTCTCAAGGTTATCACCATTCTAAGAATGATCACTCTTTGTTCATTAAATGATTTGGCTCATCTGTTGTTCATCTCACCATCTATGTTGACGATATTTTGCTTATAGGGAATGATTTTGTTGCTATGAGTGATCTTAAAAGGTTTCCGGGCACCAATTTTAAGATCAAAGATTTGGGTGAGTTACACTATTTTTTGGGCATGGAGTTCATTAAAGTTCCCCAAGGCTTAGTCATGAGCCAGAAGAAATTTCTTTCATAAATGCTCTAGGAATTCGACTGTGTTTGTTCTTCTTCTGTTTCTGCTCCTTTGGAAACAGGTTTGAAGCTGCATAATTCTTCTAGTCCTCCATTGGAGGATCCTATGACTTACATGCGCCTCGTAGGGAAATTGAATTTTTTTGAGCAACACTCGTCCTGATATTGCATTCTCTGTGCAATTCCTCAGTCATTTTATGCAAGCCCCTACTGTTGACACCATGAAAGCTACTCTACACACCCTTCAGCATCGAAAGGGGAAGCTTGATTTAGGAATTCTTCTCAATTCCTCTTCTCACTGTCAGTTGATTGGATACAGTGACTCTGACTGGGCTGCCTGCTCACACACTCAACGATCATTCAATGGGTATTTTGTTACCTTTGGTGGGTGTTCAATTTCATGGAAAGCAAAGAAACAATATGTGGTTTCTTTGTCTTCAGCAGAAGCCGAGTATCGCTCATTACGTCCTCTTACTGCAGAATTGGCTTGATTATTTGCCGAATTGGGTATTGATGGAATCACTCCAATTCCAGTCAAATGTGATAGCCAGGCTGCGATTCACATCGCCAAAAATTCCGTTTTTCACGAACGTACAAAGCTCTCTCTCTCTCTCTCTCTCTCCCCTTTATTATTATTATCAATATGAGAATAGGGTAGATAGCACTCTTTTTGAAAAACTTTGTACAAATAGCATCCACCATTTAAAATTTATAAAAATAACCCATTTCTCAAAATTTGGTAAAAAAGTGTCTGTCACCCAATCTGGGATAGGCGGTTTAGGTGCGGAAAAAAAAGAAAAGAAAAAGAAATGTGGAAAATGGGATAAAAAATAAAGGGAAAAGGAAAAAAATATCAGAGGCATTAAATGCCTTGATGTGAGATACGATGAGAGAGGATCCCTTGACGGATGCCTCTCTTTGGAGTGAATAAGTAGGTTCGTTGTTTACAAGTACCGAGTATGATACTGTGGTAATACATTCCCGAATCCAGTTGATAAAGCGGGTAAAGAATCCAAATTTCTCTAGGATTAAGAATAGAAACTCACAATCAACGAGATCAGAGGCCTTCTCCATATCTGATAGATTACATAGGTCTCATCATGTATAGTGGGCCCAAAGGCCCAATACCTTTGTAACCTATATATATGTTTATCAATGAATGGAAACCCTCAAGGAGGACTTTACATAAATTCTGTCATTCTACATGGTATCACAACTTTTTCTTCCTCACGGAACCCTAAATTGATCCTCCCGTCTCACCGGTCATCCTCTTCCTCCGACCTTTCTCATCGTCGCCGCCTCTCCGGCCCAGATCCGGCCTTCCTCAGTCTCGCTCTCCAGATCCTGTCGCCTCTTGCCTTGCCCTCGCTCTCCTTCCTCGCCTCTTGCCGTCTTTCCTCGACCTCGAAGAACCCTAGCCCAGAACTTCCGCCGCCTTCTCCTTCCTCTCGCTTCCCTTGCCTTCGCTCGCGCCTGACGGACCGCCACCGACCTCCAGCAATGCCACCAGCACCGAACCTGCCCACTGAGCCTCACCAGCACCCCGTCGAGTCCGAAGCCTCTCCTCCTTCGCTCTCGCAAAACCCACCATCGCCCAAACAATTAGGCCGACAGCCTCACCTTCCAAATCCGGTCACCCTTGTCCGATTTCGGCTTCCTCGAGCCCGGATCCAGCCACTCCGAGCATCCAAGCCGCCCCTAAACCTCCACCCAGACCCGGCTTAGCCGCCCCCCCCCCCCCCCCCCCTATTCTCTCTCTCGCCTCTATTTCTTTTCCAAAAAAAAACAAGGCCTCGCGGCCCTTCTCCTTCTCCGTCGCCCCCCGATGGTCCCCGATGCCTGGCTTCAACCCTCATTGGATACACTCCGCCTCTCCTGCCATGAGACATGCCGATTCTCATGCCTATCTGACATCGTCTGATCAAGGCTATGTTCCGCCTGATGGGCATCACGCTTTCTCCTCTATGAAGCCGACATCTTCAGACTCTTCTTGGTACATGGACACTGGTGCCACCTATCACATGACGAACTCCTTAGATAACCTCTCATCTATTTCTTTTAAGGGCCCCGCACACTCTATTATCGTCAGAAATGGTGGTTGTCTTGCTACTTCGGGGATTGGCCACGCCAAATTACAGACCCCAACCCACCCACTACACCTCAACAATGTCCTCATTGCCCCAAAGATTGTCAAAAACCTTATCTTTGTCCGTCGGTTCACTACTGACAACAACATTTCCCTTGCGTTTGATCCCTATGGTTTCTCTGTGAACGATCTTACTACGGGGGTTACTCGTATGAGATGTAGCAGCACCGGGGAGCTCTACCCTGTCACACCACCTCCAGCGTCCAGTCAGTCGTGCCCGGTCGCCCTCTCGCTCTCGGCATCGTCGCCCAGCCTGTGGCATGCACGTCTGGGCCATCCAGTGCTGCCGTTCTAGATGTCCTCCGTTCCCAGAGTCTTCTCACCTGTACTAAAGACCCACGCTCTAGTTTATACTCTTCCTGCCAACTAGGCAAACATGCCAGACTGTCGTTCCAACGGTCTTTGACCTCTACTCTTGCTCCCTTTGATATCGTTCATAGTGACATTTGGACCTCTCATGTGCCTAGCAAGGAGGGTCAAAAGTATTACCTCTTGTTTCTTGATGATTACACTCATTATTTATGGGTCTTCCCGTTGCGTTTCAAGTCCCAAGTGTTTCCTGTCTTTGCCAGATTCCATGCCTACATCAAAACACAGTTTCACACATCCATCAAATGTTTCCAATGTGACAATGGCCGTGAATTTGACAACAAAGACTTTCACTCTTTCTTTGCCATAAATGGGATCTCTTATCGCTTGTCTTGCCCCTATACTTCTCAGCAGAATGGCAAGGCTGAACGAATCATCAGAACCATTACCAACATGATGCGCTCTCTCCTCTTCCACGCATCTATTCCCCTTCCATATTGGCCTCACGCCTTATCCACCACATGTTATCTCCTAAACATTCTCTCATCCACTACCCTACACCATCGCTCGCCAGCTCAGGCACTTTATTACACCATGCCTAGGTATGATCACCTTCGCACCTTCGGGTGCTTGTGTTTCCCAAACCATTCCTCCACAACCCCACACAAACTTCACCCGCGCTCCACTCCATGTGTCTTTCTAGGCTATCCGTCTGATCATCGCGGTTACCTTTGCCTCGATGTCAAGACCCATAAGCTTATTGTGTCACGTCATGTCACGTTTGATGAGTCTCACTTTCCCTTTTCTCCTCCTCCTCTCCCCTCTTCCACACCTCCTGTATCTCAGTCAGAGTCAGAGTCATCATTCCTTCATTTTTTTCTTCCCCAGAGCTCTCCCGGTGCTCCTACCTCTACCCCTCCACCACCACCACCACCCCCTCCCACCAGACCACACACCCGCAGCGTCTCCTGTTGTAACACCCCCTTCTGTAAACGAGGGAATGTTGCAGCGCCAGTGATTAATCGGACTTTAATGTCTTCGTAACCACCTTAGGCTTATAGGGACATCCAACCATGCTCTCATAAACAAGATGATAACATGCATTCAATATAAATACAGCGGAAGGCTTTTACCAAAAGGAAATTATATTTTAAAATAATATTTACAATCGTTTAACTAGTACAGCGGAAGACTTTTAAATACACCGGATAAATAATTAACCAAATTGAACACATTTGGAATTACCCTTTTTGTCTTAAAACATTTAAAACGACCCTTGATGTTCTCCAACGCATTCGAAACTTCTTCACTATGATCTCTATACATGTAACTTAGGTCTGATGCATCATATACAAACGAGAGGCACCAACCACCACAATACATAGGGCGGTTAGTTCAATTAAGAACAAGCAAGTGACGATACGAAATAAAAGACCGCTTTACACTAAAGATTCATTGACCATAAAACGGTATGAACCAAATAGTCCAAAGGAGAGGAATATAGATTATTTAAATGTGAATTCTGCAATACAAAATAGACACTTGACTCAACTTGGAGATGGTTTAAGTTAGGAAGAATAATGGATGTGAGTGATAAATCACTCTAGGAAATTATATTCCGAAATGAGACTGGAATATAATTAAACGCTGAAATTATGAACAACTTATTTACGATCACCGTCTTATAAATAATGGTATAAATTTAAACTTACAACTAGTATTCAACCAATTACCTCTAATAATAAGATCTGTATATTTAATTTGTATTGAACGGGTCCGCTCAGATTTTATTCTTATATCAAGTATACCGAACGGGTCTGCTTGGATTTTCTTTTAGTATCAAGTGTACCGAACGGGTCCGCTCGGATTTTATTATCGATCAAATTCACTGAACGGGTCCGCTCAGTGGATCATTTCCGGGTCCGGAAACGTAGCTTCATGAAACTGGGTAGGAAACGCTCATCTTCCTGGTTTATAATAATATATTTTATATAATTTGGAAGCGTTCATCTTCCATATTTAATTTATATTATCGTTTATATACTTTACTAGGAAGTGCTCATCTTCCTTAACTTTAATTTATAATTTTCACATTCTATAATACACTAAACTACCTTAACTTTAATTTAAATATTCATAACTTAAGTGAACATATTTATATAATTTATAATTAAGGACTAGGTTCAAAAGATAACCTAAGTCCACACCGAACTAATATGCAAATTAACTAGTCCAGAACCGAATGGAATAAATGACAATTATGGATATGAAAACGGATATATCACATAATTAAACTTAGCATGAAGAGAGAATAATAAATCATAATTTCTGGAAATATGGGCACATAATGTCATTTATCTAACTTAAATAACCTATCAAAATAGCATTACCCATCTAACATGCCAAAATAGATTATCAACTTAATAAATCACACAAACAGGTGGATTGCAATTTATTTAACGCAAATTGGCATGATTCAACTATAGAAAACAGCTAGAAATGAAAGCACGCAAATGAGCATAGAAAGCTCGGAATATAACTTGTCTTTTTCACCTTGTTGGATTTCGATGGCAACTATGGACTTCATCAGCAGTTTGATCATGGATTTGAATAAATTGGAAATAGATCTACACACATAAAATGCGAGATACGAAGAGGAATTTAATAATTGGTATTTTATTCACATAATTGACTTATTCAATTCGAATTAAAAATCGAATTGTTAATAAAGTCGAGAATTATACCAATTTGATCCTCTTTGGAATCTTCTCTCGAGATGGGTGTGTCGATATTTGAGATTTTCGCTGCGAATAAGGGAAATTATGCGGTTTAGAACACCGTCTAAAACTGTGGGGTAGTTTTTTACAATTTTAAAAACTGTAATAAGGGCATATTTTACCAAATCTGAAAGTTTGGGAGGAAAATTGCAATTCTTCTTCTCCTTCCCCAGATCAACAGCCTTTTGCCCAACAACTTCTCGGCGAGCCTCTAGCGTTTCTCCGACGGCTCCTCGCGGCTTCTAGCGTGCACGTATACGCACGCGGCTTTTGGATAGAAGCTCCTGTCGGCACTGCGGTACTCCCGGTGGTGTCTGGCGGCAACAAACGCGGCGGAGCGACGGCAGGGGAAGTGCTCCGGCGAAGAAGGATTCGAAAATTGGGGATTTTTAATTCGGGATGTTTTAAGGAAATTTTTGGGAAGGGGATTGTTGATAGAGGTGTTTAGAGCCTAAAACCGTAAGTTAGAAGCTTGGGTTTTGGCTAACAATGGTGGATATCCTTCGAAAAGATCCAACTTCCCTTCTTATAACGTCGGAATTACAATGTGAACGAAACCGAGTATTGAAGATGCCATTGAATTTCCATTGATTAGAGGATTGAATGTACGTAATCAATTTGGGGGAAGGCCTTATCCTCCACGTCAATTTGACGAATTACAAATCCTAGGATTTTTGAATTTGGACGGAATAGGGGCTCGATTCATCCTTTAAAACACGAATTGATTGCACATTGATTAATAGAATTGAATTTAGGATAAGTTTCGTGTGAAGAACGTTTTCAATTAAAATTGAATATGACAAACCTCCATGGGAAGGGTGTACGCAGTAGAGAAGAGGGGAGGAGGAAGAAGGGTTCACCCGAATCAGGTTTTTTTTATTTCACTATAAAATGCTTGGGTTTTATATATGTAAATATATGTAACATAGTATAAAATTTCATAAATACAATATAAGATAAATTATATATATGTGTATATATATATACACGTACCCTTTTTAATAAATCACAATATGTCCTTTATTTAAATAATTATTTGAAAGTAAATTTTTTAAAATAATTATTTACTAGGAATAACTTCAAAACTTTATAGTAAATATCATTAGAATGAAAATTCCACTCTAACCGTTTAATCATAAGTCATATTTATTTTGTGAAAAATGATATCACATTGAATATTGGAAATACTTTAATTAAGACACTTTTCAAATAAAATCATTAATTCAAATCAACATTTACATTTATAAAATTAGTTATTTTAGAAATAATACTAAAAATGATAATACTAATGCTTTATTTTAGTTAAATTCAGTTTCACAATTAAAATAACAATGTCAAACCAAATTTTATACTCTGAATAATAAGAACCAAATAATAATAAAAAAAATCTCATGACTTCTTTTATATCAAAAATTTAACCTCGTTTGTATTTAAATCAAAATAGAAATACCCAAAAATATTTTGGGGTATTTCATCGGTGCCTTCCGACCCCGTCAGATCGTCTCCATGAACACCGCACATCACCCCGCCGCTCAAAACCATGACTACACCCCTCCGTCCCCTCGCCATGAAGTGATGCCACGGCCGCAGCGAGATGCTGCGGCCGCAACCAATCAACAATCCACACCCCAACCATCGCCCCACCTACTGGCGGCGGCCGCAGCATCATGATGCGGCCGCGACCAATCAACCAGCGGCGCTCGCAAAATTTCCCCCAGGCTCCGCCCCCCTTGCCCCCGTCATTCCTGACTCCCAATCACCCCCTGCCTCCACCTCGACCTCCCTTTCCCCCATTCCCACCTCCCACAAAACAGCCCTCCTCGATCCGAATTGGCAGGCGGCTATGCTCGACGAATACAGGGCACTTACGAAGAATGGTACTTTGGGTTCTTGTCCCTCGCTCTCCTGAGGCGAACGTCATTCGCTGTATATGGCTCTTCCGTCACAAGTTCCGCTCTGATGGGACGTTGGAGCGCTACAAAGCCCGTCTTGTGGTCAACGGTCGATCTCAGCAGGCAGGTATTGATTGTGATGAGACGTTCAGCCCTGTGGTCAAGCCTGCCACTATTCGAGTGGTATTGAGTCTAGCTTTGTCGCGCAACTGGGCCATCCATCAGTTAGATGTCAAGAACGCCTCTCTGCATGGCCATCTGAATGAGACAGTCTACATGTTTCAGCCGCCGGAGTTTGCTGATGCTGATCGTCCAAAGCATGTCTGTCTCCTCAATCGCTCTCTGTATGGCCTGAAACAGGCTCCGCGGGCTTGGTTCCAACGCTTTGCCTCTCATCTGTTACGTTTGGGTTTCATTGGCAACCGTTTGGATACGTCTCTGTTTATCTATCGCAGAGGCTCAGACTTGGCATTCCTGCTACTATATGTCGACGACATCATTCTCACCGCCTCTTTTGATGCTCTTCGAACATCCATTATTTCGCAGTTGAGTGCGGAATTCGCCATGTCTGATCTGGGTCAGTTGTCCTACTTCTTGGGAGTTGTTGTTCAGCGTCATGCGTCTGGTCTGTTTCTCTCACAAAGTAAGTATGCTGCTGAGATTGTTGCTCGGGCTAAGACAGTCAACTGTAATCCAGTCGCCACCCCTGTCGATACATCCAACAAGCCCAGTGCTCATTCTGGTCCTTTGGTTGATGACCCGACATTGTACAGGAGCCTCGCTGGTGCTCTTCAGTATCTCACTTTCACTAGGCCTGATAGCAGTTACGCCATTCAGCAGGTCTGCTTGTTCATGCATGCACCTAGGAACCCCACTTTCAGGCTTTGAAGCGAATCATTCGGTACATCAGCGGCACCCTCGAGCTCGGCACCACGATCACTCCTTCCTCTAAGCTTGATCTTGTTGCTTACACTGATGCGGATTGGGGTGGTTGTCCTGACGCACGTCGCTCAACGTCTGGTTACTGTGTCTTCCTCAACGACACCCTTGTGTCGTGGTCAGCCAAGCGTCAGTCTGTCGTATCTCGCTCCAGCGCTTAGGCAGAATACAGGGGTGTTGCCAACGTTGTCTCCGAGTGCTCTTGGCTCCGCAATCTCCTGCTTGAGCTCCGTTGCCCTCTTCAGAAGGCCACTATGGTCTACACTGACCACGTCTCCGCCGCCTATCTGGCTAGCAACCCAGTCCAACATCAACGCACGAAGCACATTGAACTTGATCTCCACTTCGTCAGAGACAAGGTTGCCATTGGACATGTCCGCGTTCTACATGTCCCGTCCTCTTATCAGTACGCTGATATATTCACCAAGGGTTTACCTAGATAGTTGTTCATTGATTTTCGTTCCAGTCTCACTGTACGACCCCCTCCAATTTCGACTGCGGGGGTTTGATAGATTACATAGGTCTCATCATGTATAGTCGGCCCAAAGGCCCAATACCTTTGTAACCTATATATATGTTTATCAATGAATGGAAACCCTCAAGGAGGACTTTACATCAATTCTGTCATTCTACAATACTCCCTCCGTTCACAAAAACTTGTCGTTTTAGAGGGTTAATTTTATTCAACAAAACATGTCATTTTAGGTATTTTGACCCATACTTTACAAAAATGCCCTCGTAATGATTAATAGATTGTTAGTTGTAGTTTTCGATAAAGTAAAAAGTAGTGTAATAATTGAGGGTATAATAGTATATTTGTTTATTTCCTTAAAACTTGTGAAAAAAGGTAGAATGACATGTTTTGGTGAACGGAGGGAGTATCCAATTTAACCGCCATCCAACCCTCTTTACCGTTCTTTTTGCGAAACGAATGAAATATCTCGTTTGCTATTAGGATGTTGTCTTGAATAGCCCTTCCGGCCGTAAAGGCACCCTGAAGCAGGTGAATAAGTTTCGAGATGAATTTTTTTAGTTTTGATGATAGGACTTTTGATACGATCTTATAGATATATGGTAGAGCAAAGACTAATTGGTCTATATTGATTTGTAATCATTGGATTGTCACACTTTAGAATAAGTACTATAAAGGTATGATTAATTTGTTTTAGAATTCTTCCACTAAGGAAGAAGCTCTTGACTGCTTTTGTAACTGATGGCCCCATAGTGTGCCAATATTTTCGAAAAAAATCAGCAGGAAAACCGTCGGGACTAGGGGATTTATCGTTTGCAAGGTTGAACAAGACATTCTTTACTTCACTATTGGTAACAAGTTTAGTGAGTCCAGCAAGGCTAAACAAAACCCTTTCGAAATGATAAGATCCAAACACTCATAAAAATGAAGATATATTTAGTAAAAATTGAAAACCATAGTAATTAAAAATAACGGAATTTTCGCAAAATGCCCATAAGGTTAACGCTAATTAGTGTGGTGTATAAAAGTTTGACATATTTTGTCATATGCCCTTGAGGTTTTTATTTTTTTCGCCAAATGCCCTTGAGGTTTTTATTTTTTTCGCCAAATGCCCCTCTGTCAAATTTGTTAACATTTTGGTTGAAAACTAGTACAATCCCCACGTCATGACGCATATTTTTATTTTTAGAGATTAAAAATAAAATTTTATAAGTATAAAATTACTAAAATAAATTTAAATAAACTACTATCAACTAACCTAAAATAAATAAAAAATATTTCATAGTTAAGTAAAAATAATAAAAATATTTATCAAAAATGTGTAAAAATTACATGAGTTTCAGATTTAATTACAAATTGATTGGGTTAAAAATCCTAAAACAAATTAAATGTGGTTATAACACCTAATAAAAAACGCTTATGATTTAACAGGTAGATATACTAAATTGATTAAAGAAACGTGTACAAATTTCATTAGTTTGATTTTTTTTCCTTCTAGATTTTGTTGATTGAGAGGAAATTGTAAAATTCAAATGATTATGGCATCTAAGCAAAAATATTTCTCATTTATTAGAATAGATAAGTTCCATTTGTTAAAAAAAGGAAGTTATTTGGCTAAATGTCCACTTTTATATACCACTTTTGCTAATTGTCCACCTAAACTACCATTTTGTTAAATATCTAAAAAAAAATTTGAAAACCCCGTTTTGCCCCTGCCTTATGTAATTCAAACCCTAACCGCTTAATCTGGGAAAAAGATGAATGCATCCTCCGCTCCTTGCGCCCCCTCCATGGATCTCCTTCAGTCTTGAAGCCTCCGTCTCGAGTAGTACTCTCGCTGAAAATCTCGAGACGATCCCTCCTTCTCCATGGTTCTCCTTCAGTCTCGAAGCCTCCCTACAACCGCTCCATCCTCCGTCGCGGCCTCCCTACAGCCGAACAACCATGGCAGTTCTGATTTCGAAACTGTCACCGCCCGTCTCGAAGCCTCCCTGCTCCTCGGCGATTCTGATGTCGAAAGATGCCTCTCAATTCTCGAAGCCGCCCTTCGCCACTATGCAATTTTCCGCTCTCCTCTTCCTTCATTGGTACAGGTAAAGCAATACCATATCGATATATCTAGAAGTGTACTTTTCCGATGCCATTCATCTCCGATCGAGGTAGGGAAGCAACAATTAGGAGAGATCTTGTCACCGATTGCAATCGGCAAAGTGCGAGGGAGCCGTAGGCAAAGTTGAGCGTCGATTGATGTCAGAGATGCATCACCACCTGTCCATGTTTCCCATTCGATGGATTCTAAAATGGAGAGATCGAGCTCCGTCGGTGAGAGATCGGGACCACCAGATGTCACCAATGAGGTTTTCATTCGATAGTTTGTAATTGTAGCTTTTCGGCGTGGCCTGTGCTTGTTCATTCATCTCACAAGGAAAGAGTAACAAAGTTCACATTTCAAAGCTCCATCACGAACGAAAATGAGGTTCAAGGAGTAGTTCCCTTACCTTTCACTCTTCTCGATATGGAACACGGGGTCATGGACTCATGGTGACAGGTCCTCGCTGTCATTCTTGTGAGTTTTTCAAGTTTCTTTGCCTTTTGGAAATCTTTGTTGTTGCTGCATTTGAATTGGCTGCTTTCTCAATTTCTCTTCTTTGCACTTTTAGCTTATGTATTGGATGATGGTATAATTGAATGAATTTTAGTTTTATGCAAAGACAATGAAATTGAGTTTTATGCTTCTTTGGATTCTTGAGGCTAAATTGTTTTGAGGCAGCATGAATTTTAGTTTGATTCATGATTGTATGGGACTGTGATTTCTAAAGTTGGCATCTCGTTTGGGAGATTATTGATATGCTGCAAAGTGCAGACTTCGAGGACGGTGCTTGTTGATTTGAATTATTTTGGTGTGTTTGTCATTTGATTATACTATGACAGTGGAGATCTTTTTTGTCACTTACTACTCTTTTATGGGAAATGGATATGAAGCCACATGCTGAAGGTCTAAACCTGAAGGTTTAATAAATTGTCACATTTGATATTTTTGTATCAAATTCTTCGATTGAATGCTTGATTACACTATTTTTCGTAGAGATTGTTTTATTACACTATATTTTTCATGAAATTATCTGTTCTTTTTTATTTATTTTGGTCATATTGTATTTGATTACACTATTTTTTTTTATTTTTTCATGAAATTACATGTGTCACCAAGAGTGTCACCTCTAATAAGGGGGGTGAAATCAGTGGTGACAGTGATAATGGTGGTGACAGTGATTCCGTAAAAAAAACTCGAAAAACAAATCTATCACCAAAAAAAGTTGCTATTGTATGTGTCACCACCGACAGTGTCACTGAAGTCATCTCATAAAAAAAACAAAGGTGTCACCACAGTGATAAGGGTGGTAGTGATAATGGTGGTGATAGTGGTGACATCGATAGGGGTGGTGACAACGATAGGGGTGGTGACAGCGATAGGGGTGGTAACAGCGATAGGGCGGCGGTGACAACAATATGGGCGGTGGTGACAGTGATAGGGGTCGTGGTGACAGTGATAGAAGTGGTGGTGATAGCGATAGGAGTGGTGACAACGATAAGGCGGTGACAACGATAGAGGTGGTGACAGCAATAAGGGTGGTGACAACGATATGGGTGGTGGTGACAGTGATAGGGGTGGTGGTGACAGCGATAGGAGTGGTGGCAACGATAGGGCGGTGACAGCGATAGAGGTGGTGACAGCGATAGGGGTGATGACAACGATAATAAGAGTGGTGACAACGATAGGGGTGGTGTCAGCGATAATAAGAGTGGTGACAGCAATAGGGGTGATGACAGTTATATGGGTGGTGACAGCAATAGGGTACGCGGTGACAGTGACCTCGTAAAAATAAAAAATAAAAAAATCTAAAAACTAAGATGTCACCAAAAAAAAATTATAACCGCATGTGTAACCTCTTATAAAGGTGGTGACACTAATCTCGTAAAAAAAAACTTTCACCAAAAAAATTGTTTATCATCATACTGACATGTGTCACCAAAGTTGTGTCACCAAATTTATTGACCGGTGTCACCACTTATAAAGGTGGTGACACTAATCTCCTAATAAAAAAATGTCATCAATTTTTTTTGTTATCATCCTACCTGTGTCACCAAATTCATTGACTTTGACCGGTCAATGGTCAAAATAAAAATGGGAAGTAAGGGAGTCAAATTAAAAATGGGAAGGAGGGGCAAAAATGTCATATTAGGATATTTTGCAAAAGGAAATATAAAAGTGGATATTTTGCAAAATGCATTGTTAAAAATAGACACTTGGCTAAAAAATCCAAAAAAAATGCTTAAAATTTTTAGTTTTTTAAAATTTATGTAGATTAGGTTGATTGGGTGAAAATTCAAAAATTAAGATTATTATATAAAAAAATATTTTTCATTATACACACATAGAGATTGGTTGCTCTGGGAAAAAAAAAGGATTCGTTTTTTAAAAATAAAAAGTTTTGAATTAATCTCATTTTAAAAAAAAAGAGCATGAAATGATATTATGTAATTAATACATAATGAAATAAGACTGTATAGTTTAATTTAAAAAAAATTGAATTAATCACATTGGTTAAAAAAAATAGTATGGAATGATATTATATAAATAATATTAGATAATTTAGTTGCCATAATTAAATGATATTGTGCAAATAATATCTTACAAAAATAATAATGAAATAATTTTTTCTTTTCGTTTCTTTTTATTGTCACCAAAATGTTAACAAATTCAGCAGACTATAGCATTTGGCAGAAAAAATGAAAAATCTCATGGGCATTTTATGAAAAAAAAAATGAAAATATCAGGAGTGTCTGATAAAATACGTCAAACTTTCATACATGACGCGAATTAACCTTAATCTCGGCTACATTTGCAAAAATTCCGTAAATATAATCAAAACTAGTAATCCAAACTTCAGGCTGCATTAGGCTTCTCCGTTTTGGGTTGGTTGGCAATTGTGGGCCTTGTAGTTGACCAAGTTACATAATCGGCATCTAGGCGTTCATATATGCGCCAAAATGTAGAAAATCATCTCTTAAATATACCTATTTACTATAAACCACCCCTTAAATTAATATTTTTTTATAAAATCACCCTTTAAATAAATTTTGTCACCAATCAACCACCTTCAATATTATTCCGTTCAAATTTTTGGTTAAACTTATTAAATTATAGTTTTACCTCTTTTGTTTAATTATATGATAATAGAAATTTAATAATTAAAAAGGAAAAAGTAAATAAGCAAGAATTAAATTGAGATGATACAATTGACATCGTTTTTGCTCCCAAATTAAAAGTGTGTAGAAGTCAATGGAGAATTAAAACCCTAAATCTAACCTAATCCAAT
Source organism: Persicaria maculosa (assembly GCA_963922045.1). NCBI lineage: Eukaryota > Viridiplantae > Streptophyta > Magnoliopsida > Caryophyllales > Polygonaceae > Persicaria > Persicaria maculosa. The sequence continues at coordinate 68,964,520 of OY998259.1, read as the reverse complement.
TACAAACTCGAAAGGAATCAATTCCCCAGGCAATTGAAAGGAGAAAGTGACCTGTGTGAGAAGTAGGGTTGTGCATGATTCGGTCCAAACCGAATTTTTGGGCCGAACCAACACAAATCGAACCTAACTGAAGTTTTTCGCTTCGGCTTTCGGTCCGAGAATTTTCATTTTTCGGTTTCGGTTCGGTTTGTGTTCGATTTCGGTTCGGTTTGTGTTAAACCGATTTTTTTTAATATTCCACTATATATATAATACTTTTTATACACTACATAAATAAATATACATATATATATATATATATATATATATATACACTTTATATACACATATATAAAATGTTTATACATATATACACTAATACAGTGGTATATATAGTGTATATATATTTTTTGTAGTGTGTATATTTTTATATACACTAATACAGTGTATATTTTTATATACAATGTATATATACACATATATACACTAAATACACATATTTTTTGTGTGTGTAGTGTGTATATATACACATACATACAGTGTATATACACACATATATACACTAATACATATATTTTTTTTGTGCTCGGTTTGTGTTAAATCGAACTTTTTTAAATGAATTTTTAAAAAAAATTTTTTTTATGGACATTCGGTTCAACTATGTTAAAACCGAACCGAACACAAACCGAACCGGCAAATAACCGAACCGAACCTAATACTTTCGGTTCGGTTCGGTTCGGTTAGGTTTTGGGCCGATGCACACCCTACTGAGAAGGGGATGAAGAGGACAAAACAACGGAGAATGAGGAGGGAGAGGAGCGTTGCTTGAGGGTCGCTTGTAGGGCCACCATTGTCGAGAGTCGAGACCGAAGCTGCAGTTGCAGGTGAAAACTCGAGTGGGAAACGCCTCCGCAGTGAGAGTCAGCAATTGAAAGGAGAAAGCGAGACCTGGTACTAGTCTGGAGAACCGGGGACGAGGGAAAGAGACAGAGAGGAGTGGATTAGTATCATACAATCTGGTCGTTGCGACCATTCTGTTATAGGTCGTTGCGATCGGCCACGTTCTATGTGGTCGTTGCGACCATGTGTATTTTGTAAAGAAAAAAAAATAGTCGCAACGACCAAATGTCAATTGTTCGTTATGACCATGTGGTCCTGCGCCAAACGAAAATTTAATCATGCACTAAACAGAAATTATGATGATTTTATGAAAAAATATTATGGTGATTTTATGAAAAAATCGCTTATTCTAAGGATGATTATAAAATAACATGTATATGAATTATAAAAATAAATAAATAACTTCAACTATATATAAGTACTTAAATTAAAGAAATACTGTATTAAAATGGGATGTTGACCTTTGTTGACCGAAATCCAGTATCTTGAGCAGGACTACTAGAATATACCGCGGAGGTCACCGAAAAGGACTTGTTAATTACAAGTATTATAATATTTCAGCATATAAACTATTTACTATACAAAGAAGTATTAAAATATTCGAATTAATTTATAATATATGAAAGGGAAGCAAGAGAAAGTGGAAAACCCAGGTTCAAGTAGAGTTGGACTCTGGTTTTCTCAAGTTTGACTCCCTCTAATTTATTTAATCGCCTGTTGGAAAAATATACTGTATATATTTAAAGGGAAATTTCGTTTGGTGCCCCTGAGGTTTTGTCAATTCTGTTTGATGTCCTAAGGTTTTATTTTGTTCGGATGATGCCCCTGAGTTTTGTCAAAAGTTCGCCTCATGCCCAAAACTCGTATTTTCACTTTTTTAAATCAATAAAATGGTCCATTATTTTTCCTTATTTCAAAAAACCTCTTTTACTTTTAACAATGAACAAAATTACCTATTATTTATCTAAATTCAAAATAAAAGTGAAAAAAACACCTTATATATTTTTTTCAATAAAATCACACATAATTTCCAAAATTTTAGCAAACACTCACCCATTGTTACAAAATTTTTTAGAAGAAAATCAACCTTTATTCTTAACATTACACAAAAGATTCATTATTTTTAATATTTTGCAAAATAAAATCTCATTATTTGTCAAATATTTTACATACATAACATACCATCCCATTATTTATAAAAAAAATTGCATGGCCACCCTCACATTTTTTGAAAAAAAAATTGACCTATAAATTGCAAAAAGGAAAAAAATCATAAAACCAAACTTTTGATATAAAAAAATTCTCCTTTATTCTAATTGAGTATTGGGTAAAAAAAAATCCACCCTCTTATTCATCAATCCACCCTTTATTTTTTACATTACTTTTTCAATAAAATTCTAATCGAGTATTGGGTTAGATTGATCAGTTAGGATGGTTCATGTTTGGTCAACTCGATCTGATCCGACATTTTTGGGCCAGGTGAAACCCAAAGACCCAATTTTAAAAGAAAATGATAATTATAATGTATTTCTTTCTTATACAATCAACTATTGTGGCTAAATATTAAATTGAAAAAAAAATCCGGGTTTACAGATTGAACCAAATAAAATACTACCAAAATATTGAGCCACCATATGATCAACCGCATTTACAATTGTTAAATTTAGTGAATTATAGGTTAATATTATTTCGGAAAATAATAGGTGTTAAATATTGTTATGGAAAATAACGAGTGGTTTTATTTTATTTTTTCAAAGTATGGAAATTAATATGTCTTTTGTATAATTTTAAAAACTGTAATGATTTTGTTTTAGAAATTTTGGAAGAAGGGTGATTTTGTGATAAAAGTTTTGGAAATAATATGTGATTTTGTTAAAGTTTAGAAAAAAAGGTGGTTTTTTCAATTTTATCTTAAATTTAGATAAATAATAGGCAATTTTGTTCATTGTTAAAAGTAAAAGAGGTTTTGTGAAATAAGGAAAAATAATGGGCCATTTTATTGATTTAAAGAAGTGAAAATATGAGTTTTGGGCATGAGGCGGACTTTTGACAAAACTCAGGGGCACCATCCGGACAAAATAAAACCTTAGGGCACCAAGCGGAATTGACAAAACCTCAGGGGCACCAAACGGAATATCCCTTAAATAAATCTCAGTTGGGTTTCCTATTGTCCCGGTTGGGTTCTGGTGAGTTTGATTCAGACTCCGTGTGGCTCCGTGTGTAGCATGACTGGTCTTTCTTTCCGTGTGATGGGGTTCTAGCAATCAGAGTCGGGACAGTCTGGGGTCGTGGCAGTATGTATCGAGGCGTCTCCTTTTTCCGGAAGACTGTTTCCTTGGAGGTTCGTCTTCACTGCCCATAGGTGTTTCCTGATGTGCCGCTGGCCTGCGGTGTTGCTTCTAGGGAGTGTTTGGCTTCGTCCTTCGTCTATGTTCTCATCCCGTTTTGGTCTGGTTGTACTTTGTTTCGCCTGTGTAGAGTGTTGTTGCTTGTATCTGCACCTTCTTTGTATTTTCTGTTTGTTCAAACAATTTTTCGTACAATTTTTCGTTTCACGACTTGTCAACCTTCGAGGTTCAATTCTTCCCCTTTGATAAGGGAAAAAAAACCGCCCCTTACCCGCAGTCCGAACCATGTACCCGGCCATTCATGAATCACGGCCGCTCGAATACCACCCACCCCTTACTCCAAAACCAGAAACTGCCCCCTGATCTGATTCCCGGTTTCCGGTTTCCCGCTTCTTCCCTTTCCTTGTATTTCCTCCATTCTTTCTCCCCACACAAACCACCACCTATAAAACTCCGTCGCCGTCTTCCACCTCTCTCCACAGTCCACACTCATCCATCATCACAACAAACAAAACCTAAATCGATAGGTACTCTTTCAAGCTCTCTCACTCCATCTCCCATGGACACTCAAATCGATTCCCTAGATTCATGCAAGCCGGCCACCGGCGATGTGCTCTGCTGCAATAACGGAAACGGCGCTGTTTCCGCCATCCAGAACTCCTCTCCGACGGCGCCTACTGTGGCCGCGTCGGAGTGCACGCTCGGCCGCCATCTCGCGCGGCGCCTCGTCGAGATCGGCGCTACCGACGTCTTCTCCGTTCCCGGCGACTTCAACCTCACGCTACTCGACCACCTCATCGCTGAGCCCGGGCTCAACCTCATCGGATGCTGCAACGAGCTTAATGCCGGATACGCCGCTGACGGCTTCGCTCGGAGCCGCGGCGTCGGTGCCTGCGTTGCCACGTTCACCGTCGGTGGCCTCAGCATCCTCAACGCCATCGCTGGTGCGTACAGTGAGAATCTCCCTGTGATCTGCATCGTTGGAGGCCCGAACTCCAACGATTACGGCACTAACCGTATCCTTCATCACACGATCGGCTTGCCTGATTTCAGCCAGGAGCTCCGGTGCTTCCAGACTGTGACTTGTTACCAGGTTAATTAGCGATTATCGATTCAATTCGAGAATTTATTTGACCGATTTTTTTTTTACTCCTCTCTTTTCGGCGATTGTCCTTTTGTTTGTTTGTTAATTTGTCGCGATCTGGATTTTCAGGCGGTGGTGAACAATCTGGACGATGCTCATGAACAGATCGACACTGCGATCTCAACGGCATTGAAGGAAAGCAAGCCGGTATACATAAGCATCGGTTGCAATTTAGCTGCTATACCTCATCCTACTTTTAGCCGGGAACCTGTTAAGTTCGTCCTCAACCCTAGGTATTCTTCTTTAAATCCTTTTCTGTTCATCAGATACTCATCTTATTCAAATGATTCTGAGTTTATTGCAAACATTTAGAGATCAAACATTCACAGCTCACAAAACTAAAACCTTTTTATGAATCTTGTGATCAATCGTAATTTACTGAAAACGAAAATAAAAGCTTTTCTTTCACTCATCGAATCAGGTTAATCACGAAACTAGACAATCACTCTATGGATTAGTTGTAATTTGATTTGTTAGTCAGTGGTCCCTTATGTGCAGTTTCTTTTGCTGGTGTTTAGACAGTCGAAAAAGAAGTGTTTTAATTTCTTGTTATACGGTTTTTAAACAGTCCAACACTTCACCAACATCCAAAACGAAGGCAGTTGCTTAACAAAATATGAAGTTGTGATTTACTATACCTTTTAGTTGATAAGATGAAGGATCAGTTGATTCTCCAACCTGAATCTGTAAAGTAATGGAGTTTAGAATTAACATCCGCTGAGTCCTAACGCTCTGTTTCATACCAGGGTGAGCAACTTACATGGGCTGGAAGCAGCTGTGGAGGCAGCGGCTGAGTTCCTAAACAAGGCAGTGAAGCCTGTCATAGTCGGTGGGCCCAAGCTCCGTGTAGCCAAGGCCTCTTCCGCCTTCGTCCAGCTAGCTGACGCCTCTGGCTATCCGCTAGCGGTGATGCCCTCTGCAAAGGGGATGGTTCCAGAGCACCACCCACACTTCATTGGCACATACTGGGGAGCGGTTAGCACCTCGTTCTGCGCTGAGATTGTCGAATCTGCCGATGCATATATCTTCGTCGGCCCCATCTTTAACGACTACAGCTCGGTGGGATACTCGCTGCTGCTCAAGAAGGAGAAGGCAATCATAGTGCAGCCTGACAGAGTGATGATTGGCAATGGCCCGGCTTTCGGGTGTGTTTTGATGAAGGACTTCCTTAAGGCCTTGGCTAAGAGGATCAATAATAACCCGACTGCTTACGAGAATTACCAGCGGATATTCGTGCCTGATGGTCACCCTCTCAAGTGCAAGCCTATGGAACCATTGAGGGTGAATGTGTTGTTCCAGCATATACAAAACATGATCTCTGGCGACACAGCTGTGATTGCGGAAACAGGGGACTCCTGGTTCAATTGCCAGAAACTGAAGTTGCCTGAGGGCTGTGGGTATGTTATTGTGACTAAATACAACTTTTACTGAACTTGTTTTTATTGTATGGTTGCTGTAATCTGATAAGGATAGTATGATCTTTTGCAGTTATGAGTTCCAAATGCAATATGGATCGATAGGCTGGTCGGTTGGGGCTACTCTGGGTTACGCTCAAGCTGCTAAGGATAAGCGAGTCATTGCTTGCATTGGTGACGGAAGTTTTCAGGTACAACCATCTTTCATTGCCACTAATATTGTATCACTTACAAGAATATAGGGTGTTAAGTTGTTTATTGTAGGACTGTATACATTAAGAATTTGATATTCCCTCCTATGCCAAATCTATGGTTTTGTCATCTAATAGTCTGTCCAGTCACCAGTGGTTGAATAAATAAGATTCCCAGTAAACTTAACATTTACTCATCTGATCCGTACGATTCACATTTGAGATTTGTTAGGTAACAGGCCAAAGAATGAGTCTGTATACATGTGAATAATGGTTTTTTTACTCAATTGGTTTGTACAACTCTGTTGCAGATGACCGCACAAGACGTGTCGACGATGCTCCGATGTGGGCAGAAGAGCATCATTTTCCTGATCAACAATGGAGGATATACCATAGAAGTCGAGATCCACGATGGCCCCTACAATGTCATCAAGAACTGGAACTACACCGGACTTGTCGATGCCATCCATAACGGCAATGGCAAATGCTGGACATGCAAGGCAAGCTTATATTCAGCATTACTCTAGCGAACATTCATAAAATAAAACGGCCGGCTTGTGTATATCGATGGGTTAATAACCATTGATCGACGTGATTGCAGGTTCATAGCGAAGAAGACCTTGTCGAAGCAATCAAGACCGCAACCGGACCCATGAAGGACAGCCTCTGCTTCATCGAAGTGATGCTGCACAAGGACGATACGAGCAAAGGGTTGCTCGAATGGGGCTCCAGGGTTTCTTCTGCCAACAGCCGTCCTCCGAACCCACAGTGATGCTTCACTTTCACCTCCGATCCCCTGCCAAACATATGACATCTTCTTCCTAGTTTCCGCATTTCGCTTCGAAGATACTCCGACCTGCGTATATTGGTGTTTCCTCTCTATGGTTTAATTTGAACAAATTTTAGTAATGATGCTGGGTATTGCAGAGCTGTTGAAGTTGTGTATAAAGGGTCTAATAGTCGTTGATTTTTGCTTAATCTTTCTGAATGAAATAAACGTATTTTTAGCTCATTTTGTGATCTTTCTTAATTGAATTCAAGGTAGGAGATTTTCTTCCTAGTTAGGGGATTTAATTTGAGCTGAACGAGTCGAGTTTTTGTGGTGTATATTAAGGTCGGTTCAAGCTTAAAATGTGTTCATACTCGGCTCGTTTAGGAAATGAAGAGCTCGAGCTGGGGGTTTATCGACCATTAAACAACCCTATTTGCTTAAAACATAATACTCCCTTCCTCTCAAAATACTTGTCACTTTACTTTTAGCAATGTTCTAAAATGTGCTAGGCGGTGGGTGGCCGCCTAGGCGGCGCCTAAGCGGACTTAGAACAAACGTGATTATTTCTTTATATTTTAACACATAACGCATATCAATAATTCATATATTGTAATAATAATCTATAATATCACTTATAAACCCAAATTTGTGGTGTTTAACTAACACTAAAGTAAATAAACGCAAAAATATGTGTCTCACTTGTGTCTCTAAGCCTCCTAAAATCCAAAAACATAGATTCGGCTCAAAAGCAAATACATCTCGATTTATGGGATAAAAAAGCCCTAAGTCGACTAATCACATGCCTAGAAGCTAAAATTGAATAATCGTTGGACTAGGCGGGATTAGGGGGGGTCTAGGCGGAACTAGGCGGGCTCTAGCCGGAGTCTAGGCGAAACAAGGGAGTGTCTAGGCAGAAATCCGTCTAGAGGCCCGCCTAGGTATAAAAATTCCTTGGTGGCCTCCCGCCTAGCGTCGAGGCGGCGCCTAGGCGCTATTTTTAGAACACTGACTTTTAGCACGTTTTTTAAGAACGGTAAAAATTATATAAAATATCAATGATTTTATTAATTTTAAAAAATAATTTCATACTTAATACAATTGTCTATAAAATTATGAAAAAAATTTATTAAAAAAAAATATTTTATAGGGTTTTCAGCTTCTTAAAAAACGTGCCAAAAAGTAAAACGACAAGTATTTTAAGATGGAGGTAGTAGTTTTTTTCGAGCTTAAATCGAGCGAGTCGAGCTTTGAAAAAATATTTTCATATTCGGCTTGTTTAGCCAAGCTTTTATTAAGTCGAGCCCGAACTCCGGCTACTTGCTCATATAAGAGTCCTATTAGCTGGCATGACTTTGTGATTTGATTTGAGAATTTGGATGGTGTTGAGTTTTTAGCGAAAGGTAGACTTCACAATTCACATGACGAATGAATGTGGGTCTACTGATAAAACCACCGTTTTCTTCCAACGGTGGGTTTAAAAGCCACCTTGGGAAGAAAGTAGTTGGAAATGGAAGCAAAAATGCAGCGCAAACTCTCCATCACACTCACTAGTTGCACACTTGCACCTGGACCTGTCAAAACATAACCCGATCCGAAAACCCGATCCGATCACCCGAAATTTTTTGGGTCAAGACCCGAAAATTTTGATCCGGAATTTTTTTTCGACCCGAACCCGAAAACCCGAAAATTTTCCGGGTAATCTGGGTTTCGACCCGGTAACCCGATTGACCCGATTGATTTATAATTAAATTTTTTTATATATAATTAAAATTTATTGTAAAATTATCAAATCTTGATTTTTTTTAATTTAAAAAATAAAAAATTGACAAACCCGAAATCGATCCGAAATGACCCGAAACCCGGTCAAACCCGGGTTCTAATAAACCCGGAAATACCCGAAACCCGTTTACCCGAGACCTATTTTACCCGAAACCCGAAGTGACCCGACCCGAACCTGACCCGAATGACCAGTTTGACAGGTCTCCTTGCACCCCATTTTAACTCATAAATGAATATCAATAATAAAATTATAACTGACTAATTAAAATCTAGCAGCAAATATATTGAGAGGAAATGGCACTAAACAGACAAGTTTTTTTGGCCTATTTGCCAGGGTTGGTCTTATTATTTTATAGGTTCAGGGCAAATTAAAATCTAAAAGGTCCGATAAACATTAAAAAAAATTGTGTATAACTCCATAAAAATTTCATATTATTTTTATATTTGAATTATTTTTCAAATTTAAGAAAATAAAAGTAGGTCAATGAATAAAAAATAATATATATTAAAAAAATTCAAAAATATAATTGTAGTGAAAACTAGTTATTTTTGCTTGATATCCAGTGTAATATGTACACAAATACGTAAGTTGTTGTGTAGAGGAGTGTTAAAAAATTGTCTAACAATACTAAATATAATTTTTTTTTCTAAGATATTACATATGTGACCTCCTATTAGATCACCTATATTTGAACTAAAACAAAAAAAAAATTAAAAAGGGAATTTTTTTTATATATGTAAACAATAGAGATTTATTTGTCACATAAAAATTGTCTAATATTGTATTGAAAAGGTAAAAGTATAAAGAATTGTGTCTAAATTATGGATATAGCCCCCTCTATTAAAAACATAAAAAAAATGCAAAATTTAATGGATATGTGGCCTCTCTATAAAAAACATAAAAAATGCATATAGAGAGATTTGAACTCCACACGTCTAGGAATCTAAGTTTTGTTAAGATTTAAAATTACCATTGAGCCAAACACATATTTTGTTATATTTTTGAAAAAAAAATATGCATATATCTAACATATATTTTTAATGGGCCTCTACCGAAAATGGGTCATGGGCGGTCGCACACCCTGCCCCTCCCCTTGGCCCGACACTGCTATTTGCAAAAGTAGCACCTGAGGCCCAAGATTTGCATAACTGAGTCTTGGGACGTCGCAAACATCATGCATCCACGATAATTCCCCTTTAATAAACTTCCATCCACCGAGAATACCTGCCAATGTCAACCAATCATAATTGGTAGGATAGAGTTTCACTATTGGTAAGATAAGTATACACATTTGTTAATAGTTTTAATGGATGGATATATTCCACCTGTTGGTAAGATATATTTGCACATTTAGTAGGATAATCAAGTGTAAGGGATGTACATGTCTCAAGTGTAGGATGACTGTCCTCCAAACCCCCAAGCTAACGAATGCATACTTGAATTGCTAGTTTTCATCACGTACTAATGTGGTTATGGTCCCGGGGTTTGCTTGCTCAAGCATGTAAAGATATGAGGCCATACGATCGTAGCTCTCTTCGTCGGTCCCATACCAGCCTTCCCGTGAGGAGCCCTTCGCCCTGCGTGCCTTCCAGTAGCTGTAGTTCACACCCAATCGGGACTTCATCAACGTCTTGATCTAACGCGGAATGAGCTTCTTTCGTGATCCACTGAAACTCAATAGATGCAATCAACAAGTTAGTTGTGTATCCATCAAGACATAGTACATAAATGGAGAACAAGACGACGGTTAAGGAACTTACTCGAACACTATACTCTGCCCCCATCAACTTGTAATTGGCGTTCCACTGGTAGTTGCCCATGACACTTACCTTGCAAGTGTATTCGTCCACGAGCTTACGAATCAACCACTTGCTAGTTCCCCGATACTTTGAAGTCCGACAAAACCATGAGCAGTTCGGTTCGAGGCATATAACCACGTACATTTTTGTTGTCGATCGCTTTACTACGGTCGCGTAGCAGCCCCGCAAAGCTTCCCACCTCGGTTTGTTCTGAATCTCAACCTTGGTATCGAACATTTCCCCCTACAAAACTCCTTCACACTCTCCCGAGGGTCTCTAAGTCGAGGCATAAACCGAGCTACGTTCTCTTCCACTTGCTCCAACGTAGGCAAATGTTGTTTATTTCCTTCATACGAACGCTCTATATCTCTTAGCGCTGCTTCAGCCTCCTCATCCCATGAGTCCGACGATTCCTTCGTCCCCTCTCCCTCCTCCACTTTCACGGGGAAACCATATGTCCCACCATTACGTTGTAATTCATCCTACCAATACCAGATTGTATAGCACTCTCAGCAAGCCCCCCTGCCTCACACTCATGCTCTTATTTGCAGTCCTACAACAGTCTCTCTCCCCTGCTACACATTCATCACATAGGTAGGGCCCTTCAGTCTCACTGCTAAGGTCATCCAATATCTCTTTCTCCTCGATCGATCCTCGCACCTTCTCATCCGCCCCTCCTCCTCCATCAAGAGCATCATCCAAGTCATCCTGAGTGGTGGGAGGCCCAGTTAGGAGTATTTCCCCTTGGGTGGGAAACTAGACGTTGTCCGCCCTTTCGGAGCCTTACGACTGTTGTCCATGGGAGGGAGTGGATGTGGTTGTCGTTTTGCACCGTAAGGTGATGTGCAGTGCGATTGGCCAAACTCCTGCGTTGGGTTCAGTGTTGTAGAACTTATAGGCTTCTAGGTCATCGTCGTCTCGGACCCGAATCGGAGTGGCCTGCCCCATCGAATGAGGGAGGTAGGTGAGCTCAATGTCGTATAAGACCATGTCAACGTCGAATTTGGAAATGATCTTCTCCTTCAGTTGGTCGTAGCCAATATTCTTTGGCACCACCATAGTTGCACTACGTGTCTCTCCTTTGAACACCAAGCTCCCACTCCCGGGAGCCCACCAACCGCCGAAGACGACCTTCAGACAAACCCTATCACTTGGGGTACGACACGGAAACAGATGATCAACTTGGGGGGGGGGGGGTAGTATTGTTATAAGAAAAAGAAACAACTACAAATGATAGGTACAAGATTACTTACCCATCGCTGCCACTGCCACCAGAAAAACTTCTTGCACTTTTTCAAGCATGGAAGGACAGTTGTACACTATTGGTAGGAGCGAAATGTTCTATTAGTAGGATGGGGACTGTATCGTTTCTTGGGATGAACGGGTGGCTTTTTCCCCGTCCTTTCCACTCTTCTTCTACTCTGCCTCACTTTTTGCAAAGCATGTAATGGTGTTTCACATCCTCCTCTCCAGCTAATATATGTTTCACATCAATGCAATCATTGCATTTTTCCCTCATATATGCTCCCCCTTTCCCCATGGAGGAAGCCTGTTTTGGCGCCAAAACTGCTCTGACAGCCCACCACATCAGCTACAGTGAATCCCCTCCAAAATCTCTCCAACATCTCTCTAGGTATGGAAGGACAGGTTTAGCCTATTGGTATGACCATTTCCTTCTATTTGTAAGATGGGAAGTGCGCAGTTTCCTGAAATGAACGGGAGACGTTTGCACTCACCTTTCCACTCCTCTCCTATTTTGCCTCTCTTTTTGCAGAACATTGAATGGTGATTAACATCCATTAATCCAGCTTATATATGTTTTGATTGACACCCTTAAATCTAATCATTTCATTTTCCCCTCATAAATGTTCCCTCCTTTTCCTATGGATGAGGCTTTTTGGCGCCAAATCACCCCTGACAGCTACAGTGCAATCCCCCCTCCAAATCTCTCCCAATATAATGCTATAGTACCCCATCTTCACCTACCACTTCCCAAGCCGGTACCAAATTTTTTTTGCAAAAGTACACAAAGTGCTACTTTTGCCAATTTAATTTAAAGGGGGGGTCTACTTTTGCAAAGTGGGATTTTTTTTGGTCTACTTTTGCAAATCGCCCATAAATTGAAATAAGTTATCAAAATTTTTGTAAAGTAATTTTTTTTTAAAAATATTTTGCTCAAATTTTGTTATAATAAATTAATAATCATTTATAAGTTAAATGTTTTATTTAATTTAAGTAAAATAATTTAAGAGGGGTTTGAAATAGAAGATTTAAAAGCGGTCGAGTTTAGATCCCTTGTAACAATATGGTGTTATACTAAATTATTTGGGTTATAAATCCATGTTAAAAAAAATGAATTTTTTATATATACTACTACACAACTATTAGTATAGGTTTATAAAAAAAATGATGGAAATCAAGTTTTAATTTTTTGTTAAATTATATTGTACAATATTGGATCTTTAATTTATTTAAAATTTTAAGCCATGGATTTTAATCCTTTTTTTTTGCAAACATATATTAATAGTTTTTTGAAATTTATACATAATTTTTGGATTTTTTTTAACATGAATTTAGTGTTGCAGAGAATCTAAACACTGTATAGTCCTATAGAGAAGGTGAAAGTGTATAAAAATAGTTAAAACTAAAACAGGTGGGTGTATAAAATATCTAATACTCCACCTTTTTAATTTATTTTTTAATTATTTTTATTTTTTACTACCACCTCTCACATAAGAGCATCTTCAACAGTTTCCCCATTTTTTGGATTTTAGAGTTTTTGGGAAATTTTAAGGGTTTATTTGGTCCAACTGATTCCCCATCACATTCTTCAAAATGGATAAGCAACAGAAAAAACGAAGAAAATTCCCTAAATCTGCAGTATTCTCCAAACTAAATAATTCTCCAGATCTTCAAAATGGGGAAGCTGTTGGATTTAAAGCAAAAATAATTTGAAGAATATGTATTTTGTTTCCCCATTTTAGAGAAATTTTAGAGAAGCTATTGGAGATGGTCTAAACTGTCTCCCCTTTATTGGTTTTTTTTTTCAATCTTTTCAAATTTTAATTATTTTTCTTTTTTATTTTATTTTGGGGGTGGGGAGAATAAAGTAGGGATTTGGGAACAGGTGACCCTAGTCAAAGAGAAACTGGGTACAAGGGATCTCAACTGACATTATAAGCATTCTATTGGGCTAACAATCAATTACTTGTCAATTTTTCATCACATCACAAATTTTCGCCTTGTAACTAAAAAAATTTATCAAATAAAATCAAACGGTGTACCCAGGGGTGAAGCTGGGGAGGGGGTGATGGTGGTGGGGGCTAGGGGGTCACGTACCCCCTCTCTCATGTGACGAACTATATCTAAGTGTATTCTCCTCGTCGATAGCTTCATTTTCATATATAGTAAGCCCTAATCCGATATTTGAATAAAAATTTATGAATTTTTGAAAAGTAAGGGTATATTAATCACTTTAATTTTATTTCAATAGGTTGTAATGCTTTTATATTTTACTTAAATAAACATTCACATACTATAATTCATCTCGAGATCTTCGAAATGAGAGGTTATACTCATCATTTCGACAATTAGATAAGAAGTTACGCAAGTTTTTTTTTTATCTGGTTATACATTATTATATGTTATGAGTGCAACAAGTTTATATATATATATATATATATATATATATATATATATATATATATATATATATATATATATTAACTAAGGTTGTTTGTTTGTTTTTTTGTTTTTTTTACAGTAGGCAAACATTAGGGAGAATTACATCAAATGTAATTCACTCCCTGGATTATCCTGACGGATGATGGTACAAAGGTCCCTGTTAAAAGGGATGCTATTCCTATTCGTAATGATACCAATTCTAGCTATATAGTCCGCAACCTTGTTAGCTTCTCTGTAGCAGTGGTTGAATTCGACATGATCAAAGTGCTCTTTTAGCCGATTGATGTGTTGTACTTGACGCAAGACTTCCCACTTTGTGTTCTTTCCTTCCTTGATTGCTTTTATAATCTCTTGGTTATCTCCTTCAATGACAATTCTCCTCATACCTAATTCGGGCGTGCTCCATTCCTTTTTGAATAGCATAGGCTTCAGTTTGGAGGATACTTCCTCTTTCCGTTACCTGGTAAAAATTATCCTTAATATGACCCTGAGAGTCTCGGATAACTCCCCCCACCTGACAGGCACCCGTGGGTTTCACGGAGCCATCTACATTAATTTTATAGAGAGATATATGGGGTTTGGTCCATTTTGCTCTTGATCTCTTGTTCTTTCTTCCTGGCTTAATATTTTCTTGTTTTGCATAATTCCAGTCTTTAATGGTAGAGATAGCAGTTTGAGCTATTATGTTTGGAGGGGCTATATGTTTTGTTTTGAAGATGTGATTGTTTCTAGCCTCCCAAATGGCAAGCCATATGAAGACTATATCATTAAAATTATGGTTGTCCTCTTTGACTTGTTCTAGATTGATTAGGTTACCATTTCTGTTAGGGAGTTGGAAATAGGTTTTTGTCATTTGTTCATAATGGGCGATTACTTCTCTCGTATATTGGCATCCTAAGAGAAGATGATGTAAGTCTTCACTTGTTTGATTGCATAGTGAACATTGACTCGGAACTCTATTAAAGTATCTATTTAGGCGTTCTTTCGTTGGGAGGCCATCTGACATGACTTTCCAAAGAAAATTTTTCTGTCTTGGTGGTAAACTTAGGTTCCAAATCCATTTGTGGTTTCCTATTACTTGTTCTTCATTTCTGAAAATGGTCTTGGCCGATTTTGTGGAGAAGTTTCCAGAGGGGTCAGGTTTCCATATGAGCTTATCTTGGACCTGCCAATCTGGGATGTAGATTTTGAGAATTTCATTCCGAATGTTAGTTGGAAAGATGTTGCTAATAAGTTGGGTATTCCAGGTTTTGTCATTTAAGATGAGATCACTAACCTTCATATTTGGATCATGGGTGTTTAAAAAATTTGTTAGCCTTATGTTTGGGATCCAAGGATCATACCAGACATTGATAGATTGACCATTCCCTACTAGCCATAAGAGTCCTTTTTCAAATTTTTCCTGGATGGAGAGTAGTCTTCCAAATTGCCAGGAGGTGTCCTGGTTTGTTCTTTGTTGGATCCCTTGATTTGTTAGGTACTTCTCTTTGATAACTTGTACCCAAATGTTGTTTTCATTTGTGTAGATTTTCCAGAGAAGTTTCATTTGGAGGCTCTCATTAAGCTCTTCCGCTTTTCTAATGCCTAGCCCACCTTGATGTTTGCTTTTGCATATTTTATCCCATGAGATCAGGGGTGTATACCTTTCAGAGTTGAGCTTATTCCAGAAGAATTTTTTATTTATTTGATCAATCTGGTTTAGAACACCTTTTGGTAAAAGGAAGTTTTGCATTAGATAGTTTGTTTTAGAACTCAGATTTGCTTGTATAAGAACTGCTCTACCTGCTTGGGATAGGGTAGAGGCCTTCCATTTCGATAACTGTTTTTTGAGACTTTGTATTGCTTCTTCAAACATATTATTTTTTATACGACCATTTAAAATTGGTATACCCAAATATTTTTAGAGGGTTATAGAAATTGGAATGCCCATACTTTGCGCTAGATCCCTCGCTAGGTTTTGGTTAATATTCCTTGAGAATTGAATAGAACTTTTGTTATAGTTTATCGTAAGACCTGAGAGATTGGAGAAATTGTTGATCATGTTTTGTATTGTGTTAAGACTTGTATGGGCTGCTTTTGCAAAGATGATTGTGTCATCTGCAAACGTGAGGAAAGGTATAGGTGTGCCATCTTTAGTTAGTTTGATGCCAACCAGGGAATCATCCAGGAGAGCTTCCTTATGTAGTTCTCTAGCAAGACTTTCCATGACTATTACAAAAATATAAGGGGCTATAGGATCACCTTGCCTTATACCTCTGTTTGGGTTGAATTGCTTGCCCGGTCTGTTATTAACCAGGACAGAAAAGTTAGTAGAAGATATACATTTCATTACCCAATTAATCCATCTTGGGTGAAATCCAAATTTGCTTAGCACGGTTTGTATGAAGCTCTAATTAATTTTGTCATACGCTTTCTCCATGTCTAGCTTTAAGGCCATCCAAGCCTTTCTACCTTTTTGTTTATGGAAGTTGTGAAAGATTTCATGGGCAATAAGAGTATTATCTTGGATTGATCTACCTTCCACAAAGGCTCCTTGGAATGGGTTGATAATTTTTGGAATGATAGGCTTTAATCTATTGGCTAGGATTTTGGAGATGACCTTGTAGATCGTATTACAGAGACTGATCGGACGATAATGATTTATGTTTGATGGATTGTCTATTTTTGGGATAAGGGCTATAAAAGTTTGATTGATTTCAGATAAAAGGTGTCCAGAGTGAAAGAAGGATTTGATCGTTTTACAGAGAGAATCTCCTACAATTTTCCAATATTTTTTGTAGAATTCTGGAGGATAACCATCAGGTCCCGGGGTTTTGTCTTCTGCCATTTCATCTATTACACTTTTGATTTCAGATGAGGTTGGAATGGCTATTAGGTTCATATTTTCAGCACTCGTAATTTGCGGTTGAATATTCCAACTCTCCCGGGGATCAATGGTCCTTTGTTGATTACCAATGAACCTTTCTGACATCTCCTTGGTAATATGGTCAGCTATGTTGTCAGGGTCCGAGATAGTTTGGCCTTGTTTTGTGACAAAGGTTATAGTAATTTGTTTGAAGTTTTTAATTCTTACCGAGGACTGGAAAAATTTTGTGTTTCTATCAAAAAGGTTGAGGTGTTTTGTTTTGGCTCGTTGTTTCCAGAATTTGTAATTATATTCTATAAGCCTATGTTTTTTGTGTTCTAACCTTTCCAGTTTCATCTTCTCACTATTCGTAATATCTCCCCAAGGTAGTTTGTTTTGGAAATTTGAGATCTGGGACTCTACGTACTCGAGCTGTCTTGTTATATTATTCACATTGTTCTTGCACCATTTTTTCGTGTTTATTTTTAGTAGTTTTTGTTTGCGCATGAGTTTGTAGGCATGAGAGCCACTGAAATTGTTACTCCAGACTTGTCTTACCATTTGCTCGTAAACTTGATTTGTTGTCCAAGCCATCTCAAATCTGAAGGGAGAACCCTTGCGAGGTTGTGAATTTCCAATCTGAAGGGTGATGGGGCAATGGTCTGATGTAGTGAAAGTATGATGCTTGGTTCGTAGGGAGGGGAACCAGTTAACTATGTCTTGATGAGCCAGGATTCTATCAAGTCTCTCATAAGTGTTGTTTATGATTTGCTTATTCTTTCTCCAAGTGAAGGGGGAGCCACAGTAGGGGAGAGTGAGGAGATTGAGCTCTTCTTTTACATCGTTTAGCCTTCTGAATCTTGAGAGGTTGGGTGTAACACCACCCACTTTCTCTGTATCATTTTCAATCTCATTGAGATCTCCAATAATAAGGACAGGTAGGTGGTGTTTTTGAACAATAGTATAGATTTCATTTCAGAATTGATCTTTTTCATGTTCAACAGAAGGTGCGTAGACAAAAAGGAGAGCTAATGTATGATTTTCAACACTAAGTTTGATCATGATATATCTTGTAGATAATTCTAAGACTGCACTATCGTGAAGAGTATTTTGCTTATATAGAGCCCATAGACCACCCTTAGTACCAACAGACGCGATACAAATGGCTTTATGGAACCCTGATTCTTTAAGTTGAGCTTGGGAGGGATTAACCGTTGTCTTAGTTTCAGCTAAAACCAGAAAATCAAGTTTGCTGTTGTTTCTAAGAAGGTTTAGTCCTTGACAGAGAAGGGGACGCTTAGTCCCTCTTATGTTCCAATAGCCAATATTAATCATCAAGATTCCATTGAAAATAAAGGTTGCATTTATTCATATTCGCTTTAGGATTACAAATGTAGAGAGTAGGTCTAAAGTACTAAGTAATCAATTGTGAATTATAGCAACACATGGTGTCAGTTGAGCGCCAAAGTTTGCAACTTGTGGTAGCAGAACTAATCTTCTCTTGTGTCTTCCAGGTTCCTTTTGATTTCTTGATTGAACAAGACCTGTGAATGGTAGCTAGTATATGCCTGACTGGTTTTGATTGAGCTTTCTCATTATATTTGATAAGGAAGGTTTTGTGATAAAGGTTTGGGTGACTTACCACCACACCATCAAAGAGACAAGATGGGATGGGGTCGAGCCAAAGGTTTGGAGGGATAAGAAGTAGAATTATACCTGTTCTTTTGAGCCGAGTATATCCCACCATATATTTAGAGGTAGAGGGACGTTTGCCACAAGCGGTTCTTGAGGCACTGCTAAGAAAACCAAACAGACACAACAAGGACCAACCAGGCAAAGAAAGGCTAACAGGAGAGAGCACAACAGTGAAGGAAAGCCTGGACCACCAGGAATCATAACAAAGGTGTCTCCCAACATAAAAACCAGGTTGCTGGGAGAGGCAAAGCAAGCAAGAACAGTAAACCAAGTTCCAATAGCAAGACAAATAACAACAAGATATCCAGAAACGAAATAAAAACAAATTTCCTTGGTGAAAGCTTTCCATAGTACAATCAGAATTAGTAAATATTACATAAAAGATTACAATTTGGTGTTCTTTCTCAATCCAAAGATCATCTACATTTGTTGTAAGTTGTTTCGGCTGATTCCTGCTGCTGTTTGCTTGGAAGCATACTTCTGCGTTTGGATCATAGCCTGTATATTCGTAGAGTGGGTTTTGAGTGTAGTGTTGTTGAGTAAGGTTGGTTTGGCGTGCCACCAAGCCGCCAGAAGGCAGTATTGTGGGGCTTAGCCAGAGTTTTGGTTGAAGTTTTGGTTGGAGTTGAAGAGAGATCATACCTTTGTGGTTGTTAGAGCTTACCTTACTGCACCACATGGAGAATCTGACGCACGAAAGAAGTCTTCCAGGCCAAAGACTCCAAGGTGGAGACAGCAGTTCATTACTTAAGTCTTTATTCAAGTATGACAAAAAGCTCAAAATAGATATAGAAGCTTCTCCATTCCAATTGCACTTCACACATAAGATTTGACAACTAAAAGGATTGAGACTAGAGTAAATGGGTCTAGATATGGGCAGCCAGTAGCAAAGCTTAGGGCTGAGAATTTTAGATTTCAAATTATTCCCAAGCAAATTGTGATGCATGCTGCTGAAATACACATTATAATTGCTAATATTGCAAGGAAAGGCCAGGGATCTATGGGTATGGTGATCAACTAAGGAGGAAACCATGGTGATATTTAGATCCAAAAGAACAATCTGAGAATCAAATAAATTATTCCACTTGGAGTGGAAATCAGTACTGCTAGACCTATAATCAAAATCATGGTTTCTCAGATTCATCTTCAAACGATTAAGGAGGCTTAGGTTCCTTCTAGGAAGAATCATAGGGGTTTTCAAAGGATCTAAGCTATGAAACAAATTTAATTCAATGGAAAGAGGAAGAGTGGGTTTATAGGAAAACTTATCTTGTGGGAAGCCCTTGATACTTGTAGTGTTTGCATTAGGTTGAGATCTTGTACTGTTGGTGAGGCATCGACCACCCGACATCACTAAGAGCGGGAATCAACCACTCGAATTGCTGTTGCGCCCTCTAGGTCGGTTGCATGTGACGATTCTGGTCTGATGGCTGTCGATTTGGAGGCTACCAGCATCGGGAGGCGAGGGCATTGAGGGGTAGCCAGATATGCACAAGACGGAGCTTAGAAGGCTCAACGGGACTGAAAACGGCCTGTTTCGCCCACAAGACCAGATGCATGCAACAAATCTGGTGTGGTGGCTAGCGATTTGGGGGGTAGAAGCCAAAGGTTGAGAAAAATTGTGAGAAGATTTAGGTTTTTGAAATTTAGGGTTAAGGAAGGGTTTTTTTGTTGAGGTTTGAAGATTGGAGATGATAGGTTGAATTGTAGAGCTCATGTTGGAGGCCGCAGGCAACGGCAGCGCCGCGCCATGGGCAAGACTCCGGGGAAGGTAGAGGCGCACCAGAGGGACGAAGAGGAAAGCGGCAGGGGAGGGTTTTCAGACGAGAGCGTTTCCGGAGTTTAACTAAGGTTGTTATTTGAGCCAAACAACTCTAGTGTTGTTTGATTATATTTAGCTCATTTAGAAACAAGTCAAGCTCGAGTCGAATCTATATTTGAACTTAAGCTCATACTCGACTTGTTTAGTAAATGAACGAGCATGAGCTGAATTTTTTTTAAGTATTATGCAACATTATTTGCTCATGCCATGGTAACTTAAAAGAAAATTTATAAATTTCACAAAATTAATGCTATTTGAGTTTTAATCGAGCCGAGTCGAGCTTTGATTAATCAAGCATAAAAATGTGCTCATAATCAACTCATTTTGTAAATAATGCTCGAGACGAACTTTTATTTAACAAAACTCGAGCCAATAAACTCTAGCTACTTAGCTCATATAACAACCATAATCTTAACTTAATGCTTAGTATATTTTGTTTCCTATACGTATTTAGCTAATTTTTTTTCGGATATTTTATTTATATATTTATATTTTTTTTTTAGGCGCGGAAAAAATAATAGCGTTTTATCATAAACCAGTGACATATTATCTTTTAATAACATCATATATTATCGTATTATATATAATTTTTTATGTCAATTTAATTCAAAACTATATTTTACATTTCTGACAGTGCTCCCTCCGAAAATTTTCACGCTCCACCACTTGGTGTACCCAAATAGTGACGGAAAAAAGGGGTAATATAACGTACGACAACCTTTTGGCCCCTAGAAAAATAGCAAAGACAATAGATATGGCACCTTGGATCGTCGCAAAGATGGTGGAACTCAAGTCTCAACGGGAATCCGCAATTTGGTGCCCAAGTTGACGACATTTTTACCTTTTTTCAACGTAACATCACTTTCTACCCAAAAGCGTTTTAATAAGTGTAATCTTTACAATACAACTATTTATTTATTTTTTCTACAAAGTGCTGAAGCCATGTGCTTGAGTTTCCCCGCTTTATATGTTTTGAAAATATACCGTAAAAGTTTCGGCCATATGGCGAAACCACCCTTTAAATATGGTGATTTGTACAAAATCACCCCCTAAATAGAAAATTATAGGAAACCACCCCCTATATAGTACGGAGTAAATGTTATAGGCTTATAGCAAACCATCACCCACCCTCTGATTGTGTTAGGATTCTGTTAAATTTTAGGTGTTTGTTAGTCAAATTTAACAAGAATATCATCGGTATATCAAACCGGTTCAAAAGAAAGCAAATCTATCTTTGGCACATAAAAGAGAGAAAACAAACCCTTCTTAGTGAAGCACCAAGTGAAGCGGTATTGCTTCTCAGTGTACACAAATATCTCGTATCAATAATCCACACAAATAATTTAAACAAACAAAATCAAACAAATCCCATCAATTTCTTAGAATTAAACTTGTGAGAACTATGAAAAGCCAAATAAAAAACATTGCAAATCAATTGAAATTGGGGTATTATTAAGAAAATAAAATTAAGTTTAAAGATATGCAGTATTTTATGTAGTTTGCTATTTCTCATCAATTTCATATCTAGGTTTGTCCACGGGTCACAGGTCAACTCGTAACCCGAGGGGGTTGGGCAGGTCGGCAACCCGGGTCATGGACCCGGTAGATCCGGGTCAAACGGGTTAAGGGTCATGTCAGGTTACAGGTGTGGGTTAGGGTCGGCGGTTTAAACCCGACAATCTGACGGGTCGACCCGTGACCCGTGAACATTTAAAAAAAAAAAAAAACTCAAACGGCTAGTTTTTTGTGACCGTTGTGAATTCGATCGTTGTTGACTTGAATTCACTCTATATAAATATCTAAGCAACCACTCTCACATTTCTACATCTCTTCAAACAATCCCAATTCTCAAACATTAGTACTTCAATGGCAAATCGAAATCAAGAAGGATCTACAACAGTCGTTCGTGATTTCTTGTACGACACACATTTCCGCCGTGAAGAAAAAATCTCCAGTAATGATTATTATATGGCAGTTTGTCGTTATTTTTCACATTCCTTTAAAATTAGGAACAATTTAAGATATGGCAATATGAAGAAGCACATTGAGAAGAAGCACCCCGATAAGTGGCCGAGAGGAGAAGGCGAAGCAAACCGCTCATGAAATTGAGATTTGAGAGCATGAGCATGAGGGTTTATAAATGGGTCTTAACTATTAAGTTGTTATCGACTTACGATTATCTACAATCTACGTGTGTGACTATGATTATAAATTTATGAAGTATAATGTGTGTAATGCGTAGTTTTGTGTAGTTGTTTAATTGTTTGTAAGTTTTAAGTTCTTGTGCCGATTAATAATAAAAGACCAATGTGTTCGTTTAGTTGTTGTTCATTTTTGTTGTAGAAAAAATTGGAGGATGTGGATTTATTTATTTAATTTCTAATGACTAATTACCAATCTATCACATGTATTTTTATTTGAAAATAACAAATTGTAGAAAGTGGATTTAGTTTTACAAAAAGAAATCTATCACATATATTTAATTTATTTTTGAAGAAATGCAAAATTTATAAATGTAATGTAACATTATCAAAATAAGATGTCGAAAACTTGAATCAAATCTTAAAACAAATTAGGTTAGAATAGGTTTTAAAAAAAAAACCTAAAACGGTCAGAAATCCGACCCAGCAGGTCGATCCAGTGGGTCAGCAACGGTAAAAAAAAAAAATTTGACTGTTGGCCTGTTCCATTTTCACCTATATATACCCCACAACCCCACCCACTTTGCCCCACACCAACCCACACTCATCTCTCATCATCCATTCTCTAATATCTCGATAATCTCTCGATCATCTCTCTACTCTCTCACTAATCTCTCCATCATCTCTCCTAATCCTAAGTCCTAACTCTCTATCTCTCATCATACATTCATCATGTTTCGAAGGGTTTCAAGTGGCCGCAAGAGTGTTAGCAGACCTAGCCGGAGCAAGGACATGGCACCCGAGCCCCAACCACCACTACGGAGCGTCGGTATTGCGAGCGGGTCTCGGAGGCCCCGAATCAAGGAGGAGGAGGATGACGAGGTAACCATATGAGATCATCTTGTGGTTCCCGTCGGCATCGTCAACGATCAGGTCACTCCTTCCACGCATCCGACCATCGAGTCCGGAGCAGCTCGGCGGGTTGATGCACCGGCGGAAGAAGAGGTCGCCCCGGAAGCTGATGAAGATGATGCAAACAAACAAGAAGATCTTCGGGCGACGGTCTTCAAATATTGGTTCACGAAAGGTCCAATCCAACAAGATGCAAGTTATAGGGCCCAGTGCAACTTTTGCATTCAAGTCATACGAGCATCCCAAAAGAGAAGGATATGGCAACTTAAGGAGGCATGTCACAAACAAGCATCCCGACAAGTACAGCATGTCGAGAGGCCAGACACAATCAATCGGGTACACACAACTTCCTCCTCCCAACCGCCTGACTTATTTACTTATGATTATCAATATAGTAGGAACATCGTTTGCATTTTAACAATTGGGTGAGTAGGACGGTTAACCCCACTTACCGGCTTACCGCCCCATTTCCCATCAAATTGTTACGAGGAGAATTGAAAAACGTTTTGCATGTCGAAAACAACAAATATTTGAATATTTTCAAAAACACTCTGATTTGAAGATTTTAAATTTGTAGTGATATTTGGACCTATCATTGGCTAGAGCACTCTTACATGGGTATCACTTGTCATTGGGTCGACAACGAATATGTTTTACACAAGAGAGTTTTGGCCTTCCACCTATTTGATGAGTCACACTAGGCACGTAAAATTGCCCGTTTGACTTTAACTGTTTTACAAGAATACCTGTTGACCCAAAGAGTTTTTTCAATCGGTTTTGACAACGCCTCCGCAAACACGGCTTCTATTGAAGAATTAATTCAATATTGTAGCCCCCAGACCAGAGGAACATTTTTCCACATCCGTTGTGCACCGCATATTTTAAACTTATGTGTGCAGAACGCTTTAGATTATTTACAATCTTTGGTCGCACCTATTCGTTTTGTTCTCAAAACAAGGTGAGACTAAAGAAATTTCATAGGGATGTAAGCAAAACAAGGTGAGACCAAAGAAATTTCATAGGGAGACCAAAGAAATTTCGTAGGGATGTTTCTACTCAATGGAACTCCACTTATTAAATGATTCACGAATCATATTTGTATAGAGAGCACATTTCCGCTTTCGTTGCCCAATACATCGAAGGGTTCGATGTTTTTGGTGATATTTGGGTAACGGCGAGAGACGTCATGAAAGTTTTTAAAGTTTTTTACAACGCCGCCAGATCTTTTAATCATGTTTACACCCCTACCTCGCATTTATTTTGTTTTGCCGCAATGAACATTGCAATAGCCCTAAACGACGGGTTGTAGATATCGTCAATCTGCCAAGCCGTGATGGAAATGAGGGCCAAATGGTTATCGTATTACACAAACATTCCTGATATTTTCCTCGTAGCAACAGTTTTCGACCCTAGAATTAAGATCGCTGGTCTTCAAAGGTTTTTGAAAAACTATTATCCTATGTTACAGGTTGAAGAACCGCCTAATGTACATGTTACAATTTCTAAAGTTAGAGAATTATTTCAAACCTTATATGATATTTATACAAGTGGTACTTGTCCATCTCAACCACCCCCTGCATCCTCAACGTCGTCACGCACTAGCATTATTGCGCGAACAAAGGCCCTTGCTAGAGATATTTTTGGCACAAAGAGATCGAGGACCTCATCGACCTCCCATTCGGAGATCGACGAATATTTATCAACTAACTTTGACTTTGTCGATATTGAGTCGGAAGACTTCGACATTCTGGCATGGTGAAGTAGGCCAGAAAGATTACAATACCCCACTCTACAGGTGATTGTCCGTCAAATTCTAGGAGCACCATGCTCGACTGTTGCGGTTGAGCAACTTTTTAGTTGGAGCGGACAAATTTTAACGGGCCAAAGATCGACTATACTACCGGAGAACCTCGTGATGCAAGTCCTACTAAGCGGTTGGAAGCAGTCAGATGAAAAATGTCAAAGGAACTATCTCTCCAACGAATCAAACCCAAATGAAGGATTCGAAGAAGACACGATATCCATCTAGAGTTTAGATGACAGCACCAGAAGGTAAGCGGGGATTCAAACAGATAAAAGAACTACGTGGTCTTTGATTTCTTTTCCCCGAAAGGATACGTAGGCAACTGGAAATGGTGCAAGTCTTTCTTCCCTCCTTTTTTCCACCTGAAAATATGTTTTTTAGAGAAAAAAAATTAAAAATTGATTAATCGCCCTGTGGCCCGTCTGATCAGGTTGACCCGCCGACCCGCCTATCCGCGAGTTTGGGTTCAAGTCGTCACTTCCCGACCCGTGACCCGCCAGGCCCCACCCGTTGACAGGCCTACTAATACCTCCACCGTTGAATCACATTGTCCACCAAAACCTGCAAAATTGCCACCAAATGTCTCGAATCCCCCACTAGCGCTATCACCTTCAATCTTCTCACCTCCCAGATGGGAGAACACAAGTCAGGAAAATTAATCATCATTTTCCAAAACTCTACCCAACCAGATGGGAGAACACAACATGATTGAATCTGATAAACCCGAATTTTTTCACCAGGAGGATTTAAATGAAACCTAATTACTACTGTAATAGGGAGTATGTCATAATCCACCCATAAGAACTCATACACTACTGAAGTCTACAAGCATCAAATGCTAACCAACAGTCCTCAATATGTCACCACTCACCACACTTGAACTTCTAAGTTGAATCGAATCTTATTTATAGGGCTTCTAATCCGTCTATAAAATCTACAGTCAGTCCAGTGCAACTAGCAACCCCCAACGAAACAACAAACAAAAAAAAAACCGACGCTTCCGTAAAACCAACAGTTTCGGGGGACAGGTTCTATCTCGTACATGAAGCAGGAAACAGAGAGTTTAGCTCATAAGAAAAGCAAGTTCGAGACATTATAGTGTCAAAGTATGCAAGTAAGTGCTACTGCAATAACCAATGTTTGGAATCAAATTCCCTCAGCAAACAAATCGATGAAAAACTCCTTTCTTAAATCCGACAAAGCAGGGAGGGCTTTACCTGAAGTAGACAGAAATCTGAGGAATATCAACATCTTCACCTTCTTCGTCTTCACAGGCCACCACCACATCGAAATGTCTGCGATATGCAGGGAGTTCCGCCTTGGCCACATCCCTGACGAGGTCAGCCAATTTCTTGTCCATCCTTTCCTTGTGCCTCGGGAACATGCTGTTGAAGAGCAAGCAACTGCCATACGAAATGCTGTAAGCACTGAGACCTTTCTGTTGCAGCCAGTCAAGGAGCCCTCTCAGAGTTGGGTCGTCTTTCAGGATCCAACGGTCCCAGATTGTCCAGCTCATGTCTTGGTGTTTTGTTACCTTGGGAGGAACCGGTTCAGCAATTGAGAAGAGAGGGAGTGCGAGGTTCACAAATGTGTTCCGGTAGGCTTCCAGCTTGTGCCCTCCGTCCAAGGCCTTGTAAAGCTCAAGACAGACAAGACCCGTGGCCATAGCAGTTGCTGTAGCAATTGCTGGTATGATTCTTCCAGCAATGAATTTAGCTTTCAGCTTATCGACTTCGGGTATGCCATAGTTCCTGGCCCTCATATTGGCAAGCCCAGCTATCATATCCATGTGATAGTTGGTATCATCATCCTGGGCAGGAGAGGGGATAATAATTAGACCTCCAAAGTCAGGGTTCACGTGGATAAATGTGAAAACAAGTAAACTACGCTAGCTAATTATTATACAATTTTTATTTATGCGAATAACAAATCTCTAAAAACCTTTAACAACAAAGTTGCAGAGGACATTATGCTTGTTGATAAAATATAAAGTATGTATGTGGGATGAATAAAGTAAATTTTCACAAATATATGAGAGAATGTCAGAAACTTTGCTAGAAGACCTCTGGGAGTGATTCCATGTGCGTGCCCTATATAGTAAAATAGAAACCTTTCTCTCTGAGCAATATAGCACATCCAGCCCCATAAAAAAAATTGTCAGCAACACATTTGAAAGAGAGTCAAAAGACAAACCTTTTCGAATTGCACAGGACTCATACTGTAACCTTGAGGCAGTTTCTTGTGACAGTCCTCTAACCTAGCTATCAGCTGCTCAATCACAGCAGCATCGTCTATAGATGCAGTTGAGAGGCTTGTTTCTTTTTCATCGGTCACAATCTTAGCATCCTTCTTTGGTACAAAGTCAGGAACTATCACCTTATTAACAGCATCGGCTAACTTTTGAGGAGACTTTATCCAATCTGGTTTTGGAATACCAAAGGTCTCTGCCCGTAATATTGCGCCAGCCAATACAAACTGAAGATGGCTTGAATCGTCAACTGAGAACTGCAGTGGGCGTGGGAAACGTTTTGGAGCAGACCAGAATGGTGCCCCACTACTGGTCATAGCATCCTCTGGGAAGGTATATGTCAGCTGCTTCACACGGTCAGCAAAGTAATCTTCAAACCTGCATGCATTATGTCGCTCTACAATTATTAACTTGAAAGAAAAGAAAGCTGGGAAAAGAGAAAAAATACATCTAGAAGCTTACTTCAAACGTGCCCATGTTATACAGTCTTGGAATGTTTCGCATCTATCCCTATCAAGGCACTCAAGAACACGCTCCAATGTGTCCCTAGCTTGAGCATCACCAGCACTCCTCATGGAAGATGTGTACTCGCTAGGATTACCAAGAAAGGCATTTACTTCAGCAGGTGTCTTCTCTAGCAGTCCCTCAAACTCTGACCGAGCCCATGTCAAGCAATGGTCAATGTTGTGTGGGAATGAATGAACTGTACACATAGGTGCCTGTTTTTCTGGTGGATCACGAGATGCACCATAGTTCTCGGTGAGATGGGGAATGACCATCTGTGTGTTGCATTTAGCACCAAGGGTCCCAGATTCTAGAAGAGGCTTCTGGTAATATACACATCTCTGATCAATGTAAAGCCTGGCAGTAACATTATCTAGTGCATTTATGACAACACTCAAATTCTCCCAGAAATTATCATCAAAAACATTCTCTGTCTCAGGGCTTGCACGGTTTTGAAGAGCTTCAATATGAAAATTCGGGTTTATTAAAGTGGCAGCAGAGGCAGCAACCGTTGATTTTGACTGTCCAATATTCCAATCACGAAATAGGAACTGCCTGCTAAGGTTACTCTTCTCAATGATATCATCATCTGTGATTGTTAGTTTCCCAAGACCACCACAAGAAACTCCCATTAATGCCACATTCTTGAGAAACTCACACCCCAGAGCACCAGCTCCTACAATGTAGACCTTTGAATCCTCGAGTTTCTTTTGAAGTTTTGATCCGAAAACAGAAATCTGTGCATCATATCTACTATTCAATGGCCTCAGGTCCTCGGGATCCAGTGGTTCAGTGGGAAGTGATTCCACTGAATCGAAGTAGAAAAACTGTCAACATAATATGTATAAGAACAAAATTAGAAATAAAACCCCTTGCAAAGTAGGCAGATAAAGAGGGTAAAATGATGAGGCAAAAATAACAGAAAAAGAGAGTGAAGGCAACATCCAAAGAAAAGCATCTTAAAACACTAATGATCAGAAAGCAAAAAATAATGTACTCAAACCAATTACAAAAACAGTTTAAACTAAACACCTTTTCTTAAGTGGAATGAGCTACCACTTGTCTTTAAAACAGCACTGTGACAAAATGATTCATTCTAAATTAGCTAACCTGGAAGAGAGGATGGAACTTTCCAGAGCATGCTTTCACAACTTCTTGACCAACAAGACCACCAAACATAGCAGCCATGGGATTTAAAACAGCCTTCGCTCCATATGCAAAATGCCGAAGCACTTTTTGGTCAATTTCTTCAACCTTCCCATCAACAGAACCGTCATTAATGCTATTTGTGATAGAAATCAGTTTCTGAGCATCATCTTCTGAGCCAGCAACAGGAAAGCGTCCCAACTCGGCCCTGAACCTATCCAATGCTTGAAATGCCAAATGCAATAGCTGTGGACGATCAAATTTAGAGAAATCACTGAGGAGGAAATCACCAGGGTCCTTGAGTGCAATGCTAAGAGGCTTGAAATTCAACTCCTTGGGCTGCTTTACTTGGGTGACAATACCACCTCTCTCATATGCACCATAGTTTGTTGTGTCTTCCTCCAAGGTGAAGGAGTAGGGCCTTGCACTTTTTATTTTCCTTGGTTTTCCATCATTCAATTCAGTCATTCCCTTGACTTCAGAAAACACGACGAGATCACCATCTTCAAATTCTAGCCTCTCATCATCCACGCATGTAATATGAGCTGATTTGTCATTGCTGATTGATGCTATTATTCCTGTATGTGGTTCGTTACCATCAACATCAGTAACAGTGAACTGTGGACCAAAGTCACAGAAAACACTTCCAAAAAGCCCTCGCACTTCAGTTTTGATAAAGGCTATTGGAGGCTCATGATGATGACAGTATTCATCAAATTCAATTGCTTTCTCCAAGCTGATGTCAGTGAACACAACAGCCTGCAAATTTAAATTTACTTGAGTAAGATGATAAAGCGTAGCACTCCAACTTCTATTAACACACAAACCCATCCGTAAATGAGACTAAACCGACTACCACAGCAATTGACCCACTGAAGCACTTAGTATTTAAATAAACGAGAGCAGAAGCTGTAGGCCTGTAGTAAGCAACATCATGGGCGTATTATGCATGAAACATACACAAAATTTTGGGAGTGATCCGTGGATAGATCTAGCAATGCCACGTGATAATATTGATATATACTCATCTAGAGTCTTTCTCACCTCATCATACCAACATATCCATCATCCTTTTGTTACATAGAGTACCGTAATTTACCAGCTCTTAGGAGATAAGACAATGTCCACAACTCATATATAAGACACACTCAACCTCTTACATATTACTATACAGTCAATACTACTATTTAATCAAGAGTTAGAGAGCCCTTAGTGCATCATCTAGCAGTAAACTTGAATTATGACTTAAAAATAGAGGCCAAAGTAGTAGAAATATAGGTAAGCATAGAAAGCTCATAGCAAGAACAAAGAGCAGCCATTTCCATAGTACCTGGAACTGTGAAAGGTTTTCTTTGGTGAGTTCTGCAGTCAATGTGTTAACTAAAACAGCGTTGTTAAGTTCTTGCAGTTTCTGGACAGAAGCTAGCGCACGATTCTTTCCAACATCATCCTCTGAAAACAGAAAATTGCTAGACAAGTCCCACAGCTCCACGGCTCCTCCATCATGCAATGTGACAGATTTCACACCAGCGAGAATGAGATTTTTAGCTGCAAGAAAATTATATAAAGAATTAATAGGCCAATAACCAAAATATGGAAGTCAAAATATCAGCGTATCCATCAGTTTTCATTCATGTATGTCATTAGCAAACTCAGTCTTCATTATCAATGGCAAAAATAATTCAGGCATGACATCAGTAAGTCCTCTAGTGCTTTGGAGGCTTTCATGCCTTGAAGCAAAGTAAAGCATCGTCCATTAATCCCTCACTCTATATTTCTTCCATTGGATGGTGACAATTGAAATGAAGAAGATACAAATGTTCTGTAACTAAGGCTATCATTAAGCTCGATAACTCAAAGAAACTTACACTATGAGAGCTGATACACAAGCAAATTTTATACTCCTCATAAAACAACGAATCACTCGCTAAAAAAATGCTTAGTTGCTCACAAGATAGTCACAATAGCTCAAATTTACCACTCCAGAACAGTTTGGTGATCTCTGCAATCAATAACTCGAAAGGGAAAAAAAAGAGATTAACAACACATTCCAAATCCCCAACACTAAAAAAATCCCCTCTACCAAACTGCATCTCTCATTTCAGACAACCTAGTGATTGAGACGCCATGAATCCCCCGAAGCTAAAGTGCATCTATGCTTTATTAGCACATTTATAAAGTGGCGTCTTCTTCAGGCAAATTTTTTAACCTAGACGTGTTTCCAGAATCATTCCACTGCCTTCACCAAGCTAAAGTGCTAATATCTATGTTTTGCAACAATTGTAGATTTCGAAACATTTCATGATCTCTCAGCCAAAGATTAGCTTTCACCAAAATCCTTAATCAAGACGTAGAAACAAGCTATCAAACATCAACGATTAGCCATAAATGATTAAACCAAGGGAAAAAAAACGATCAAACAAGAAACAGCAAACCATACCAATTTCGGCACCAAGCCCTTGCAGGCCAGAAACGAGCACGTTGGAAGCGAAAAGCCTCCGCATTGTCTCGCGACCGTAGACCGCGAGCTGTCGGCTGTGCAGATCCTCGTCGATATCCATCGGATTGCCGGTAGTCCCGTCACCAAAAGTCATGATCGAAGACTCAGATTCAGTTCCGCGGCCGTTCTCGCCGATGCTGGTCCCGTTACCAGTGCTCGACGCCTTCGTGGTGGATGTCGGAGCTCCTGTGGTGGCGCAGGTAGCTGAGATCGGACAGGGCTTCTTAAAATTGACGGAGACGCTGTGATCGATTTTGACTGCCTCGTCGTCGCCGACTTCCTCAACGGCCTCTTCACCGAACGGTCTCTTTTCAGGAAGCATATAGTGAACGGAACTGCGCGAATTTCAGACGAATCGCCATCAGAGAAGACCTCGACGAAAACAAAAAATTCCAGAAAATCCGATTTCGGAAAGGAAAAAAAAACAAAAACAAAATTAGAGAGAGAAAGAGAGAGGAACCTTCTTGCTCATATATGACGGCGACGGGGGCTTCGGAGAAGAGAGAGAGGCTTCGAAATGGAAATGGTCGAAGATGACGGAGGAGCGAAGAAGTGCATAAACGGGGTTACGGTGGGTGAGTCGATTGGTGCCGGCCGCTTGGGTTAGGTTTGCATACATATATACTCCGTCTCACTTTCGTTCGCTTTTTTCCCTTCAATAAATGGGCATTTATTCCTTTCATTGTGTAAAAATAATTTAAATTAAAATGGGCCTTTATTCTTCTTCTTTTATAAGCCTTGTAATTAATTAATTTTAAAAAAAAATTAATTAACCTCTTTTAACAATGCACGTAATTAATTAATTTTAAAAAAAAAATAATTAACCTCTTTTAACCATGCACGTCCGTAAGGACGTGCATGATTTGGGGTGTATATAGCCAGGGGTGTATAGGAGTTCGATTCAAACCGAGAAACCGACGAGTTGGTAGATAAAATAATCATCATAATATACATTTGAAAGCAAATTGCAGAAGTAAATGACAGAAATGACCTTTTATTCCATGAAATTACACAAGTATATTAGAGTTTTTATTAATAAATAAATATCATTGTATATCTTAAATCTTAAAATAAACCTGGTATAATTCGACTCGCTTAATTTTATTTTATTTTAACATGGAAATTTTTGAAAAAACTAGTTCTTTGAATTGATCAATCCAAGAGCAGAACTTGCAGTTCTAAATCACCGGGAGGTTCATAAACTGACCAAGTTTAGTCAATCTTTCGGTTACACAATTTACTTCTCTAAAGACGTGCATGACGCCGATGTAGTCAAAAGATACGACATTCAAGCAGGAGTATGATATAATCATCTCAATCTCTTAAGGGCTGCTTTAAATGTCCTTAATTGTGTTAATCACACGAAGGTTGTCACCTTCAAATCTTCAATTGCAGGTTTCATATATTTGGTCTTTGAGCTTCTTTGATTCTCATTCATAGTGCATAATATGCTCCTAAAACTATATACTTCCTTCGTTCACCAATAAGTGTCGTTTGACTTTTTAGTACGTTTTTTAAAGAATTAAAAACTATATAAAAAAACCAACTTTTTAATTAATTTTATATTATTAGTTGTAAGTTTAAAATTATCTTTAAAAAATAATAATAATAAGTTAATATTTTATATAGTGTATAACTCCTTAAAAAACGTGTCGAAAAGTCAAATGACACTCATAGGTGAACGGATGGAGTATTTATCGGTGTTCGGTCATTCCCTATCTTGATAACCTTAACCTCGTGGTTTTTGATAACATACCCAAATGATCCCTCCCCATTTGAAGATAGTGATCAATCGAAATTCAGTTTATGTCAATTTCTTTATGTTTTTTTCTATCTTATATTCTTCTTATTTCTAGGTGGAAGTTTGGGCTTGATGATATATTTTGGAGTGTAGATGTTATTTTCATCTTAATGTATCTTTGTGCTCTCCCATATAGTCAATTTTTTTTTTTTTCAGATGTGATTATTGAATGTGTATTATTGTTTTCATTGTCAAGGATGAATTTGTTTATAAATATCGAATACAACACCAAATTGTCGAAACAGAAGTGATTTCTTTCATAGTAGTTGTGTTTAATATCATCAACTAGTGGAATTCCCGCGCCATGGCGCGTTTGTGAGAAAAGAAAAAGAATATAAAATATGGAGTATTTAGTATAAGGAATAATCAAATAACAATCTTTAAAAATGTTCACAAATTTTGAATACAATAATATAGGTGTTCACATAGGGCACAGAGTTGGTGATTTAGGCTTCGTCTATGCCAATCCTGGAAAAAAAATTGAATTTTTTTTATTTATACGAAGAGATAAATTTGTATAATGGATATCATTTATAGGTTAAGAATAAATACGTTACATTTTAAATGGAAAATATAAAAGCTTTTGTTCCAAATTCTAAACTTAAAAAGCATTTGTTGACAATTGACAGCGTGGTTTCTTCCTCCTTCATACGAATGTAAATATGAACTCGTCGGACCAACCAACTGGATGAAACAAAGCATTTATTGAAGTAAATGAATTGTACCTAGATATTAGGAGAATGCTTCAGCAGCATGTTGGGCTTCGTAACTTCAGCAGCATGTTCTAGTGAGTTAGTGGCTCATAGCCAATGCAGATTGTTCACCAAGTGAAATGTGCTACAACGATTTAACATAAAAAAACATCCAGGGTTCTTTGAAAATCAAAATTGTTCATGAAACAATAACCAACATCAAGTGATAAAATAAACCAACCGAAATGAGTTCCAAAGTAACCAAATAAACGTCCAGGGGAAACAAAATGATCAACTTGACAATAACAAAGGAAATTCCCTAAATAAGTCAGGAAGATCGATAATAGGAACATCAAGACGCGTCAGCTGACACAATTTTCACCTCGTCCTTATTCTACTTCGTCATTGACATCAGACAGTCCTCATTCCCATCCCCACTATCAATGACAATGTGTTGTCGTCGTTTGCCCGGAGTAGCCAGGGTCATGGCTCCGGAAGAACAAACATCCAAATGAGAGTCCTAAGGGCAATGTTGAGGGTTAAAATTTTATGAATTCGATTTTCTATTTATGAGTTCATTAAAAAAAATCATCTTCCTCACATAAGTTGGTTTGATGACAATACCCTAAGTTCTCATTTCATAGAGACCAAATTCAATGGGCCTACAAATGCACAAATCATTTTAGCCCAAATTTAATTCCATACAGATTAAGGCAAAAATGGAATTAAAATCAACAATTTAGCACGGTTACATGGGGTTACAAGACTACAAGGTCCCAGTTGAAAAAGTATGAAAACTATCAAATTTGGGAGTTACAAGCTTGAGTCTCAACTGCTCCCATCTCAAATAAAGAAATACTGTACAAAATATAAACAACTTTGCAGTTGCAGAAAACGTGGTAAAGGAAGTTACTCAAATAACTGCTCCTATCTTTCCCTTTAAAAAGGGCTACTATAGCCAACAAAATGGTCCCTCCGGGGGGCCTCGGCATTTTCATCTGCAGAACTAAAGAAAGAAGCAAGCAAGACATACAAGTGTCCTTCTTTTTGGGTCTTCAGCCTCCAAAAAGGGCTGATCCTTTTCTACAGAGGAAAGCCGAAAAAGTACAGAGGGTGAGGAGGGGCTGCCTTGACATCAGCAACGAAGCAAACACATCTTCTTCCTCCTTCCCGGCTGGCTACTGGTAGTTCCATCTGCAAAACAGAAGGAAGCAACAAACGCAGCTTTTCTTCTCCTCCTGGGTGTACCTACAACCACACACAAACCAAACAAAAAAAGATCAGCAAAAGAGAAGAAGCAGCAGAGCAAAAGGAGCAGCTTTTTCTTTTTCTTTGTTTGCAGGTACAAAAGCAAAAACTGGAAGTGAAATGGATCCTAGCGGCTCGAGAGTTTAGTCTCTCGTTGCGACCTTCGATCCTGGGTCAGCGGCTCGAGAGTTTAGTCTCTCGTCGCTACCCCATCCTAGCATTAGCGGCTCGAGAGTTTAGTCTCTCGTCGCTACCCCGATCCCGGCGTGGATCGACCCATGGCACCGAAATGCTGCACAAATTTCACCAGGAGCATTAGCGGCTCAAGAGTTTAGTCTCTCGTCGCTACCCCGATCCCGGCGTGGATCGACCTATCAAGGCGGAGTGCTGCCGGATTTTACCCGGAATTCACAAGCAAACAAATTATCGAATTCCATCAGCTATAAGTAAAATGAATACAGGAAGGGCGTGCTGCCGAATTTTGCCCAGAATTCATAAGCAATGAATTGCCGGATTCTACAAGCAATCAAAAATAAAACAAAGCCAGCAACTGAGAGGGACTAAGTTTGAACAAAAAAAAACTATGTTTGCTACCTACAGTCACCAGCAAACAACAGCAAATGCTTACACTTCAAAATTGACGGACTCATCAATTTGAACATTCAGAAGCTAGAATGAACCCAAAGTGGCTTATGACTAGCACAAATTGAAACCCAAATCAGTAGGCCAAACAAATCAATGCTACTGAGAAATCAAGGGTATTAAATTGTCAGAAGAAAAAATGCTTCATACAAAGTCTAGCCCAAGTGTGAATCAAAATACCAACCCAGTGGTCTCAACAAAACTGGGCTACTGAGGAATCTAGTGTACTGAAATTTGGAGGGAGAAAAGAAGGGGAGCTAACCTGGTTGTTCCACCATTTGCAAAAGCCTTGGATCTCCTCTCCTAAAAAGTCCCTTCTGAATACCCGGCGCCTCCTAAAATCGCCCAAGCCCGGAGTTCCGCCTGGCCAAACCAAAAATCCCCAAATAACAAATTGAAATCAGTCCTAATTTTCTTAAAACCCAAACCGTCCAAATTAGGGGCAAATTGCAGGGAAAAAGGGGGAAAATAAACCTGTCTCTCCTTCTCTTTACAAGAGTTCCCGGGGGTTTTCGAGTGGTAGCAAATCAAAGATCTCCGCTCCACCGGTGCTCAATCTATGCCTCTTAAAAATCTCCCCTCATGGTTTGGTCGATCTTCTGGCGTGTCTTTTTCTTCGCTTGTCGATCTCCTCAGGCGTTGATTTGTAGAGCTCTCAAGCTGTAGCTTCCTCTGTCGATTGCCCCTAAACAAGCTCCCTCCGTGACTATCTCAAGTGGCAGGTCTTTGCTGGTATTAGGGCGCATCTGTTGAAAGAACGAAGAGGATGTGGATACGTTCACGTTCTTGATCAGTTGGGCCTATTTAACGAATGTGAATTGGGCTATGGAAAGGAAAAAAATAGGCAATTAATATCATACATATATATACATACGGCTTGAAAATTTTCAAAGGCTATATATATATGTATATGTTTAATTACAAAGTTACCCACTAAAATATAAGAATTATAATTGGTATCAATTAAGAATTCGAGTTTGATCAAAAACATAAAATTAAACTCGATAAATATTCTTTGCCAATTAATTCGAGTGGGTCAATCTCAAACCGGCTTCAATAAAAACGGAGTCAAAATCTCAAATCGAGTTTCACCAAATATAAACTCGATCCTCTCTATAGAACTACGTAAAGACTTGACGCCGTAAAAACGGCTACGTAGGTAACCCGATATTAAATTCTAAAAAATATATTGAGTACAGTCGTCCACCTCAAAATTCCCCTTAAATGAATATGAGGTCAAATCCAAATAAATTAAATTGGCTCGTTAAGAACTACGGGTGATTTGATCCCGTCCAAACGGGTACGTAGGTAGCTCGACATAAAGCTTAAGCTCGTCGAGTACAATCGCCAATCCAAAAACTCAAACTGGTTCATTAAGAACTACGTATAGACTTGATACTCTTTTATGAGTTACGTAGGAAATTCGATATTAAAATTCAATATATATCGGATTCAGTCGTCTACCTCTAAATTCACTTCTAAATGAATATGAGGCCAAAACCAAACATATCAAATTGGTTCGTTTTAGAACTACGGGTGATTTGATTCTCTTTTAAGAGATACGTAGGACACTCGATACAAAGCCAAGGCTCGTCGAGTTCAATCGCCAAATACAAATTCAAATTGTCCATGCTGACTCGATACAAAGCTTCTGCTAGTCGAGTTCAACCCTCGCCCTCAAATGATCTTACGATCAAAATCCAATCAAATACAAAATTTTCTCTTGTCCCGAACTACGGTGACTTGATTCCACCAAACAAGTGGATACGTAGGAAACTCGGTGTAAATCAAATTCTCACCGAGTCCAGTCACATCCAAACTTTCAAATCAAATCTCCTCAAATTTATTTATCGACTCTAAGTCGTCTCAAATACCAAAGTTTCATCAAATCCAAAGTGTCTCATCCGACTCGATACAAAGCATCCACTCGTCGAGTTCGGTCACGACCAAAACTTCAAAAAACCAAATATCAAATTTGTCATTTTCAAGAATTACATGTGATTTGATCCTTTTTAAAAGGGTACGTAGGAAACTTACAAACGAGTTCAATCACAACCCCCAAATTAACTTTTCAGTCAAATCTCAAATCAAATCAAACTCCACATCAAACTCAAATCGTTTTCTATGCAAATGATAGGCGGGTTACTTGAGTTACCCTTCCGAGGTGGGCTCAGGTTACTCGGGTGGAGTGTCGTTCGAGCTACCCTTCCTAGAAGGTGGGTTTGAACTTCATCCTCTGATGCATACAAGAAAACGAAATCAAATCCAAACCAAACCAAATAAGAGCAAACACAAAACCCAACCACTCGGAACTACGTGAGGCTTGATTCTCTTCCAAGAGATACGTAGGCAGCCCGTTAAAATTCGGGTGCAGCCCAAATCACCAAAACCACTCAAATCTTGGTATCGATACGACTTCGAATCAAGAGGATAACCAAAAGGGGTTGAACTCAAATATTACAAATTAAATAAAATGTGTTGTACAATTATATCGCACATTTTTGTTCAACATATTTTTGGCACGCCCAGTGGGACCCTTTTTGCCTTTTCATCTCTTAGTTGTATCTATACTAATACATGGTTACCTCTTTTGAAAGGTACAAATGGCACCTAACGTGATTGTCAGCTTCAACGAGCTTCCATCAACCTTCATTATCAGAGGAGGTCGTTGGATCAAGAAGAGATTGTACGAAGAACAAATTGACATCACTCGGGACTCGTTATTTGCAAAGGTCCCGATAAACAATGTCTTTGGGGCTCTTCAGGCTCCGGAGAATCAGACCGTCGCCATGTGGGTGTTCAGTTCTCCCACAACGCTTTCAGGAGAAGGGGGCATGAAGCCTAAAGCACTTCCAAGCTATGGGGGCAGGAAGCTCAAGATCACCCGACTCGACGACAACAAGTTCAACAGCCAACCCCTCCACAACAAGCTCAATAGGCAGGAGGGCGGTTACAATGGCACGAAGCCCACTATTGAAGTCACTCAAAGGCCCATCATTCATGTCATTAAAAAGCATGAGGGGGCAGTCGCAACTTTCGCACAACCCGTGTCCATTGCCAAGAAGGCAAACATATCCACGAAGAGAAGGGGGACGCAAGTGCGGATCTCAACGCGACAAGACAAGACTTCATCTTGTGCTAGCTTGTTCATCAATTTTAGAGCGAGTGAGTGCAGCCTTTGCAAAGGATCTTCCTAGATCGCAGGGGGCAGAAGAAATTCCTCATGTGGCTTCTCCAAGAGAGATTCTCGTTGGGTCTCTACCTATCTATCCGAAAGAGGTTGTACAAGTCAACATGACTTCATATTCGGAAGAGGCGGAAATCAGGGCCAAAAAGGGTAAGCCTTCAAGATCCAAGAAAGGCAAGAAGGCTCAAGAAACATGTCATGTCTCCAAAGAGGATGCAAGAGATGAAGACCGGTTGAAGTCAACAAGTTCAAATAGTTCAATGGTTGAATCTCAAGCAAAAACCTCACAAGACAGACCAAATGTGATGCTGGTATTGACTACTAGCACACAAAGTGTCGAGGAGCAGCTTCAGGAGTTACAAAGAAAGCTCAATGAAAAAGATGCCCAAATTGCATCACTTCTCGCTCAAATCAATATTCAAGCTCAAGCAAATAGACAAGAGCAATCAAGGCCAAATGGTGAAGGGTCAGGTGGTAGCACGTCGATCTCTCCACAAGAAATCAAAGAGATGATCGCTCAAGGGATAAAAGAAGCCTATGCATCACAAAATCCGATAGTGCTCGGGTATAAAAAGCCTAATCCAGCACGTTACGATTTGATGCCATTTCCCCTAGGCTACCAAAGACCGAGCTTTGAGAAGTTCGATGGCCTTCACGGTTCACCCCACGAGCACCTAGCTCATTTTTATTCTGCTTGTGGTGAAACCGCCTTAAACGATGCCTTATTAATTAGGCAATTCGTTCAATCTTTAAAGGGATCGGCATTCACTTGGTACACTCAACTTCAACCAGGGTCGATTCAAAAATGGGACGATCTACAAAGAGAGTTCCTAGCTCAGTTTGTGAGCTCGAAAGGAAGAGTTTCTATTATGGATCTTGCAAACACCTATCAAAGGTCTAATGAGCTCGCTAATGACTTCATCGCCAGGTGGAGGAGCATGAGACTCCAATGCCATGAAAAATTGAGCGAACAAGCTTGTGTTCAAATGTGCACCAACAACCTAATACCGGAATTAGCGGTACATCTTGGAAGTGCCGAGCCTTGTTCATTTGATGAGTTGGTGTCTAAAGCGTGCAATGTTGAAAAACACCTAGCACGAGAATCCAAATGGCCTCAAGATAATGAGGCTAACAAAAATGATGGCAATGAGCTACAAGAAGAAGAAGAGTCTATGGCGACTTTCGCTAAACATGATCGAGAGTCCGGTAACGGAAATGGTTCTAAAGCTCAAAGAAAAGAGAAACTCAAGGAGCCAGCCAATAGACTCACCCTTCATGAAAGAAGGCAAAAGAAATATCCTTTTGACGATGATGATGTGCAAGGGATATTCGATGAATTGGTGAGTGCCAAAATGTTAATACTCCCGAAGCCAAAAAGGCCAAAAGAAGTCGGCAAGACGAGTGATCCAAAATATTGCTCATACCACCGGCTCGTTCGTCATCCAATCAAGGATTGCTACGTCTTCAAAGACATAGTAGAGGAGATGATTAACAAAGGAGAAATTGAAATCGAGGGGGCAACATCCTCAACTCAAGCAGCTTCATCAAATACCATTTCAATGGTAGACGTTGCAGAGTCCACTCCCTCACTCCAAGTATCTTCTCAAGCACAAAAAGCATCTTCCATTGCTATTGAAGCTGGGCAACCCCACGGTTTCATTACCTCTTAAGGCATTGTTGAAAGATGACCCTTCAAAAGAAGAGTGCTTAAAAGAAAAAGAAATCGCCCAATATTGTATGGTCTCATGGACCGACGACATGTGCGAAAAAGAAGCAAGAGTTAAAAAGATTACTCTTCGCTCCAAGCATCAAATTCCCTCCTCAAAATCAAAAGAGGGATCGAAGGGAAATAAATCAAGCTTCGGTAAACTTTAAAAATGCACCAGAAGCATAAAGTTCAAGTGCAAAAGCTAAAACCCTCTTTCAAGGGTAAAGCTCAACAAAAACTTGTTGAGGAGGCTTATATCAAAAATTTCCAAATCTCATACGAAGAGGGTGTTCTAACCGCAAGTGTGATAGAGCCTAGAGTGTCCGCATTTGAAAGGCTCGACATGGCTTCGAGTGGAACTCCTAAATCTTCGGTGTTTAAAAGGCTTGATCCAGCCCCTACATGCGAGACACCGAAATCTTCCGTATTTGAAAGACTCGAGCTAACCTTAACAAATGAAGCATCTAAATCTTCAGTGTTTCAAAGGCTTGATATGGCCTCGACAAATGAAGCATCCAAATCTTCGGTGTTTTAAAGGCTTAACATAGCCTCGACAAGTGGAGAATTTAAAGCTCCGATATTTGAAAGGCTCGAAAAAATTGATGAGTCTAAAAGCAAGACGGTCCAAATGAAAAGGACTAAAAGCAAGAGCTCCGGAACAGACAGTCAAAAGTTCTCGTCCATAAGCTCAACCAAATCATGGACACCTAAAGCCAAGTAAGGGTGTCAAAATGATCAAGTAGTCTCTAAGGCGGAAAAATAAATAGCCTGCCTAGAACTACGTAAAGACTTGATCCCCAACAAGGGGTACGTAGGAAATTTGGCATAAAAAAATATCTATGTCAAATTCAGTCGCACAAAAAAAAAAAAAGTTTTCGGGTTCGCATATGATAGTCAGATTATTTGGGAAACCCTTCCTAGAAGGTGGGCCCGGATAATTTGAATGATGCGGTAAAAAAATAGAGAAAAAAAAAGAAAAGAAAAGTAAAAAAAAAAAAATCCCGGTTTGCAAATGATAGTCGAATTATTTGGGAAATCCTTCTTAGAAAGTGTGCTCAAGTAATTCGAGTGATGCATTAACAAAAAAAAAAGGGACTTGAAATTAGTCCTAAATCCAAACAACCCAGAAGCATATGAAAAAAGGGTTCACAAAGAACTACGAGCGGCTTGATCCCTCACAAAGGGGGTACGTAGGCAGTCTAGTTAATCAAAATACTAGGTGCAACCACAAAAGCAAACAAAATGTCTTCTTTTCTCAACAAAGAAGAAAAAGAAAATCAAATCCTCTGTTTTTGTAGTCAAATGAGCATTGTCTCAACTACAAGGAGAAAAATCAAGTATGGTCTAAAGACTTGCACGTTTTGTGCCTATATTTAAAATGAGGCAAAGGGAAAAGCGAGAGAGAAAAATTTTGTCTTTCAAAGACATTCTCACAAAAAGAGATAAACAAAAGGCCTATGCCTAAGTTTTTCCGACTTTGATTATCATGTCCAAATGTGGTAGTCAATTCAAGTCCTAGAAATCAAAATTTCTTTCCAAGGAACCCTAAACCAAAAGTTGCTTCAAAACTTGACTAATTAAATTGTCAATGTTTTCCGCTCTCTCAAAAGCCAAAACGCCTAAGCCTCCCAAAACCCTTCAAACCCTCCCAAACAAAAATGGGCCTACATCATCTATATATGTATGGTCATTCAAAGCCCCACAAAACACAAAACTAAAGCTCAAAGGAAAAAGGCCACCAAATACCTTGGCTTCCAATGGTATGGGTATCAAATTTCAAAATCATCTCATGTGATGTTTTGATCACAAATCTTCGACCACAAAGGTTACCAAAGTCCAAATATACGACACCAAGTCGTCAAAACCAAATTTAGTCTAAGACCGGAAATCAAACTAAGATCGGTCAAAAGACAAAAAGTTCAAGCCTATGACATCAAGTCATCAAATCCAAATTCAAGCTTAAAGTCGAAAATCTCCGGCCAGAAGCCAAAAACCAAATTAATCAAATCAGCAAAAAGTCAAAGCCAAAAATTGACTCAAAGCCAAAAATCCAACCGGTTTGAAAGCTCAAAAGTCAAATTGGTTAAAAAGCCACAAAGGCAGAAATCAAATTCCGAGAAGGAAAATATTTCGGACTCTCAAATACCCATACCAGATTACCTATCATTGGTCCTAAGCAAGTTCTAAATAGGATTGCTTTTGTTTGTGATCAATTTTCGTCGGAACAACAATGAAAGTTCCAAATTTTCTTCGGACTACAAATCAAACCAAAAGCTTTCTGAAGCAAAGTCCGTTTGAAGCAAAAACTGTGCATAAATAGCGCATACATCGAACTTTGAACGCGTTCAATAATTCACACGCACAAAGTTCGGGGGGCAACTGTTGAGGGTTAAAATTTTATGAATTCGATTTTCTATTTATGAGTTCATTAAAAAAAATCATCTTCCTCACATAAGTTGGTTTGATGACAATACCCTAAGTTCTCATTTCATAGAGACCAAATTCAATGGGCCTAAAAATGCACAAATCATTTTAGCCCAAATTTAATTCCATACAGATTAAGGCAAAAATGGAATTAAAATCAATAATTTAGCACGGTTACATGGGGTTACAAGACTACAAGGTCCCAGTTGAAAAAGTATGAAAACTATCAAATTTGGGAGTTACAAGCTTGAGTCTCAACTGCTCCCATCTCAAATAAAGAAATACTATACAAAATATAAACAACTTTGCAGTTGCAGAAAACGTGGTAGGGGAAGTTACTCAAATAACTGCTCCTATCTTTCCCTTTAAAAAGGGCTACTATAGCCAACAAAATGGTCCCTCCGGGGGGCCTCGGCATTTTCATCTGCAGAACTAAAGAAAGAAGCAAGCAAGACATACAAGTGTCCTTCTTTTTGGGTCTTCAGCCTCCAAAAAGGGCTGATCCTTTTCTATAGAGGAAAGCCGAAAAAGTACAGAGGGTGAGGAGGGGCTGCCTTGACATCAGCAACGAAGCAAACACATCTTCTTCCTCCTTCCCGGCTGGCTACTGGTAGTTCCATCTACAAAACAGAAGGAGGCAACAAACGCAGCTTTTCTTCTCCTCCTGGGTGTACCTACAACCACACACAAACCAAACAAAAAAAGATCAGCAAAAGAGAAGAAGCAGCAGAGCAAAAGGAGCAGCTTTTTCTTTTTCTTTGTTTGCAGGTACAAAAGCAAAAACTGGAAGTGAAATGGATCCTAGCGGCTCGAGAGTTTAGTCTCTCGTCGCGACCTTCGATCCGGGGTCAGCGGCTCGAGAGTTTAGTCTCTCGTCGCTACCCCATCCTAGCATTAGCGGCTCGAGAGTTTAGTCTCTCGTCGCTACCCCGATCCCGGCGTGGATCGACCCATGGCACCGAAATGCTGCACAAATTTCACCAGGAGCATTAGCGGCTCGAGAGTTTAGTCTCTCATCGCTACCCCGATCCCGACGTGGATCGACCTATCAAGGCGGAGTGCTGCCGGATTTTACCCGGAATTCACAAGCAAACAAATTATCGAATTCCATCAGCTATAAGTAAAATGAATACAGGAAGGGCGTGCTGCCGAATTTTGCCCATTGCCAGATTCTACAAGCAATCAAAAATAAAACAAAGCCAGCAACTGAGAGGGACTAAGTTTGAACAAAAAAAAAAACTATGTTTGCTAC
Organism: Persicaria maculosa; assembly: GCA_963922045.1. Taxonomy (NCBI): domain Eukaryota; kingdom Viridiplantae; phylum Streptophyta; class Magnoliopsida; order Caryophyllales; family Polygonaceae; genus Persicaria; species Persicaria maculosa. Next base: position 68,919,937 of record OY998259.1, on the reverse strand, counting down.
CTGCAGTCACCAGCAAACAACAGCAAATGCTTACACTTCAAAATTGACGGACTCATCAATTTGAACATTCAGAAGCTAGAATGAACCCAAAGTGGCTTATGACTAGCACAAATTGAAACCCAAATCAGTAGGCCAAACAAATCAATGCTACTGAGAAATCAAGGGTATTAAATTGTCAGAAGAAAAAATACTTCATACAAAGTCTAGCCCAAGTGTGAATCAAAATCCCAACCCAGTGGTCTCAACAAAACTGGGCTACTGAGGAATCTAGTGTACTGAAATTTGGAGGGAGAAAAGAAGGGGAGCTAACCTGGTTGTTCCACCATTTGCAAAAGCCTTGGATCTCCTCTCCTAAAAAGTCCCTTCTGAATACCCGGCGCCTCCTAAAATCGCCCAAGCCCGGAGTTCCGCCTGGCCAAACAAAAAATCCCCAAATAACAAATTGAAATCAGTCCTAATTTTCTTAAAACCCAAACCGTCCAAATTAGGGGCAAATTGCAGGGAAAAAGGGGGAAAATAAACCTGTCTCTCCTTCTCTTTACAAGAGTTCCCGGGGGTTTTCGAGTGGTAGCAAATCAAAGATCTCCGCTCCGCCGGTGCTCAATCTATGCCTCTTAAAAATCTCCCCTCATGGTTTGGTCGATCTTCTGGCGTGTCCTTTTCTTCGCTTGTCGATCTCCTCAGGCGTTGATTTGTAGAGCTCTCAAGCTGTAGCTTCCTCTGTCGATTGCCCCTAAACAAGCTCCCTCCGTGACTATCTCAAGTGGCAGGTCTTTGCTAGTATTAGGGCGCATCTGTTGAAAGAACGAAGAGGATGTGGATACGTTCACGTTCTTGATCAGTTGGGCCTATTTAACGAATGTGAATTGGGCTATGGAAAGGAAAAAAATAGGCAATTAATATCATACATATATATACATACGGCTTGAAAATTTTCAAAGGCTATATATATATATATATATATATATGTATATGTTTAATTACAAAGTTACCCACTAAAATATAAGAATTATAATTGGCATCAATTAAGAATTCGAGTTTGATCAAAAACATTAAATTAAACTCGATAAATATTCTTTGCCAATTAATTCGAGTGGGTCAATCTCAAACCGGCTTCAATAAAAACGGAGTCAAAATCTCAAATCGAGTTTCACCAAATATAAACTCGATCCTCTCTGTAGAACTACGTAAAGACTTGACGCCGTAAAAACGGCTACGTAGGTAACCTGATATTAAATTCTAAAAAATATATTGAGTACAGTCGTCCACCTCAAAATTCCCCTTAAATGAATATGAGGTCAAATCCAAATAAATTAAATTGGCTCGTTAAGAACTACGGGTGATTTGATCCCGTCCAAATGGGTACGTAGGTAGCTCGACATAAAGCTTAAGCTCGTCGAGTACAATCGCCAATCCAAAAACTCAAACTGGTTCATTAAGAACTATGTATAGACTTGATACTCTTTTATGAGTTACGTAGGAAATTCGATATTAAAATTCAATATATATCGGATTCAGTCGTCTACCTCTAAATTCACTTCTAAATGAATATGAGGCCAAAACCAAACATATCAAATTGGTTCGTTTTAGAACTACGGGTGATTTGATTCTCTTTTAAGAGATACGTAGGACACTCGATACAAAGCCAAGGCTCGTCGAGTTCAATCGCCAAATACAAATTCAAATTGTCCATGCTGACTCGATACAAAGCTTCTGCTAGTCGAGTTCAACCCTCGCCCTCAAATGATCTTACGATCAAAATCCAATCAAATACAAAATTTTCTCTTGTCCCGAACTACGGTGACTTGATTCCACCAAACAAGTGGATACGTAGGAAACTCGGTGTAAATCAAATTCTCACCGAGTCCAGTCACATCCAAACTTTCAAATCAAATCTCCTCAAATTTATTTATCGACTCTAAGTCGTCTCAAATACCAAAGTTTTATCAAATCCAAAGTGTCTCATCCGACTCATACAAAGCTTCCACTCGTCGAGTTCGGTCACGACCAAAACTTCAAAAAACTAAATATCAAATTTGTCATTTTCAAGAATTACATGTGATTTGATCCTTTTTAAAAGGGTACGTAGGAAACTTACAAACGAGTTCAATCACAACCCCCAAATTAACTTTTCAGTCAAATCTCAAATCAAATCAAACTCCACATCAAACTCAAATCGTTTTCTATGCAAATGATAGGCGGGTTACTTGAGTTACCCTTCCGAGGTGGGCTCAGGTTACTCGGGTGGAGTGTCGTTCGAGCTACCCTTCCTAGAAGGTGGGTTTGAACTTCATCCTCTGATGCATACAAGAAAACGAAATCAAATCCAAACCAAACCAAATAAGAGCAAACACAAAACCCAACCACTCGGAACTACGTGAGGCTTGATTCTCTTCCAAGAGATACGTAGGCAGCCCGTTAAAATTAGGGTGCAGCCCAAATCACCAAAACCACTCAAATCTTGGTATCGATACGACTTCGAATCAAGAGGATAACCAAAAGGGGTTGAACTCAAATATTACAAATTAAATAAAATGTGTTGTACAATTATATCGCACATTTTTGTTCAACAGGCAAAAAAATAGTGAGAAGGTAGTTAGTTGAAATAAATTTCTGTAAAGGACATATTCATTATTAATGTAATTTAGATTGTTTGAAATAAATGAGAATGAAAGGTGGAAAAATCAGTGTGTGTATATATGTTAGTCAAGGATGGTGAAATCTAGGTATGCAAACGCATTAACTGCAAAGAAAGAGTTGATGAGTTTCACTGTTCAATTAGGGCCAGATGGTGTGTGTTTTATCCTTCTACTGTGCGTCCCAACCCTTGACTTGAACTCGAAACAAAAACCTCTTATTCAGCATAACGTTTAAATCTTCGGGGAATGCATCCACATCACCAACCTAGAAGGTGATAAATAATAGGTATAATATAAGGTTCAACGGAGATGAATTGTGGGTGATGCAATAAGCTTAGAAAGCAAAAGTGGAGATATAGGATATTGGTGTAGTAGTTAGTAGAAGTATAATAAATAAAAATAAATTACATTAGGCTTCTTCTCTCTCAAGGCGGTAATCTAACAACAGACAAACCTTTGGACATCCTTCTAAAACATCATTAACGAGGTAGTACCCGTTTCATCTTCAACCTTTATTTGCAAAGAGAATCTAGACGAAATAGTTAAAAACATGTTAAGAATTCGAGATGGTTTTAGTTGCGTAAAAAAGCGTGTATCGCGATGGAAGAATTTAAGGAGTAAATACCTTTGTACCAGATATAGAATAGGCTGGTCGCATGTGACACAGTAGGAACTTGATGCATCCGTCTCAACACTCTTCTTGCACTTAATGCAAGAATTGTATAACCATTTATCGTGCCTTTCAAATTAACCTACATTGGCAACAAACGTGCAGAACCCATTCTATATAGAAAAGAAACGAAGAAAACGGTTTAAGAACAGCGGAAGGAGGAATACGTAGCAAATGAGCATGTAAAATATATATCATTTAATCCATTCAAAAGACTGTAAAGACCAGAACAAACCAAGTTTCAAAAACTTTGTTAGCCATAAGCCAATTATGTGTGTATGGAATATTATATTTCACCCTAACATAAAAAAACAAAATACCAAAATGCACTAAAAGAGATTCTGGTATAGGCCAAGAGATGCATATACCTCAGTTTTTTAACCAAGCAAACGGAGAATCACTCTTTCAAATAAAGTGAAATACTTGTGGCTAGATGGAAGGAAGGATTGGCCAGAGATATGAGTAATGGTGCGGGAAGACGAATCTGATACGGGACCATCTTCTACACCTCCGGACACGCCTATCATACTTGGGGATAGACCTATAACTCGAGCTCGTGTTAAGAAGCTTCAATGAGACTCTTTCATGTTCGTGAGTCATGCTTTGTTCTCAAGCGATGTTCAACTTCAAAAAGAGCCATTGAAGACTTATTTATGTTCTAGTCTTGATGTTGGAACCTATCCCCCTTAGGCATATGTTGGGCCGATTTTACTTAAGTGTTGGAACCCTTTTACTTAAGTTATTTTAGGTAACACGGGCCATCCTACGGCTTATCCCGTATCAAATTGGCATCAGAGCTTAGGTTATCGACATCAAAGTTGAGTCTTTTGTTTTGTTCATCATAAAAACACAAAAATAAAGTCTTTATCAATTTTTGGTCTTTTGCTTCTTGTTCTTGAATTGATTACTACTAACCTTTCTTGTTTGTGATTGTTGTGGTTGCTTAGCCTAAACACAAAGCCAAGTCGTGACCTTCACAAGTGGGGCCGATCTTGTCCTTTGGTGTAGTCGACATTGGCTCTCCAAGCATCCTAGTCGGCCGCCCCACATACATTCATAAGAAACCCTGATCCTAGTTTGTTGCTTTCTATCTATCTTTTATCTATCTATTGCTATTTCAACTTATCTATCTTGGATTATTAATTTCTGAAATTCCAAAGAGGAAATAATATCCATCCTACATCAAGTACTTAGATAGAAGATAGTTGCCAAATTTAGCCAAACCTAACCTATATCTATTTCTTAGGGCTGAATTTTATTTCATTCACCTAGCTTTCATTAATTTCGAGTTTCTCTTCATTCTTGCTGTAATTTCTTGCATTAGATTAAAAAAAATTCAGTTACAAAATTCAAAAAAAAAGAGAAATTCAAAGGCTTGAACCTAGGAGGATAAAATTCACTAGGGGAAAAAGTAAGTAAAAAAAAAGGAGAGAAGTGTTGATTGATCTAGTGCAAGAAAGCTCCAAGGGACCAATTTGGTGAATCCCAACAGCCCTAGTCGACACCTTCTTTGCCCAAAACACAACCTTGAAACCATACCTTGCAACTACAACATCCTTACTTGGGGTTACAATCAAAAGAGGTAAATTTCCAGAGGTTGTTTCTTCCTTTTTTTTTTTCCTCTTTTCCACAAAATCAGTCTGTACATTGTTCTACATTGCTTGTGTCGAGTGCTCATCACCATTGTCGAGTGCTCCTTTGCTCGTGTCGAGTGCTCATCACCACTATCGAGTACTCCCTTTGCTTGTGTCGAGTTGTCCTTGACATTGTCGAGTGCCTTACTTGCTTGTCGAGTGTGCAGTCCTTTGTTTCATTCATTCTCCTTTGATCTTTGATAAGTATATACCTTGTGTTTGTTAAGTCCTAGCTTGAGTATGGATTTGCCCAAGGCGGATTGAAACAAAAGCGTAACATACCAATAAGAGATGAGTGTGAGTGATACACTTGTGAGTTTGTTTTATTTTTCTACTAACCTTCACATAGTTCAGTGTTTATTTTCTTTGCAATGTCTACCTAGGTTAACAACCGTAACGGCGGTAACAACTCTACCCATACCTCGGCCACACATCCTCCTAAGGTATTCACTATGTTCAATACCATAAACGAAAATATGGCAAGGATGATGGAGAGATTGGCGACAGTAGAGGCACGACCATCCAACTCTAACACGGTGTCCGGACAGGGCATCCCCATCAGGAACGGAGTGCCTCAAGATGAAAGGGAAGAAACTAATCCTAATCCCCCTCCTAATCCTAATGCTAATCAGCAACATAATGTTCCTTCTCATTTAGATAATCCATTATTTGATGAGAACATCTCTCCATGAAGGGAGAGACATGGTAGGAATAACGTGTTTGCTAATGCGCAGGGGCGATGAGGTTGTAGGCAACAAGAAGAGTTCTACCCTTCAGAGGACGAATATGACTTCCAAGAGGAGGATCATTGGGAGAAACGTCCTAGGCGGAATGACAAAGGAAGTCGACATCACTACAACGCACCTAGGGAGCCTGAGCAAGATGGCATAGGCAAGGTGAAGATGAAGATTCCTCAATTTGATGACAAGACTGATCTAGACGCCTACGTCGACTGGGAGACTAAAATGGATCAAATCTGGAATTGCCACAACTTCTCCGACGCTAAAAAGGTACAACTTGCTTCTCTTGAACTTCAAGGTTTCGCATTAATTTGGTGGGATAACCTAGTTAAGGAGAGAAGAAGAGCTTTAGATGTGCCTATTGCTTCTTGGGAGCAAATGAAAGCGCTTACGAGGAGAAGATTTGTTCCCCAACACTACTCCCGTGAACTTAGACAATGTTTAGAAAACCTTAAACATGGTAGTAAAAGTGTTGAAGAAACTTTTAATGCGATGCAAGAAACCATGTCTAGAGCTAATGTAGTAGAAAATGATAAGGATACTAATGCTAGGTTTCTTAGAATTTTGCATCCCGCCTTAGCTCATGAAATTGATTATTTTCCCTATTATACGCCTACTGAATTGTTACATTTAGCTATGAAAGTAGAAAAAAATGCTAGATACAGAAGCAAAGGAGGAAGGATGTCGAGTGGACAACCCCAAGGGTGGCACCAAGGTCGTGTGCAGCAGCCCCAGGGGAGGAGTGACGGCGGCTATAGGGAGAGAACTAGCCAAGGTCGAGCACCCCAAGAGCCCCTCGACAAAGGAAATGCGCCTATGGTCGCCAGAAATTCGTTTTGGGCATCTACTAGCCCTAAAGGGAGTAATCCTAACCCCTCTACTCTTAGATCTAGGGATATTGTGTGCTTTAAATGCCAAGGTAGAGGACATGTTATGAAGGATTGCCCTAATAAGAAAACTCTCATGATTAATCACCTAGGCGAATATGAATCTGAAAATTATTGTGATGAAAATGATGAGCATGTTGATGATGATCAGAACCTTAACTTACTTGCTTATGATGATGATTGCATTGAATATGAGCATGGTGAATCTTTGATTGTTAGAAGAGTTTTAAGTGTTCAACCTGTTGAACAAAAATGCGTGAATAATTGTAAAACATATTTTATTTAATTTTTAGAATTTGAGTTCGACCCCTTTTGGTTATCCTCTTGATTCGAAGTCGTATCGACACCAAGACTTAAGTGGTTTTGGTGATTTGGGCTGCACCCGAATATTAACGGGTTGCCTACGTATCTCTTGGAAGAGAATCAAGCCTTACGTAGTTCAGAGTATTTGAATTGATTTAATTTTTGGGTTTTGGTGATTGAACCCGACGAGCTTGAGCTTTATGTCGAGTGTCCTACGTATCCGTTTGGAACGGGATCAAATCACTCGTAGTTCTTTTAAGGATAAGTTTAATTGGATTTGAGATGGGGCGACTGAATCCAATATATATTGAATTTTAATATCGGACTTCCTACGTAACTCGTAAAAGAGAATCAAGTCTTCACGTAGTTCTTTTTAGAACCGTTTGAATTTGGAAAAATTTGATTTAGGATTTTGACTCCATTTTGACTTATGAGTCAATTTTCAAACTGACCCACTAGAATAAATTGGCGATGTAATTTTACGAGTTTAACTTTATGATTTTGTTAAACCCGATTTCTAATTTGTGTCAATTATAATTTTTATATTTTAGTGGGTCAATTTCGTAATTATTCACAATTCTTTGCAAATGTGAATTGCCTTTCACGTTGCTCGGCAAAAAATTGTCTCTTTTCGAACATGCAAGAGCATGTACGTTTAAATAAACATTTTAGGGTGGGTGCCTATCATTCTTCATTCGTCATTTTATCTTTAGAAAAGAAGACAGAAATCAACCCAATTTTTTTTTAAAATACATAACTCGGCCCGATTTTCTTATGTTTGCCGCAAGCCCACAGTGAGCCCAATTTCATTTTTTTTTTTTAATTGAACCCATTCTTTTATGGCCTGATTAATCTAATTTCATCAGCACACGTTTTTTTCTGTTCATCGTCCCTTTTGTTTCGCTTCTTTCTATCTTCCGCTCATCGCTTCTTAGTGGTGACCTTAGACCTTTTGGGCAACCGAAACGGAGAACGACAGAGCAAGGTCGAGGCAAAGGCGGAGCGAGTTGAAGGCGAGGTCGACGGACACGAGCTCGAGTCACCAGTTGCAACGCGAATCCCTTTCATCCGGTACGTTTTTCAGGAGTTTTTCCAATTCCGAATTTCACCCCAAATTTGGTGTTCAATCCGATATTAAGGTGATTCTTGGCCTAGATTTCGTCTTCCTACACCAATTCCCTCTCAATTGAGTGTTCAATTTGAACGCTCGATTGATTTTCCCCAATTTGTGATTTTAGGGCTTTAATATGTGCTATTTGGGGATTTTTGGTTTAGGGGAAGCTACAAGACGAGCTAAACGAGCTTCCGGGCTTAGGACTTTTGGAAAACTAGTGAAGGGTTCCGACTTCAAGTCTCAGTGCGGCAAGGTCTCGCTTGAACCCTCGGAGGCGTTGCGAAGATGATCCCGACGCCACCGATTAGGTATGTTCATTCTGATTTATGAAAACCCCCAATCCCAAATTCGTTATTTGATTTAATCTTAAGATAATTTAGGCTGAGGATTTCTTATCCCTCCTTCACCAATCGTTAATTGGATACTTGATCTTTGGGTTCAGCTGATTAGTAATTTGGATTGGGAAAACCAGCGACCACAAGGAGCGGGATACTAGGGTTTGGACAACTCAAATCAGCAAAGACCAAACAATGTTTGGAAGACAGGAGGCCCTCGTTAGGTTTGTGATCTTTCTATCTTAATTCAGTCCTCTGGTTGGTCCTTTGAATTATTTTGTGAGACTTGTTTGTTTAGTATGAGCTCACACCAATTTGTTGTCTTTGCTTTGAATTTTTAACTGTCTGCTATTCTCTCTTTTTCCCCTGCGTTTGTGAATATTGGTTGAGAGGGAGAATATCATGCTTGATTGTTGTTTCCTCTTTTTCCTTGCAAGCTGTCTTTGATTTGATTTGGTTTTGCTAATTCGGACCATCGAAAACCAACTTCAACAGTCGAGGATTTTTAATTTGGAGCCTGTCTGCTTAGGGTAACAGAACACCAGTTTATTTGGTTTATTTAGGATTTTATTCTGTGCGATTCTTTATTCTGTGCGATTCGTACAGAAATCTATAATCGCACAGAAATCTATTTCTCTTGCTTTGGGTTTTAGTATTCTCATGTCTGACTGGAATGGAATTTCTTCCTCTTGTTTGATGACTGCAGTGGAATTTCTCCCACTTGTTTGAGATTACTGTCTGAACCAATTGCTTGTTTGACAACACTACTGCTTGAGTTAATTGATTTGGCTAAGAAAAAAAAAATCCAGCAGTGTTTCGAATATGCTTTCGCAGAATTTCGCCCTTGTTGTCTTAGGTAGAAGCTGGTGAAAACGGTTGAGCCTTGTGTTGCCATGATTTGATTAGCAAATTTACTAAGTGAATTTAGGCAGAGTTTCGCCCTCTTTTAGGGCGTTTAACTGATTCCGAAACCCAAGCCACAAGCGAAAACAAGAGTGCTTTGCAAGGGCGGGGTTTCGGGAATCCATTTCAGCAGCACTTCGACCCTGTTTAGGGCAATTTAACGACTCCGAAACCCAGGCCGCAAGCGAAAACAAGAGTGCTTTGCAAGGGCGGGGTTTCGAGAGTGAATTTTGACAGCATCCCGACTCCTTTTATGGCAGTTTGACGACTCCGAGACCCAGGCCACAAGCGAAAACAAGGGTGCTGTGCAAGGGCGGGGTCTCGAGAGTGAATTTCAGCGGCATTTCGGCTGTATTTAGGGCAATTTGGCGACTCCGAAACCCAGGCCACAAGCGAAAACAAGGGTGCTTTGCAAGGGCGGGGCTTCGGAGTCCATAGGAACCCCCACAAAGAGAGAAGGCTACCTTTTTGCCTCTTTTCTTCTTGCTTTCTTCTTGCTGTGCGTGTACTGCTTTGTGTTTGTTTGCTTTGTGCAGGCTTTCTTATTTTTCTGTCAGCCCTTCGTTCTCTTTTTTCTGCCCTCTAGCAGCTAGGCTTTTATAGAGGTTTATAAGAAGAAGCCTTAGCCACACTTTCCCCTTCCCATGTACACAATATCACCTCTCTTTCCTTTTCTTTTTGTCTGAGAGTACATACACAATACTAGGGGCTAAGTTGGAGATTCCTTTTTTTCCTTTTTCATGTGTACAATTAAGACACTCTTACCTTTTTTTTTTTATTCAGCATACACGTACAGCTTGATTTCTTTTTAGCCTTTTCCATTGCTGATTTTCTTTCTTTCTTTCTTTTTTTATTTATTTAGACATGGATAGATCCCTTTTTTATTTCTCTTAGCCAACCACGTTCTCATATTTGTGCGAGATTGATGAGGTTGGGCTGTCTTTTGTAAGTTGTCTTGGGCTGTCCATTTAATTTAAAAGCCCATGTGGATATTATGTTATCACCCACTAATTCGACCTTTGGTTTTATTTTGCAGATCGAACACGCAGCTTGAGCGAGTATAGGATTTTGAGAAAGCTCGTCATCCAATTGACGGGATTTGTGCTCTCGACAGCTCGACTACATTTTTTTTATTGTATGCTGTAATTTTGTGAAAAACTTAAACACTTCACTTCAAGAGCTTGTAGTACGCTAAAATGTAACACATTTTGCGCACTCCTCATTTGCTTATAACTATTGTTAGGCAATTGGTATTTGTGTTTAATATATAATGCATTACATGAAAGCCTCATCGACAACAATTTCACGAGCTCACATAATAACTTTTAATTAAACACAAAATTTTACCCCCAAACAGATGCCCCCGAACTTTGAATTTGTGAGAAACTTCTCGAACACATTCAAAGTTCGCCTTGATCCTTTTGACCTCGTTTGCTTTGCCTTTGAGACTGAACAATATGGAGCTCGCATATGGGGCATTTTATCCTGAATAGGGACAATCTTCACACGATGACCAACACAACTTTGAATATCATTGGCCAACCTTGAGAAACAAACATGTATCCCCATTGAAAGGGGGAGACTGGTGTTGTTTTTGTTTTTGGGGCCGCATCCAGCATTCTTGACTAGCTAGATTGCCTACGTACCCTCTTGATGAGGGATCAAGCCATTCGTAGTTCATTTGGGCACCCTTTTCTTCACATATTCGATAGGGTGCTTCGGTTTCGGACTGATTTCAAGTCCATCATTCTTCTTTCATTGAGTTGGGATCTTTTTTTTTTTTTTTGTTTTACCGCATCACTCAAATCATCTGGGCCCACCTTCTAGGAAGGGTTTCCCAAACGCTTCGACTATCATTTGCGAACCCCTTTTTTTTTTGCGACTGAATTTGACGTATTTTGATTGTCAAACATCCTACGTACTCTTTATTGGAGATCAAGTCATGACGTAGTTCTGGGCACTTTCACTCTCGAGGCTTTACGTGAAATATTTCTTCACGAATTTTCCATTCACGCAGGAGTATACCACTTCACCTTCGGCATTTGAGAGTTCATATGCCCCTTTAGGGAAAACTTTGGTCACCACATAAGGACCTTCCCATTTTGCTTGAAACTTTCCTTGGGATTTTCGGTTGACCACAATTGGTCACCTGATGGTAAGGACCAAGTCACCAACAATAAATGAGCGAAATTTGACCCGTTTATTGAATGCCCCAGCTACTTGGGCTTGGTAGATTTCCAGTTTTTGTTGTGTTGCTAGCCGATGCTCATCCAATGCTTCGAGCTCGGCCAGGCGGATCTTGACATTCTCTTCCGGGTCGGTGAGCTGAACTGCAACTCTGAGAGATGGCAACTGAATTTCTAAGGGTAAAACAGCTTCAGACCCAAAGACCAGGTTGTAAGGCGTACAACCAGTCGATGTGCGTGTTGTTGTCCGATAAGCCCATAGTGCCTCCGGTAGCCGTTCATGCCAATCTCTTTTGGATTTTGACACCATCTTCTTTAGGATCTTGCATAGCACTTTATTAAATGCCTCAGCTTGACCATTTGATGACGGGTTATAGCTCGATGAGAAGCTATGCTTAAACCCAAATTTCTCGCTCAACTTCACCAGCATCTGATTTTTGAAGTAGAGAGCGTTGTCTGAGATGATTTTTGAAGGAACTCCATATCGATAGATCAAATGAGTTCTTATGAAGTTAGCGACTTCTTTAGCTCCCACTTCCTTCAATGGTATGGCTTCTGCCCATTTTGAGAAGTAATCTGTAGCAGCCAGAATATACTGGTGTTCTCGAGAGGACGATGGCTTTATACACCCTATAACATCGAGACCCCATGCATTAAATGGCCATGACAAAGTAGTCGGGTGCAACAATTGAGGAGGCTGGTGTATGAAGTCGCTGTGAATTTGACAAGCGTGACAAGCTTTAGAAAAATCCATGGCATCCTTCACCATTGTTGTCCAATAATAGCCCAGTCGTTTGATTTGACTAGCTAATTTTGGACCGGCTTGATGCGCTTCGCATACCCAAGCGTGGGTTTCTGCGAGGATATATTTTGCTTCTTCATTTGACAAACATCTTAATAACATTCCATCGAATGTCCTTCGATACAAAGTGTCATTCTTAAGTAGGAACCTTGACACTCGCCTTTTAACATCCACTCTCTTTTTAGCATCATCAGGAAGGACTCCATGACGAAGATACTCAATGAGCGGCTGTCGCCAGTCTGTTTCTTCCTCAACTTCATATACGGAAACGACATCCACCTCTTCGTTGGGCTCGGCTCGCTCCAAGGCTGACATAAGCAAATGTCGCTCCCCGCTTGTAATCTCGATTTCTCTTTCACTTGGCAATGTCAGTGACGCGGCCAATTTAGCCAATGCATCTGCTTTGTCATTTTCGGACCTTGATATATGCACGACTTCTATCTGACGGAACTGGTGCATGAGATGCCTGGCTCTTTGATGCAAAAGAAGCAAATTTGTGTTTTTGACTTCATACTAGCCATTCAGCTGCCTGATTACTAACTGAGAGTCACCAAACACCTTTATTGGATCAGCATTCATCTCAAGAGCTATCTCTAGGCCAATGATGAGTGCCTCATACTCTGCCACATTGTTTGTGCAGTTTTCTAAAAGAGAAAATGAATAAGGCACTATTCCCTCGGTTGGGGTGATGAATACTATGCCTACTCCGGCCCCTCTTCTCTTTGCAGCGCCATCGAAGTATAACTGCCAAGATTTTTCTTCCGTCATGAAGACTTCTTCATCTGGCAAATCATCCACTAACTCCTCGTTATCGGGAGTAGGATGGGCGGCTAAGAAATCAGCTATGACTTGCCCCTTGACCGCCTTTTGAGGCACAAACTTGATGTCAAAGGGAGCCAGAAGCATAGCCCATTTAGCTAGTCTTCCTGACAACACCGTCTTGGACAAAATGTATCGCAAAGGATCAGCTCTGGAGATTAATGTGATTTGATGAGACAAGAGATAGTGTCGTAGCTTTTGGATAGCAAAGATCAACGCCAGACATATCTTCTCCATAGCAGGATAATTTAGTTCTGCTCCAACCATCGTTCGGTTGATGTAGTACAAAGCATTTTCCTTTCCTTCATCATTATTTTGGCTAACATTGCACCTAACGACTGCTCAAGACTTGCAGTGTACAAGACTAAGGGTTTTCCCTGAACTGGTGCCATGAGGACTGGTGGGTCAGTCAAGTATTTCTTGATGTTGTTGAGAGCATTCTGACAGGCTTGGTCCCATATGAATGGAACATCTTTCTTCATCAACCTTAGAAAGGGTTGACACCTCCCCGTCAGATTTGAAATGAAACGCCGGATGTAGGCAAGTTTGCCCTGTAGACCTCGCAACTCACGGAGATTCCTCGGGGCTGGCATTTGCACGATTGCCTTGATTTTATCGGGGTCAATTTCTATTCCCCGTCCTCGAACAATGAAGCCAAGAAACTTGCCTGAAGTTACACCAAAGGCACACTTAAGGGGATTCATCTTCAACTAGTGTCTTCGTAACCTTTCGAAGATTCTCTTAAGATCATCCAAATGATCATCTCTTTTCTTTGTTTTCACCACAAGGTCATCCACATAGCACTCAATGGTGTTGTGAAGCAGATCATGAAAGATCACCGTCATGGCTCTTTGATAGGTCGCTCCCGCATTTTTCAGACCAAAAGACATCACCGTATAGCAATACGTGCCTAGAGGTGTACGGAAAGCCGTTAACTCTTCGTCTTCGGGATGCATCTTGATCTGATTATACCCTGAGAAACCATCCATGAAGGATAAGGCCTGAAAACCTGTGGTGGAATCAACCAATAACTCGGTTATCGGAAGAGGAAATTCATCCTTGGGACATGCTTCATTTAGATCCCGAAAATCCACACAGATACGTAGCTGGCCGTTCTTCTTCTTGACGGGAACAATGTTTGCCAACCAGATTGGGTATTGGACCTCACGAATGAATCCAGCCTCAATGAGCTTGTTGACTTCAGCTTTAATCTGTACTGTCAGCTCAGGCCGAAAACGACGTTGAGCTTGCTTTACTGGCTTTTCCTCTTCGGAGACAGATAGCTTGTGCATAGCCACCTTAGGATCCAAACCAGGCATGTCTTGATATCCCCAAGCAAACACATCTCTATATTCAGTGAGAAGATGCTCGTATGATCCTCTTTCTTCTTCCGTTAGCAAAGCACTAACGAATACGGGCTTAGGATCTTCTGTAGTCCCCAAGTTGATCTCTTGTAGTTTGTCAACCGTGGCTTGACCTCCATCTTCCATTTCTTGCGGAGCAGGTTGGACCACATTAAGAAAATCCCGAGGATCTTCACTTGGCTCACTCCTTATATAGGTCAACACCATATTTACTTCTTCTGTTTGAGCATCCATGGGATCCTCATCTTCATAAGTGGAGGTTTCTGGCTTCCTATGCTTCAGCTTCCACTTTCTGGTTTTCTTGGTGTTAGCCCCCTTGTTTTTAGACACGTTAACTCTTCCCAGCCTCTCGAACACAGAGACTCTTGGAGCACCTGCCCCAAGTCTTTTGAAAACCGTGACTCGAGGCGCATTTGTTGCGTCTTGTGAGAACATATTTTGCTCTTGGCTTGTTAGAGTCATAGGCTCCAAGACTTTGGCAGACAATAACTCCCCCTCTTGAGAGATTTGTAGATCATCCATCGAGATCTTATTGAGGGGTTTCCGCGAAGCTTTGCTTTTCAACAGAGGTCTTATCGCCTTAACTTTGATGACCTTATGATGCTTTGAAGAGGCTTGATCGACTGGTGCCTTAGAAGACTCACCCTTGAACACCATCCTTATGTTTTCGCTTCTTTTATCTCCGAAATGTGTTTGAATGACCAACTTCTTCTTTGGAACGGATTGGTCTATTTTGCGGAGAGGACGAGTGTAGCTTGTCATTAGGGAGTGCATAGCCTTCTCTGCTGCACTTAATGGCTTCTGGCCGGGTTGTCTCTTGTCCTTGGGTGTGTATTTGAATAACACCTTCGGACGTGTCTCTGGCTCTTCTCTTATTCGGACAAGAGAGACCTTGGGTGACGGGGACTCTTCTTGGGTCATTGCTCCCTTTTGTGGACTGACACTTTTACCTTTCTCTTTCGCTTCCACACGTGGATTGGAGTTAGAGTGCACGGTCTTGTAGAATTTGGTGTCTGCGTAATTAACGCTTTCACCTTGAAAAGGATCGCTATCACCAAGGATAGTCCTTTCATTTCCGTTTTCATCGGTGTACTTCAAGCACTGATGAAGTGTAGAAGCAATCGACTTGCTGGCGTGGAGCCATTGCCTCCCTAGTAAAGCATTATAGGAGGTTCCAGCGTCAATGACATGGAAAAGAGCATCTTTGTAGAGATCATCCAGAACCACTTTCAAAGCAATGGCACCCAAAGCCTTTTGACCAACCTGATTGAAACCTTGAATGGTGAGCAATGTGGGTGACAAATGATCGACGGTCAATCCCATTGCCTCCAAGACTCGTAAAGGCAACAGATTCACCGCAGATCCACAATCCAGCAGGATTCTGTTGATTTTTGCCTCTCCAATCGTACCCGTGACATATAAGGGTCTATTGTGATCGGTGCTTCCTAATTGGAGGTCTCCATCGGAGAACGTTACGGATGCCATGCATGAAGCACATTGAGATGGAGTGGGCAAAGCCACCTCATCAACCTCAACTCGATCCACTTGGTCTTTGTAATCTTCCGGATCCATGAGGGCCTGAATCAAGGCCTTCCTTAAATCGGTCGACATTTGTAATGCGTCATATACACTTAAGCGTGCAGGAATGCGCTTTAAATGGACGATCACGTCGTACTTCACTTGCTCCTTAAAAGAAGCTTTACGAAGCAACACAGGCCTTCGTGGCACGACATCTTTTTGGGCGGATGTCCCAGCTTCCTGGTCTTTCTGACCCATTGTAGGAGTCTCCTTTTCGACCGCCTCCTCAAAATTTGTAGCATTTGGAGTCTCATTGACAAGTGGCCCCCTCCCTTTCCCTTTTTCCTTGGGCTTAAGAGGTGGCAACTTTTTCCCCGAACGAAGAGTAACTTCATCAGCCTCTAACTCCTCTTCCTCAACCGTTTCGGCCCACATGGCCATGCAACATTGAACAATTTCTTCTTCCCAAAGTAACTCCTCCTTGAAAGGATCATTTTCTAGGAGCTCTTTCGGAATAAAGTCTTTCAAAGTAATTATCTGGCGTATAGGCTGAATATACTCTTCATCAGAATCATCTTCTGATTTCTTGTTCTTCTTGTTTTTGCTCTTGTTTTTCTTTTTCTTATTTTTCTTCTCGGGCTTTCTACCGATCATTCTAAAGCCTGTAGGTATGGTATGCCGGGTACTCTTTGGATGAGACTTCTTTCGGCTTAGACAAACCTGCCACTTAGAACCATCCCCAGCGTCTTCGTCTTGTGAAAATGATTCTTCAATGTTTGACTGCATTAGGACCTCATATAGAGTCGGGCAGTCTGGTTCTTCCCTTGGCATGTCAGGATATGCCCAAACAGTGCGTACTTTGTCACGCACCTGAAATTGTACTGGGACTGCCTTCGGGGGTAATGACACTATAGGGATGCCATCTGGTGAAGGAACAACCTCAACCTCTTCTACTACAGAGATGGGGTTTGACGAGGCTGTTTGGCCTTTCGAGCTTGTTCCCTCCATTTCAATCTCTCCCTTGTTAATCATCCTTTCGACGATATCCTTGAATACGTAGCAGTCTTCAATTGGGTGACTAACAATGCGGTGGTAAGGGCAATATTTCGGATCGCTCGTTTTATTAGCCTCATTCGGCCTCTTTGGTTCTGGGAGTGACAACATTTTTGCAGCCATCAATTCGTTGAATATCCCTCTTACATCCTCATCGTCAAAGGGATATTTTTTTTGCTTCCTCTC
Source organism: Persicaria maculosa (assembly GCA_963922045.1). Taxonomy (NCBI): domain Eukaryota; kingdom Viridiplantae; phylum Streptophyta; class Magnoliopsida; order Caryophyllales; family Polygonaceae; genus Persicaria; species Persicaria maculosa. The sequence goes on along the minus strand of OY998259.1, from coordinate 68,902,784 downwards.
CTCGAGAGATAGTCTTTTATCCGGCTCTCTATTTTGGGTCTTCTCTTGTGACTTGGAGTTGCTCCCTGAGGATTTTCCTTGAGGCTTAATGAAAGTAGCCATGGACTCTCCTTTCTTTGCGGGCTTTTTATTGTCATCCCTCCTTCCTTCATTAATTTGAGGTCGGTTCGTTGTAAGCTTGCGTCGAGCCAATTGCCGCTCAACATTGCAAGCCTTTGAAACCAAGGTATCGAAAGAACGAGGCTCCGCACTACCAACATGAATTGCAAGCTCGGGAAGTAGATTGTTGACGCACATCTGCACACACGCTTCTTCGCTCAACTTCTCTGAGCATTGCAGTCTCAAACTTCTCCACCTTGCGATGAAGTCATTAGCTGACTCATTTGACCTCTGTTGGGTGTTTGCCAAGTCCATGATGGAGACTCTGGCTTTCGAGCTCACAAATTGAGCCAAGAATTCTTTTTGTAAGTCGTCTCATGTATGGATAGACTCTGGTTGAAGCTGTGTGTACCAAGTGAAGGTTGACCCTCGTAATGACTGGACAAACTGCCTGATCAATAGAGGATCACTTAAGGCGGTTTCTCCGCACGCTGAGTAAAAGTGGGCCAAGTGCTCACGAGGTGACCCATTAATCCCATCGAATTTGTCAAAGTTTGGCCTCTGATAATTCGGAGGAAATGGGATGGCGTCAAACTCTGCAGGATAAGGCTTCCTGTAGCCAATCACAGGCGGACTCTGAGAAATCTTGAATTCCCGGATCCCTTGTGCGATCCATTCTTTTATTTCCTGAGGAGAGATAGAGGTACTGCTTTCTCCCGTGTTGGGAATCTCTTGCCTATTCTCCGAATTTCGCTCTTGCCTGTTCTCCGAATTTTGCTGTTGGAGCTGGTCCATGAGCAATTTAATTTGAGCGTCTCTCTCCTCTAGCTTCTTTTGTAGTTCCTGGAGCTGCTCTTCGGTACTTGTTGCCCCAGTCACTAAAACTGGCATGCTTTCAACTTCTTCTTCAGAGTCATTAGATGATCCACCCTCGCTTACAACAAGCGGAAAATCCTCCTCTTGAAACAGAGAAGTAGAGTCCCCATATAATGGGGAATTTTGTTTTTCTTCTTGAACCGTTTCTGGATTCGAAGATTGGGTGGTCACTCTAGCATATGACTCGGCCTTAGACATAGACCTTGTCACTCGCCGCTCACATTTTTCTAACTGGGTAGAAAGCGACGTTGATTTCTCGGCTACAGCTAGACCCTTTCCTTTCTTCTCGACTTGAGAAGCCTTAGATGTCTCCTTTTGAGGCTTGGCCGGATTTGGTACCCCAACCTCTGAAACATTGGCCTTTTGAGCCTTGACAGTTGAGGATATAGCCTCCGCCTCCTCATCAGAAGAAGAGGTAACCAAAACCTGTACTACATTGTCCATATCGACAGGGATAGACCCAAAGAAAATTTTCCTTGGGCTATCGATAAGATCCTTGGCAGCTCTCCACAGTGTTGCATTGGCATGTTCCAGAGCAGGGGAACGAGCCAATTTACAAAGCGCTCCTGTCTTTCCGCGTTGGGAACCACATTTGCGTCCCCTCTTCCTGCGAAGCTTGTTTTCCTTCTTCGCCTCATTCACAGCCGGCTTTGAGACCTTGGCCGAGTTACCGTTTCTCTTGATAACTCAAATGACTGGCCTACGAGTAGGCCCAGGAGTGAGCTCTTCTCCGCCGGTTACTTCCTCTCTGATAGCTTCGAAGCTGTTGTTGGTTGAGATCTCAGCGATGATCGACTCCCTAGTCACGTCGAATTGGACCTTAAACGATCTCTTCTTCAACCAGCGGCCACCCTCCACGAGAAAGGTAGCAGGTAGTTCTTTGAAGTTGACAATAGATCTTGGTGCCATGTTTCTCCTACAAATAAGAAATAGGCAAATATTAGTTTCAACACAACTAAGAGATGAAAAGGCAAAAAGGGTCCCACTGGGCGTGCCAAAAATATGTTGAACAAAAATGCGGGAATAATTGTAAAACATATTTTATTTAATTTTTAAAATTTGAGTTCGACCCCTTTTGGCTATCCTCTTGATTCGAAGTCGTATCGACACCAAGACTTAAGTGGTTTTGGTGATTTGGGCTGCACCCGAATATTAACGGGTTGCCTACGTATCTCTTGAAAGAGAATCAAGCCTTACGTAGTTCAGAGTATTTGAATTGATTTAATTTTTGGGTTTTGGTGATTGAACCCGACGAGCTTGAGCTTTATGTCGAGTGTCCTACGTACCCGTTTGGAACGGGATCAAATCACTCGTAGTTCTTTTAAGGATAAGTTTAATTGGATTTGAGATGGGGCGACTGAATCCAATATATATTGAATTTTAATATCGGACTTCCTACGTAACTCGTAAAAGAGCATCAAGTCTTCACGTAGTTCTTTTTAGAACCGTTTGAATTTGGAGAAATTTGATTTAGGATTTTGACTCCATTTTGACTTATGAGTCAATTTTCAAACTGACCCACTAGAATAAATTGGCGATGAAATTTTACGAGTTTAACTTTATGATTTTGTTAAACCCGATTTCTAATTTGTGTCAATTATAATTTTTATATTTTAGTGGGTCAATTTCGTAATTATTCACAATTCTTTGCAAATGTGAATTGCCTTTCACGTTGCTCGGCAAAAAATTGTCTCTTTTCGAACATGCAAGAGCATGTACGTTTAAACAAACATTTTAGGGTGGGTGCCTATCATTCTTCATTCGTCATTTTATCTTTAGAAAAGAAGACAGAAATCAACCCAATTATTTTTTAAAATACATAACTCGGCCCGATTTTCTTATGTTTGCCGCAAGCCCACAGTGAGCCCAATTTCATTTTTTTTTAATTGAACCCATTCTTTTATGGCCTGATTAATCTAATTTCATCAGCACACGTTTTTTTCTGTTCATCGTCCCTTTTGTTTCGCTTCTTTCTATCTTCCGCCCATCGCTTCTTAGTGGTGACCTTAGACCTTTTGGGCAACCGAAACGGAGAACGACAGAGCAAGGTCGAGGCAAAGGCGGAGCGAGTTGAAGGCGAGGTCGACGGACACGAGCTCGAGTCACCAGTTGCAACGCGAATCCCTTTCATCCGGTACGTTTTTCAGGAGTTTTTCCAATTCCGAATTTCACCCCAAATTTGGTGTTCAATCCGATATTAAGGTGATTCTTGGCCTAGATTTCGTCTTCCTACACCAATTCCCTCTCAATTGAGAGTTCAATTTGAACGCTCGATTGATTTTCCCCAATTTGTGATTTTAGGGCTTTAATATGTGCTATTTGGGGCTTTTTGGTTTAGGGGAAGCTACAAGACGAGCTAAACGAGCTTTCGGGCTTAGGACTTTTGGAAAACTAGTGAAGGGTTCTGACTTCAAGTCTCAGTGCGGCAAGGTCTCGCTTGAACCCTCGGAGGCGTTGCGAAGATGATCCCGACGCCACCGATTAGGTATGTTCATTCTGATTTCTGAAAACCCCCAATCCCAAATTCGTTATTTGATTTAATCTTAAGATAATTTAGGCTGAGGATTTCTTATCCCTCCTTCACCAATCGTTAATTGGATACTTGATCTTTGGGTTCAGCTGATTAGTAATTTGGATTGGGAAAACCAGCGACCACAAGGAGCGGGATACTAGGGTTTGGACAACTCAAATCAGCAAAGACCAAACAATGTTTGGAAGACAGGAGGCCCTCGTTAGGTTTGTGATCTTTCTATCTTAATTCAGTCCTCTGGTTGGTCCTTTGAATTATTTTGTGAGACTTGTTTGTTTAGTATGAGCTCACACCAATTTGTTGTCTTTTCTTTGAATTTTTAACTGTCTGCTATTCTCTCTTTTTCCCCTGCGTTTGTGAATATTGGTTGAGAGGGAGAATATCATGCTTGATTGTTGTTTCCTCTTTTTCCTTGCAAGCTGTCTTTGATTTGATTTGGTTTTGCTAATTCGGACCATCGAAAACCAACTTCAACAGTCGATGATTTTTAATTTGGAGTCTGTCTGCTTAGGGTAACAGAACACCAGTTTATTTGGTTTATTTAGGATTTTATTCTGTGCGATTCTTTATTCTGTGCGATTCGTACAGAAATCTATAATCGCACAGAAATCTATTTCTCTTGCTTTGGGTTTTAGTATTCTCATGTCTGACTGGAATGGAATTTCTTCCTCTTGTTTGATGACTGCAGTAGAATTTCTCCCACTTGTTTGAGATTACTGTCTGAACCAATTGCTTGTTTGACAACACTACTGCTTGAATTAATTGATTTGGCTAAGAAAAAAAAAAATCCAGCAGTGTTTCGAATAGGCTTTCGCAGAATTTCGCCCTTGTTGTCTTAGGTAGAAGCTGGTGAAAACGGTTGAGCCTTGTGTTGCCATGATTTGATTAGCAAATTTACTAAGTGAATTTAGGCATAGTTTCGCCCTCTTTTAGGGCGTTTAACTGATTCCGAAACCCAAGCCACAAGCGAAAACAAGAGTGCTTTGCAAGGGCGGGGTTTCGGGAATCCATTTCAGCAGCACTTCGACCCTGTTTAGGGCAATTTGACGACTCCGAAACCTAGGCTGCAAGCGAAAACAAGAGTGCTTTGCAAGGGCGGGGTTTCGAGAGTGAATTTTGACAGCATCCCGACTCCTTTTATGGCAGTTTGACGACTCCGAGACCCAGGCCACAAGCGAAAACAAGGGTGCTTTGCAAGGGCGGGGTCTCGAGAGTGAATTTCAGCGGCGTTTCGGCTGTATTTAGGGCGATTTGGCGACTCCGAAACCCAGGCCACAAGCGAAAACAAGGGTGCTTTGCAAGGGCAGGGCTTCGGAGTCCATAGGAACCCCCCACAAAGAGAGAAGGCTACCTTTTTGCCTCTTTTCTTCTTGCTTTCTTCTTGCTGTGCGTGTACTGCTTTGTGTTTGTTTGCTTTGTGCAGGCTTTCTTATTTTTCTGTCAGCCCTTCGTTCTCTTTTTTCTGCCCTCTAGCAGCTAGGCTTTTATAGAGGTTTATAAGAAGAAGCCTTAGCCACACTTTCCCCTTCCCATGTACACAATATCACCTCTCTTTCCTTTTCTTTTTGTCTGAGAGTACATACAGTATACTAGGGGCTAAGTTGGAGATTCCTTTTTTTCCTTTTTCATGTGTACAATTAAGACACTCTTACCTTTTTTTTTATTCAGCATACACGTACAGCTTGATTTCTTTTTAGCCTTTTCCATTGCTGATTTTCTTTCTTTCTTTCTTTATTTATTTATTTAGACATGGATAGATCCCTTTTTTATTTCTCTTAGCCAACCACGTTCTCATATTTGTGCGAGATTGATGAGGTTGGGCTGTCTTTTGTAAGTTGTCTTGGGCTGTCCAATTAATTTAAAAGCCCATGTGGATATTCTGTTATCACCCACTAATTCGACCTTTGGTTTTATTTTGCAGATCGAACACGCAGCTTGAGCGAGTATAGGATTTTGAGAAAGCTCGTCATCCAATTGACGGGATTTGTGCTCTCGACAGCTCGACTACATTTTTTTTATTGTATGCTGTAATTTTGTGAAAAACTTGAACACTTCACTTCAAGAGCTTGTAGTACGCTAAAATGTAGCACATTTTGCGCACTCTTCATTTGCTTATAACTATTGTTAGCCAATTGGTATTTGTGTTTAATATATAATGCATTACATGAAAGCCTCATCGACAACAATTTCACGAGCTCACATAATAACTTTTAATTAAACACAAAATTTTACCCCCAAACACAACCTGCACCTTGTGATGATAATCAAAGAGAAAACTTGTTTCATACTAGATGTTTGGTTAAGGGTAATGTTTGTAAGTTGTTGTAATTTAGTTAGTCAGGAAATGATTGATAAACTACAACTTCCAATTGTCCAACACTCTAGACCTTATAAATTGCATTGGATGAATGACTGTGGAAATTTGAAAGTAAACAAGCAAGCTAAAGTACAAATTAAACTAGGACATTATGAAGATGAAGTTCTATGTGATATTGTGCCTATGCAAGCTTGTCATATTCTTTTAGGTCGTCCTTGGCAATTTGATCGTAAGGTCTTACATGATGGCTTCACTAACCGTTAATCTTTTATTTTTAAGGGTAAAAACATCATCCTCAAGCCTATGACACCAACCTAGGGGGCCGATGAGATCGAGAAGAGAAAGGTAAGTGAAGGTAAGCTAGTTAAGGAGGCTCGGTCGAGCCAAACTTCCACACCTACTCGACCAAAAGATGTTCTTTTGGCTTCCAAGAGAGCATTTGTAGACGAGTTTGTGGATAGGGAAACGACAATCATGCTCCTATGCAAAGGGTTGAGTTTGTTGAGTGATGAGCTTAGAGCTACCCTATCTCCTCACATCCTATCTCTTCTTGAAGAGTATAAGGATGTCTTCCCCGATGATATACCACTAGGCCTACCCCCTTTTCGAGGTATTGAGCATCAAATTGATCTCATTCTGGGGGCTGCATTGCCTAATAGGCATGCTTATCGCATGAATCCCACTGAGACCCAAGAGGTTCAATCCCAAGTCCAAGAGTTGTTGGATAAGGGATACATTAGGGAAAGTTTGAGTCCTTGTGTTGTTCCTGTGTTATTACTTATTAGTCTCTAATAAAGATGGTTCATGGAGAATGTGTGTAGATTGTAGGGTTATTAACAACATTACTGTCAAATATTGTCATCCTATTCCTCACTTAGATGATATGCTAGATGAATTGCATGGTGCATCAATATTTTCAAAAATAGACTTAAAAAGTGGTTATCATCAAATTAGAATGAAGGAATGCGATGAATGGAAAACGGCATTTAAGACCAAATTTGGTTTATATGAATGGTTGGTTATGCCTTTTGGTTTAACTAACGCTCCTAGTATATGAATGGTTGGTTATTTACAGCAAATCACCTAAGGAACATGAATCACATCTCAGGGAAGTACTCTCTACACTTAGATTAGAGCACTTGTATGCAAATCTTAAGAAATGTGAAGTGTGCAATAATCAAGTGTCCTTTCTTGGTTTTGTAGTGAGCTCGAACAGACTACAAGTTGACGAAGCCAAGATCAAAGAGATCCAGGAGTGGCCGACCCCTACCTCAATCGGCCATGTCCGGAGCTTTCATGGCCTAGCGAGCTTCTACAGACGCTTTGTGAGAGATTTCAGCTCCATTGCAGCCCCACTCACCGAGATTACCAAGAAGATGAGTGAGTTCAAGTGGGGCGCAACACAAGAAGAGGCATTTCGCACCTTAAAGGAGAAATTGACGCAGGCACCACTACTTGCCTTGCCGGATTTCACTCGTCCTTTTGAGGTGGAATGCGATGCTAGCGGAGTTGGGATTGGAGGAGTTCTTATGCAAGAAGGTAAGCCTATTGCATTCTTCTCCGAGAAATTGAAAGGTGCGTGTCTTAACTACTCTACTTATGATAAGGAGTTATACGCATTGTTTAGAGTTCTTAAGACACGGTCCCACTACCTATGGCCTAGAGAGTTTATCCTTAGGACTGATCATGAATCATTAAGGCATTTTAAGAGTCAAGATAAACTAGATAGGAGACATGGTAGGTGGATGGAATTCATAGAGACATTTTCTTATGTGATTAAGTATAAGAAAGGCAAAGACAATGTGGTTGCTGATGCTTTATCTAGGAGACATGTTTTAATAACCACTTTGGATTCTAGAGTCCTAGGCTTTGTCTACATTAAGGAATTGTATAAAGATGATGAGGATTTTGGAGAGGCATATCGAAATTGTGAAGCTAAGGGTCCTACCGACAAATTCTATATCTTTGATGGATTTTTGTTTAGGATTGATCAAGTGTGTATTCCTAGGTGTTCTCTATGTTTATTACTTGTGAATAAAGCCCATAGTGGAGGTTTAATGGGTCATTTTGGGAGAGATAAGACTTATCATACACTTAGGACACATTTTTATTGGCCTCATATGCTTAGGGATGTAGAACATTGCCTTAAGAGATGTATTGATTATTTAAAGGCCAAATCGAAGCTTATGCCTCATGGGTTATACACGCCACTACCCACCCCTACAACCCCTTGGGAAGACATTTCTATGGATTTTATTGTTGGGTTGCCTAGAACGAAGAAGGGGAGAGATTCTATATTTGTAGTAGTGGATAGATTTTCTAAGATGACTCATTTCATTGCATGTCATAAGACCGATGATGCTACTAATGTTGCAGATCTGTTCTTTAGGGAAGTAGTTAGGTTGCATGGTGTATCTAAGACTATTATTAGCGATAGGGATGTTAAGTTCCTAAGTCATTTTTGGCGAACCTTATGGAGTAAATTGGGAACTAGGTTGTTATTTTCTACCTCTAGTCACCCCCAAACTAATGGCCAAACTGAGGTGACCAATAGAACCTTAACTATCGTCCTTAGAGCCAATATTAGGAAGAATTTGAAGCTTTGGGAAGAAGACTTACCTTATGTGGAGTTTGCCTATAATAGGATCATGCATTCCTCGACCCAATTAACTCCATTTGAATGTGTTTATGGTGTGAACCCACTAACCCCTCTTGATCTTACCCCGTATCAAATTGGTATCAAATCAGCCTTTAGGATTATAAGAAGGCCGACTCTCCCATTGTAGAACTTACATACTCTTTGAATGCAATTTCTCTCCTTTGTATGAAACACACGAGTGATCAAGTCAATCGATTCGAAGCTAGGCTCATCGATTGCCCCATTGGTATTGATTTCAGCTTGGTTTGCCTTGTGTTTGTCAATCTCGCGAGGGTGGTAATCCCTGGTATCCACGAGCCCCCTCCTTGTGCCTCCAAGTTGTCCGCTTGGTTGTGTAGGGTTGTAGAGGCGGGTTATATAGTCATTGTTGGTTCCTACCCCATATCATATGAGGGAGAAAGAATCATTTGAAGCAGGGAAACATGTCAAGTTCATTAAGGAGTTGCATGAACGAACCCGCCAGAAGCTTATGGAGAAGGCCGTGTACAACGCTAACAAGGCTAACAAAGGGTGGCGGCATGTGGTGTTCCAGCCTGAAGATCTTGTGTGGGTGGCACTTAAGGAAGGAGAGGTTCCCGGAGCAACGGAAAAGCAAGCTAGCACCACGAGGAGATGGACCATTCAAGGTTCTTCAACGAGTTGGTGAGAATGCCTACAAGTTGGAGCTTCTTGGTGACTATGGCGTGAATGCTATGTTCAACGTCGCAGATCTCATTCCCTATCTTGTAGTGGATGAGACTTTGGATTCGTGGTTGATGCGGGACCATCTTCTACACCTCCGGACACGCCTATCATACTTGGGGATGGACCTTTGACTCGAGCTCGTGCTAAGAAGCTTCAACGAGACTCTTTCTTGTTCGTGAGTCATGCTTTGTTCTCAAGCGCTGTTCAAATTCAAGAAGAGCCATTGAAGACTTATTTATGTTCTAGTCTTGATGTTGGAACCGATCCCCCTTAGGCATATGTTAGGCCGATTTTACTTAAGTGTTGGAACCCCTTTTATTGCTATTTTTAGTAACACTTTTACTTAAGTTATTTTAGGTAACTTTAGGGGTTATTTTTATTTAGTCTTTTAATTATTATTTTTATTCCAAAATCAGCCTTTAGGGTTATAAGAAGGTCAACTCTCCCATTGTAGAACTTACGTACTCTTTGAATGCAATTTCTCTCCTTTGTGTGAAACACACGAGTGATCAAGTCAATCGATTCGAAGCTAGGCTCATCGATTGCACCATTGGTATTGATTTCAGCTTGGTTTGCCTTGTGTTTGTCAATCTCGCGAGGGTTTGGTAATCCTTGGTATCCACGAGTCCCCTCCTTGTGCCTCCAAGTTATCCGCTTGGTTCTGTAGGGTTGTAAAGACGGGTTATATAGCCGTTGGTGTTGGTTCCTACCCTCTACGGAGGCCTGGGGTCTTCATCTTGTTCTATTAGATCGACTCATCCAATCTATCGAGTCTTTATTGTCAAATTTCGAGTCTTTCTTTATATTTACAACCGCACCTCATTGTTTTTTATTGAGTCTTGTCGAGCTCTTGAGTTTCTTGTCGAGTCTTGGTCGAGTCTTTGCTTGTTCTTGTTTGTTTCTTGCACTCTGTGTCTTGATTGTCGAAGATCGGGTCATCCTACGGCTTACCCCGTAACAGAATCACTGTTAGAAAATCCACTGCCGGCAAACCCATAGAAAAAATAAGCATGAATGAGATAAGGAAAGCGAAATAAAATTTTAAGAAATGATATTTGAAAAAAAATGGCAACCTCTTGAATCTTCAATGGTGGGATGATATCACTCTAGGATAAGTCGGGAGACTCACATTGCATTCGACACACTTACATTATCTGACAGTTACAACAGAACCAAAACTGCGAGCTAAACAAAAAGGAGAAATTCAATCCAAGATGCAAAGGACAGTCTTCATCTTATACTTTCATAAAATAAAGAAAATCAATCCATATTCAGAATCTTTAGAGCAACTATGAAAAAACTAAATACAAAGGTGCTATTAAGAGTCTTGAGAAAGTTGCAACACAACACACAACAATGAATGAATATCTATTTTCTCCATTGAAAGAAACAAAGTGTATCAAAAGTTTTTAGTATTAAATATTAAATATCAATTTAAATGCACTATTAATGTTTGATCTACCACGAATTTCATAAACACTATTAATTTTCAAATGGGTGGTTCTCCTTTTGAACAACCAAGTGATCGAAATTCAAAACAGTTGGCCCATGACCTCACTGAGCATTACTTCAAGAAGATACAGATTCACCCCCCCCCCCCCCCCCCCCCCCCCCCAATTTAGCCATCACTATCAGAACTGGTCAAATTATGATGAAGATATGCAGTTGGTCATGAATTATAAAAAGAACGGAAAGATGACATGACCTATTTCTGCATTTGCAGTTTGTTCTCCTTCTGGGTATACAAAATTGGGCCGAAATTATTCGAGTGTTCTAGGGCACAGAATGAAAGAAGACAGAGAAATCAAGGAAGATACAGAAATGACTTGAGTATACAAAACGGAAATTCATCAGACAACGGCAAACCCTAATTTTTCAGTAAAAAGAAAAGGATAGAGGGTGAAATTGAAAGAAAGGGATTTGGGGCTTACGTTTTGCCATTGGCAGCGAAAAAGATGTGGAGACGATATAACCTCGGCGGAGGAGGACGACAAAGGCCTGAGGCGGTATAACTTCGGTTGAGGAGGAAGACGAAGCCTTTATGCTCTTCCTCACGGACCGCTGCTAAGAATTGATAACGCTAACCTATTCGAATGAACAACAGAAGACATAAGAGGAAAATGATGAAACCTAAAGCGTTAACCTATTCGACTAAACATTAGAGGAAAAGAAAGACGGAGAAATTAGCAATAAACCTGATTTGCAGGCAATGGTTGAAGCAATCTGGAGGTAGCGGGATCCTTTCTCTGTGAGCTCTTCGGGGAAATCCAAAGGATTGTGAATCAGAAGACAACCAGTAGAGGAGGTAATCGAATCGGCAGAGGCAAGGAGGAAGATCCCAAATCTGTTGAGGAGTCTCGTGAATCGAATCGCTAGAGGTGGGGAAGCGGCAAATGAGGAGGAGGACGTCTCAACCCTAGCGTAGATTGGGTGAAGATTGAAAAATAAAATAAATAAAAAAGATAAAAGGAGATGTTAAAAAGAAAAAAAGCTTATTGATCGAAAATGCGAAAACGAAGGAGAGAGCGCCACGTGTAAAAAAACTCTTTCCTTTTAAGTAGTTACTAGCTTAGTACCCCGTGCAATGCACGGATCTTTATTTAAAAATATATGTTTATATAATTTCATTTATCATTGTTGACATGAAATTTACGTTTTTTTCTGCACAGCAGAAAAACTGCTCACCAGTGAACTGGGAGGCTTTGGTTCGGGCAACTCCGAGAAGCTTTGAGAAAAATAAAAGATGTTTCTGGCAGAGGGTACTGCAGGGTTTACGCCAAAGTTTAATTCGACGGCGTCGGAACACGATGATGGTGGTGGCACAGCCCGAAAATAGGCTAGTCGATCACTTTCTGTAGAAACTTCCGACGTTGTTTCGGACGTCTTTCCGGTGAGCTGCTGCGTCGGGGCTTGCACGGTGGCTTTCTGGGTGTTGGAGGAGACCTGTGGTGGTGGTCGTCAGCCTTGAGTTCACCGGAATCGTGGTCGAGGACAATCGGAGCTAGTGGTGGTTTGTGATCTTCGGCAGATGTTTATGGGTTTGCAGAGACTGATGAAGATGGATTTAGAGTGAACGTGATAGATAGGATGAAAGATTGCAATATCCTCTTCAATTTGATTTAAGCAGATCCCTTAAAGATAGTATATATCATGCAATATCCTTTTCAGGCGCAATCCTCTTCAGGGGCGCCAATGTGACCAAGCAAGATCTCTAAAAAATTAATTCGGTTATTAATTTATTTAGATAAGATCTCTAAAAAATAAATTAATTAATTCGGTTTATTTATTTATTCAGATAAGGTAGGATATGCACTAAGATATGATAGTTAACTAATTAGATAAGGAAGATAATTACTTAATAAAATTTTCTAATTAGTTAAGATTTGGTTATATCTTCTAAATTAGATATAGATAATGTAGGATCTAAATACATAATGCACTAAGATATGGGAGCGAGTTAAGTAGTTAATTATTTAATTAGATTTTCTAGAATTAGGTAAGATGTGGGCATATCCAAAAATCATGGGATTAGGAATGTAGTTATGGATTTAGCCCTATACTCCTTAAATATTATATCTTTAAACATACACTCCTTTCATATTATATGTGATTTTCCAAATTATATAATCTTTTAATATTTTGTTATGTGTTGTCCTACTTTAATTAACGTAGATTAGGTTGCTTAATTGTGTGCATTGATTTGCATCATCTCAAGTGTTAAAATAATGCTCTCTTGTATTTTCAATAAATCATCATCTCACGAAGTTAATTATTTAAAGAATTGGTTAGGATCTCAACTAACTTGGATACGCTTTAATTTAACAAACAATTAAAAGCTACGCGAGTTTAATCTTCAACTCGAAATTAAAATAAACAAATAACAATTTAATCTTAAAAAAAAAAAGCTACGCCGGATTTATGAAGGAACCAAATCATCAATCATATATACAAAGATCTCAACTAAATTAGAAAAGCTTTAAAACTTAGAAGGTCGGATGAGGGATTAGTATTATTAAAAATTAACATAAATAAAGTAATCTTCAAAATAAAAACAAACCTACGCCGGATGAGGGATTTTAGGGCTGGGATCCAAATCATCAATCATAAAAACCAAGATCTCAACTAATTTAGATAATTTTCTTTTTTAATTTATTTTAATTGTTTGTTAAATTAACACTTATCTAATCGATTAAAAATATTAAAATAAATCGATTAATAAAAAATAAATAAAAAAGGGGCTACATTAAAGGAGAAGCCTCCTTTAGTATTATAAAATATAGATAGATTAATTTAATAAAACTTTTAAAATTAGGGATTGTGTAGTCCAAGAAGAATAAGGAAAATAAACACGATCAAAATAAAGCAAAAAATATGCAAGAACAATAGAACATTAAAACCTAATAATTGATTAGGAAAATAATGATGTTGTTTGACATGTCGGGGACCTTCAAGTCATTCTCACTGCTTCGTGTGAGGGCATATGAAAAAAAAAAAAACAATTAAGCTACAAATTAATTATAAGTTGAAATGTCATAAACACGGATGTTTCAAAATTAAGTTATGGCGACATAGGAGGCAATTCATGGTGGTCGGTTGCTCGTCCGCTCTCCTCTCCATCTTATGCTATACCAAATTCGTCGTTGAGATCCCCATCACCGACGGATCCTTCTCTTTCCTCCACATTAAACTCGGTGATTTTGTCGCCGATGACATCCTTCTTGAAGTCGTCATTGGCGTGTTGAATTATGTAAATCCTGATCATGGTCCTCTTACCTGATCAGACATGGGCAAGAACTCAAGGCATTCAAGTGACACCAAGCGGTGGTCTCTCGGGGTTGATGATCGATCATCTCGCTATACGGATGATATTGGTGGTGACGTCTCGATCCATTGTAGGGTCGACCGTCATTCTTCTAGAAATTGCCCATGTACATAAAGTAGAATCGCCACTTTGAACCATCGCCCTTGTTTAGTTGTACAATTTTGAGATTTGCATACATTATAAGCTCGTTAGTAGTGCTAATTCACGAAAATCTTAAGAAACATATCAGAAGGTATCATGACTTAATAAACTTACAATTTTTGACATGCATATGGTTTCATAGTGGTAGCCATCGGAAATACTATGTGTGGCATCCTATAGCACAAAAAATATTTTTAGAATTGAGTATGAAGTAATAGCACAAATTTGTAAGTAACAAATGTAACAAACAACAAACCGAAGCTTATACACAAATACAGTCAGAGAAAAAAAATGCAATGGGGAAGAACTATTAGCATATCAAAAAAATATTAGAAAGAATTCCTAAAATGAAAATAAAAGAGTTCGAGATAAGAATACTCAGAGAAGTGAATGAGTTGATATCTTTTATACCCACATTAATTAAATTTATTAAAAATCATTTGCAATCAACAAATTTGCATTTATCCGCTCAAGTTGTTATTAATTTTTATCCTTAAGATTGCAATCAACGTATTTTTCTGGATGTTTGTTGTTAATTGTTATCCTTACTAATTATATATATATATATATATATATATTAATTAATTGGATTTGTAAAAGAATTAATTAATTGCTAATTTAAAATCCCTACTTTAAAGGAGAAGTCGCCACATGTCTTAGGCGACTTCTCCTTTAGTATTATAATATAGATATAGAGTGTGTATGGATGCAACCAAAATAAACCGTTTATTTTTTTAACAGTTTATTTTGTGAGTGTTTATTTTTTAAACAGCTTTTTTGGTTGTTTCGATAATCAAAATAAACAAAAACGTGTTAAAAATTGTGTTAAAAAAAAACTAAAAAATGGTGCTTATTTGGGTGTTTATTTTACATAAGTATTGTTTTACCCTTTCTCTTTTATTTTATTTGGTTTGAAAGTATCACAATACCCCTAATAAAAACCAAATAAACTCCACTTTTTACAAATAAACTGTTTTTCGTCCCATACGGAGATTATCTTGTTGTTTAAATTTTTAACTACTTTTACCAACAGTTTATAAATTTTACCCTGTTTATAATTTTAGTCAGTTTATTAACTCCGTCTCATACGAACCCATAGATATAGATATAATAGATTAGTTCGATTGTGATCACTCAATAATCAACCTGATACACAAGCTTTGTTATTAATTATATTTTAAGGCCAAATTAATTTTTTGTTTTAAAATTTTGAATTGTGTATCCTTTTTTTATAAAGTAATAATTTAAGGTTAGATATATTTGAGAGGCCGACAAGTCGACAGACGGATGAACCGTTGAAACATACAATAAAATCGAAAAATGGAAAAAATAAAAAAGGCGCATTCACATGTAACATGCACTCTGACTATGAAATGACAGAAACTAAGCAGAACTAAAACTAAAACGTTGAGGACACCGACGAAAAATGAAGTCAAAGACCACCAAAGGAAAGCATCGCAGGTCAGAGGTACAACAAGACTCTAACTCATGTGGGCAGTGAAGACGAAATTCCAAGAACCAATCTCCCGGATACGGATTCGCCTTTTTCACACTACCGCCACCCCAACTTGTCCCGACTCCGGACGCGGCAAACTCAACCAAGTTGTAGAAACACTCAGGAACACCAAAGTTAGAGCCACACGCTACCGACGAGAAAGCACCCAAAAATCAACCAATCATGACACAAATTTCAATCCTCGAAAGATGAGGTAATTTATTATCAATATTTTTTTTAAGAACTTCAAATAGTATAGAAAACAAACAATCAAATGTTTACAAGAAGTTGGCAGACAACCGAGAAACAAGCTGCGCACCAAGGCCTCCATGACCCAAGGCTGTAAAAATTGGAAAATTTAATAATAATAATAATAATAATAATATTATTATTATTATTATTATTATTATTATTATTATTAATTCCGTTTTGTTTTTTAAAAAAAATCAGAAATTGTAGAGAAAATTAATCCACATAATTTTTTTTATTTAATTTTTAATTACTCGGCCTCCATGACCCAAGGCTGTAAAAATCGAAAATTTTAATTATTATTTAATTGACGAATTTGGAAAGCTTTCGAAAATCCATCCCCGAGCAACTTGCTATTTTCGAAAAGTCTTTGAAATAATTCCGGCATCCTTTGAATTTGAGTTTGATAGGTCTTATTTCCGCTATCGAGTTTCGGATTTGAAACTTAGAGTCTCATAGGTCGTTTTGGAAACGATTTGAAATTTCAAGTTGGGTTTTCCGAGAGTCGGGAATCGGGTTGAATTGTCGGAATTTGGAGTTGGACCTAGCGGGACAATCTCTCTCTCTTCTGTCCCACTCTCTCCTTTATGTTTTTGTCCTTTTCCCCCATTAAACCCTAGTGAGAGCCTTTGCCTCTAGTATAAATATGTTTGGTTTAGGTCTTCTAGGTTTCGTTTTGGTAGAATGTGTTTGTCTGAGTTTGCACCGTTATGTATTATGGCTTGTATTGGTTTTGATAGTTCTCCCGTCTGCCGGCCTTTGAGTTTTAGATATGTCTGAACTTGAATTCTTACCTAATAAAAAAAAAAAATAGGGTGCCCTAATCCCAAGAGAAACCCTAAAATTCTCTTAGAAATATGAGTCTCCACCCCAAAACACTAACCTCTCTCTCTCTCTCTCTCTCTCTCTCTCTCTCTCTCTCTCTCTCTCTCCATTTGAAGATCCAAGAAAGAAAAGGGTTGACTAAAATCCTGAAAAGGCTAGACAAAAACCCCAAAAAAGCTCGACAAAAATACCGAAATGGCTGAATAAATCCCTATATGGTATGGAAAATAATTTTATTGGCGCTTTCGAACGAGTGATGTGTGGCTCTGCATCCGACGTCTTTAGAAGTTCTTCTGCTTGGTTGGGGTCATGGAATTTGGAATCGGGACTGTCTGGGGTCGTGGTGGTGCGTTCTAGGTGACTCCGTATCCGGGAAGGAGCGTCCTTGGAATTTCGTCTGCATTACCCACAGGAGATAGGTTCCTGCAGTACCGCTGGACCGCAGTGCTACCGTTCGGTGGTGCTTGGCTTCGTTTTTCGCCAACGTCCTCAACTTATTAGGAGTAATTCTGCTTGGTCGTCTTGTTGTAGGGCTTTTTTATGTTTTGTTTCGTTGCGTCTGTTTGTTATTTGTATTGTATGTTTAGGCGTTTCTCGTCTGCCGATTTGTCGGCCTCTCGAGAATCAGCCATGCCTGATCTCGAATCTTTACTTAATAAAAAAAACCCAAAACACTTCTTCCCTTATCCTCTTTCAATCTTTAAAATCCCCCTTTCAAACCCTTCTTTTGTGTTTCTTCCAGCTCAATAGCCCTCAAACACACCTTCTTCATTCCTCTTTCAAAGATCTAGCCAAGAAGACGGAGGTCGGACGTCGTTTCAAGCAGAACAACAACTTTTTGGGGATTTCGCCGCCGTGAGTTCTAAATCGCCGCCGCGAGTTAGAGCCCAGAACATCTTACGCCGCCGTGAATTCTAAGTTGCGGCCGTGAAACCGATCCTAGTAGCTCTTGTTCGTCGGTTTCTCACGGTAATTCGATTCGTTCTCCCTCCTCTTAAATATTCCTTTTCCTTCCAAATCTTTTACATGTGTTTCTTTACTAAGTTCCCTACCTTGTAAGGTTGAATCGGAGCGGATATAACCCCTGGAAAATATGAAATCAAGCCCTTCTTTCTCCTTTCCCCTGTTTTTCAAAGGTGAGCTAGATCTCTCTCGTTTTTGCTCGTTTTGGTCTCAAACTTTGTAAAGGAGCTCTTTTACTCATTCTCTACCTTTCCTAGGCTCTATCTCTCATTTCCTTGTTGATTTGGAGCTCAGAGGACCCCATTGGAGCATCTTGAAGCCTTTCTTAAAAAAATCTTCGGTAATCCCTCTTCCGCTCTCCCCCTCTAGTCCTCGGTTGTGTCTTTTGATGTTGATTAAAGTCGGAATCATGTTTGCTTTGATATGGGTTTGGTTTGGCAAAGAACGAGGATCGTTCAAGGTAAAAACGAATCAAAACCCTCGAATCTCGCCGCGGCAAAACCATGGTCTCCGTGGCGGGTTTGAACAAAGCATAGGAGGAGGAAGGAGCCATCTCGTGGCAGTGAGTGTGGCTTTTGCCGCGGAAAAAGTTGCCTCTCGTGGCCAGCGAGAGCTCTTTTTTTTCGTGGGGAGCCTAGGAGAATTTTCGCCGCGGCGAGTGGCCATCTCGCCACCGGGAAAATCACCCCAGAAGCCTCTGGTCGAGGTTGTTCCCTTGTCTTTTAGGAATCTTGGTTGGTTTTTAGGTTGGACCATTCTGTGTCGGGTTTTGATCAAAGGTCGATTTTGGAAAAATGAATTGAATTATTATTTAAATGATTATTTTTATGAGTAAAAAAAAGGGATTTTAACGGAATTTGAGAGTGTCGGTTTATTGAGTTGAATGCTTCGGAAATGTTTTAAAGAACTTGTATTTTAAATCAAATGTCGGGATTCCTTAACATCACTACTTGATTGAGACTTAATGATTTGATGCCTTGACGTTTTGCGAACCTTGATTATTGACTTAACCTAACTTGTCGAATTTCGAACTTTTGTCACTAATACCATTTAATGATGTTATGCTTGTAAGACCGGGGGTCTTAAGAGGCACCAGCCTATGCCACCTAGCTCTCTCGGGTCCATTATCCTAACTTGGAGCCCGAAAAGGAAGAGCTCTTGTGTCATAGGTAGGTCTTAAATCAGTTATAAATCACTCCCAACATCCTTATGATATCCGATGTGGGACATAAGTGTTTTAATGCTTTAGTTTTGAAATGGGGATTTGATGTGAGTAATGATGAGTTATGAAAACTTGTTGGGGATTTGGAAATCTCATAATGGCTCAACTTTCAGATGTTTTCTCGTATCAGAAAATGGCTTTGAAATGGTTTAACTTCTGGATGGTTTTGGAAACGTTTTGGGAACATGGTCTCGGTATGTGTGATGAGTAGCCTTGTACCTTGTCACATTCTTTATTATTATAATAGGTGCTTGTTGATTGATTGGATTCTGTTTTCCGCTATAATTTGTTGTTCGGCTTTCCAGGTAAGTTCCTTTATGGACACAGATGAGATAAACCTTCCTACATGTAATCATATGACATACTAGGTGTTGCATAAGCATTGAAGCATGTCATGTAGTATCATGCTAGGATTTGTACACTTGAATGAGCATTCGGTTACTCTATGTGTTTAGAAAATAGGACGGCTGTTATCTGTGAGTCCTAGAGTCTTTACTAGGGTCATAGGATAGTCCAGCACCATCAGGTTTGTCTTGAGTCATGATTGTCACGAGATATGAGGTGAGCTTGATCATTTTATGAGCTTGATATTATGAGCATGATGATTGATTATTTATGCACATATATGATGATGAATGCTATGATATAGCACTGAGCTGCCAGCGTTCGCCCTAACAGAAAGGGGGGCGGAGGTAGAAGAGGGATATGCCACTTGTCATTCTTTGGGTCATTTATCTTATTTCCGCATATTATATCCTGATAAGCATGACTTGCGTGTTAAGTTCCGTTCTGCATTAGAAGCATCTTTATTATATGAATGGTGTATATGTATGTCTGCTTGTGGGACCTAGAATGCAATTGTGCCTCGGTCTGAAGAGTGGTCGATTTCAACCATACATGGTTGATATCGACTAGAGCCTAGTCGAAACTGCTGAGTCAGACTCGACAACGTTCAGACTTGACGACGGAAAAGGAAGGCAGGTCGATTTCGACCTAACCTGGTCGATATCGACCAAAGCCCTACTCGAAATTCATGCCATAGCTGACATCGACCGAGCAGAACCCGAATCCGAGCAGACGGGTTGATTTCGAACAAGTCTGGTTGATATCAACCAACCCTCCAGTTTCGAGTACGAGCCAATTCCGAGTCCTATGAAGATAATTCCGAGTGAATATTTCCTTGCAAGAGATGAAAAAGATACTTTATCTTTTTATGTTTTTATCTATCATAAGGGTGAAACATTTAATTACCCTTTAGGATTTATTTAGTTTACCATATTTGATTTATTTCCTTTCAAGTAGAATTATATCTTTAAGTTAGATAGAGATATAGATAGATATTTCTTTCCTTGATTAGCAAAGATTAAGGCCTATAAATAAAGCTCTAGGGGTTAGTTTTTATTCATTCAATTTCAGAGAGACAATTCCAATAGCAAGTGGAGAGTTTAGAAGTTCAAGGCTTTTAGGGTTTTGACGCTTTTGCGAAAGTTGGAGTGCCTGGATTGTCAAGGTCGAGAATTTAGTTTAATGCAAAGTTTACTTCTTTCAATGATGTCTTCCATTGTGATTAGCGAGTAGTCTACCTACTTCTAGGGTCGGAGTGAGCCCGACGATAGCATGCACGCGTGAGGTAAAGATTCGATATTTATTATGTTTTGATCATCCATTGCCTTTTATATGTTTATTGCTGATGAGGCCCGAGGACCGGATCGACCAAGGCTCGAGCTTTCGAACACTCTTTTTGTGGGGCTAATTTTTGGAATATTTGGAAACTGAAAAAAAGGGATATGTGGAGCAAGATTCGCAGGCCTCTCACCCTTGAATCCCCTACACTCGATCTCAATCCTCTCGGAATCGCACTCCGAGGATCTCGACCCTTTGACACCTTCGCCTCTCACTAGGGTGTCACCCTCGGCCTCTCACCAAAGGGTTCGCTCTTAGCCTCTCACCAAGAACTCGATCCTTAACCCGGAATCATAGGAAGCTATTTAGTGGCTTAACCTTTAACTCAACTCAACTTGACTTGATTTAAAATGAAGATTTTACAAGCAATATATAGGATTAAAATAGAAGCCCCAAACATCTCTAAACAATGTGGGATTATTTTTTGATAGAAATAAAAGCATGAAAAATGTCCAGATTTGAGCTGCGGGAAAGATTGTCGAATTCGATCATCTTCAAAGATGATTTAGGAGAGGTGTTCTTCATGGAAGTTGTATCCACTTAAAATAGCTTTCCAACAAGTGCTCATTTGATTCAATCGGAATTTTATGCAACCAGAAAGAGCCAAAATATCATGGTGTCGCCATGCTGTTTTCTCAAACGAGGGTTGATGTTCGGCCCCGGCAACATAGTTTTGTAAGATAAAAGATTCGAGCTCATTGACAACTAGGATCACATAATCCTCCTCCCCTTGAAAAGGATTCGTCCTCGAATCCGTGATGGAAACAAGCGACTCCTTCGGACATTTTTCTTCTTCCTTTATAGGATCTTGAATTCCTTCTTCTTCTTGAATCGTGAAAGGCAAGCAAGACGGAATGAAAGAAGTCAAATCTAACCACTTACTTGACATAGAATTCAGAAACCTAGGCATGTCAGTTGGCATTCGTTTCTCCTTCATGGAAAGCGCAAATTGGGAACTTGGATGATTTCATCATCTTTTTTAAGCTCAGTGTTGACCTTCGCAATCTCAATAGGAACATCATCGAACTTGCCTTCTTTAATCTCAAGTGTCTCACCCATGGCCATAGAGGATGTCGTCTTTGAAGAGGGAGGTGGGGCTGTTTTGGGCTTCGATAGTGTCGACCCCAATGTGTTGACGACTTTTTGCATTTCTCGTACTTGTTGCATTGAGTCTTCCGCGAGCTTGCGGATCTCTTGCCAAGGTGGTTCAACCTTCTTCTTACGCCGAGCCTCATCCTCTCGATCCCTTCTCTTTTGATATCTCCTCCGAAGCTCTTGATCAACTACATCATATGTAGCACCATCCATGTCGCTCCAATGAAGATACCCATCATCATAGGCTCGAATGGCCCATCGGATGTACTCTTCGGACAAAGGCTTGGAACTTGTCTTCTTGAACATTTTGACTAGGAAGAAACAACTCAATTATCGAAAGCTCAATGGACTCGAGTCGATTAGCTCTAATACCACTTGATGAGACCCGAGGACCGGATCGACCAAGGCTCGAGCATTCGAACACTCTTTTTGTGGGGATAATTTTTGGAATATTTGGAAACTGAAAAAAAGGGATATGTGGAGCAAGATTCGTAGGCCTCTCACCCTTGAATCCCCTACACTCGATCTCAATCCTCTCGGAATCGCACTCCGAAGATCTCGAACCTTTGACACCTTCGCCTCTCACTAGGGTGTCACTCTCGGCCTCTCACCAAAGGGTTCACTCTTAGCCTCTCACCAAGAACTCGATCCTTAACCCGGAATCATAGGAAGCTATTTAGTGGCTTAACCTTTAACTCAACTCAACTTGACTTGATTTAAAATGAAGGTTTTACAAGCAATATATAGGATTAAAATAGAAGCCCCAAACATCTCTAAACGATGTGGGATTATTTTTTGATAGAAATAAAATCATGAAAAATGTCCAGAGTTGAGATACGGGAAAGATTGTCGAATTCGATCATCTTCAAATATGATTTAGGAGAAGTGTTCTTCATGGAAGTTGTATCCATTTAAAATAGCTTTCCAACAAGTGCTCATTGGATTCAATCGGAATTTTATGCAGCCCGAAAGAGCCAAAATACCATGGTGTCGCCATGCTGTTTTCTCAAACGAGGGTTGATGTTCGGCCCCGGCAACATAGCTTTGTAAGATAAAAGATTTGAGCTCATTGACAACTAGGATCACATCAACTGCCTACTCAAAATAATAGAGATTCATGTTAATAACTTGGATGATAAACATAAAATTGGTAAATACAATTAGGGTTACTTACCTCGAATGGCGTGAGCCGCATGCGGGGAGACCCGCACGTACGGTGTTTAGGGGGATCTGGTCGAAAGATCGGCCGGTGCCCACCCGACTAGAGGGACTGAGAAATTAATAGAGTACAAAACTTATCTTCAAGCTTTACCTTATTCTGATCGTTCAGAGGGCGATCGCGGAGTCAGAAAAGGTTGTCTAATTGTTGGAAAAGGCAAAAGCTTGCTCCTTTGATGTGATTGCATAATTATTTATTCATGTTATCTTACCTTATTATGCGTGTTAGGTTATTGTTGTGGTAAACCCCGTTCTTGGAAGTTTTCTTCCATATATTATCTTCAAATCTATCAACCTTGGTTATTTCTGTTCATCCTTCGCTTCCATCCTCACATTCTTCGACCCTTTTTTGCCGACACAAGGTTTCTGCAGGTACTCAAAATCGACTTCTTCAGGTCGAAATTGAGTCTTCTTGTCGACAGACGGTTTTCTGAGCTGGTCGATATTTGCTACTGACTTGGTCGAAATCGAGCACTTCTACTCGAAATCGACCTTTGCTTGTTTTTGTTCTCTGTAGGTACAGGTAGAAGTCGGCGGGGACTGGTCGAAATCGACTACACAGGTCGAAATCGAGTGTTGTCTGGTCGAAATCGACTGCTCTCTGCACTGTAACCAGAAATCGACTGACGAGGTCGATATCGACTACACTCTGGTCGATATCGAGTAAGTGTTGCAGGAGGATGGTCAAGTATGAAATAAATATGAAATAAAGTTCAGACTGACTTCCCTGTCTCAGCAAATAAATACAAGACTTCCTCCCGTTGTAGTAAGAGAAAGTCAGGATCGAATCCACGAGGAAGCACGTCAGCAGTTCTCAGGTAGCTGTAAATTCTCACAGGCAAAGCAGCAGAAAGACAGAAACACAGAAACAAGGAAACAAACAGAAATAAAAGCAGAAAAACAAAAGCAAAGAACAAAGCAAAACAGAAAATAAAAGCAAAGCAGAAACTAAAAGCAAAAGCAGAGGCTCGTCGATCTCGACAAACAGCTCCTCGAGATCGACAAGAAACAGCAAGACAGAAACTTGAAATCGACAAGAACAGAAGAAACTCAACTCGACACAAACAGGTTCTACTCGAGATCGACTACAACCTACTCGATCTCGACGAGCTTCTCCTCTATCTCGACAACAGTAAAAGACAGAAACTTTTAAAATGCAAATTTTCGACAGAACTCAGATTTTCGATGAAATAAATCAATATAATAAAAGACTTCCAAGGCCAGGGTATCAACACCACAACGATAACCATGCAAAGTAACACATAAAGGCACAAAAGTTCATGCTTTCCATCAAATAACTTTCGTCATTAACAAATAGGTATATAGAGGCTTTCGCATAAACCCTAATTTTTACTAACCCTTTTTTCACATAATTAATCCAAGTTGCATTAAGATCACTTTCGCTTCAATAATACAAACAAGGATCACCTTCAACTCTCGCAAAAGAATCATGCTCATAGGGATAGAAGATGAATTGCATAGAAAGATCTGACCTTTATCGCATCGCCTCACATGGCCACCGTCGGGCTCACCCCAGCCCCAGAAGTGGGTGGACTACTCACGCCTCATTGCAATAACAGACATTGATGTATAAAAAGAAACTAAATTGCATTAACTAAACTCCAACTTACAATCTCTCTTTATGTAACTAACTAATTGTCTCTGAAATTGAATGATGAAAACTGAGCCCCTAGGGCTTTATTTATAGGCTTCATTCCCTAGCTAATCTAGGAAAGAAGATATCTATTTATATCTAAAATTATATCTAAAACTTTAAAAGATAAATAAATTGCATAATGGAAATAAATCTATAAGGAAAAGATAATTCTAAACTAGGTAAGTCTTCATGATGTTGATAGATTTCCCTCCATGGATAGAATTTGATGGATTTGGATAGATCCCGGCCATCTCGAGTTCCTTCACGCCCAAGCAACTCCAATTCGACTAGGACTGATCAACTCGACATGTTTCTGGAAACTGGGTCTACTCGACCTCGACAAGGGCTCGTCGACCTCGAGTAGCTTTCGTCGTCTCGGCTAACTGGTGCTCGATGTGGCTCGGACTTGCCTCCTGGTGCTTGTCGACCTCGAGTACCTCTTGTCGATGTCGAGTAGGAGTGGGTCATCGACTAGGTCTCCTCGGGTGGGTGTGCTCGACAAGCTCAGATCTGGACTCAGGCGCTCGTCGATCTCGACCAAGGTTTGTCGAGATCGAGTAGAGTGGTGGACGTCTGGTCGAGCAGGCTTCTCCTCGGCATGGTCTCGGAGTTGCACTGGGTGGCTTGTCGATCTCGACAAGGGTTCGTCGAGATCGAGTAGGGTGTGCTCGGCTTCTCGTCCTCGGCTTCTCGGTCAGCTTCTCTCCTCGTCGACTCCGGGTGTGGTGTCTGGGCTTCGTCGATCTCGACTAGGGCTTGTCGAGATCGAGTAGACTTCCGGAGGTGGGTTGTCTGGCTTTCTCGATCAGGCTCTGTCGACCAAGGCTGCTCAGCTTCCTTTGTCGAGATCGAGTAAGGGCTAGTCTAGATCGAGTAGCCTGGGTTCTTGGCTCGATTCGACTGGTTCCGCTGCTTCTTTGACCTTGACTTCTGTAGCTGATTTCCGAGCTTTTCTGACCTTCTGTAGAATTGCTGTAAAATGCCTCGATTTCTGCGAATTAAACAGAAACTGGTGTAGATTCCATAATTTGGCAAATAAACATAAACTACATAGATTATGTACTATCTAAGCCCAAATGAATGCAATGTATGCAGAAATCGATATAAAAGTTACTGTAAAACATGGCAGATTCAGCTCACAACAGTAAGTATTCTGAGTCGAAATCCGACGTGAATGAGAGCTATCTAGGATCCGCTGACCCGCTTCCTCGTGGATCGAACCTGATTCCCTTCCACTACAACGGGAGGAAGTCTTGAATTTATTTGGGCAGGCTAGAACTCGGTTTGAATTTATCTTTTGTATTTTCAATTCGATTTCCTCCTACATCACCCCCCAGACCTAGGTTCAGTGAGGCGAGTTTCCGGCCTCTAAGGAGGGGTTTGTAGCCTCTGAAGAGGTGGATCGTAGCCTCTGAAGAGGGGTTCATACCCCCCAAAGAGGTGGTTCGTAGCCTCCAAAGAGGGGGTTCGTAGTCTCCGAAGAAGGGTTCAAGACAATCTTCGTAGGCTAGGCAGAGTCAGGTAGGTGATCGGCGGAGTGGTTGTTTTAGGTTATTTTCGGCTCTCTCTCTAGTTTTTAGATCTAGTTTTTAGAGAGAAGAGTGAGTGTTTTTTTAATAAAAGTTGTTTGGGAATTTTGTATCATTTTTTATAAGGAAATAATTCAGGTGAGAGAGCTCAGCACGCAACATCCTTACGAATGAGGTCAAGGAGGTCAGCATTGTTAGATTTAATATGAAAATTTTATTTTGATACAAGATAAGAGTTTGGGTGGCGTCAGCCCTACTGACCCACCACCAAAGAGCGTCCTTCTGGACAAGAATCGGGATATCAGGATGAGACATGGGAGGGTCTTGGTTGAGGATGTGTCTCAAGTGCCCCACTTTATCTGCAACCCGGTTAATCTCTCTAAAAATATGGCCACATGAAACCACAAGGAACTCCGGAAGTAGCTTCCGAGGATCGACCATGATGATCTCAATCTCACAAGGACAACTCCAGATCTCATTGATAGCATTCATAACTGCTAGGCAATCACCTTCGACCTCGAGCCTCAAAATCTCGAGATGGCGGGCTGCAATCAAACCCTGGTGAAAAGCCAAAGCCTCCGCTTTGAGAGCGGACATCTCCCCGCAATGTGAACCATGGCAGAAGACTACCAAGCCACCGTGATCACAAATCACAATCCCAGTAGTCGTCGCGCCCGAAGAACTCACCGCCGCTTCAAAGTTCAATTTGAAAGATCCTTCTGTCGGTTTTTTCCATCACAAGTTCTTCCTTTTCCTTTGGGTTGGTTGTTTTGCCTTTTCCTTATGTCCCTCCTCTTCCCAGAAAACATGTTTAGATTCCTTCCATTGTGATAGGTGGTATTTTGTATATTGTTCTTGCTTTTATCGGATTGTGAAGTTTTGATCTCCCTCAAATATAAACTTATTTCTAATTGTCCATATGCACCACCAGATGGTGGCCAGATGTGTTTTTTGGTTTGTAGATAGCTCCCCTAAAAATCTCAGTGGTCACCTGCCTTATCTTTTTATTCATTGTTTGTGTATTTTGAATAATTTCTCCTAGTTGATGATCAATTTTTCGTATAAGTTCTCTTGTGCATTGATAATTGATGAGTATGTGAATTGAGTCTTCCTCACATTGGTTGCAAAAGTTGCAGGTTAGGGGGACCGCTACCCCTTTATCAGTCAGTCTCATTTTTGTGGGGAGTACATCCATGACAAGTTTCCAAATGAATTTTTTTATTTTTGGAAAGCATTCGATCTTCCAAATCCATCTTGTTATTTGATCTTGTGTGTTTCTGCTTCCTTTGATGCTTTTTAGTGCTGATGATGTGGTAAACTAGTTGTGTTTACTTGTTTTCCAATATATTCTATCATCAGTTTCATTAATTGGGATTTTTGTGTATTTACTTTTGTCCACTACATTGTTTGGTAGGATTTCCATTAGTTCTTCTAACTTCCATTGTCTATCTCTTCCAATGAATTTCTCCATTTTTTCCTCTGTATTAATTGGGTTAGAAGAAATGTTGTAATTAATGAGTTTCGTCCTGTAATCCATTCACATGTCCAAAATCTTATTGTTTTCTCATTTCCTACTTGCCATATCAATTGTTCACATAATTTATCTTTTAGTTTCATTAGCTTCCTCTATTGCCAAGATGATGCTTTCTTATTTCTGTAGATTGTAAGTATTTCTCCTTTATAATTTTAACCCAACAATTTTCTGGTTCTGCGAGAATCTTCCAATGAAGTTTCATTTGAAGTGCTTTGTTTATATCTCTTGATTTATTTAGACCAAGTCCTCCATTACGTTTTGGTTTACAAATTTTGTCCCACCCTATTAGTGGTTTGTAATTTTGGTTCTTGTTCTAGAAGAATCCTCTATTTATTTGGTCTAACTCTTTGTGAATTCTTGCCGGTAACATAAAGCTCTTAATAACATAATTAGGCTTTGTGGCAAGATTGGATTTAATTAAGATTGATCTTCCTTGTTGAGAGAGTCCATTTGCCTTCCATTTTGTGAGTTGTTAAAGTTTACTTTTTGTCTTGATATCTTGCAATAATCATCTATAGTCTTCTTTATCTGATTGCATGATTCATTACTCGCTTTTGCAAAAACAACGATGTCATCTGCAAAAGATAGAAATGGGATTCTAGTTCCATCTCTTGTGCATTGGAATCTGATCGTTTTCCGCCTTGGGTCATTGCATTTTTCTTGTAGTGCTCTTGCAAGGATCTCCGCCCCTAAAATAAATAGGAGAGGAGATATTGGGTCGTCTTGACAGAGTCCCCTTGTCGGCCTAAACATATCTGAGGGTCCATCATTTACTAGGACAGAGAAGGAAACAGA
This sequence comes from Persicaria maculosa, assembly GCA_963922045.1. Taxonomy (NCBI): domain Eukaryota; kingdom Viridiplantae; phylum Streptophyta; class Magnoliopsida; order Caryophyllales; family Polygonaceae; genus Persicaria; species Persicaria maculosa. The sequence goes on along the minus strand of OY998259.1, from coordinate 68,874,391 downwards.
TTGCACACACTCTTCAATCCCTGAAATAAATTTTGGATAAAATCCAAACTTAAGAAAAACTTGGAAGAGAAATCTCCAATCCACTTTATCACATGCCTTTTCCATATCAAGTTTAACAGCTATCCATCCTTCTTTTCCCTTTTTTCATTTGAAAGAATGAAATATTTCATATGCTATCAACACATTATCCTGGATTGCCCTATTTGATACAGATGCCCCTTGAAGTGGATGAATAATTTTTCCTACTACTTGTTTTAGCCGATTGGCAAGGATTTTCGCAATAACCTTATAGATCGTTTTACATAGGCTTATTGGTCTACAGTGGTTCGTGGTGTTTGAGTTTTCACATTTTGGAATCAATGGTATGAAAGTATGGTTGATTTGTTTCAAGATCTTTCCCGAGATAAAGAAACTTTTGATAGCTCTAATGGCGCCTGGTCCAATTATTTCCCAATAGATTTGGTAGAACCCTGCTATTATGCCATCTGGTCCGGGAGATTTGTTCTTCCCAAGTGCAAACACAACAGTTTTAATCTCATTATTTGATACATGTCTTATTAGTTTCACATTCTCCTCCAATGTAATTTCTCTTCCAATTAATTGTAGATAGTCATTCAGTAGTTCTTGGTTAATGTTGTCTTTCTTAAAACGTTTTTCAAAATCATTTTTTATTTCATTGGTGATGTTTTCCTCCCCTATAATTTGGGTCCCTTCTATTATCTTATTGTTCTTATTATTTTTCTATTTCTTCTTCCGGTTGCAACTCGATGGAAGTATCATGAATTTGTGTTTGCAAGCTTTAGGTGCTTACACTTTGCCCTTTGACTCTAGTATATCTTATGGTATTGTAGAAGCTTTTTCCTTTTTCGAATTAGACTTTGTTGTATAGTATCACCTCTGTTTGTTTTTGGATGCCTATTAATTTCTTATCCACCTCTTTGATTTGGGTGAAAATAACCCCAAAAGTCTTTTTGTTCCACTCTTCTGCTAATCTTTTCAGTCGGTGAGTTTTCTCTACTAGGTTGTACATTCGTAATCCCGAAACGTTGGTTCACCACACTTGTCTTACAATATTTTTAACGATTTTTCTATCCTATGCCCCAAGGGCATAGGATAAGACACTAAATTTGGATTTTTTTTTTAAAATTTTAATTATTTTAGCATTTTTTTAATTACGGAGTAGATTTTTAGGATCGCTTGCCTTTTTTGTAGGAAATATTTCCCAATTTAGTGTCTTATCCTATGCTCTTGGAGCATAGGATAGAAATAACGTATTTTAAATAGTTTGTATATGAAATTACAATTGAGTATGGAGTATTATTTTTAGCTCACTCCCTCTCTTTCAAAATAAATGTCGCTTGACTTTTTGCATGTTTTTTTAAGGAGGTAAAAACTCTATAAAATATTATTTTTTTAATCAACATTTTTTCATAAATTGATACTTAGTAGTAATAAATATCAATTTATAAAAACAGTTTGATTAAAAAAATAATTTATGAAGTTTTTATCAACTTAAAAAACGTGAAAAAAGTCAAACGACTTTTATTTTGAAACGGATATAATATTATTTTCGGTCATTTTTTAAAAAAAATGGAAAAATAAAAACACAGACTATAGTTGTTGACCCGAACTCCGGATTCCGACTAACGGGTTCACTCTTGTAGTCGGAGCCCCTCACTCCATCGCCCAACCCCTATCTTCTTCTTCACTCCACCTCGGTGGATCCTCCCTCCAATCCCCAAAACCCTGTCCGTCCATGGCGTCAATCAACCTGGGACCATTCGGTGAACACTGGTTCTCCAAACCCCTAAATCCCCTCACCCCCCTAAGCCTCCTCTCCTCCATCTTCTCCCCGCCTTCCTCATCCAAACCCCTCAATTTCTCATCCGTCTCCGTCTCCACTTCGTCCGGTAAGAAGCCCTCAAACCCTAAGGCCAAGGACGCTAATGACGCTCCAGGAAAGTACTCTCAAATGCTCGACCAGTACTTCTGGGAGTGCGACAACCGCCCCGATTACCGCCAGTCCCCGGAGGCGCTGCGCATTTTGAAGGACGACGACGTTTTCGAGACCCGCGAAAACCCTACGGAGGAGGAGATTGAGGAGAACAAGCGGGTTTTGGAGGAGCTTCGGAGCAATCCCGTTGTCAAGTTCCTCGCCCAGGTGGAGGAGCTCAAGGACGAGCTCAACGAGGAACACTTGAGCCGCAACCGGCGGCCGTACAGGAAGGAGGATGCCAAATTGTGGTCGGCTGTGCCCAATGTCCCGGGATTGGATGGGCGGCCGATGCCGAGGATGTCGATTAAGAACAGGGAGCAATCGGATGATAAGTTCTGGGACTTCGCCAAGCAGTTCTTCTTTGGACTTTGGGGGTATAAGCAGCGGCCCTATCCGCCGGGGAGGCCCATTGATGTTGCTCAAGCCATTGGGTATAAGCAGCTTGAGAAGAGATACTATGACTGTAAGTGTCCTGGCCCCATTTTTGTGTGCATTGTAACTCAGTTGGCTAATTGGGTACATTTTGACTATGTGTTGTGTATATTGTATTTATGCTGGATTGTTGATTTGAAGTGAGATTTCTATGGATATGGATACACAACATAATCACTGACATAGCTAGTTTTTCATTTTCTGATGATGACGATTGCCTGTGTCTTGGTTTTTCATTTTATGAATGAGCCGATTTCTAATGTAATTTTCAGCATGTGTGATGTCAAATTCACAAGGGATTGTTTCTCTACTATCATTATCTATCTGGTTTTGTAATTTGACATGTAATAGGGCTCTGACGTTCTGTCTTACTGTATCAGTTGTTATGAAGACTAGTGGTTGGTACTACAAGGATCGCTTGGGTCGTACAAGGGGACCTAGTGAACTTATCCAGTTAAAGACTGCTTGGGGTGGTGGAATCATTGATAAGGACACCTTTATATGGGGTGAGGACATGGATGAATGGGCGCCAATAAACATGGTTTATGGCCTGGAACCCGCAATTGCTACTTGGGAAGGTCTGATATTTGACTATGTTTCAGTTAGTTTTGTGCATTTTATTTTCATCGGATGGGAAAATCATTACTTCACATTCCATATGATTGAGTATTTTTATACTGGCTGCCTGAAAAAGTTCCACAATTATGCCTTTGCTGCTATTTAGCTGATTTACCCTGTGCCTCCTCTCATTTTTACCTAATGCAAATAACCCTTATTGAGTTATAACCTCTTATTACCATGGAATTACGTAGTTTGTTTTTTATGTTTACACATATTGTATACAACTATTTATTTTGGTTCCATGACTGAAATAGAAATAGTAGAAACTAGTGAGGATAGGACTAAGTTGATTGGCATTTTTGTTTGGTGAACTGCAGACGCTAGTGGTTAATGATTGACCTTGTCGCTAGTTTTCTAAGTTCTCAAACAAGAAAATCTCGTCTCAGTTTCTTCTGCTCCTAGTTGTACACATTAGTTTTGGGAAGATTTTGTTCATCTGACTTCTGCATTGGGTGATTTTGAAATTACTCAAATTTTGCTGTTGAACTCATTCGATTTAAGAAGATGCTCTTAAGTTTTGTCAAACAATTTGTCTCAATAGCTAGTTTTACGAAGAACTTAACAAATGATTTGGAGCAAACTGCAAAACACCTTCCCTATATCAAAGTGATGTTGTATCCACAGAACATTTGCTTGTTCAACATCCACATTTCAGACTACCAACTTAACCAAACTTTTCGTCTCCTGCTAGTTGAAAAATCCTGCGAGATCTTAATAATGTATTCATGCTAAGATTGTTTAAAGATTATTTGGGTTCCTTGATGGCTGGATATCGAGAATAAGACATTTATGATAATGCTATGTTGATGGTTTTGAACTGGCAATTCATTGTGGTTATTCTTTACCAGTGCACATTTTTCTGTATTACTTATTTCAATTGTTTGGTTACAAGCTTTGACATCAAGGATAAATGCCATTAAAAGTTGTATTTTCCTTCAAAGCTCCCTTTTTTTGGGTCGAAGCAAGCTTCCTTTAGTATAAGCATTTAACTTTCTTTTCTGCTAATGCTGAGATTTTTTTTTTCTCTGTTCTGGGTAATTTCCAGTGAGGATGGGAGCTGCAGCAACTGCTTTTCTGCATAGGCTTCAGAAAGGAATACCACCACGGATACCCCTCAAGGGACATGAGAAAAAATCATACAAGCAGCTCCAGGAGGAGGCTATAGAGGGCAAGAAGCGTGATCTGGCTGTGCTCAAAGCTAATGATGGCATCTGGCCTGGAGTTAGAACTCCCAGCCATGCACTCTTTCTTTGGGCTAGTGGTTCTGAGTTAACCAATATATTGGAAGAGGATCACATGCCAAACAAATTCATACCAAGAGAGCTTAGGTATGCTGATTTGGTTTTTCTGTGGGTAGCCAAGGACAAGTCAATTATGTGCTTGTTTGTTTCGATTTGCACATCCTGAAATATGAAATTGTGGATTGCTCTCACTTGGAAGGGGATGCGCTCAATTAGAGTATCAGCACTATTTGGGGATTCCTCTCAGGCTACCTTATGATGTGATAAAAGATTGGTTTAGTCAAGCTTTTTGGTGTCTTCATTTTGGTTGGTGCATTGCCCTGAGTTTACTCTTAATGTGTCAGGAAACTATTGGCCAAACATATTCCTGGATTGCGGCCATGGGAGGTTCTCAGTGTAGAACAAGCAATGGATCAGATCACTTTTGGCGGAGAATGGTACCGTGAACCTCTCGGTTGCTACATGACAGGTCCTCCATATGTCAGACACTATAACAGGGATTTGACGGTAAACTGCGCTTTGATTGCATAGCTTGTCTTCTAGTATCCTCATTTTGTTGTTTTCAACTCTTTAGATTCTCTGCTGTTCTCATCCTAATGTCTTGGAACCAACAAGATTATGAAATTTTTTATCTGACATACGAAGAACATTGGTTTTTGGTCACTGGATATTCTTCTGATGAACTTCTTTCAAAAGCTTCTTTAGCAACTATTCAACTTTTAGAACTTTATACTTGTACTATTTGTGCCTAATGTAGCAAAGAGTAAGAACTGGGGATTAAGTAGACCTAAAAAAACCTTTTTTTAGATGAGTTATTTTGAAGAGATACATTGGCAAGAAGAGCAAAGTTTTGCTTCTTATTTGAGTTGTGGATGTAGAAACGCTAGCTTCTTGTTTGGCAATGTGTGAGAGACTCCCCACTTGGAAGAGATTCAAAATCTTGCACTTTGCTTCCTGTTTCGTTTTTCTTGGTAAATTGCAAGTCTGTTAAGTTCTTCTGAGCTCTGATATCATGTGTTCTATTGGTGTTTGCCATATCCCATATGCAGCAACTCTTGAAGGCCTGGATAACCCTTTACCGCAAGGGACACAGATTGCTGAAAAGGTCGGTTCCTGCATTCGACAAAGTGGAAGCCATGGCAAAGGTACAGTTCGAGAAGAAGCAAGCCCGGTGGAGGAATTGGCTACAGAGGAAGAAGAACTACCAAGATAGAGGGTTTTGGTTCTTCCAAGAGGAAGACCTTGATACAGGTTACGATCAACCTAAGCCATCAAAGGCTCAAAAAGATGAGGATGATGATAATGATGATGAGGATGAGGACGATGAAGAATGATCTGATTGTTGACCTTATTCTTATCTGATGCAATGCAAGAGGTGTTTGTGGTTGTTTCTTTAGGGTAAAAACCAGAAGGTTTAATTCTTATTATTATAACACTGTTAATGCTGTCACTTTTTAGGTCACATAGTGTGGATGGAGAAAGGAGTATTAAAAATGGGAGCAAGGGAAAGGTCTTTTTGTGTACATTCAATGCTTTTAGACTCTTAGTTTTGCTCATTCAAGGGAAGAAAATGAAGAAGAAGATTCCAGTTTGAACTGGTTTCAGGTTGATCATCAGTTGGATATTTTTTTTTGGTGTGTACTTATATTTTGTATCTGTCCTTTTGCTAGAAAACTATGAAAACCACACTGGTGTGTTTGTATGTAAACTTGGATGGAAGAGAATTCTTAACATCTTATTCACAGGAAAATCAGGGTTAGAGAGAGGGATTAACCTTGGGAAGGAGAGAGGAGGATATAATTACACCTAGGGAAGAAACTAAATAATAAGTGCAGTAGCCTACACAACTTACAAGGCTAATTAATAATACTTTAAATAATAAACCTATATAAGGCTAATTAATAATACTTTAAATAATAAACCTATATAACAATATTCTGTAACACTCCCCCTCAAGATGGAGCATAGATATTAATCATGCCAAGATTGTTACAAAGATAATCAACTCTAGTTCCGTTTAAGGCCTTCTTGTATCTTTTCACGGACGAAATGGCAGTCTATCTCAATGTGCTTCGTTCGTTCGTGAAATACAAGATTGGATGCAATATGAAGGGCTGTCTGATTATCGGAATATAACCTTGCAGGCAAATTCGTCTCAAGACCTAATTCAGTCAGTAGTTGATATATCCACTTAACCTCACATGCACCTTGTGCCATGGCTCTATATTATGACTCTGCACTTGAACGAGAAACAACACTCTCCTTTTACTCTTCCATGACACTAGGTTTCCACCAACAAAAACACACTGACCTGATGTGGATCTTCGATCATCCTTGGACCCCGCCCAATCCGCATATGTGAAGCAATCAATTTTAGTGTGACCGTGATTCTTATACAGAATGCCACATCCAGGAGCTCCTTTCAAGTAACACAAAATTTGTTCGATAGCTGCCCAATGATCAACTGTTGGTGTAGACAAATATTGACTTAGTACGCTAACTGGATATGCAATATCTTGTCTGGTCACTGTTAAGTAATTCAATTTTCCCACTAGTCTTCTGTATCTCTCAACATCTTTGAACATGTCACCTTCTTTTGTAAGCTGCAGATTAGGGATCATGGAGAGCTACAAGGTTTAACCCTTAATTTCTCCGTTTCTGATAACAAATCAAGCACATATTTTCTTTGAGATAAGAAAATTCCTTTCTTACTTCTTGTTACCTCAATGCCCAAGAAGTATTTTAACATCCCTAAATCTTTAGTTTGAAACTGACTTTGAAGAAAGGCCTTCAGAGATAAAATACCTAATGTATCACTTCCAGTGATGACAATATCATCCACATATACCACCAATAACATGATGCCTAATTCGGATTGTTTATAGAAGACAGAGTGATCAGATTTGCATTTGTGCATTCTGAACTTTTCAAGTGCTTCACTAAACTTTCCAAACCAAGCTCTAGGATTTTGCTTTAGGCCATACAGACTTGCGCAAACGACAAACTTTCCTATGTTCCCCCGAGCAACAAAGCCTGAAGGTTGCTCAATATAAACCTCTTCTTGGAGGTCTCCATGAAGGAAGGCATTTTTTATGTCTAATTGATGTAGATACCAATTGTAATTTGCAGCCATAGAAATAAGCAACCTCACAAATGTCAATTTAGCAACAGGAGAAAATGTGTCAGAATAATCTACCCCATAGGTTTGAGCATATCCTTTAGCCACTAGTCGAGCCTTCAATCGAGCTACTGATCCATCAGGGTTAACCTAAACTGCAAACACCCATTTATACCCAATAGTCTTCTTTCCTACAGGCAAAGTCACCAAATCTCAAGTACCATTCTCATCCAAAGCCTTCATTTCCTCCTTCATAGCCTCACACCAACCAGGGTGGTTTAAGGCTTCGTGGACAGTTTTAGGTACAGAATTTGAGTCAAGAGATGCAACAAATGCACAGTTGGAGGATGACAGGTTATTATAGGTCACACAAGCAGAGATGGGATGGGTAGGCTGACGTTTACCTTTGCGAAGAGCAATGGGTAGATCATTACCTGAATTGCAATCTGATGACGAATACAATGTTGGTGCTGGACATGGATCAAGCAGATGCTGACGTCGAGAATAAACCTGAGTAATAGGAGGCCTGACTGGAGGAGAGACAGAATAGGTGATGGTATAAATGAGCAAATCATCTTCTTCCTCCTCACTGATAGAAGGTGGAGAAAAAGGTGTCTTCAAGGAAAGTGACATCAATAGACACAAGATACTTATTAAGACTCGGGCAATAATATCTATATCCCTTTTGCACACGAGAGTAACCCACGAAAATGCATTTCAAGGATTTGGGATCCAATTTAGTGACATGAGGCGAACATCCCGGACAAAACAAGTGCAACCAAATATTTTGGGTTCAATTGAGAACATAGATTTTGTAGGAAAGAGTGCATGGTAGGGAGTCTCATCATTAAGAACAGAGGAGGGCATTCGATTTATGAGAAAACAAGTTGTAGAAACATCATCAACCCAAAACACTTTGGAAACTTTCATATGGAATAAAAGTGCTCGGGCAGTTTATAACAAGTGCCGATTTTTTCGTTCAGCCACTCCATTATGTGATGGTGTATCAACACAAGATGTTTGATGTATAATGCTATTTCGAGTCATATAAGTTTGGAACGCCTCTGATAGGTATTCTTTGGCGCTATCACTCCTCAAAGTTTGTAAAGAGGTTTTAAATTGAGTATTGACTTCAGCAGAAAAAGGATGAAAAATGAGAGAACAACTCAGATCAATTTTTCATTAAGAATAACCAAGTCATACGAGAATAGTCATCAACAAAGGTGACAAAGTACATAAACCCAGTTTTTGACACAAGAGGACAAAGATCCCAAACATCGGAATGAACTAATTCAAAAGGAGCATTTGCTCGTTTACTGATCCTAGGACTCAAACTAGAACGATGATGTTTAGCAAAGTGGCAAGACTCACAATCTGATGAAGACAAACTCTGAAATTGTGGACACAATTTCTTTAACAAAGGAAGCGATGGATGTCCCAACCGACAATGTGCTTCAAGTAGGGTAGCTACTCCAGAACAAGCTACTGATTTGGGAACTTGTGTATCGACAATGTAGAGACCTCCTGATTTATGTCCTTTACCAATAATCTTCCTCGTCATAAGATCCTGCAACACACAATATTCAGGAAAAAAATGAGATACTGCAATTGAGATTACGAGTGATTTTACTCACAGATAATAGGTTAAATGATAGGTTGGGCAAACTCAATATATATGATAGTGGGATTGATGGGGTTGGGGTAATGGTTCCAGATCCAACAATCCTGGAGGGTGAGTTGGGTAACCCATCAGTCAAAGTAATAGTGGAGGTTTGGTGGTAGGGTTGGAAGGTAGAAAATAGGTTAGGGTTACCTGACATATGGTCTGTCACGTTTGAATCAATGACCCACTTTGAAGAGGCGGCAACAAGACATGTGTTTGTTTGGATTACCTGAATTGGTGCTGGCTGTAATAAGAGCAGAGGAAGACTTTAGAGATTCCTGGTACTTGCAAAATTCAGCATACTCATTGGCAGAGATGATAATAGGCTTCTCAGATGTTTCACCACACGCAATATGAATAGATTGGCCAGATCCAGATTGAGTTCTCATATTTTTGTTATGCAGTTTTCTACGGTCACGCTTCATGTGACCAGGCTTGCGACAATAGTGACATATAATTCCTCCTCCAGATTCTTGTTGTTGTCCATTCTCATTGGCTCGACTCACAAGAGCACTCTCTGCCTGAACAGGTGCATAACTGATGGTCTCTGGACGAACCTCAGTGCGCAGAAGTCGACTGAAGGTATCTTGTAATGAGGGGATCTCAGATCAAGAGATTATTTGAGATCTTGTTGTCTGAAACTCAGCATGAAGACCAGACAGGAAACTTATGAGATCAGGCTTGCTTCATGTGACCAGGCTTGCGACAATAGTGACATATAATTCCTCCTCCAGATTCTTGTTGTTGTCCATTCTCATTGGCTCGACTCACAAGAGCACTCTCTGCCTGAACAGGTGCATAACTGATGGTCTCTAGACGAACCTCGGTGCGCAGAAGTCGACTGAAGGTATCTTGTAATGAGGGGATCTCATATCAAGAGATTATTTGAGATCTTGTTGTCTGAAACTCAGCATGAAAACCAGACAGGAAACTTATGACAGCCATTTGCTCCCTTTGGGTTTGTTGTACCTTCACATCCACGCTGAACGATAAAAACATGTTTAGCTCTGCATAAATCTTCTTGAAATCCATGAAGTACTTCGTCAGAGACCTATCTTGTTTCTCTGCACGATAGAACTCTTGACAAACCTCATAGGGGCGAGAGACGTTCCCTTTTCCAAAATAAAGGAAGTCTAGATAATCCATTAGTTCTTTAACGATTTCACAATGATTGATCAAGCCAATTACCTCACTATCAACTGAATTCCGAATCTGCAGGAATAAGCGAGCATCCTCCCTAAGCCATGCTTGTTTTGACTCGTCCTCAGGAGGATCATGACTCATATGAGAATCCTTGTTGATACTCCTTGTTGATACTCCGGATTGTCTTGCTCCAGTCCAAATAATTTGAACCAGTAAACTTATGGTATGTAATTTTGGACATTACATGCACCATTTCTGACACAAGGGCTGCTTTCTTCTCCTCCATTGAAGACACAAAAGCTAAACTGATACAAACTCACCAAATCGAAGGATATTTCTGAGGAAGCTTGGAGTTGTCTGATTGAAACCTTAATAAGGCACACCAGTCCCCTGGTTTGTGTTTAGGAAAGAGATTAATGGAAAAAACCGAAACCCTAATAACCTGGCTCTGATACCATGTAAACTTGGATGGAAGAGAATTCTTAACATCTTATTCACAGGAAAATAAGGGGTATTAATACAAGGGTCTTAGCATAAGAGAGTTAGAGAGAGGGATGAACCTTGGGAAGGAGAGAGGAGGATATAACTACACCTAGGGAAGAAACTAAATAATAAGTGCAGCAACCTACACAACTTACAAGACTAATTAATACTCCCTCCGTTTCAATTTAAATGTCTTTTTGCTTTTCGACACGCTTTTTAAAGAGCGGAAAACTCTATAAAATAATATTTTTTGATTAATTTTTTATAAAATTTGATATTTATTAGTAATTAGTATAAAAATATTTTAAAAAATTAATTAAAAAATAATATTTTATAGAGTTTTTCGCTCATTAAAAAGCGTGCAGAAAAAGACAAACGACATTTAATATGAGACGGAAGGAGTAATACTTTAAATAATAAACCTATCTAACAATATTCTAGAACAGATTCCAATGCATTAGGTTTATAAACCAATTATAATTATAAACACTTTAATAGTGTTAGGTTACTTATTTTACAACGTGTTTAAAATAACGTAAATTTTAAATAAAATGTCTTAAGTTTACAATGTAGCAAGTGTTTAATTGATACAATTTATAAGGTATTTTATTTAAAATAAGTTATTTTAAACACATTATAAAATGTGTAATCAAACACTCAAGTATTTATAATTATAATACATAATGCATTGGAATCCAAACACATAAAATATTATGCATTATAAGTCATAATGTACAACTAGCTAGTAAGACCACACTTCAATATTATGAAATTTGGGTCTGTTTGGATCATTGTAAATTATAATTTATAATGCAGTAATATTACATTATAATATATTAAATTTCATACTATATCACAATATTTGTGAATCATAAATACATTATAAGGCGATCCGAATAGACCCTTATAAGAGAATAGTTCATCCTCAACTCATCTCACATTCTCGTCTTATGTGGTATCACTTGCTTTACAACGTTAAAACCGAGTTTGTTAAATGCATAGACGATGATTGTTTGCATTGCTTTTGTAAGATTAAGTCCGATTCAAGTTCGTTTATGAGTCAAGAACACAGATCCTAATCTAGAATGCGGAAGCGTAAAGAACACAAGACGTTGGTGACGCGGTTCGGCGAACCTAATCCGCAGGGTCTCAAGAAGGGGAGACCCGGGCCCGATTTCACTAAGCAACGCATATCTTACAAAGGTAACAACCAACTAAGGCAAGCTGCAAGCAAATACAGACAACAGGACAGATCTAGGAATATACAAGCAAAGGAACACGAAGCAAGGAACAGAAAACCCCCTGAATATCTCAGATCCAAGATCTGAGATGGAGTCGATGAAGACGATGAAGCCAAGCTTGAAGAGTAAGCTATGGCTGTGTCTTCTTCCTTCTTCTGGCAGGACCTTTGGCTTCAGACCACCAATGGAGGAAGATCTGATCTTCCAATGGCGGATTTCTCCTGAGTTTCTCGAAGCTCTCTCGCTCTCTCTTTCTCTGACCTTTTGGTTTACCTTGAAGACGCCGAGTGAAGTTGTGAGCTAGGGTTTGGTAGCGAGCTTATATAGGAGTCGACCAATGTTGAAACGCAGCGTTCCAACTTACGGTAACCAAAGCTCCCAGACTTAAGCCACACACATAACTGGATCTGGAGAGAGGCGAGCTGGGTCGAGCTGCTTCTAGATTGGGCTATATGGCCCAATACTTACAATCCCTAGATGTGGTCCAAAATACATGCATATGCCTACCTAGCTTGCCTTAGTCTTCATTGTTACATTTTATACAAATACAAAGTAGGAGAATTATAAGCTTTACAATTTGCCCCCATAATTCTCAAGCTTTGTTCAAGATCTGTATCACCAGTAGTGAAACCATGAGCCCGGGTGAACACCGTATCCGTCCTCAACCCAAGTACCTGCAGGTTAAGGATAAATCAGATTAAGATAATCCCTGCAAAAAAAAAAAACTTGTTAGCAGGAACAATCTTAGTTCCAAAGTCAGCTGGGTTCAAATCTCCTTTGATCTTCTTCACCTCAAGTACTTTTTCTTCCATTTTTTCTCTGATGAAGTGGAACCTGACATCAATATGTTTGGTTCTCTCGTGGTACATTGGGTCCTTGCATAGGTACAATGCACTCTGAGAGTCTAACAGGCAGGACAGGTTTCTTCTGGAAGATTTCTTTCAGCACTCCTTTTAGCCAGATGGCTTCTTTGGCTGCTTCAGTAGCTGCTATATATTCAGCCTCAGTGGATGAAAGAGCCACCACAGGCTGTAGCTGGGATTTCCAAGAAATGCAGTTTCCTGTCCAAGTAAAATAATAGGCAGTAGTAGATTTCCTGTTGTCCTTGTTGCTGGCATAGTCCGAGTCCACATAGCCCTTTAAGTCTGGAGGCTGCTTATGAGCACCAAAGACCAAGCTATGGTCCTTAGTGCCACACAAGTACCTCAACAGATACTTCATTGTAGACCAATGTGCTTCTCCAGGATTAGCCATAAACCTGCTCAACACACTTATAGAGAATGCCAAGTCAGGTCTAGTACATAGCATATCATACATGACAGATCCCACAACAACATCATAGGGGCACTTGGCCATCCTTTGTCTATCATCTGGTGTTGTGGGACACTGCCTCTTTGTGAGCTCCAAGTGCCCCCCTAAAGGGACTGGGGCTGGCTTTGAGGAAAGCATGTTAAATCTAGACAACACCTTATGCACATAATCAGATTGAGATAATTTCATCAATTTGGTTTTTCTATCTCTGATTATATTTATCCCCAAAATTTTCTGAGCAGGACCTAAGTCCTTCATATCAAAATGCTTCATCAGATTCTTCTTGACACCACTTATCATAAGCAAAGAATCACATATCAAAAGAATATCATCCACATATAACAGAATATAAATGGGACAGGGAGAAGTTCTTTTCTGATATAAACAAGTATCATATTTACTTCTCTTGAAGCCAAGGGATCTCATGCATAGGTCAAACTTTTTATTCCATTGTCTAGGGGACTGCTTGAGTCCATAAATAGATTTTTTAAGCAAGCAAGCATGATCTGGATGATCTTTATCTATAAAGCCCTTAGGCTGTCTCATATAGATAGTTTCATCCAAATCGCCTGTAAAAAGGCTGTCTTGACATCCATTTGTTCAAGTTTAAGAGCATGCATAGCATTAATAGCAAGTAACAACCTCAAGGTTTTATATTTCACAACAGGTGCAAAGATATCAGTGTAATCAAGACCTTCACGTTGAGTAAAACCTTTAGCTACAAGCCTAGCTTTAAACTTAGGCGGATCAGAGGGGTTAAAGCCATCTTTCAATTTAAACACCCATTTGCAATCAATCAATCTAGCCCTAGCAGGTTTAGGCATTAGCACCCAAGTTTTATTATCATGCATGGATTTTATCTCATCAGACATAGCATTTTTCCATTGAACAGATTGTTGGCTATGTATAGCAGATTCATAAGTATCAAGTGTAGGAAACTTAACCACTTCAGCAACAATCATAGCATATTCAACCAAATTAGAAGTATATTTTTTGTTAGGAATTTTTATCCTAGGACTTCTATCTCTAACCAGCACATAATCATTCACAGATGAAGGCACAGAATCCCCAAGGGGCACAAATGCATTCAGAGAAGAAGGGGTAGAAGTAGAAGATGAAGCAGACACATTTTCAGCGCCTGAGGGAGAAGTGTCAGGGTTAGAAGTACTCCCTGTGGTGTCTTCAGAAGCTTCATTTCTTGTCAAGACTTCATGTCCCCCCCTTAATTTGGATGATGATGCTGGAGTGATTGCTGGATTGTGCAGCACATGCACTGGATATCCAATATTAAATTCAGGCTCCTCATTCTCAGGGTATGGTGTTGGGGAAGCAAAAGGGACTGTGGGCACTGTGGTGGTACCTGAAACTTCAGAAGAAGCAATTAATTTCTCTTTAAAATAAAAACTTATTTCTTCAAAAGTAACACTTCTAGAAGTAATGACTTTATATCCTGCAGGCTGAATAAGAAGGAGTTTATAACCCTTCACACCCTCTGGGTACCCTAGCATAACACATTTGAGAGCCCTTGGTTGCAGCTTGCCCTGTGTCACATGGGCATAAGCTGTGCATCCAAAGGGCCTCAAGTATGTGAGGCTAGGCTTCCTCCCAGTCCACATCTCTTGAGGGGTTTTGAACCCTATGGAAGAGGATGGGGACCTGTTAATAAGGTAAGCTGCTGTCAAAACAGTCTCACCCCACAGAGAGGGTTTCATGCCTGCCGAAAATAGCATACATCTAGTTTTTTCAAGTAAGGTACGATTCATTCTTTCAGCTGTACCATTCTGTTGAGGAGTGCATGGAACTGTAAGATGCCTTTTAATACCATTAGTATTGCAAAACTCAGTAAAAGCATGATTAACAAACTCTAGGCCATTGTCAGTCCTAAGGCACTTGACCTTGTGACCTGACTGGCCTTCTACCTTCTGTTTCCAATCTTTGAAAGACTGGAAGGCTTCATCTTTAGACTTTAGTAGACCTATCCATACCTTTCTGGAGTAGTGATCAACAAATGAGATGAAGTACTTTCTGCCCCCAAGAGTATCCACTTGTGCAGGACCCCAAAGGTCTGAGTGAATATACTCTAGAGGAGCCCCTGCAACATAAGAGGAGCTAGAGAAGGGTAATTTGTTAGCTTTACCAAGAATACAGTTCTCACAAGCATTTAAATCAACAGGTTTTTTTATCTAAGAGACCAGTTTTAAACAAGTAATAGAGGCCCTTGTTACCAATGTGGCCTAATCTGCTATGCCAAACCTGAGTGTTTTCAAGAGTCATAGAGTCAAGTTTCTTTGTGACATTGCATTCAGGAGGTCTAGTAACATAATACAGACCACCTACTTTCACAGCTGTAAGAAGATGTATACCATTTTTGCTGACACTTTTCTTTCCTGCAAAAGTAGTGATTAGGCAATGTTGATCATCAAACATAGAGACAGATAACAAACTTCTTCTCAATGCTGGAACCCACTTGACATCTTTAACAAAGGTACTCTTCCCATTTGGCAGTTGCAGTGACACATCACCTGCACCTTTAATTTTCAAGACAGTATAATCACCAAGCATAACCTCACATGTAACAGACTCATCAAGAGTTTTAAACCAAGATTTTACAGGAGTAGCATGCATAGTGCAACCTGAATCTAAAATCCAGGTATTAATGTCAACAGAAGAATCACACATAAGCAATTCATTGGGATAAGTAGTATGAGACTCAAACACAGCAGCATTTTCTTGTTTATTTTTATTCTGGTCAGCCCTTTTCTTCTTTCTGCAGTCTTTAATCCAGTGACCAACATGACCACAATAGTTACATTTTGAGTCTTTGGGCACTTTTGGATCAGACTGCTCATTTGGAGTCTTCTCATCCTTTTTAGGCTTGTTTTGGGAAGGCTTGCCCCCTTTATTTTTACTGCCCTTCATATACAGAACCTTAGATTTATCAGATTTGTCATTTTTATCAAATTTAGCATATCCCTTTATTTTAAAGACCTTCATAATCTCATTTTTCTCAATTATGGATTCAACAAGTTTATCTTTAGACAAGGAATCTCTACTAAACTGTATGACATCTCTGAAAGTATCAAACTGAGAAGGCAGAGAATTAAGCAATAAAATAGCCTGATGAGAATTTTTGATATTGTCATTACACCTTTGTAATTCTTGGGTCATCTTCAAGAATTTATCCAGATTATCTTGCAAAGTTAGATTTGGATCCATTTTGAAAGTAAACAATCTACACAACAATGAAATCAAACTAGGCAGAGACTTATGCAAGTATAAAGATTCTAAGGCACGCCAGAGGGAGTAAGGATTAGTGTACTGTACTATCTGTCGGGCTACCTCATCAGTGAGTCGTAACATGATCTCAGCATGAGCTTGCTCAGCTAAATCTGGATCATATACACCTTTACCTTTATCGTCCTTTACCTCAGTCTTAGAGGGTTCAGGAGTTTCATCGACTCCAGGGATCTTAATCCCTCTCTAGTGGGAGTCTTTTCAGAAGCTGGATTAGGTATGTTGACTGCCTTCCAACATTTTTCTTTTACCAGGATAGCCTTCATCTTGAGTTGCCATATGGGAAAATCCATGTGACCATCAAATGCCTTGATCTTGAAAGAATTGTTAGAGATGGTACCTACGGATAACAAACTGATCAGTACCAAACACTTTCAATCAAGAATCACAGAAACCCTAGGAAATCTTGTAACAGGGAAAACAAAATAAAGTACACAGAAAGGGTTTTTACACAGAAGCAAATTTTTAGATTGCCAGTGGTACGTCGGACGGGAGAGGAACAGCACCTGACCCTGGATACTTAATGGTCTGCCCAATGTCCACGCCCCCAAATCTATCTCTCGCGTCTACAAAGACGAAAGAGAGGAAGAAGTGGGACAATCAAGCTCTGATACCACTATTGTAAGATTAAGTCCGATTCAAGTTCGTTTATGAGTCAAGAACACAGATCCTAATCTAGAATGCGGAAGCGTAAAGAACACAAGACGTTGGTGACGCGGTTCGGCGAACCTAATCCGCAGGGTCTCAAGAAGGGGAGACCCGGGCCCGATTTCACTAAGCAACGCAGATCTTACAAAGGTAACAACCAACTAAGGCAAGCTGCAAGCAAATACAGACAACAGGACAGATCTAGGAATATACAAGCAAAGGAACACGAAGCAAGGAACAGAAAACCCCCTGAATATCTCAGATCCAAGATCTGAGATGGAGTCGATGAAGACGATGAAGCCAAGCTTGGAGAGTAAGCTATGGCTGTGTCTTCTTCCTTCTTCTGGCAGGACCTTTGGCTTCAGACCACCAATGGAGGAAGATCTGATCTTCCAATGGCGGATTTCTCCTGAGTTTCTCGAAGCTCTCTCGCTCTCTCTTTCTCTGACCTTTTGGTTTACCTTGAAGACGCCGAGTGAAGTTGTGAGCTAGGGTTTGGTAGCGAGCTTATATAGGAGTCGACCAATGTTGAAACGCAGCGTTCCAACTTACGGTAACCAAAGCTCCCAGACTTAAGCCACACACATAACTGGATCTGGAGAGGCGAGCTGGGCCGAGCTGCTTCTAGATTGGGGTATACGGCCCAATACTTACAATCCCTAGATCTGGTCCAAAATACATGCATATGCCTACCTAGCTTGCCTTAGTCTTAATTGTTACATTTTATACAAATACAAAGTAGGAGAATTATAAGCTTTACAGCTTTTATTTTTCCTTTTCTGTACATTGGATCGTGTTTAGCCACACTCTACATCTAGGTAATATATAAACTCATTCGCCATTTGCATTAATGAAAATTATTATTGAACTACATGATGCAAGTGTGTAAGTTGGTTGTATGTCCAACTCGATCCCTAATTTATAATTTGATGCTTTTGACCACAAAGTAAAAAGTAGGGTTTAGGAGTAGAAAATCCAACAACGCTATGCTCGTGATTTATTTAAAGAATTACATGTTGCAAGTTGCAACTCCTTTATCTCCCTCTCTTTGCTACAACTTGCATATATCCCGATGATGCCGATGCAATGCTTCAACTTGCCTGATTTCTTTCCCTTGTTTTCTCCTCTTTTATGGAGTACCTTAACTACCTTTGTACAGTATAAAGCACTAACCAAATTGATTATTTCTTTCAAACCAAAAATTTTGATTGGGAGGAAAAAAGGAAGAAGAAGAGGGTGTTCACATTATGGATTTCCTCAAAATTGTCATTCAACATTTAAATTAATTAAAGTGTTAGAGCCCTTTCCACCGTCTGGGACATACGAATCATATTCTTTAAATTATTTTTGTTCAACTTTAATACTCTCTTTTTCATAATAAAGTTATTTTATTTTTTGACAAGCATTTTAAGAAAGTAAATACTCGATGAAATATTTTTTTTAATGAATTTTTTTTACAATTTTATATTTATTACTAACATGTATGGAATTATTGAAAAATTGGTTAAAACAATACAGAGTAATGGTTTTATAGAGTTTTTTACCTCCTTAAAAAGCGTGTACAAAATGTCAAACGGCATTTAATTTGGGACGGAGAGAGTAGTTTTTTCATTTTGAATATTTTAAACTAATTTTCTTCCATATTTTTCTACTTGTTTGTCTATTTTTTGGTTTCGTGTGCTTGCCTCTTTTTTCATGCATTGTTTGGTTTAGGCACTTTAACAAGTTCGGGTCATACGAAAACTCTCTCTACCTAGTCGGAGAAAGAGAGTGTATAATGAGACCCCCCACACCATGCTTTAAGCGGGATACGTTGGACTTGTTGTTGATGTTTATTTACGACTAAAATAAGTTTAAAGAATGTTGTAGATTTTACAACTATTTACTTCCCACTTCTAACGCCCCTTTAATGAATACTTTTTTAGTCTTCGCCTCTTCACTTGGGTGAAAATCTAAGTTTTGCATTGTTTCTTACCATTGAACCGTGCTGGGTTCATAACTTCTTTTATCGATTAAGTTATGTGATCGAGATTTTCACTAAAAATGGGCTCTCTGTCATAAAAAAAATCCATTCAAGATGACCGTCTCTAGGGTTGTTATTCAAATCGAACGAGCCGAGTATTGTTTGTTTATATTCAGCTCATTTAGACACGAGTCAAGCTCTACTCAACCATAAATTTGAACTCGAGCGTAAAAACGTGCTCATACTCGGCTCATTTAGAAAATGAACGAGCTCGAGCCGAACTTTTTTTTTTTCGAGTATTAAACAACCCTATTTGCTCAAAACAAAGTAACTTAAATGAAATTTTAAAAAATTTATAAAATTCAACGTATTTGAGCTTAAATCGAGTGAGCCAAGTTTTAAACCGATCTTAAAAATGTGCTCTTACTCGACCTGTTTAGAAAATGAACAAACTCAAGTTATATAACAACTCTAACCATCTCAAAGATCTGCAAGTGGAGATACAAAACAAGAAATTATCTTAATACTATTTCTACTAAGTCATAATAATAATAATGATACTCCATAATAATAATTAGACATGAGATATGTACCCTACTTACTAGGCGGTGCAAATCCTCTACCCCAAACCCCTACCCTAACTCCCTATCCCACAAAATTATTTTACTTCTAAATTAATATTAAAAAAATTAAAAAAAAAATATTTAGCTTCTACATACTTATGATAACATATTTGAAAAAAGAAATTTTAAAAAATCAATTTACAAAAATTATAATAATTCACAAGAGATAGAAAGATTTTTTTAAGTTTTAAAAAGATGTGAATTTACTATATTTTTTTTTTGAAAAAAATATAAGTTGATTTTTTAAGATTTTTTTTTCAAATATGTTATCATAAGTATGTAGAAGCTAAATATATTTTTTTTAATATTAATTTAGAGGTAAAATAATTTTGTGGGGTAGAGAGTTGGGGTAGGCGTTTAGGGTAGAAGATTTGAACCCCTTACTAGGATAGGAAATCTGCAACTTGCAAGATGCTGCATTTCTTTTATTGTGGGCAAACAACAATGCAGGGAACCTACCCAGCTGGACCTGGACCCTTTCATTTCCATCCTCCTCCTGCAACTTGTTAATTACTACGTAGTACTTCTTTCTAGCTGGATTCTAATTGGATTTACTTACTCACAATCTCTGAGTTTGCATCTGTACATTACAGCCTGTTTTTTTGCTCACTTTGCTCATAGTATTTCACAATCACATCAAGACTTCATTACAGTATAAATCAAACTATACAACAATACTTCAAAATTCAAATGCTGTTTTCAAAATAATACTTACATTAAGGACAAAATTATAATCAATATTTATCATAATAATATACACTTACATTCATCTCATTTCTTTTATCATACTACCACAATAAAAGACCAGAAACTGAAACCCTAAAACGACATTCAGAGAGCGGTAAGTTTATCTAAACGCAGCGTTTTTGTAACTCATAGCCTCAATAGGGATGTTTTTTGTTTTTTGTTTTTTTTTTTTAAAGATTTGAACTCAAACTTCTCGTGTCGCCAAATTCTCGGCGAGATGAGCCAAAGACTGCAAGTTGCACCTGACGATGGTATCGACGAACACGCAGGTTTCCTCTTTCGTGTTCCCCACGGGAGTGTCAACGACGTACGATTCCACCACCACCGTCCCCTCGCCGGCGGGTTGGAGCGTCGTCACGGATCGGTAGTTCCGCAGCCGGTGGTCGCCGCCGACGACGCTGAAGCTGATGACGTGGCGCTCGTCGTCGAGGATCTCGAGGCGCTCGGTGCTGGTGGCGGCGGGGAGGCCGGAGATGACGTGGACGCGGCGGAGGCTCCCGACGACGACGCCGTCGGTGAGAAGGTCGCAGGTCTTGACGAAGTGCTTGTAGGACTGCGGGCGGTCGAACCGGCGGACGATGGACCAGACGGCGGCGACGGGGGCGTTGATTTCCTGGATCACGGCGGAGCAGCACTGATCGGGGCCGACGGAGTGGGCGTGGTAGCGGGCCGTGCTGTCGGGGATCTCGACCTCAGATGCGGCGGATGTCGAGCGGGGGAGATCGTGGCGGTGGCAGGCGGCGGGGGAGGCTATGTGGGGGTGGCTGGAGGCGGTGATGCGGTGGAGGAGGACGGAGGAGTGCGGCATTTCTTGAATTAAGGAAAAAGGGGATTTGTTTGATAGGAGTAGGAGATAATAGGAGAGGACCCAATTTTATACAGGCCCCTCTATATAAATACTACAAGTGGGCGCAGTCTACTTGCAAGTTTATAGGTTTGTTTTAATATTTAAATAATATGATAACATACTGAATTAAGAAAGATTTTTTACAAAAAAAGCAAACCATTCTAAAAATTTATTTAAGAAAATGTTAAATCGAACTGGATCCGGAATTCATTTCAGAACCAAAAATCAAACCGAAAACTTTAATTCGGTTCCGAATCAAGTTTTACCGGTTCGGTTCCGATCGATTTTCCGGTTTAAACCGAAATATGCACAGTCCTACTCATGCTAAATATAGAAAGTAATATACTCCCCACATTAAATTAATCGCTCGATTAAACTAACCACAAATAGTAATTTCCATATAATTAAACCCAAATTCTAGAGAGATGGGCTCTGCTCTCTCTCTAGAATTTTTTCCCAAAAACCTCAAATCTAACCTATCAATTTGTCTCAAAATTTCAATAGAAATCTGATCTATTCAACCCTCCAATTTTATAATTGGATTTGTCGATCCTTCATGGTGCCCAATTGCTTTGGGGTTGTGGGTCTTCGTCTTCTTGAGGGAGCCCGGTGTTCTTCTCCCAACTTGTGTCTTCACCCCGCCAGGTCGTGATCCACTTTCTTCCTCGTCGGTGTTCGTCGATGGTGATGCTCCTTGCCGCCGCCGCTTTTCTGTCGCCCCGGTGGTGTTCCTCCATGCCTTTGGCCCTTCGTGATCTAGTCGGGTGGTGGTGCGTGGTGGTTCGACGTCCGCTTTGGTCGCCGCCGCCGCTTTTCTGCCGCCCTAGTGGTGTTCCTCCTTGCCTTTGGTCCTTCGGCCCCAAGCTTTGGGTCTCTTCAGGCCCAAGTTTGGGTCCTTAGGGCCCAAGGTTGGGGATTTGTGAAAAATAAAAAATAGCCCGAAAGGGTCTGAGTAACCCACCCGTAAGGGTCTTGACAATCTCCCGTAAGGGTTTTTTGGTGCGTTATTTACAGGGTGGCTCTCGGTGACGTTTCCAGGTGTTCGTGGCGGTCCTAGTCTGAGTAGGGACTCTGGTGTCCGGTGTCGGGTCTGGCTGGGGTCGTGGCGGTGTGCATCGAGACGACTCCGTTTTCCGAAAATTTCTTTGGAGGTTCGTCTTCATCGCCCACAGGAGGGACTCCTGATGTACCGCTGGCCAGCGGTGTCATCGCTTGGTGGCGTTTGGCTCCGGGGTTTGTCCGTGTTGTTCTCTACTCTGTTTGGTTAGGTTCGTTTGTTCGTTTGGGGTTGTTTAGCTGTCGCTTTGTATTGCACCGTTTATTTTAGATTGTATGCTCGACGCTTCGCCGTCTGCCGACTTTGTCGGCCTCTCGATGAGCCAGGCCTGTCTGGCCATCGAATTTTTACCTAATCAAAAAAAAAATATATATATAGAAAGTAATATATATATATAGAAAGTAATATATATATATATATATATATATATATATATATATATATATATATATATATATATATATATATATATATATAATTAAATGGTTTATAGACCAAATGTATTTACAAAAAAATGGTGCGTATAAACTGTAAATTCAAAATATTGGCAACTTTACGTGGGTGGAGGATATATAGGTACCAAGGGTGCGCAAGGTGTGAGTGAGCATTAAATTTGTACGCACCCATGATACATTGGCGATCCTTGTACGGCTAGTTTATGAATTAGCGGGGCTCGACTAGTTTTAGTCTGGGTTTTGGATTAGTGGGGTTGGTTGATCTTATGATATGTCTTGGACATTAGTTTTCATTTAAGCCCATGTGACAAGTGCAACTTGTTGGCTAAAGTTGTAGCACTTGATGGGGCGCATGTTGGAACGTGATTGTCTCATATCGGAAATATTGAGATTGTTTTTGCTTGAACAACATATAAGGTTAGCGAGAGGGACTACTCTTTGCCGATAGGTTTTGAGATGGAACCCCGTTGGATTTATGTATTAATTGTACGTGTCTCTCGTATGTTGATTCGCACATGATCTTCCTCCAGCGTTTTCATCCCATCGAGCCTAGTCGAGTTTAATATATAATCATCGAGCTCTAATTTGAGGGGAAACCTTCGCGCCGCTTGTCGATAAGATGGATAGTCGCCTTGTTGGTTGGAGGAGAAATCACCTTAGCTTGGCTGGCCGGGTGACACTCGCCAAGTCGGTTCTCGAGTCAATCCCGGTCTACTCGATGGCTACGGTGTCGATCCCGAAGTCGACATGTGATGCGATTGATAGGAAGTGCCGCAACTTCATTTGGGGAGATAACGAGGAGGGGCGGAAGATTCACCTTGTGGCGTGGAGGGATATGTGCATGCCGAAGTGCAAAGGAGGGCTGGGTTGAATATAGCGATGAATGGTAAGCTCGTTTGGAGATTTATTAATAGCAATGATGATGCCAT
Source organism: Persicaria maculosa (assembly GCA_963922045.1). Classification (NCBI taxonomy): domain Eukaryota; kingdom Viridiplantae; phylum Streptophyta; class Magnoliopsida; order Caryophyllales; family Polygonaceae; genus Persicaria; species Persicaria maculosa. Next base: position 68,850,579 of record OY998259.1, on the reverse strand, counting down.
CTGGTGCAAGGTGTTGCAGGCGAAGTACATTAGGGGCTCGGACTCCTGCGTGACTGGAACTTCGGCCATTTGGACCAGTATGCGAAAGAGCCTCGAGATGGTGGTGACCGACGGTACAAAGTGGCTGATAGGGGATGGCACTACGGTGAGTTTTTGGAAAGATCGTTGGCTGTTGGAGACCCCGCTGGAGCAACAGGTGACCGGTACCGTTAGTGAGATGGATCGAAACAGGACGGTGAACTCGTATTGGAACCCGGGAGAGGGCTGGCAATGGAACGACTTCTCGGACCTTATCTCTTCAGGGACGCTCATGAAGATTGCAGCTAACGCGGTGATGGTGGATGGCGCTATGCAGGACCGAATTTGCTGGACGGATACTGATGACGGAAACTACTCTATCAAATCGGCGCTTGATCGGCTAACTAAAGCTAACTTTTTTAATTGTGTTGATAGTGTGGTGTTCAACAGAATCTGGAGGCTGCAAGTGACCGAGCGGGTGCGCACTTTCCTGTGGCTAGTCACTCGGGGAGCGATACTGACGAACGAAGAGAGGTGCAGACGACATCTGGCGGACGACCCATCTTGCTCGGCATGCCCGGAGTCACCAGAGTCGATCATCCATATCATGAGGGACTGCTCCCTCATATCTGATATGTGGAATGACTTGGACTTTCATAGATATAGCGCTGATTTTTTCTCCTTGCCATTTGCAGGATGGTGGAGAGCCAATGTGATGTCGATTAAGAAGAGGGAGGACGGAACAGAATGGGCTTGTACCTTCGCTAATGCAGCATGGTGGGCGTGGCGTTGGAGAAACGAGAGAGTGTTCAGTAACTCTCGCTGCATGCCGGACAAGGCGAATTTTGTGGCAAAAATCACCCGTCAATACAAGACGGCATGGAGCTCAAGACCCAACAGAGGGGTGGCCAAGGAAAGCAGGATCAAGGAAATCGGATGGGAAAGACCGGAAGAGGGTTGAGCTAAGGTGAACGTGGATGGCTCAGTCAATAGGAACGGTGAAGGAGCTGCATGTGGCATTATCCGTAGCACTAATGGCGGCTGGTTGAGAGGGTTTGTCCACAAAATCAGGTGCGTTCCGGTTATTGCGGCCGAGCTCTAGAGCATCGTTGGTGGACTTAGAATGGTATGGGAGATGGGCTGGTGCATGGTTGTGGTCGAATCTGACTCTCAGACAGCCCTCAACTTGATAATCAACGGAGTGAAGGAATGCCATCCGATGTCCAGCCTGGTAGCTAATTGCCAAGGCTTTCGAAAGTTGAGTTGGACCATCCAATTCAAACATGTCTTCAGGGAAGCAAACGTCGTCGCCGACTCCCTTGCTAAGTTTGCCCAGGCGTTCTCGATTGGGTGCCATCACCTCGAGGAGCCGCCTAATCATGTTTCGAATCTGATTGATAACGATTGTAGGGGAAGGACTACTCCCTGATCCATTGTAATGTAGTCCGAACTTACTCTCGGCGTCTTTCTCCGGAGTTTATTTACCTAAAAAAAAAAACGAGCTCTAATTTGAAAATATCTAAGGGCTCGTTTGATTTAAATTTTAGAAAGACAAAGAAAAAGGAATTAATGAATGTAGTCTATTTATAGTCCAAGATACATTATTAAAAAAATTTAATTATTTACCCTTTTCTTCCAACTTTTCATACAAAATTGGCTTGTTTTCCCGCTTTCGATCACCCATCTAAACAAGAGATAACTGGTCATATCCCCTATACTCATCTAAACATTACAACTCATATCTTATTTTTCATACAAACAATAAAATTCTTCTCTTATCTAGACCAACAAAACTTATATACCATATATTTTCTCATACAAAATTTGTTTTCATTTCATTTATCTCACAATCTTATACCAAACAAGAGTTTAGTTATTATTCTGATCATAAAACATATACATACGTGCATTATAAATTATAATTTGTTTTTGTTTTTGCTATAACAGCTTGATACATTATGATTTTATATATATATAAATGTCTGATTCTCGATAGACCGATAAGTTGACAAACAGAAAATCGTCGAACATACCATCAGAAAACTATAAAAAGGTGCAATACAACAGGCAACACGCACTCTACGACAAAACAAATCTAAGCAGATTTTAAATTAGGAAGTTTATATAGGACGAAGTCAAGCATCGATACATTATGCAAAAATGTTATATATATAATTATATATATATATATATATTTTTTTGTATGGCAAGTAGCTAGGTTGGATGAATAACGATTTCCAAGTGTAAATGAGAGAATGGATGGATTGGGGTGTGAATGTGTGTAGTTTAATTATGACAAGTGGAGAAGATGCAATACAGTGGGTGGGTGGAGGAGGCTTTGGATCTTCCAGAGCTCATCTTCCTAAATTTTTAAATAATTAAATCAATGGGTACTCCCAATCTGTACATATATACATTCAGACATATATGGGTGTAAGTAACTCATCACCGTTCTTCCATCCATAGTTTCTAGTTCCCTTGCACGTTCGATTGCTTACGTTAAACTTCGAAAAATTCTGATCGAGTCATACAAAATAGGAAAAGCATCCGATTTTTTTAAGGCCGATCTGTAAAATTAGACAAAAAAAAAAAAAACTTTGCAAAACTAGACAATCACTTAAAAAATTAGCAAAAGTAACACATATATACTTTTGCAAATAAAATAGGGGTGTTGATAGATACACCGCAAATTCAGATTAAGGATTTGCACGTCCTTAAGGACGTGCAGGTGTGGGACTGTGCACGTCCACTAGTAGACCCTTTGCACGTCCTTAACAACGTGCATGCACGTCCTTACGGACGTGCAATATATGCACGTTGTTAAGGACGTGCAAACCCTCGTTAGGGTTTCGCGTTTAGGGTTTAGGGTATAGGGTTTCCGAGGGTTTTGTGTTGTTAATTGAAAAAATTGAAGTGTTTAGCTAGTGGAGTTGAAGGATTTAGGGTCTAATTAAATGGAAAGCAATAATTGTTAAGGTTTTCATTCGGATAATATGCGAATAATGTTACAAGGAACGGAAAAAAGGTTTACATCCATAATTTTAATAAACTGGTGGAATAAAATCTAGGAAAATAGTAAAGGGCTACCGGACTCGACACATAAGGCTCGAAATCTCTCAAACTGAGCTTGAAACGGAGCACCCCATCCTTCGGCGCTCGGTTGATGATGTGCGACCCATTCTGGCGGAGGCGGCGGAATAGGAGCGTTAGGACGCAACCAGATCTATGAGAACGGAAAATTAGAGTTAGAGTATTGACATCTATATGAAAAGCAAGAATAGGTAATAAAAAAAGACGTTTGAAGTCGTACCGCGACAAAATGGTCTTGGTTTCCGATGCAGGCTACACCAAGGGTTGCTGATTGAGGGTTGTTAGCAGGTGTCGGCGAGGTCATGGGGAGACATGTGAACGGATGATGCCAAGCTAGGACTACGAGAGGAATCTGATATACCGTTGCAAATACTAAACCCATGATGGGTAGCTCCATCCACCGTTTCCTATCACCATGCACAGCTCCCGCCCATCTCTGGTAGTCGACGAACTGCTGGAATGGGTACTCTCCCGTATAACAATCGGCGTAGAGATCGGCGTGATCCTCCAAGTGATTGCATAATAACGTTTTGAGTTCCGGGAAAGCAGACTCGCCGATCGGAGATGTCAATAACGCCAAAGCACGGTAGCCACAATGACCATCTCCAACAGTGTCCCTCACACCCTCAATATGACCGAGCATGATGGGATCAACGTTGTTTCGACCCCAGTTGAACCCTTCGAACACATCATCACGTCCACGTCAAGCTGAGGTCGCTTGTGGACGATGTCGAGCAGCACGTGCTTCTTCTCTCTCAAAAATCTTGCCCTTAACTCCTCTTATGGCAACTGGTTGGTTCTGCAGGCATTCCTCGACCCCCGAGGCCTCCCCTTCCTTCGGACGCTTGCAGATGAGGGTGGGTGCATCTCATCGTCGCATACATCGTTGGAAGCCGTGTATGAAGATGACAGCTCATACAGTAGTGGGGTGTCGTCGATGTCAGTCCATGGCAAATCCATCCAGAACGGGTGGATGTCCTCGGCGGGTATCGGAGTACCAGAGTTGACGTATGCCTGAATCTCATGGACACAAGGGATCCCGTAACAAACCCTCAAATGTCGGTCTGTGCATTCCGGAGGAACCTTTTGGTTCACGACATCCTGCCACATCTTGTACAGATAATCGAAGCACTTTTTGGAGATTAAAGTCTTTACCTCATCAAAAAGGTTGACTTTATACACCGTTGTTGGCCATTTGAAGCGGTCGATCTCCAAAGCAGTTTGCAGCTAATGCAGTTGACAATCGTTGACTCTATGGATTGCATCGATCACGATGCGAAAGTCACCAGTCGATGAGTGCAGTGCCTCCTTTAGAACCTTGTGTTGACCCTCAACTCTGTACACATTGAAGTGCATACCACTAAATATTCGATGTTATATCATATTGTAATGGGAGATATGAAGTAAGGTTGTACCTGTTTGTCGTACGGGTGCCGAGATGGAAGACATTATCTACGTAGCATCGTACGATGTTCCTGCTGTATGGAAGCCACACCGCCTCTAAATACGCCACCACACCTGGGAATGGGTGCCATGCAGCGTGTAGCGCCCGACGACGTCGGTTGAATGATTCCTTCGACCTCGATTCGAACAACCCCCAACAGTTGCCCTTAAAGATGCAGCGTGGTTTAAATTCTTTGTGAGAATGGGTACTCCCCATACTGCTAGCAAGCAAGGAGAACCCCGCCTGGACGGTTCAACGCACCCGTCCAAGACCGCTTGATTACTAAAATCATGCAGTGTCTGAGACCCAAGTCCTTGAAATGCGTAACCATTTCATCACGGTCATTCCAAACCTTTGGGTCCGAGAACTCGGGTGTGAAGTCTCGATAGTGTAATACCATGAGTGGACATATAAACATAACGCAAAACAAATGGAATAATTGAACTATACGAAACGTATCCGTACCTGGCGAACTGGGAGACGACGATTCCCTTGTGACTCGGCCATAGCGATTCTAACGGTGAAGGAATATATCGATCTAAGTGGGACTTTGTTTTGGAGTGCGGAATCAAGCTATCCCCCTTCACTTCAAATAGGCAGTTTTGCGTTAAAGGTACACGGAGGTGCACGTCCAAAATAACGTGCAAAAATGCACGTGGTCAACGACGTGCATGCACGTGGTCGACGACATGCATGCACGTGGTCAACGACGTGCATGCACGTCTTTGACCACGTGCATTCCCTAACCCTAAACCCTGACCTAACCCTAACCCTAAACCCTAACCTAACTACCCTTCCCTAACGTTTTCGTTCTCGACGTATGAGGATATGGAAGCAGGATATTAGATCTCCAAGGTAGTTGTATCAAGTATGAGGATATGGAAGCAGGATTCACCTTCGTATCGAAACACCAAGAAATACCCAACTTTGATGGAGTAGTACTCAACAAAATCTTGCCATTTTTTGTGGAGCCAAGCTGTTTCGTTTTCGTGCAGCCTCATCTAACAGCATCAATGCCCATATTACTTACAATTACAATCATGATTTGTTTCGGGCGCTGTGTCTCATTCAAACCTCTTTACTTCGTGCTTCACTTTTTCTTTTCCTTTTTCTTTCTTGACGTTTATGTTTAATATGACTCAGAAGAAATGAGAGAAGTCTACTCGAGATAGAAATATACAGATAGATACAAAATCCGTAACATAAAAGTATAATATAAAGATAAATGTACATCAATGTCCAACTGGGTTGCGTACAACCTCATCCAAAATCTCCGTCATCACGTCTAACAGCTCATCAATGCCAGGGTCGGTAGCCAGGGCCCTCCAATAGCCCTCTATCTCATGCAAGCGGGCCGCTACCGCCGGAGGGAGAACTAGGGGATGAGGCAGGTCCACCCATGGATCCAATCCGATCGGGTGGACAGGTGTCGGAGGGTCCGGATGGGGTGGCGTGGTGGGCAGCACGTACGGCCGGCTCTGCGACGCGTACCAAGGGAGCTAATCTGCAGTGACACCGGCCTGACAATCCTCTCTGGTGCGTCTGTGCTCGGCCAGCCTGTAGAAGCGACCCTCAACCTGCAAGTCCTACCACTTGTCGTGGCCGCGGTCAAACACAGCAACGTACTTCGTCGTCTTCAAGATGGCGTCGCGGGTGACCTGAGCCGGAGCGATGACGGGCAGCGGGATCCCCTGGACTCATCCGAACTGCCGGAGGCACCTATCGGGCATATATGGCTCCTCCTCCCCACAGAATGTGATGGTGCCCCAATAGGTGTACTGACGGTACTGGCCGTCGAAGTCCAGACCACGCCCAAAGGGCATCCACTCCACCTATAATTAAAAAAATCAGGCATAATTCATAGTTAAGAAATATATGTCATATAGTTAGAGTCTCAAATACATACATCGGCGATAGTAAGATGGCCCACCTCGTCCCGCATCTTCTTCACCTTCGTCAGCTTCGCCTCGTCTTTCATGCGTTGTGGCGCCTTCGGACCGATGAACTTCGCGTAGAAGCGAGGGTCCTCCTTCCTAGCCGGATCGCTGGAGAAATCACCTCGAAAGCGAGGAAGTACGCCCATATCCAAGCCTTGACACAAAACAGAACGTCGTTAGCATATAATATAAATATTTGTAAACTATAACTCTAATTCAACGGTCTTGTACCTGTAGAATCGGCGTGCAACTATCTATACCCTTCGCATCTGCTCGGGTAGCCTCGCCTAGGCCCCTGTACAGACATGCGAGGGCACCTACGGCACATGAAAGGGTGGCCGTCCGCGGGATGTCCCAAATAAGGTCGAAGATCTTCCATGGGATCCGGCTCTGCGACTTGTCCACACACAGAGTCGCGGCGACAGCGATGGCTAGGTACCCAATGTGGAGAAACCGACGCTGTGCAGGGTCATCCTGGGGCTGCCCCCCTCCCGTATGCGTGCGCAGCCGAATCTGCTCAGGATCAGCCGCGGCCTCTGGGTCATCAGTGGGGGCGGGGTCGATGAGCGGCCCGTGTCTCGCGATCCACAGGGCAGTCAACCAAGTAACTGGAGGGCCGCCAGCATGTCTGTATGATCTCTGGGTTTGTGGGGTGAGCTGGTAGTAATCAGCGACAGTGGGGATCAACGCGCCCGCGGCCAAATGTGACATACACGGCAGACCCTCCATCGAAAGTCCCATGAGGCAGGCAACGTCGTGCAGCGTGATCGTCATCTCGGCCCATGGAAAGTGGAAGGAGCTGGTCTCCGGGTGCCAATGCTCCAGGAAGGCTGTGCATGTGAACTCGTCCACACACTCCCAGTGTAGGGACCTCAGCTGCGGGATGCCCGATGGGATAAGATCCTGCACCCAGGTCCCCGGGCCCTCGAAGATATAGGGGTCAAACGGCTGCAGGTGAGTCGCCCGGTGGTGGAACTTCAACAGTGGCATATCCACAGTAGGCTCCCTCCACACCTGGTACGCTCGGTGATGCCTGTAAGACACACGCAGCTCTCCCGGCGGTAAGATAGGGTCGACCCACAACTACGTCAGTAATGTAGCTGCTCAGCATATCAGGGGTCTCCAAAGAAGGCTGCAGCCCCTCCGTCGCTTCGCCAGAAGGATCCCAAGATGGCAGACCCTTCCAGAAGCTGTCGTGCTCGTCGGCCGGGGGGGGGGGGGGGGTGGGTGGGTCCCCAATGACTGCTGGTAGCCCTCTGCAGACGCCAGCAGATCATCGAATGTGACTGTCTGATCGTGGGGTACCGTCTCCTCCTGTATCTGGCTGACCGCTGCCCGGTCGCCGAACCTAACAGGCCGGAGGGTACCATCCCCCCCTCAAGAGCCTCCCTGCCTGTTATTATGAAATGTTGATAACCTGTTACTTTTAATGTTTTTTATTTCATCCAGTTGGCTATTTTAATGTATTTTAATATCTTTTAATATATTTTAATGTATTTTAATATCTTTTAATTTATTTTAATATCTGTTAATGTCTTTTAATATATTTTAATGTTTTTATTTTCTTTCAATTTTAATTTATTTCTATGTATTTTAATATATTAAAATGTTTTTATTTTAATTTATTTTAATGTCTTTTGATGTATTTTAATATATTTTAATATGTTTTAATGTCTTTTAATATATATTAATCGCTTTTAATGTTTTTTATTGTCGTACTAATTTTAATTTATTTCTATGTATTTTAATATATTTTAATGTTTTTTATTTTAATTTAGTTTGTACTTTATGTACAAACTATAATTAAATCTATCAAATTATATTATAAACCATTAAAACTATATACTATCAAAATATACAAACTATATACTATCTATTATATTCTATCAAATTAAAACTATATTATTTTCTATCAAACTATATACTATAAACATATAACAAATCATAAATACTATATATTCTCAGTTACAATCTATCAAATTATATTATAAACCTATATTATAATCTATCAAATTATATTATAACACTATATTATAAAACTATAAAAATAAATCAAACAAAATAAATAAATCAAAGAACATACCGGTGGGGTCAGGACCGACGACATCTCCATAGTCTCCTCCACCTCCGCCACTCTGCCACCGCCACCACCACCACCACCGGACGCCTCCGCCGCTGCTGCTCCACCACCACCACCGTCACCACCACCACCCTCCTCAGCCTCCATGGCCGCCTCCGCCGCCACCACCACCTCAGCCTCCATGGCCGCCTCCGCCTCCATGGGCGCCACCACCTCCGCCCTCATTGGATGCGCACCTCCGCCACCGGCCTCCATGGGCGCCACCACCTCCGACTCCATCGCCTCCGCCTCCGCCTCCACCTCTCTCTCCGGCTCCATCGCTCTCTCTCTCTCTCTCTCTCTCTCTCTCTCTCTCTCTCTCTCTCTCTCCCTCCGACGATCTTTCTCTCTCTCTCGATGTCTCTCTTTCTATCGTCGGCGCTCTATCTTTCTCTCTGGATTCGGATGGAAATGGGGAAGACGAAGCACGTCCGCTTCGTCTTTAGTAGATGAGCTTGCACATCCTTAAGGACGTGCAGCACGTCCCTAACGACGTGCAAGCACGTTAACGTGCTTGCACGTCTGGGCTCGGGTGGCTGTAAACACACCTGCACGTCCTTAAGGACGTAAGGATGTGTAAGGACGTGCATGCACGTATTTAAGGACGTGTGGATTTGCGGTGTATATAGCCGCATAGGTAACCGGATGGAAGGGTTATAGGTAAAAGAAAGAAAGAGAGAGAGAGTGAAAGGAAAGAAAGGGAGAGAGGCGCCGACGGGATCACCGTCCCGGAATTGGGGGGTTTGGTATTCGGAATGCGGTACCGATGATGGTGGATCAGAATCACCGTCCCGAAAACTTAGGGTTCTGGTGGCGGGTGAAGGAATCTGGGGCTTGGTATTCGCCTTGGGGACCAAGAAGAAGGGGTTTGAGGTGTTGGTGTTTCAGAAGGATATGAGTGTTGTTAGAGGAGAAGAACAGTACAGGGGACCCATTCAGATACAAAGCAATGCTCTTGCTGCTTTGGAAGCCATTGATATGGCAGTTGCTGCTTTGGAAGCAATGCTCTAAGTGTGTGAGGCAAAGGGATTGTAAGGTGTTCGTCGTTGACCACGATTGAGGCGCGATTGTGGCCTGGTATCTTTGCTTGTTCAGGCCGGATAGGGTTAGGGCTTTGGGGAATCTTTGCGTCCCTTTTCTTCGCCAGGATCCAAATCTCTTGTCGATCGATAGTCACAAGGCTTTTTACGGAGACGACTTCTACATCTACGGATTCCAGGTTGTGCTTTTTTCGAATCCGACACTCATGTATGAAATCACTGTCAATTATCACTGGATTCGAACAAAGTATTGAATTTTAGGGTTTCTGTTTTGGGAGTTAGTCTCACTGTCAATTTGAATTTTGCAGTCCGATTTTGTTGATCTGTTAATTTTGCTGAAACTCAAAGTTGCGATCGAGTTTGTTTTGTGAATTGATATTTCTCTGATTTAGGGCTTTTGGATGATTGAATTAGCAATTTGTTGTAAGAACTGCAAAATCTTTGTGAATTTTGATTCTTCTGAGCTGGAGGCGTGTAATTGGAATCCCTTGCTGTTTCTAATTGGTGATCGATAAACATTCAAATACTTGAATTCATTTATCTAGAGTTTTGTGTTGTTGATCCTGCTTCCATATTTGGTGGGGTACATACAAGGCGATCCGGATGTGTTTTGTGCTTTTAAGTGTTCGATGAAATGCATAGCTAGAACCCAATGCATCTTTACCCGAAGGCACAAATCCCCTTGATGTTGCAGTCTTGATCAAGTGCTATTTGGAAAGTCTTACCTTGCACATGGTCCAATTGCTAATAAGGTTTCATTGTTGTTTGTCATGCATTCTCATTTGTTGCCAATGACTAGCAAGAACCTTCAGATTAAGAAGCTTGATATCTTCCAATTCTTTGCCTATTTTCATTTCTTTGTACCTTTTGTAGGATAGTTATGATCATTTGGCATGATATGTTTGTTCTGTTGGTAGGATAGGGTTATTGATTTTGGGGTGGATATATAGGTTTGTTCAATTGGTAGGATATGCTTGATCATTTGGGAGGATATGATTGCATCTGTTTAACTTGTTTGCATTTAGGTTATGATTGCATCTGTTTACCTTAGTTGTGGCGTCAATGGCTTTTTTTGAATTACCTAGTGAAAGTGACATTCCAGTGAGGCTTCATGAAAGGCTGAAGGCAAGTTTGTTAAGATCTTTATTTTGTTGATAGAACAATATTGTTCTGTACTGATTTCTTGTTCTGTTGTTTTATTTTAGTCAATGCTATCGTGGAAATCAAGTTAGCCTATAGCTTGTCAAAGAACTGGCAACGAGATCCATGTGTTAATGTTACACATGGAACTCAATGTGCTTATTTTTTAACATGAATTTGTCATCAAGCAGGCTAACGTGCAATATTGCAGATTCATTCTCAAGACTGTCATCACTACAAGTCTTTTAAAGTTTTCCTCTATTTAAACCTGGACTACTGAGACTTTTTGAATTCTTGCATAGTGGTTGAACTCATTTTTCCATGTCAGAGATCTCTCAAACAATAGCTTAACTGGACAGATACCTGAATCACTGGCGGGGCTGCCATCTTTGACAGTCATGTAAGCTACTATCATTAGATTTCTTTACTTTTATGATATTGGTAGCTTAACTGGACAGATACCTGTTTGCATTTAGGATTGATGCCTAGATGATCATAGGGAGTACCCATTGAAAATAGCCTATTGGCTCAATTGGTAGAGCACTATGTTTGCACACAGAGATGTGAGTTCGACTCTCACATAGGCTAATACAGAGTGTGTGTTCATAAGTCTCCGATATATTGTGTTTTGTAAAGCCAATTATGCATTTACATACTTCCAATAGTATAAATATATCTTACCATTAGTGTGTATCTATCCTACTGTTAGTGTCAAGTTATACAGGAATTAATGGGTTTCCATTCTGATTCTACTAATATCGTTGTTTTCTCCTACCATTAGTTTCCATCTATCCTACCATTCTGATCCTACCAATTTTGCAAATAAAATGGGTAACCGGATGCTCAATTTCCTACCAATATCATTGTGTCAAGTTTCTGAAATGAGTTTTACTTACACTCCCCATATTCTTGTCCGTTGTGCTGATTATCTAATATCATCAGGTAAATGCATACTCTTTGAATGTGATGGTTGGTTCTGTATTAAGTTTACATTATGAATCTCTAGCTCACTTATATTTTTCATATGTTAGGGCTGATCAAAAGGACAAAATTTATGAAGCTGAATTGGCAAAAAATGCTAGTGAGCTAGAACGACTACAAAGCCTGGTTAAGGAACTGGAAGAAAAGGAATTGAGGCTAGAAGGAGAGTTGCTTGAGTACTATGGTTTGAAAGGGTAGGAGTATTAAATTTAATTCAACAACAAGTGATCTTGGATATATGGTACTTAGGTTTCCTTCATCTTTTGTTGTAGACTGGAAACCCTCTACCCTTGGTTGTTTTTCTGAAAAATATGGAACATAATTTGCTACGGTTTCTAGCTTGATTTTCCTTGAAAGCTATTTAAATTGGTAGTATAGATGCATAAAAATGGTAGGATAGATGAAAACTAATGGTATGAGAAAACAACGATATTGGTAGAATCAGAATGGTAGGGTAGATGGAAACTAATGGCAGGAGAAAGCAACGATATTGATAGAATTAGAATGGAAACTCATAACTCCTGTATAATTTGACACTAATGGTAGGATAGATGCACACTACTGGTAAGATATATTTATACTATTGGAAATATGTAAATGCATAAATGGTTTTACCAAAACACAATATATCGGAGACTTATGAACACACACTCCGTACTAGCCTATGTGAGAGTCGAACTCACATCTCTGTGTGCAAACACAGCGCTCTACCAATTGAGCTAATATGCTATTTTCAATGGGTATTCCCTATGATCATCTAGGCATCAAAAAGTAATAAAAACATGTGGCATGTGAATCAAATGCACCACATATTGGACAGGCAGAACATTTTCTATAAGATATGCAGCAGCCAAACAAACTATTTGAGAGTTATGCATTTGAAGAATAAAAATAAAGGTTCTACATTTTTTTATAGAGCTTAAAGGTAGAAAGAAGATTCTAAAGGCAACCTTAATGAGACACTGTTATCTCTGTATATGATCTCAGTGCTTACTAGCCTGAGATGCTTAATGCTTTTAAAATCATACTAGAAAAATTCAGAGCAAGCACTACTAGAATTATGTCCATAAACATCGGGTATAAACCGATGTTAATCAAAAAAAAATTCGACGTGTTAGTGGGTGGTGTTAAAGATTCAACTTTTACCACATCGGTTTATAACCGATGTCTTTAAGAACTTATAACATCACTTTTCTTTTTGATAATGATTTGAATACATGAATATGATTACATTTTGATGCATTCAACTAATGTTAAACCATTATTATTTTGCATTCCTATCCATTTGAAGGTATGTAGTATAACACAAAAGTTCACATTAACATCGTTATTTTTTTATAGACCTGATGTTTTACATTCATACACACATCGATAATGCATTATTCACTTTGTGAATGCTCATTTTTCATTTATAATTTGTGATATTATTTTATATTAATATAATTTTCCATATTGAATATTTTAAAAGCCGATGTCATTTTTGTATTTTCACATTAGTTTTTAATTTAGAAAGTATGTTTTTGTGCTTTATAACATCGTTTTATATTACAATTGTGATATATGTAGTGAGTTTTAGAAATCGATTTGGTCTTTATAATCGACATATCTATAAAGATAGGCATCGTTTTTTTCTCTCGATTCCGACGTCTTTACTTGAATACGCCAATCATCTAATACCCATATTTATCTATATTGTGGCCCTATTTTAGCTAATGGAAAATTAAACATTGAAAAGACCAATATATACATTAAATAGTGACAATAAAGTCAAATACAACAGAACAATAGTGTCAAATACAAGTTAAAATACATCAATATACATTTTAAGTTGCTAGTCATTTACATAACACTACAATACAACCCATTTAGAGGTACCTCGATCTTTATGTGTTAATTCTTCTACAACACATCAACAGTCATCGCTTGAGTGCCAACGACCTTTCCTAAGGTAGGCACTAAGAAATGCCAATTGAAATTTTCAGCAACATCAAGAGACTAAAACTGGATTAAAAATTCAGCAGCATCCTATTGAAATGGAGCAGCAAAAATTAACACCAACACCCATCTGTATCATCACCCTAGCTGCAACAAACAAAACACAAAAACAACTAATCACTAGTACAAGCATTACATGCAATGGTCACCGAGATGGCATAACAAATTTTATGCCTTCTTTAATCATCGGACATGTGAAAAGCACAACTATAACAAATTTTATGCCTTCTTTCATCATCGGACATGCTATTTTTTTAATGCAAAGGAATCTTCTCTTCACATGCTCTCTAACGAGAAATTGGTAATGACACTTAACCTTCATCTAATTGCCAGTGCTATTTTTCCCTTTTTTTACTAACCGGGTGTCACTGAGATAGTAAAAATAAACTCTTAAGCCCCATATAGTTTATCATCAAAACAAAGGTTCATACAGGAAAATGAAGCGAACTTAAACTGAAAAACAAAGTGCCAAATTTCTCTGAAAAATAGATTTACCGTTAATGCAATCTGAACTCTCTTGTTGTCCAAGAAAGATGGCTGTAGAAAACAAAAAACATGTAAATAAACCACTAAATAAAAGTGATATCATAAAAAAAACTCCCAAACTATAATATATAAACAAGCAAATGTTATAAATAAATAAGCTTTATCTTAGCATTTTAATGTCCCCTCTTAAATCATCCAGCTGGACTCGTTCTATACATTGTCACTGATCAAAATGGGTACCTTGCAGCAACAAACATTTCAACTTTTAACCAATGCAAATTCAACATGAAAAAATGGAAACTATGTTCGTAGGATTGAAGAGTATCAATATTCATCAAAATTGAAAATTGACTCATGAAAAAAAAGAACAGATTAATTTGAACTGGAAAAAAAAAACAAAAATAGAAACAAAAGGCCCACTATTCAGCTATTCACTACCATTTTGAAATTGCTTGAAGAGGATATTAAAATCACATGTAAAGATACCAAAAGAGAGAGGTACCACATACAAAGACATTTGGATCCTCCAAGGGACATGATTGTACATTGATTCCTACAATACTGCCAAAAATAATGAAGGGTATGAACCTAATTTGTTTAGGCCTTGGATGATAAACATCCCCTCCAGAGGATGAACGACTTACTCCCGGAACTTGGCAATACATCATTTTTTGGGAAATATGAGGTTTTACTGATTCCACCACCACCTGCTTAACAATAACAAGGAAAACATGATCCGAGTTAGCTTAGTTTTGTGTCCCAAGGATCTAGCGTCGACCAAACAAAGACGCTGTAAAAAGCCTAGAGAAAAATGAATGATCTTGTCCATACTCACCCTTTCATCATAGGACAATGATGCAAAAATTCAAGGCTCCCGAGCGCTCCAAGCAAGACCTGATGCATGAGTCTGAATTTGAGATCATTAACAAATAAATAAAAAGGAAATAAACAGCAAGGAAGGAAATACTGCCATAAACACTCTCTTCATAGTCACTGTAGGAGCAGATCAGTGGATCTGTGCGCCTGGATGGAGAGTCAACCGGACTGACAAAGAATAACAATCATGGAATAAAACAAGGCACATCGTAAACAAATATGTTTTGTATAAACAATCAAAAAGAAAAATACCCCTCATTTGTTGCATCTTTGCTATTCTCAAGAGCTAACCACAAGTTTACAGCTGAGTCTGTTCCAGAACTCTGTACAAAGACACAGAGTTATCAGCCAAATACAAAAGGACTAACTTTAGAAAAGGTAGGTCCTTCAACATTACAAGTACTGTGTATTGAAGGTACGAATGCAGAAGCAAGCCAACTCATACTCAACCTCTTTACTAGATTTTAGAGAAATCTAAAAGAAATTATAGTTATAAATCTTATTATTATTAGAAAATGTTCATAGGATTGAAGACGTTCATGGGTCGATTTACAACAATACATTGCTACCATTCAATGTTGATATATACAGATTAAGGAGTATACAAACTATGTTCGTAGAATTGAAGACATTTCCACCTTCTACATTCACTGTTTTTTAATTTGTAAAATATTCGTAGGATGGTACTGATTGTGTATTTGTTGAGGAGTTTCCTTAAAGTTTAACATAACTGGTAAAGAAGATAAAGCTTTATAGTCAAGGATGAGTATTACCTGATCAGTTGTCTGCATTTTGGGATGTGTTTACCGCACTTATCAGCTGCTGATCTCAAAAACTTCTTGCAAAAACTGCACTTGAACAAGACTAATTAATTAAACATTCTTACAAGTTCATAGGGCATCAAATTTCTAAGAGAACCAACCCTATAGTATTGCTGGCCAGATTTATCTGTGCCCACAGGTGGTGGCAATTGGCTCAAAGCATATCTCAAGGCAAAACTGAACATAAATAAGAACACGGACACTATATGAAATCTGTGTCTTCCTTGATCAACCTAGATAAATAAATAAGAGACTACCAATTCATCCTTTTTCTTTTTCTTTAAATCATTCTCTTTCTTCTTATCGTCTGATCATCAAAAGATCATCAAAAATTTGAACAATCTTCAAGATTTCTCTTCGTCTATGTGGAGAGAGAGTGAGAGAAGATGAAAACTCTAACCTTTGTTATTGACGACATCTTCATTGTCAAGATGGCTTCATTAGTAGAAGTGTCCTCATTGTCAAGATTGAGGATTGTAGATTGAATCAAAATGGGTCCGCGCCTCTTCAACCGTCGTTTCCTGAAAAATTAGGGTTAATCTCAACCGAATAATCGAAATTGAAAGCACAAAGGAAATCAACTCAGAGCATCTGATTCTGAACAGCTATCATGAAAGAAAAGAAAAGCACAATTAACCAAATGCAAAAACCAAATCCAGACCTAAACAACTGAAAGTAGTGAATTGGCGATAAGAGAGGGAGAGAGATGAGTTTACAGCGAGTAAGAGAGACTCCTTGGCGGAGAGGCGTTCCATTTCTCGAGCATAAGCAGCGGAAGGTCCTTGTTGCACGGACTGTTGAGCCATCGCCCTAACTCTCCCTTTCCTGGCGACACCATCGCTAAGCCTCCGGCCGCAGCTCCGGCGAATTGACCTTCTTCGGCAGGTTGTGCGAGGAAGGAGTGAGGAGGGAAGAGGCCGAGTGCAGCAATGAAGACGGGGGAAGCTTGGTGAAATTGGTGAAATTAGGATGACTGTTTCTTCTACTTGGATCCTCTATCAGGAGAGTACTCGAAGACGAGGCTAGCGAGAAGAAGAGCCTCTTCGTCCCAACTGGCAATGGCGGAGACAGATCTTGGTGGTCTTTGAGGTGTACAGACGATCTGAGAAATATATCTAGATTCGGAGAGGGTGACAGACGACAGGTGGTAGCGGTGACGCCTGTGGGGTTGTTGTTTTCTCCGGCGAGAGACACCTTCTCAGTCTGATCTGGAGAGTGGGAGGGGAGGGACAGACGGATCTGGTGGGGGCGAAGATACCGACGATGGAGAAGGAGGAGGAGGAAGTGATCTGGCATGGCGGCGAGGGTTCGGAGAGAGGGAGGGTTAGAGACGAGAGGGGATGCGTTTTCTTGAGAGGGGGCTTTATGTTCCCAAAACTATTTCAATATACTTTGGTGGGTTTTCAAATTTTTTCTAAGTGTTCGGAAATTTGAGATGAGCGGGATTTAACTTAGTTCAGATTTCAATCCCGCGCCTTAATTGTTTTTTCAAAAATCAGTTCTCACATCGGTTAACAAAATAGGATGGTGTCTATTTTGTTTTCAACATCAAAAATTTACAAACCGATGTTAAAAATATATTTAACATCATGCGTTTTTTCGACTGATGTTAATCACCTGAGGTCTATGAATACAATTCTAGTAGTGAAGGTTTTTTTTTTTTCTTCTTCAGCATCTCATTTTCCTGATTAACTGCTTCCATCTTGGCTTTTAGCTCCTCTATTTCATTGCTCTTCATATCTGTTTCTTCCATACATGGTTTCTCCAATTCATCGGCTGATGGTATCTTGCTTTTATCATCATCTTGGTGGTCTAATCCAAGCTCAGATAGGGGCTCAACTGACACATTTTTGTCCATGGACACTTCAAACACATCAGTTTCTTTGTGAGTTTCTTCATAAACTCTATTAGCCCTCTTTGTTGACAAATTGTTGATCCTGGTTTTCTTTAATGATTCAGCAGAAGATAGATATTGCTTGAGATTCTTGAGCTCCAGCTGAGCCTGAACCAGCTGAATCTTACCTTGTTCTAGGAGGCATTTTTGAATTCAACCTTCTGAATCACCAGTCAAAGAGAAAGAGATGGACTTGATCTTACCTATTAAAAAAGAAAACCAATTTCTGCATTATGATCAAAACAACAGTTAAGCCCTATCTACAGTTTCATTTCTTTCTATCTATAATTTCATTCAATTAGGGTCTCAAGCAGTATCCATAAGCTCCTTATCAGTAATAAACAGATTGTGTCAAACAAACCCCATTTGTTCAAGAAATCTAAAGAATGTCAACACAAAACCTAAGTTTGATGGAATGAGATAAATGATTGTGCTTGCTTTTCCTGAAGCACTTTCAATTTTCAAAATCACTCCTTTTACCAAATGCCCTAGAAAGATGGGGAAAGGGCCCCCCTTCACCAAAAGCAAGAACAAATCAACCACCAGCTGAGACTTTCACTAAAAGTAGAGATCTTTCCCCAAATAGCACTTAACATATAGAATTAATGACCAATGGACACCAATTTGCAAGTTTGAAATTGTTGAATTTGCAAATGCCATCAAGAAAACAAGGTGAACAAAACAGGTAGATTCTTGACAAAGTTCATAAAATGTTTTGAGATATGGAAAACAAATTTCATAAAGCAATGTGCATCATTTACAATTAACAGATGAATTTAGAACTCTAAACTAAAAAGGAGCTTATTTATTTTCACTCTACTTTAGTCAACACATTTTCCATGAAACAGTAAAAATGATCCATCAAAAGCCAAGGAAGAGAGAGGTTCACCTTTCACCTGTGTGAAAATGCCAATAAGGAGATCATAAAAAATGTGAAAAGCTTTGAAAAACCAGAAACCTTCAACAAGAAACCCTATTTGGGTGAAAAAGTGATACGTTTGGAATTCCGATCCTTTGCCTGTGGGCTCAGAATCAAGAACCAAGCCGTATATTTGCCCTGATCTTGCAATGCTCTTTGATATCTCCTGATTTGGAACAATTTAGAACAAGTAACTAACAATCTGAAATAGCGAAAATTTAGGACTTAGAAAATTCCAGCAATTAAAGAACTCAGATTTAGCGACAGAAGCAAGGGAGTAGAGTAGCGAGAGGGATGCGCGGGTGCGTTGGGAGCGAAGACACCAGGCCTGGGCACCGAGGCCGCCAGCGCTCACGGATGCGAGGCCTGTTGCCGAGCAGTGTCCGAGGTTCTTCTCTCCTGCGACGGTTCCGGATCAACTTCTTGCGACAGAATATGGGTTGAGTTCCTCGTGTTTTGCCGAGAGGTTCTGAGGGATTGTGTTTGGATCTTTGTGAACTTGAACAATAAGAACATAGAACGATTGCTAAGGCTTTTGAATTGGGGAATTGAAGAAACCTTTTAATCCTAAAAAGGTTCCTCAATTATAATTTCCAATCTGATTATTCTCAATGTATGAAAGTTTTTAAATAGACAAACTATGCCAATTCTACCTTTCAAGGGATAGAGATTTGGCTAGATAAAAGATAGATAGAAAATCATAAAGATAGATCAAACTAACTAAAGAGATTAAACTTGCTTGGTGGTTAAGGAACTTATCTAGAAGAGATATTTTCCTCCCACATTTATTTTTCCTAATTACATAAAATAAATCTAATATTATCAAATCTAACAAAACCGGCCCATACAAGCAAGGGACTCGAGATGGGCTTGCTCCACTCGACATTGGGCCTCCTTCACTCGATACTGACCCAAGGTGACTCGGTACCGATCCACATGTGTGTTTTGATCAAGGAAGATGTTGTCTTGTCTTCATGAGCTCCGTGTGTAGACGCAAGCTCAACTTATGCGCGGGTGGTCTAGTCTTGAGCAAAGTGATCCAAGGTGGTCTGAATCCTTGCTTCATAGTTCCTTGGTAACGAATGAGAAGTGCCTTGGTAGCATCTTGAATCTTCTTTCCCCTTGCACGAGTGATAGGACCATCAAGTGGCACCTTCATGTTGTCCTCAATGTCACCAAGATTCATCGCCATCTGTACGGCATCATTCTCCTCCACTTGAGAACAATTTGTCCTCAAATCGTCGTCAGAGTCATCGTCAGACATAAACAAGGATAGATCGGCGATGTTGAAGATGGAATGCACGCTATACTTGTCGGCGGGGAGATCCAGCTTGTAAGCAATAGGACCCCTCTTTTGAACCACTCGAAATGGTCCATATCCTCTAGATCCAGCTTAGATTTCCGTTGTTGCGGAAACCTTTCCTTCCTGAGATGCAGCCATACAAGGTCACCAACGTTGAACTGCACATCCTTGCGATGCTTGTCCTTCGCCGCCTTGTAATGAACGATTTTCCATTTCAGCTGTGCCTTGGTCCTCTCATGCATGCTTTTGATGAAGTCCACCTGCTTAGCTGCATCTATGCTCTCATTTTCCTTTATTGGACGAGGCATCAGATGTACAGGCGTAAGAGGATTGGGCCCATAGACAACCTCAAAAGGAGTCTTCTTTGTTGCAGAATTCCTAGATCCTTTATAAGCAAACTCAACAAAAGGTAGGCAATCTTCCCACCTCCTAGGGTTAGTACACAGCATGACTCTCAAAAGAGCCCCAAGAGTCCTATTAGTAACCTCAATTTGGCTATCAGTTTGAGGGGGATAAGATGTAGAAAATAAGAGCTTAGTACCCAACTTAGACCATAAAGTTTTCCAAAAGTAACTCAAAAACATGGAATCACGATCAGACACAATAGACAATGACAATCAATGCAAGCGAGCAACATCCTTAAAGAATAGGTGAGCAACATGAATAGCATCATCAGTTTTGTGACAAGGAATAAAGTGAGCCATTTTGGAAAATTTGTCCACTACCACAAAAACAGAATCATGACCCTTAGATATCCTAGGCAAACCAACAATAAAATCCATGGACACATCTTCTCAGGGTGATTTCGAAATAGGTAGGGGTTGATATAGGCCATTTGCATTTGCCTTAGATTTACCTTTAGCACATGTAACACAACTTTTGACAAATCTCAGCACATAATTAGTCATTTTAGGCCAAAAGTAATGTTCTTTTAATCCAGCTAAAGTCTTTTCAAAACCACCATGTCCTCTAGATTCATGTACTTCTTGAGTAAGGAGTCTCCTAATAGATGAATATGGGATACAAAGCTTGCCCATCTTAAACAAATAACCATTATCAAGACAGTAGGAATCAAATTCACCTTTGGACACACAATGAGCATAAATGTTCTTAAAGAAACTATTAGCAACATATAGTTCTTTAATCAAAGCAATTCCCAAAATATGTGCATCCATATGGTTCAAGAGGACATACCTACGTGATAGAGCGTCAGCTACCACGTTATCCTTTTCATTCTTGTGGTGAACCACATAGGAAAAGGTCTCCAGAAACTCCACCCATCGAGCCAGGAACTGACTGAGGAATGTTTGACCTTTGACGTACTTTAGAGCTTCATGATCCGAATGAATCACAAACTCCGTAGGCCAAAGGTAGTGCTGCCATGTCTGCAAGCAACGAATAAGCACGAACAGCTCCTTGTCGCAGGTAGAATAGTTGAGCTCAGTGGGGCCCTACTTCTCGCTGAAAAAGGCAATGGGGCGCCTATTCTGCAGAAGAACCCCACCAATGCCAGTGCCAGAAGCATCACACTCGAGCTCGAACGGTTGTGCGAAGTCGGGTAGCTGCAGCACAGGGGCATGGGTGAGTCGATCCTTGAGAGCATCAAATGCCCTCTGATGCGCGTCTGTCCAGCAGAACGTCACATCCTTCTTGGTCAGCTCATGTAGGGGGGGCGGCAATGGTGTTGAAATCCTTGACAAAGCGTCGATAGAAGCCAGCAAGGCCCAAGAATGAGCGGACATGGGTGGGATTGTGCGGCTGTGACCACTCCTGTATAGCTCGAAACTTCTCCTCATCTACTTTCAAGCCAGATGTAGAAACAACAAATCCAAGAAAAATAGTAGATTCGGAAGCAAAAGAAAACCTTTTCAAATTAGCATATAATTTCTCTTTTTGAAGACAATCAAATACTAATTTTAAGTGACTAAGATGATCATGCAGGTTCTTACTATAGATCAAGATATCATCAAAATAGACAACGACAAATTTTCCTAAGCATCGTTTAAGCACATGGTTCATAAGCCTCATAAAAGTGGAAGGAGCATTAGTTAATCTAAAAGGCATTACTAACCATTCATGATGAAACCACAAATAAAAAGTAGATCTCCCTCCATGTCCCCGTGGGGGAGATGAGCCACGCGTCTACTTTCGGTTGGTCGGCGGTCTTACCTGCCCCCCCCCCCTTCCTAATATCATATATCCTAATGGGGGACCTGCCCTCTCTCTAGAAATTTCAAGTTGTGCATAACTTTGTTAGTCCATATATATCTATAAAAAAGTAATGGGTTAGATTACTGATTTTTAGAGAGAAGGGCTCTGCCCTCTCTCTAGAAATTTGTCTACCTTGAGAGTGGAAACCTTCAACAGGCTACCCACAAACCCTAGAATCTTGATTTCCACCAATCTCAGCCACAATTCCCTATCTTGTGCAATCAATTTGGGGCTTTATTTGATCGGGTCTTCACCCTCGTTTCCCGGTCTCTCTCTCCTGCCAATTTCGTCTCACTCCGCCCCGATCTGTGCAAGTCTATCCTCAACTTGGTCTGGCTTCCGATGGGTTCTCCGGTCGGCGCCGATGGCTCTCACCTCCCTTGTTTCTGGCCGCCTATTGCTTCTAGTTCTCGGCCTTATGCCGCACTATCTCCTGCGTGCAATCCTTTCCGCTTGTGACCCTCTGTCTTCCCTCTTCGTTTGGCGGTGCTCGTTTCTGTCGGTTTTGTCTTCGTTCGTTGCCGGAGTGATCTGGTGGTGGGGTGCGTGGTGGTGCCGGTTGCCGTCCCGTTGTCCTGCTCCGTCCACTCTTTCGCCGCCGGTCAACGGTTGTTCTTGCTGTTGGGATGCTCCTTGGCGTGCAAGGCTAAGTTTCGACCTTGCACACCAAGTTTGGGAACTTAAAAAAAAACGCCCTTTTGGTTTTATCAAGAACCCGAATCGGGTTCTTGGTATTGTCCCGAAAGGGTTTTGAGTATAACCACCCGAAAAGGTTTGAGAAAATCTCGTAAGGGCTTGTCGATACTTTTGCAGGTGAAAGCTTGTTGGCGTTTTGTTCGAGCAGTTTGCGACTCTGCTTCTGATGTTTTTAGGAGATCTTCTACTTGGTTGGGGGTGTGGACTGTGGAGTCTGTATTCGGGTCTGGCTGGGGTCATGGTGGTGCGCTCAAAGGCGACTTCGTATTCGGGATAGAGTTTCCTTGGAGTTCGTCTGCACTACCCACATGAGTTAGTGTCCTGCTGTACTACTGGCTCGCGACGCTACTGTTCGGTGGTGCTTGGCTGCGTTCTTCGGTGGCTTCCTCAGCTTTTCGGGTGTTTGATCTTCTTGGAACGTTTGTTATAGAGTTTATTTCTGTTTGGTTCATTACGCCTGTTATTGTATTTCTGTTTCTGCTTTTAGATTGCTCTGTTAGACGGTTTCGCCGTCTGCCGACTTCGGTCGGCCTCTCGATGAGTCAGGCCTGTCTGATCTTCGACGACTGGCGACCTCGGAGAATGAGATCGAAGGGGAAATGGCTCGATCAAGGATGAGATCGGAAAGGGCAATATCTATTGAAGGAAACCATGAAAGAGGTCGGGAAGAGATCGAGAAGAGAATAGTCAAAAGTGTACATGAAGAGAAAGAGATTAGGAAGGGCAAGATCGAGCTATTAAAGGAAACCATGAAATTAAAGGGTCATTGAGAGCTTGATTTGTGGCTATTGTATGTCAATTTTATTTGAGTGGGGTTATTGGGAATATTGATAAAAATAATATTTGCAAAATTACAACAAGTTCTTTGCCATATATGATCGCCCGTAGATATAGTGTGTTGAAAAAGATTGACTCCCGACCCTCTTCCGTTTTCCACTGACATCTTAAAA
Organism: Persicaria maculosa; assembly: GCA_963922045.1. NCBI lineage: Eukaryota > Viridiplantae > Streptophyta > Magnoliopsida > Caryophyllales > Polygonaceae > Persicaria > Persicaria maculosa. Next base: position 68,826,659 of record OY998259.1, on the reverse strand, counting down.
CCACTCATAAAAAAAATGTCACAAAAACAATATCATTGAGTATTGAGAGCATATTGTAAAATAAAAGCAACCCTGCATACCGATTTCATAAGGGTGTGTGTATATAGTTTAAAATTACAGGCCGGTATGGGTATACTATAAGTCTATAAATGGGGAAAGGAAGAGGAAAGAAACAAACTATTTAGTTTCCAAGCTATAGTTATGTGCCGAACATTAATTTTACAAGTTTCGGACAGTCAAAAGGAATATTACTGTCCATTTTGGTCTGGACGGTAACACAAAAGACCAAGGTCAGCCGACTAGGCTGTGAACCATTCGAGAGCCGTAATTTGGTCAAGTCCAGGTTGATTTTACACAACCTTACAATTTCTAATGAGTAAATGATCTAATATGGTTGGAGGACCTCTGAAGTTGAAATGCAAGAATCCCACACCCAACTTAATTGAAGGATACTTCAATAAATTATAGATGATAATTTGACGCAGTCGGAAGTTTCGAGAAACACAGGATAGGTCTGGAATCCATCAGAAAGGGGCTTGGAATCCACCAAGTGGATAAAAGAGAAACTCTCTCTAAAAATTCATCATTCAGATTCATTGTAAATAAAGACTACAACGAGTTTATATAGGGAATACTCCTAAGTAAACCCTAATTCTTAACTTGGGCCCTAAGGCAAAATAAAATTCTATCAATAAAAATATATGAAATAAATAGATAAATTCCTAATTTATCTTAAAAAACCTATAAAATAGAAAATTCTAATTAAAAGATAAATATCTTAACTAAAGATAAAAGTGCTCCTGCATCATAATTGTAGATGACAAGACTTTGACACTAACAAATTATAGAAAACTCTAATTTGTACTGCAAGACAAAAGATCGCGAGGAAAAATAATTATTTACATGATATTTACTTCTTCGATGAAATAATTATTTATAAGATATTTACTTCTTAGATCAAATATATAATTGTATTATTTATCAATGCACAATAATTTAAATGTCATACAATTTAATTAAAAAATAGACTTAGTAGCCATATATAAGGTCATGTACAATTTAATTGAAAATAAACTTGGCCATATGTTACGTAGTGACTTAAAATGATAAGTCACATAAATTTATTAAAAGTTTTTTTCTCCATTAAAACTTTAAAAATAATAATTATAATTACAAATTCAATAAAAATACACATATGAGCTTTTGATTTTCATTTTCGTTAATAAAAACCAAGGTTATGAGAGTAATAATTTTATTTTATTTAACTATGTCCCGTGCGTATGCACGGACATGCTAGTATATCTATGAAAGCAAATACGAATAAATATACTGTATTGAAAAGTAGATGTACATGTGCTCGGAATGGCGGGATGCATTAAATTGTCCGTTTTCCTCAACCAACCTATGCACTAACCGACTAACGTTGCATTGAAGTATATATTTCGTTCTAGCCCAAGGTGAAAATGCTCATCTTGCGCTTCTCACAAGTCTGATGAGGATCCTGAAAGGGTATAAATTATGATGATTCAACCGACAACAAAAGTTGAAATCAGACTGTACGTATATAAGGAGTTTCTCATTTGAGAGGTTGCTCTCACACTACTGCTTATGAAAGTCCTTTCTTGATTTCTGATCCAAATTCCACCCTATGACAAGACAAAAACAATTGAGTTAAGTCCATACGGGCAAATTAAATATTTATTTCGTTAAGTGGTAAATTTGTTGTTGGATAAGAACTACAAGTAATTCATTCATTTCATCATCTAATATCTAATTGAAATATTCAATTTTAGTGTTTTAATTTAATGATATCTTTTGTGAAGCGAATCAAATTAAATATTACATATACTATTTTGTCTTTTGTTTTCCTTTGCGGCTACACTTTTTTTTGGTATGAAATATTTTATAAATACTAGAGTATTAAAAAAAATCGGTTAGTGTTGTGTGTAGAAGGGAGAAGAGTGAATAATTCACCTTCTATACGTACTATCTCACTCTTTATTTTATGCATGAATAGTATGTAAAATCTCCTATAAATAGGAGCATGCTCACCATGAAAAATCAATCAGATTCAACAAGAAAGGCAATTACAAAGCCTTTATCTGATCACATAAATCCACAAATATCCAACAGTTAGAACTTAATAAAGAAGTAAAATACCCATGAATTCCATTCTTGAAATTTGAAATTGAATTTATAACAAAGACGGAGAGGCATAAGTTAAGGGTCAGTTTGGTAACACGTACATGATAAAGTAGAATAACTTAACCTAATAAATTAAGTTTGGTAACCCTAACAGATAAGATAGGTTAGATAACTGATGCAAATCGACCAATAAGGAAGAACAACATAACGGATATGCTATTCGCACGGCCACATATCGTCAAACGCACGGTGTCGGTGCCGGGTCTTGAGGTCGGCATAAATAATACCTATGCCGAGTTCCTATGTCGGCATCCATAATGCCTATGACGAGCTCCTAAGTCGGTATCCATGGTGATGTTTGATTATACGAAGGTCTATAAATAGGGGCTTGGAGGTTGGGTTTGTGACATTTTGGATCGCTCTCTCTTTAGAGAAATCATATTCTCTCCCATCGACGGGTATTAGTTACAAACCATTTAAAATGGTGTTACCGGAAGGAGAGGGCGGAGGTGAGCTACCATTCGACATTTTCAATTATAGTGATCCGGAGGAACTGGTCAAGAATCTCACGGTAAACTATTCATACATTGTTAAACTTTGTAGAACTATATAGCGGAATGGCGATGAAGCTCAAACATAGTTGTTCATATAGTGCTAAGGTTTTTATAGTTATGGCTTTTTTGTTTGAATATAGTCATAATTTGAACGGGCATAAAAGCTAAAGTAGGGAAATTTAATAGCGTAGTGGTTTAATTTTAAATCATCATATACTACAGTGTTATTTTAGCATATTTTGTCAATTTGGATATAGTGGGATTTGGCACGAAAATTTTCTTAGTACATAAGTTACATTATGCAGGAACAAAACCAACCTCTTGATATGGGTACATATTATAGTTTGATATTTACACTTGATGGTTTTTGGGCCGATCAAGTTAACATGAAGACATGTGCTAGATATATAGGGAAGATAAAAAAAAACATGGTATTTGTGATCCTCGGTCATGGAAGAACAAAATGAGTGGATTGGGTACCTTTCGTTTAGTGTGTGATAAGTACGGAGGGTTTCGGGATAGCTGTGATGTCGACTTAGATTTTCCTCTTGCATTGAGTAGGCGAGGAAAAACGACGAAGCTGGGATGCGAGTTTGATCTAGAGGGTCGTCAAAATGATGTTGACAACAGGGCCATCAACGTTATATGCGGTGTGCATAACCACAAACTCTCGGATAAGATGTTAGGACATCCCTATGCTGGTCGATTAACACCAGCTCAAGATCAGTAGGTATTATTTCGTCTAGTGTACAACGCACGAGCCTAGTTGCGGAGAAGCGCTGCAAAGGGACGGAGGGACCTGCCTCAAACACTACACCAACTCCACCAAAAAGGATACTATATCACCACCAGGATGTCCTCCAAGGCCAGAGTAGACGGAAACGAGGTTACTGGCGTAATTTTGGCACATCCGCACTCGCGCCATCTTCTGATGTTGTTTCCATATGTTATCGTGATGGACACAACCTACAAGGCGAAGGAGTAAGAGTGATCTCATTTTGTCTATAATTATATATGTGTCATACGTGTTAGTTTTCCTTTTAACTAATTCATGTGAATGTGGTAAGTACCAAATGCTCTTGCTAGAGATTGTTGGGAATACTAGCACAAATAACACATATGCAATTGCACTCGTATTTATGGCAGGGGAGACCACAGATCACTATAATTGGCCACTATGGTGACTACGTCATTTGTGCGGACACTGACTACCAGATGTAATTGTTACAGACAGAGAGTTGGGTCTTATTAAGGCTCTTCTGGAAGAGTTTCCCACGGTAAAACATTTGTTGTGCTCCTTGCATATTATGTGCAACATCGAACTGAAGGGAAGGATTACACAATCTAGCGAGAAGCGAACAATGTTTTACAATGATTGTTATGCCTTATTTGAGTCGAAGACTGAAGAGAGTTATGAGGTCCGACTACAATTGATGAAGGCGGCATGGGAGGCTCGTTGGAGTCTTATGAAATGTAAGATATGGGGTCTTAAGATGCGCCAGCCCATGCCATCTAGCCTTCTCAAGTCCGTTGTCCTCACTTGGAGCCTGAAAAGAAAGAGCTCTTGTGACATAGGTAGGGCTTGAATCACTTATAAATCGATCCCAACATCCTTATGATATCCGATATGGGATGGGGGTGTTACATGAAGTACCTTGAAGACACTTGGCTCACAGAATTCAAGGAGGCGATTGTTCGTGCATGGGTTGATAAGTTCCCAAATCTTGGGATGTGTACTACGAATAAGTAAGTTATATTGAATTGTCCTATATATGTGACACGCATGTTTTTGGTATGTTCTAGTGCCAAGTCAACCCATTCCAAACTAAATTCCACACTAAACACAGCTGTTGGTGGTTTTTTGATGTTACGGACTGTATTGACAACATGATCAATGAACATATAGACCAACTCAGAGGGTTTCTTGAGAAGTCACGGTTGACAATCAAACAGTGTGTCATTAGTTAACCAATTTTTTCCCCGCTCTTGATGCTGGTGACTGATGAATGCTTTGACCTTCTGCTGGCCAACTACAGCAAGGCGAAGTCCCTTCCGGCAACCAATGATGGTGTGTAGGCTTACGGTGTGCCATGTGTACATGAATTATTAGAAGTGATCTCCAATCAGTAACCTATTGGGCCCTAACAGATTCATCCATTCTGACAACAAGTAATGTGAGATCCAGTTATTCCTCCCGAGGGCTCAAGTGGCGGCCTCGAGGACTCAACTCCAAATAGTCAGGAATATGCTAACCTGATGTGACGTAAAGCTATGAGATTCCCTGCAAGATTTCCCACCTGAACCGGGATGGGACTTGCCGACCTAGGCACTTGGCATTGGAGAGCACAGTCGACGTGACAACCTAGCCAAGAATCTTGCAGCCTTTTCTGTATGCCGGCTGGGGAACTCGGCAGGCTGCAGCAGTGGCAGATCGACCAACCTATCCAAACCGACCTAGGTTCCCGGGTTCTGCATTGTGGTTGGCGATCTCGGGAGTTGGTAGCAGTATATTGGATACCGATTCGGACACTCGACATCGGTACCGTGCCAATGGCGAGAAATTGACCGTGTGAATAACAGGCCCCAAAAATAACTATAGTTGTGAATAAAAATAATTCTAAAAGATTGAGATAAACACCTGGTGAAAATACAATTCAAAAACTAATTAAAATAGAATTTTATATTTACTTTATTTAAAAACTCCATAATATTAAAACTAAAAAAGGTTTTGAAATCCTATGGGTGTGTTTGAATTCCGATTATATTATATTTATAATACAAATAGATAAGGTGGTGTTTTGTAAATACAAATTTTAAGGTGTTTAAATTATACGATGTATTAGTATTAATTATAATATAATTATTTTATTTCGATTTATGTGATTAGTTTAATAAATTACCTTAATTTTTACTATATTTTTAACTGTAACCAAACGATCACCTAATTACTATAGTTTGTCTATATATATAGCCAAACTAAGTGTAAAACATCAAGTTTCTCAAGTTGGAAACTGAAAGACGAAAGTGGGGGCTTTTATTTATTAAAGGGGATGTCTGAAATGTGAAGTTCACGTGCTTAATCAGTTGATTTCAGACGAATTGAATGGAACGTTCAAATCACACTCACTCTATCTTGTACGTATTCTTGTCGATCTATTGGCATTTCGCAATTTGGCGTTACCCACCGCCTCCTAATTGGCAACTACTGCCTGCCTAGTTGCCTTCCATAGAACCTCTGTCCTCTGCAAACTCTCTCCCAATTTATATATATATATATATATATATATATATATATATATATATATATATATATGTAATATGCTTCCTTATCTAATTGTTTCTTCAAAATAAAGTATACCTCTTTGCAAATTGGCCTAGTTGTTGATAAGTTTAAAGAAAGGACGTGCAAATTGTTTATAGAATATATTATTGTACTTTTTTCTTTATTGGCAAGAGGACATAGTTTATTATGATTTGCTACAATATAATTAATTTAATATAATAAAACAAGATTATATAAGATTTTCGACACCATCATTCCATCATTCCTTTTACTTAAACGTATGGATGGATATAAGTGATGTATTTGACTGAGAGAGTTTATGAATTTAGTTCACTTTTTATTCATGCCAAAAAAGTTCGAGATATATAATAAAAATATATTATAGGTAGCTTGCTAAATTAACGGTTTAAATTCAGATAAAAAAAAATTAGGAAAATTTTGCTCAAATGTCCATTTGAGAACTCTAATTAGGTAAATGTCCAAATTGAAATGGTAATTAAGTAAATGATCATAAATTTTATTTAATTCCAATATTACCCTTGTTATAATTAATCACAATACCCCTGTCCACGTTTGGATTAACTGACATCTCTTTACCATCATGGGACAATTTGTAAACTATCCATATTAGGTGGCTAAATTAGCCAAATATACACGTTTCCAAAAAAATTAGCAAAATATATACAATGGCTCTCGAGAAAATTTGCGCCGAAGGCGCAAATTTTCTCCCCAATTTAGCTATTGACCCCCAACTCCGTCAAATTGGGCTTTTGGCCACGTAAAATTTTTTGCACAAAATTGCCCTCCCATATATAAGGGTTTTTGTTGGAAACCGCCCTCTCTCTCCTCACTCTGTTTGTCTCTTCGCTTCTGTCGTACGATTCGCTCTCTTTTCTCCATCCTCTCCCAAGCTACTTTTGCGGTTGAAACCGGCGATTCTTCTTCGATTCTGCTCCAATGTCAGAGAACAAAGTCGCCGGCGACCTCGAGGGACCTACTGTTGGTGCAATCGAGCATAAACATTCAAGCGTCCTTCAAATGGCGGTGTGTTATCTGTGCTTTTAATTTTGTACTTGTTTTGAAGTTGAAACCGACATTTCTTTTCAATTTTTGTCGATTTTTAGAGAACAAGGACTCCGATGAGAGGGAAGGAGTTGATGTTGCCGCGGTTTACAGTAAAACTGGAAGTGATTCGGCATATGACGGTTTGTATTCTGTGTTTATGTCGTTTATGCATGTTTGTCGTTTTTTCCCCCTTATTACTGTGTTTGATATCGAATGTATCTGATTTGCAGTGAAGAAAAGCTCTTCTGAGAAGGTTCCTTCAGTTGAAGGTAGCAGTTCATCCGATCCTTCAAGCAGAGGTGTGTCGTTTTTGTTCTAAAGTTTTGTATTTATGCTTTTCCAGGCCTTTGTTGTGTTTTGGTATGAAATGTATACATGCATGTGGTACTTTGTCTTTGATTTTAGCATAAATGCATATTTCAGCATAATCTGTAAAAGACCTATTTCAGCAGTTGTTCCTATTCATGCTGAAACGGTTGTTGTGTATTCTTTGTCTGTGTTTTTTAGATGTTAATGCCTATGCAAGTGATCTTCAAGAATATAAATGTCAATTCGATGTGAGTATATTTTTTTTTCCATACCTTATCCCCCTTTGTGTGTGTTTTTATGTTTATTCATGTTTATGAATGTGTATTTTAACAGAGATTGCAGTATTGCATTCCTGTAAAGGATAGATTTTGTGCAAAATCCAATGTTTACTGCGCCCCAGATGTCTGTAATGTTATAGAGGAACATCTGTCCAAATCTGATTTTGAGTTGCTTAGGAAAAGCTGCTTTGGATGGGTTTTTGTTCAAAGAGATAAGATGAAACTTAATTTTCAGCTGATTCATCAAATGATGCTACGTTTGATTAAGAGTGATAAGCTGCATGAATTGTGGTTCAAGGTTGATGGTCTAGTTGCTCGGTTCTCTCTGGTAGAGTTTCATGCAATTACAGGGCTTCCTGTCATTGATACTAAAGTTAAACCGCCTGCGAAATTTGCATGGTCTCATTTTCTGGGGCAGAAGCAGTCAAAGTGTACCTATGATGAGTTGTTGGAGGCATTTAAAATATGTAGAAAATCGTCTACAAAGAAGCTTCAGATGGCAAAGTTGTTGATTATCGAGAAGATGTTATTGTTCAAGCGTTCTAAAAGTGTTAAGAAAGATCATGCTGCTCTTGTATGCAATCCAGCGAAATGTGAACTGTATCCATGGGGGAGGTTGTCTTATTCTTTGGTTGTGAAGTATTTAAAGAAGGTTCTGGTTTGTGATCGATCTGATCCGAGACCATCATATGAATTGTTTGGATATATTTATGCTTTTCAGGTAATTTAACTTCATACATATATGTTTCAGCATCTGTTTGTTTCAGCATTTATGTTTCAGCAATATTTGTGTTTCAGCATTTGTATGTTTCAGCATCTGCTTGTTTGGTTATATTTATAGGCTTGGATATTGGAGGCTTTCCCGGTGATTTCTGATAAGTTTCTTTGCGATTTCAAAGTTCATGTGGGTGATCCATATTCTCTTCGGTGGGAGTGTAAGTTACGACATACTTACATTGAAGCGCAAGAGTTGTTTGATGGCGATGTGGTATTATTCTTGTCTCAGATCTATCTTCATACAATCTTCTTTTTTTTATTAATTTCATTTTTTATAATTTCAGTTGTCTTATTGTGTGTTAATATTGTTGGTTGTTTAGGCACCCATGTTCCCAACCTTTGGGGAGTTTGCAAGGTCCCCAGGAATGGTATTTGAAGATGAAGTTGCTCACCCCATTCTTGATCACATGACTGAACCTGTATTTTCCCAACCTGAGGCAGATAAGCTGTATGATTGTTGGAGACTTAGGACAAGAGCATACTGGAGACGGTTCAATTGCTATGCAGATGGTGATTTATCATTGGATATACCTTCTGCTGAAACCCAAGCCGAAGAACAACAAGAAGTCAATGAAGAGTCAGGTGGCAATGAAAGTGGAGGTGCTGCAGGTTCGAAGAAGCGAAAGACTGCGAGTAAAGCGCCGCCATTGGTGAAGAAACAGAAGATTGAAACAAGCAAACCTACCCCAACGCGGAGAGGTCGGTCTGCTGGTTTAGTTTCAGCAAAACAAGTTGATGAAATTGGTTCTACTAGAAAAACGAAGACAAGGGGTAAGAAAATGTCAACTGCAAAGAAACCACCAACTGTTGAAGATGCAATTGCGAAACCTAGGTTTGTATTTCGTAAGAGAGGTAAATCTGTTTCTGAAGATTCCAGTAATTTGTTTATGCCAATTGAAGTTGCATGTCCATCCTTTCATCGAGTTGCTGAAACTGCATTGAGGCCGGCCATCGAAGCTGCACCTGCAAAGGATCCTTTATTATTTAAGGATGGGAACGATGATGCTAATGATAGAGTAGCAGAGGGTCCCCAGGGGGGTGTGGCTCAAGGAGGGGACGATGCAATGAATGTTGAAACTGATGACTACATAAGCAATGAAGGCACTGAGAATGTTGCCAGAGATGATCACTTGGAAGGAGCGGGGAAGAATGTGGGTGGTGCTCAGACTGATGATTTCAGCAAACAAGGGGGACATCCTAGCTGGTTGAAAGAAATACAGATGAGGTTAAATAAGCTTGAAGAGTTGCCTCAAAGAGTCTCTGATTTATCTGCGAGGGTGGAGATGCTTGAGGAACGTTTGTCAGGATGTTTAAAGTTGGTGAATGTTGTTGATAATCTGCTGAAGAAGGTAGATTCCTTAGAAAATAAGTTAATAATGCAAGAGTCAATGCAGTTTAAGACCCAGTCATCCAATGTTGCAACTTGTGATCCAGCAATTTCAAAGGCTGTGAATGAGGTGTTGGATGAAATTCGGGAAGAGGTACCTACTGAGATTCTAGGTCAACCAATTGGTACAAATGTTTCAGCATCTGTGAATGAGATCATACCTGTTACCCTTGTTAAAGGGCAGAAGTCATTAGACTCATCTTCAGGGCATGTATATGCTGTTGACTTAGGGCGTGACTCTGATTTTGAGGTGAAGGGTGGGGAACAGTGCTTAGATGATGGAGTTTCTGTTGGGTTGAGGAAGGTGGTTGGTGGTCCTGAAGTCAAGGCTACTGGAACTGAAGTTGTTGAAACAAAGGTTGCTGAAAGTATGGTTTCTGAAACGAAGGTTGCTGAAAATGAAGTTGCTGAAACCAAGGTTAATGCAACAAAAAATGCTGAACCCAAAGCTGATGGAATAGAAGATGCTGAGATGGTTGATGCTGAAGCTGCCTCACCTCATGGGCAACTAGACAAAGATGCTGAAATGGGTGATGTTGAAGCAACAAAAGATGCTGCAAGCAAAGATGCTGCTGGTGACTTAATAACCCCACCCCCTGGAAAAACAATACATTTAAGTGATGGTGAAAGTGACGATGAAGACTTGGTGAAGAAGCCATGCACTCAGTGGGATACAATTTCCAAAGATCCTAAATGTGTTGAAGAAATTGAAAACTCAAGCGTTCAAAGCGTCTTCCAAAAGCAAGTAGTTTTCTGGTGAGCCTGTTTGTTGCTGAAAAGTTAAGGATCCCGAAGCATGTTGAAAAAAAATCATTGCTCAGCAAGGTTGACCATGACTTCATGTATCAATGTGTTAAAAGCTCAAGGTATGTCCATCTTAAATTTTCATGTGTGTTTTCTAGTGCTCTAGCAATATATATATATATATATATATATATATATATATAGGGGTTGGTTCCGGTGTACTCAACCATTAACGTGTATCATGTACTCATAAATTATTCGTCTATTTGTTCATGATTATTCGTCTGCTTTCACGTAATTATTCATCTGTAAAAAGAGTGTAAAAATGTAAATTTTATTCTATCGAATAATCGCCCAATACCACCGAATAATTTCATTCAACCGAATAATCTCTCAATACCATCGAATAATCAGAAGTTACTTTTAATCTCATCCGTTGATCTTCTTAATTCAATGGCCCAGATTTGTTCACATGATACACGTTAAGGGCTGAGTACATATGATCTATCCTCTATATATATATATATATATATATATATATATATATATATATATATATTTCGAGTGCTCTAACCCGATTTTTAAATCTTGTAATAATATGTGCAGGGATTTTTCAGTACTTTTAATGGGATCCAGAAAAAGAGAAGTCATTTTTAAGAACATTGTTAGGAAGGATGGTTGGCTTGATATAGATGTAAGTATGCTGAAACTGTTTTTCTTTTCAGCATCTTTTCGAGTAAATGTAACTATGATGTATTTCTGTTTATATGAATTTCAGCACCTTACACTGTTTACTGTTTCAGCACCTTGAAGCTGGACTGGTTCACATGAGGAAGAGAGTCAGTGAAGATCCTAGCAGATTTGAAGGAATTGTCGTGATGGATCCTATTTTTCATCAGAAATATCTTCCAGAATGCACGTCATCTTACGAAGAAACAACACCTGTTCAACAATTCACTGCTAGCTACTTCCTGGGCTTATATCCTAGTGATTATCCCAAGAGTTGGGAGTCTGCAAAAATGGTCTACACCCCTTTCAACATAAACAATGAGCACTGGATTGCATTGGAGATAAATCTTGCTGAAAAGGTTATAAATGCATATGACTTCAACCACTACATTCTGTCTGCTGAAAAGCTTTTTGATCATCTGCGCGGGATGGCTGAGTGGTTGCCAATTCACTTGGATAAGGCTGGTGTGATCCCAAATTTTCAACCGTCTACATTCCACATTAACAAGGTCCCCGATCTAGTGCACGATACAACGGGGTATGGAAACCTACATTTACAATGTTTTTAAAGTCTTTCAGAAGCATTATGTTGTTGTGCTTGTTATCAATATGTTTTGTTTCATTTTTTGCAGCGCATCTTGTGGGGTCTTTGTACTGAAAGCAATCGAGGCGCTGGTGTTTGGGGGAGATGTCAGGAAGTTTACCAATGAAAGAATCTTTCGATACCGAGAACTTATGGTCTCAGACTTGATTCAAGAGAAATGGAGCTTTAAATTCTAGTTAATAGCATCTTGTGTGTAACACCGTCTATCAGATTTAAGGATTTCAAGACATTCTAACGTAGCTGTGGTTTAGATGTATTTCCGTGGGATATTCTGGACAACTGTTGGTATTTTGTATCATTTTGGATGCGTTTTCAGTGGCACTCTTTGAAGCCATTGGAATTGACATTTTATCTAATGTTTTAATGTAAATTGTGTGTGCATTTCTGGTTCAGCATTGTTTTCTGCTAGTTTGTTTCAGCAAATGTTCCAGCAAGGATTTCAGCAAAATACTTCACCATATTTGTTTGCTTAAACAGTTTATAAGTCAACCAAAAATCAAAATCATCATTATTTTTCTGTATCTATCTGGCGTTGAGCTTGTTAAATAGACATTTAGTTAATGGTATAATGCAAATTTTTTAGTTTTCCTGTTTCAGCATGTTGTTTCAACAAGTTATGTTTTCAAGTCGACACCAACATACAATGTTAAGTTGCCATATGTTAGAGAAACACAGAAATATAATCTCCAAAGAGGGTACTTATTGCGTCTGTCAAGGTGCCATAGTTGTTCAAGTTATGTTTTCAGCATTTTCTGCCAGGACATTTGTTTTCAGCACATTTTTCATGCTGATACAGAGATGATTGCCTAGAACAAAGCTTAAGCATAGCAATAAATGGTAAACATAATGAACTAAAAACAATATGATATAGCAAAGCAATGACACAGAGTACAACTGATTAAAAAAAACACAAAGCATCTCGTAAAATTCATATCAAATTGCTGAAACAGTGTAAAACTGAACTAAAAATTAAAATCAGCACATTTTTCTGTAGCCAGCTTCATTGGTGTTGAGCTTTTGAATTCTTCCCGTGCTCCCTTTGAAGCCATTCCTTACTGTATTTTGCTCTTCTCACTCCCTTGGAAAGTTTCCTTTTCTGAGGAGGTCGACCACATCTCTTCCTTACATTGGGGGGGTAACACTTAATCTATTTAATATATTCAGGAAGGTTTATTTCATCATCAGGGAGGACTGGATATATGGTTTCAGCATGTGCTAAAATCCAAGCTTCATGTGTAGAAACCAGCAACAAAATCTGAAACATCAAGCCTTTTAGACACTATCGCCGACAGAGCATGTATGCATGGGATTTTTTGAATGTCAAACACCCTACAGGTGCATTGTTTTGCTGAAAGATCAACAACAGTCCGCGTACCTTCTCCAGTAACCTCAAATACAGACTCATTCAAGTGCTTTACAGTGTATGCACCGACATCCTTTTGCAATTCCTGGATCATTTTCATTATTGCAGGGGTGACTCTCTGTGTATTCAGTGTTGCAGACTTCCTTCTATCTTGAGACCACTCTGTGAACTTATCTCTAAAAAACTCCAACAGTGCAACAATGGGCAAATTTTTTTTACCACTCAAAACAGAGTTTAAGCTTTCAGCGTTGTTGGATGTCATCATGTTATACCGATTACCCTTTGCATGTGCTCTTGCCCACCTCTCCAGCCCCGCGGATATCAAATATGTTGCTAGGCTTGGGCATTCTTCTTTTATACGGTCAAATTGGTGTGCAAAATCACCAACAGTGTAGGTTTCAGCAGCCTGTTGGAACATGTCTGCAAGATGCCTTTTCTTGAAAGTTGCTTGGATGTTCTGCTTCAAATGCCACATGCATACGCAATGGGTAGCATTAAGGTATATCTTTTTGATGGCCTTAGAAATGCTGGAATGCCTATCAGAAACAAACACCAAATCATCTGTAGGTTGTATAACTTTATTGAGTTGCTGGAAAAACCACTCCCAAGATGCATTATTTTCTGTGTCAACAATCCCAATAGCAAGCGGGTATAATTTCATATTTGCATCTTGGGTAACTGCTCCAAGCAATGTACCCTTATATTCCCCTGTTAAGAATGTGCCATCTACTACAACAACCTACAAATAAGACGGGAACAATTTAAATACTGAAATCACCATAATTTTGCTAAATTATAAATGATTATGTACATATACATACCTTTTTTAAGATGGGAAATGCTCTAATGGATTGTCCATAAGACAGGAATAAGTATTCGAACCTTTCAGCACTGTCTGTTTTAATGAGAGCTACTGTTCCTGGATTTTTCTCCATAAGAATGTGACAATATGACGGCAAGGCAGCAAAATTTGATTCCGGTGACACTTTTTCCCTCACTTGAGCTATTCGTGCTGACTTCCATGCCTTCCAATAAGTAATTGAGATCTTGTGGTCTGTTCTCATCTTATCAATAATTTGTTTTGGGGTGTATCCACTGTTGAAAACACAGAAATCAGTAACAATAAATATAGTGCTGAAATGAAAGCTGAAACTAAAATGTTTAAACTAACTGCTGAAACAGTATACACCTTGACTGTATGAGGCTGGCAATAACATTGGATGGTGCATGCTTGGAGTGTCTTGTTCTTGTATCCCATGTGCATGTGTGTATATCTCTATACAATATCACCTCATGACAAATAGCTGAAATTCTCTTTGTATGCAATTTCCAACCACAATTTCTGTCTATGCATGCTGCTCTATAATATTTTGGTGTTGATTTTTTAACCTCAAATCCAAATATGTCTGTCATAGACATAATGTATAGAGCATCCTTTACTGCCTGTCTAGATTCAAATGTTTTTCCAACATACATAACCCTTGGGCATTGAGTGACACGGTTGACAATACTGTCCGTGATAGAGCTTCCAGCACCCCTTTCATCAATTGTGTTCCCTTTTCTATTCATCATTTCATAGCGCTCATTCCAATACCCATCATTGGAGTTATCTGAAAATGATTCACTGTTTTCAGCATTAGAGCTTCCTGAAAATCTGTCAGCATCCATATCGTCTTGTGGCACATCCTGAATCTCATCAAAAATAGAGACATTTTCTATTATATCCAAATTGGTGCTATATCTCTCATCAGTTTCAGGAAGCTCAACAGTTTCAGCAGTAAATTGAAACTCATGGACAACATTATCAAATGGCAAGGTGTTTGTGACACACAACTCTACAGAAAAATTCACTCCATCCAGCTTACTCAACAACAAGAATTCTTTTAAATCAGCACCAGAATCCACCTTAAGTGGTGCTTTCAATGTCTTGAAGGGGTGTAAATGGCTGAATTTCAATTCAACTGATTCATCAACATTGAATCTGCTGCAAACCTTGTCCCTCAAGATTAATAAAGTGATTGTATCCTCTAGCACAAAAGCCTTTGAAGTAGTGTTTCCATCGAACAGTAATCCTATTTCAGCAACTCTCCACTTTCCCCCATACACAGCAGTTACAATGTTTGATGACATTTCTACCCCTGCAATTGATTGTTTGACAGTATTAAAGTACTTGAAATATAATTGGAATGCATTTCTGCAAAAACGAACATATACCTGCAGAAACACTAAAAAACAAAGTTGTTGGAAACAACTAAAAAACAGATAACTGCAATCCACATGAGATCAATATTCCACAGTTTCAGAAATCGAAAACGATAGTTTCATTCCACATGCTAATTTTATATAGAAAATCGAAACATATACTTGCAAAAACACTTTTAGTAGCAATTAAAAAAACAGGAATTCTGTTAGTTTCAGCAGATCTCGTAGAAACTTTGCGCCCTCACAACAGATCACAGCTGAAAGTATTGAACTATAATAAATTGATAGAAAGTATTGATCTATAAGAGATCACAACAGAAACAATATAAACGATCATAACAGATCTGTTGGAACGTTACTTGTAGCAGAAAAATTGAAAATCCGTGTTTCAGCAAACCGAAAATCTGTTAGTTTCGATCACATCAGACTAGATCTGTAATCAATTAATAGCATAATCAAAATTTCGAAGAACATTGCTGAAGAATAGTCCAAAATTACAGGAAAAAACGAGCGATAACGCTTACGTAGTAGAAGCAATTCAGCAATTCAACGTTACTTTGTCGATCGATGAATTTACAGCAACAAGGATGAAGAGGAGAATGCGTGTGTGGCAAGGTTTTCTGTGTGTTTCGGTTTCAGCATGATGAAAAATTTGGTGGACAAATCCCAAATATGGAGAGGGTGGGAGACGGATTTCTAATATAGCCCTATTTCGTGGCCTATATGGTAAATGCCCCATGGCTCTCCTCACCCCCGTGTGCTACAGTGCACTCTCTCCCCCTGGGCCCCACCCTCTCTCCCTCCCTTCCCGCGTACAGGTACGCTCCCTCACTCTCTTTTATTTTTTTTTTCTTTTCTTTTTTTTTAAAATTTACGGAAACTATCCCTTTTAAACTTTTTATTTTATTTTTCTTTATTTCTCTTTTCCTTTGTTTTTTCATTTCTTTCATTTTCCCCCTTTATTTCTCATTTTCTTTGTTTTTCATTTCTTTTTAATTATTGCATGAATAAGATTTGCCATTAATTTATTTTTTAACCAATATATTATTTCTCATTTTCTTTGTTTTATTTTTTTTTTCACGCGTCAATACTAACGGCGACGTCGGGAATGTTGACGTCAGCATTGCTAATGCCGTTTAAAGGGATGCTGACGCCAACTTCTTCTTTTTTCCGCGCGTCGGTGCTGACGCCGACGTCGAGAATGTTGACGTAAGCATTGTTGACGCCCTTTACGAGGATGTTGACGCCCTTTACGAGGATGTTGACGCCGACGGTGATGACATCGAAGATCAATATAGTTGATGGCAATGCTAACGCTGTTTACAAGAAAGTTTTTTTTTTCCGCGCGTTAGTGCTGACGCTGACGTCGGGAATGCGGACATCAGCATTGCTGTTGCCGCTTATAGGAATGTTGATGCCAACGTTTTTTTTTTCGCGCATCAGTGTTGACGCCAACGTCGGGAATGCCGAGGACGGTGATGACATCGAAGATCAATATATTTGGCGTATTAAGTCATTACCAAGATAAGTAGGCACACTAAGATATATACTCATTAGCTAGGAGGTAGCATGAAAAGGGCACACTAAGATAAGTAGGCAGCAACATCATCTTTCTGCATTATTTCTTATTAATTGATTTATTGAAATGTCAAAAGTGAAGGAAGCCATTAGAAGACAGCTTAGTTTTGCAGCAAAAAAAAAATACTGATAACAATCACAAATGGGAATGTCAAAATTATTTGTTGATTTATTGAAACAAAGGAAGCCATGGACTTGATATGTACTTGATATCACTATGTGACATCGATAAACAATTAAAACAATTTTTCGACGCCGACGATGCTGACCTCTTTCCTCATTCATCTCTTATATTGCAAAACCGATGTCAGCAAATATATACCTACACAAAAATATGCATGAAAACGATGTCAGCACTAAAAAATACGTATAAAAACGATGTCAGCACTAAGAAATAAACCAATTTTTAAGGACTCAAGCATACATATATACTTACATATATAATATCAAATTAAAAACGATGTCAGCACTAAAAAATACGCATAAAAACAATGTCAGCACTAAAAAATACTCATAAAAACAACGTCAGCACTAAAAAACAACCCAATTTCTAAGGAGTCAAGCATATATATACATATATCTACATATATAATATCCAACTAAAAACGATGTCAGCACTAAAATAAATTGGAGACAAATTGCATTACTCACACAAAAAATCAACAACCTAAAAAAAATCAGTAGCCAAAAGTCATTAACTTAAAAAACATAACTTACGCTTTCATACATCCTAAAAGGTTTAAAATGACATTGGAGACTCCTCTGCTGACGTCCGTCGATGCCACCAAATAGCTCAAAATCATTGTACATCCTACCTCCTCCATCTCTTATATTGCGAAAAGATATCAGCACATGTATACCTACATAAAAATACGCATAAAATGATGTCAGCGCTAAAAACTACGCATAAAAACGATGTCAGCATTAAGAAACAAACTTGTTTTTAAGAACTCAAGTATATAAATATACCTACATATATAATATCCAACTAAAAATGATGTCAACACTAAAAAATACGCATAAAAACGATGTCAGCACTAAAAAATACGCATAAAAACGGTGTCAACACTAAAAAACAAACCAATTTTTAAGTACCTAAGCATACATATATACACAAATATATAATATCCATGGTAATAACTAATAAAATTGGCAAACAAAAAAGATACAAATCCCTGACTTATATAAAAGCATGAAGAAAATAGAAGTAGGTATGGGATACCAAACAGCAAATGCAATTCAATTAGCATATGCAAAACAAGAGATAATCATCACCATTTACCAACAATAAGGATCAAGTTGAAGCCTATAGTCCTATACCAACAGACAAATAACATACAGTGCAAGAGATTCAGAGAATCCGAGGATCAGTACATCCTGCAAAATTGGCAATTTGGCATTCCCTAACTTTAGCAGCAGATTTCAAGCAGTTTGTCCACTGTTGAAATGCAATTCCTATAGCCAACAATCCTTCATTAAATTCAATCAAGGCCTAAAGCGCTAAAACAAAAGTCAATTGATCCATTTTTCAGCTACTGCGGGTCTGCAGCACAGAAGATTCAAAATTTCCAGAGCTAAACCCTCATTCGAGATACAAATTCAATTAAAAAAACAAAATCTCAATCATTTGATAAGCTCAAACGAATTAAATCTCCGAAACAAAACCCTAATTGGATCAAATCTCAATCATTTCATAAAAGAAAATGGAAACTCGATCAAAGAGACAGGGAGAGGGAAGAGAGACCTTGGAAATCGGGAGAGATCTTGATGAACCAGGCATGGAGACGGATGCCGTCGGAAGATCGGAGCCAGACGTCTTCGTAGAGGAGGTGAAGGCGAGCGGGGGTGATGGGGTAGGACTTGGAGAGACCGGGCAACATCGACACGTAGACTAGGCGCTCCTGAAACGCCACCAGCAGCGCCACTCCCGCCACCACGATACCGCCGACACCGTAGAACAACGCGCTCTCAGATCTCTTCCTCCCTCGACCGGCTCTATCGCCTTCTCAGATCTCTTCCTCCCTCCCCTGACTTCTCGAGCCCTAGATCGACGAACGGTGATTCTGAAGCCCGGACTTCTCAGATCTTCGATCTGATCCGGCTGAGCGAGAGAGGTGAGCGATGAGATCCGGTTGAGCGAGATTCGGCGGTGAGAGGGAGCGTTGAGCCAAAACACTGAGCGAGAGAGGTCGGGAAGGAGAAATAGGGCAGAGAGTTTGATGTATAGTTTTGCAAATTTTACCAAAACGTGTATAGTTCACTAATTTGGCCGAAAATTTGCGCCTTCGGCGCAAATTTTCTCTACCATCATTGCCTCCAATGAGCTCCTCTCGCCGCCGCCCGTCCTGCTCAACTGCCTCCTCTGTTAGCCGCACCGTCAAGGTAAGCCTCTCTCTCTCTCTCTCTCTCTCTCTCTCTCTCTCTCTCTCTCTCTCTCTCTCTCTCTTGTTTAATCTCCCTTTCGATTTTGCTAAGCAATGCATTTTTGCTTGATTCTCTTGTTGTGAAATTATTTTTGCTTTTTGCGAAATTGCAATTTGCAATTTGAGCTCACAAAATATAAAAGTCACCAGCCCTAGCCCCTCTTCATCTCTTTTGTCCAAATATCATCACTTTTACTCCTCTTCGGCTCTTTCTTTTTGATCTTTCAACTCTTAACTTGATTTTCTCACCCCATTCGGCAATTGATTTAGAGTTTAATTCGTTCAAGGTGATGATTGGGGTTTTGGAGTCCTATTATTAATCGGTTTGGGGTTTTGGAGGATTATTGGTATCATATTTTTGTTTCGCTAATGACGATGTATTTTTGTTTTTTTTTCGGTCGACCGAATGGTGTATTTATGTCAGGGATAAGTAGACAAATCTTGATTTTGCAGACTGTTTAATTAGCACAACTGATGCTATTTTTTGAAGGATATTTGTCGTATTCGATTAATGTGGATGTTGCTAAATTTTATATTTTTATAATTTAGCTTTGAGTATGACTTTTTTCCATCAAAATTCAGGCTTGGGGTTGTTTGTTTTATAAATTTGTAGGTGTTGACGTGTTGTCATCAAAAGGTTAGTCCAATGCTCTCTTCTAGCAGCGCAATCGCTTCCATTTGTGCGTGTGATCGATGGAATCGACCGGGCCAGCCCAAGCAATGCATCTGTCATCAATCAAGTCCATTCACATCGATCGCTTCCTTGGTTTACATTGCATATTATGACGTTGGTGACAGTATATTCCTCGTTGCTTATCTTTAATTTCTCTAGGGTCTAATATTTTGTCATTGGTGACAATAGATTACTGACAAGAGGTTAGTAATAATATGGCGGTGACAATGTTTTGTTGTTGGTGACAATACGTTTGAGAAAAGAATATCGTCAGAGTGTTTTGTAGTTAATGACAATAGAGTGGTGACAGTGTTATTTTGTGATTACATGGTCCTGGTGAGAAATGGAATTTATGTTGTTATTTTTAGATTGGTGACAATTGGTAGAGTTATATATTCAGTTTTGGTGACAAACGGAATTTATATTGTTATTTTTAGATTGGTGACAATTGGTAGAATTATATATTCTGTTTTGGCGACAAATGGAATTTATGTTGTTATTTTGTTGTTTTTTTAGATTTGTGACAATTGGTAGAGTTATATATTCTGTTTTATTGACAAATGGAATTTATATCTCATTTAGCTATAATGTAATTTTCATTATCCTTCTGTTCAATTGTAGTGGAAGTTGTGGTATGTATACCATCAAATATATCAAGGGTCTTGCATTTCATGGTGGTATTGAAGCTATTTCAGACAAGTATATGGATGCATATAGAGAGAGATGATGGTTATAGAGGGTCTTGCTATTTTGGATGTTAAGTATGAATGTCTTAACTGTTCCCCTTTGTTTTGATATTTTTGCAAGTTGATGTAGTCTGACAATTAAGTATTACAAAGTTAAACTTTACATCAAATTTCATCTACTTAGGGTTATTATTGTAACAAAAATGCGTTAATATTAGATGACAAATGTGATGCCATTATAGTATTGTACATCGAATTATTCGTTTGCTCAAGTTTAGCTCCTCTAGGGTTTATGCTCCCCTAGTTCTAGGGTTTCAGTTTCATAACAAAAATGCTTTAATATTAGATGACAAATCTAATAACATTGGTATTGTACACACATTTTAGGGGGCCCCTAAACCCTAAAGACTAAACACTAAACCCTAAACTATACTGTACATCAAATTTTCGTCTGCTCAAGTTTAGCCCCTCTTGGGTCTATGATCCCCTTGTTCTAGGGTTTCAGTTTTGTAACAAAAATGTGTTAATATTAGATGACAAATGTGATAACATTAGCATTGTAAACATTTTATTTTGATGAAAGTGTTTTGTAGTTGGTGACAATTGATTAGTGACACTGTTTTGTCGTTGGTGACAATTAATTTCTAAAAATAGGCGGTTGACACTAGATTGGTGACAAAGTTTTGTAATTGGTGACAATAGATTATTGACCAAAGTTTGATGAAAATAGGTTGGTTACACTGTTTTATTGTTGGTGTCAATAGATTATTGAAAAGAGGTTGGTGACAATGTTTTTTATAAGTTGGTGACAATACGGTTGATTAAACAATATGAAAACAGTGTTCTGTAGTTGGTGACAATGTCTTGGTGATGTATAATGTTATGGTGACAATTTTTTTAAGGTTACAATATCATGGTGACAATATATTGTCATCAACCTCGTCATTAATAGTTGTCACCAACAATTGTCATCAGGAAAATCATCTATTAGCAGAAAAACCTCATTTGTCACCGAGGAAAAGTGTTACTGGCAACTATCACTGGAAGAAAATCAATTGTCACCCAAATTTTTTTGTCACCAACAATTATCACAAGAAAAAAAAGAAAATCAATTGTCACTAGAAAAAAATTTCCCCTAAATGTCACCGGAAAAAATAAAATGTCATAAAAAATCAATTGTCACCAAAATAATTGTCACAATTAACTGTCACCAGAAAAATATACTCAACTGTCACCAAAAAATTGTCACCAAATGCAGGCGTTGACCGGAATGGTCAATGTTGACTAGTCAATTTTAAAATTAAAAATGGTCAAAGGGGGAAGGAGAAAGGGTTAGGGATGGAAAAGGAGGGGTATTTTTGGAAAAATGGACATTTACTTAATTATGTAAAAAAATGGACATTTACTTAATTTTCACATGAAAAATGAATATTCACCAAATTTAACCAAAAAATTAACAAGTCAAATTGAAAATTGAATTATGTTTCTAAAGTTGAGTATAACAAGTCTTGATATATAAAATAGCAGGTTATTCTTTTTTATTGTTAATTGGTTTTAGGATAGAACCTTACTCCGTTTATACGTTAGACTACTAATGTATTTACACCTTTGTATGCGAATGCGACTCATCGATTATGAGTTCCAACAAACTTCGGTAAACTAAAAAGGTTTTGAAAAAGTGCGCTCATACATGACTTTATGCTATTGACAAGTAAATTTTAGATTTTAATTTCGTAGTCGGGTTAGATTGACCCACCCCTTTTATTGTGTGACACATTTAGCACTATTCTTAAAAATATTATTGACATATGATATTTTGACGGATTGTTTAGAATTTGAAAGTGATTTTTATTGTTTTATTTTGTTAATGGAGAAATTATGGGTTGTGATGTTTGTTTGCACGTATTTATTTGATTTTATGTTTGAATCTAATAACTGTTAAAATGATCATGATATTTATTTTATTTCTATGATGTTTTTTAAAAATGTTAATGACTTTGAAAATGTATAGTTTATTGTGTTATAAGTATGATTTTTGGATATGGTTAAGGGTTAAATATAAGAAAAAACGATTTTACTAGTTAAGAATCCATCAATAAGACCGCCAAATCATTTTGACGCTTAATAATTTTCTACCAACAACAACAAAAACAAGCCCAGTATATCCCGCCTAGAGCAGGGTCTGGGGGGTCGAATTGTACGCAGCCTTGCCCCGACTAGGTCGAGAGGGTGTTTCCTAGTGACCCAAATAACCGGACAACAAGGAAATATGATAACACGCCTCCAAAAAACCGTAAATCAAAAAATAAAAGAAAGAAAACGATGAGAAGATGAGTTTTAAAACCCTTACGGGGAAAATGTTTCCCTTATATCCGTATTCCCCACTTTTTTTCGACAGGGTAGGATCCTTTCTCTCCGAAAAACCTCATCCGACTTGAACGACTCTTTAGACTTTATTGGTACGATCGCGAATAGAGCGCACCCTTCGGGATGCGCTTACTCGCTTGCTCCTTAACCGTAAAGCAAGGAAAGAGAGTCGAAAGAAGTCTTGAACAAGCCAATCACGAAAGCCTACTTGCTTGTCCAGAGGCGTCTATCACCCAAGATGCACTTTTTCAGGCTGCGGAGAGTATCGCTTCCCTCTCCGACATGAGTCGGAATGCGCATAAGAAAGTTGTGCTAGAAGAGAAGGGAGACATGATGCGATAAACGCTGCACCCGACTAGTGTTCATCAACCCGGATAGCACTCTTCCACTGCATCCTATCGCGTGTCATCTCCTCAATAAGTCCCAGCGCGGTCAGGTCATGTCTAATCATTTCACCCCAACTCTTCTTTGGACGCCCTCTGCCTCGACGAATGTCTTCGATAGCCAAGTTGTCAGATCTTCGCACCGGCGCACTTGGATCTCTCCTCGGCACATGTCCATACCATCATAGTCTCGATTCTCGTAGCTTAGCCTGAATACTAGCAACTCCCATCCTATCTCGGATAGTTTCGTTTCTGATTTTATCGCGCAAGGATAACCCACACATCCACCTTAGCATCCTCATCTCCGCCACCGCGAGTTTCTTTTCCTGTGCCTTAGTTGTCGCCCAACACTCTGCCCCATATAATAAAGTCGGTCTCACCACCACTCTGTAGAACTTACCCTTAAGCTTGAGTGGAACTTTTCTGTCACACAAGACTCCTGACGCAGCTCTCCATTTCTGACAGCCTACTTGAATCCGATGCTTGACATCCATGTCTACACCTCCATCGCTCTGCATGATCCCAGATACTTGAAACTATCTTTCTTCGGTACAAGGTCCCCACCCATGCTGACATCCCCGTCTTCTTCTTCTTCCTCTCTGCCCAGCCTAAACACCACGTACTCTGTCTTCGTCCTGCTCATTCGGAAGCCCTTCTGCTCAAGCTTATCTCTCTATAGATACAGCTTGCAGCTAACCCCAACTCTCGTCTCATCCACCAGAACAACATCATCCGCAAACAGCATGCACCACGGGATCCCACCCTGGATACTGCTCGACACCACATCTATGACAACTGTAAAGAGAAACGGGCTCAAAGCCGAGCCTTGGTGCAAACCCACTTGTACCACAAAGTACTCAGGGTCCTTACCGTGTGAGAACACACTAGTCCGTGAGCCCTCATACATATCCTTGATAACTCTTATGTAAGTTTCTAGGACCCCTTTGGCTCCCAAACATTCCCATATAAGGTCTCTTGGTACTCTATCGTATGCCTTCTCCAAATCAATGAAAATCATATGCAGATTTCTCTTCCGTTCCCTATATTTCTCCATCAAGCGCCTCATCAAATGGATAGCCTCTGTAGTTGACCTTCCTGGCATAAAACCAAACTGGTTCTCAGATATGCTAACCAAACTCCTCAACCGACGTTCAATAACTCTCTCTCAAATCTTCATCGTGTGGCTAAGGAGTTTAATTCCCCTATAGTTGTTGCATTGTTGTACATCGCCCTTGTTCTTGTATATTGGGATTAACTTGCTGAGTCTCCATTCCTCTGGCATCCTCATAGTTCTGAGAATGACGTTGAAAATCTTGGTGAGCCACTCCACTCCCTTTGCACCCAAACACTTCCATACTTCAACCGGAATCTTGTCAGGTCTCACTGCTCTCCTACTCTTCATTCTACTGATGACACCCTTAACTTCCTCGAAAGATATGCATCTACAATCTGTAACCTTCTCAAAGCCCCTACCCTTGAGAGTACCATCTGTTGTTCTATATCCCTCTCTAAGCAACTCGGAGAAGTACCTCTTCCATCTCTGCTGAATCTGTGAGTCATCCACCAGTACTCTACCTGACTCGTCTTTAACACATCTTGGTCTATCCAAAACTCTACTATGATGTTCCCTGGCCCGAGCCAGGGAGAAAAGCAATCTTTCCCCTCCTTTCTCATCTAAAGCCTTGTACATCTACTCAAACGCCTTTTCTTTAGCTTTTGCCACAACAGCTTTGGCTTCCTTCTTAGCCCTTTTGTACTCTGCTAGACGACCCTCTTTTTCAACCTCACTAGAACTGCTGACCACTCTTCTGAAAGCCATATGTTTCGCCCTAACCGCTTCACGCACTTCTTCATTCCACCAGGACTCGTTGCCTTTGTACCTACTGCTCCCCCGAGAGACGCCCAAGACTTCTAAAGCCGCTCCTCGGATGCAATCAGCGGTAGATCTCCACATCCAATCTGCATTCTCCCTAACTATCCACGAGCCTTCCCTCTCCGTCGCGACTAAAATCTTCTCTCTCGTGATCACACTGTTCTCCTCGTTCAGGCGCCACCATCTCATTTTAGGACTGTGTTTGCTGATTGACCTTTTCCTGCAACCCTTGAACTCGAGCTGTAACACAAGTAAATGGTGGGGTAGTTAAACCCCCATATGGGATAGTCTTGCAGTCTCTGCATCTACTCATGTCACCCCTCCTGATAAGAAAGTAGTCGATCTGTGAGCGCCCATTACCACCATCATAACTCCAAAAGAGCGAGCCCACTGTCATTTCGAGCTCCATACCCAAAACCTCCATGCTTAATAATACTCTACCGTCAAGCGTTTTTTAGAACATTGCATGAAAACCGCTAACGCTTTACATTCACATCAAATTCCATTATGTCAGATTCAAAAATAAATCTCTTAATATAGAGACTCTTATATGAAATTTCTTAGCCAGTTTGTTATCCGTATGGTTTCGTTTCGCCAAACACACGATAAGTTCACCGACTTTCAGTATCGGCAAGCTTTTTTAACCTGGAAAAAAAGAAACTTGTTGACGTGGGAAGACGATGTCGGCAAAATGACTTTAATTCTTGTCGACACCGACTTCCTATATTGACAAGCTTTTTTCTAGCAAAATAGTTTATTGAAACCAAAACCTGAGAAATGACTTTGCATTTGACAAATTTTAACTGTGCGTGGGAATGGAAAGAGTCGAGTGGTAGGTGAATGGACCCTCATTTCACCCGATTCACCATGGGTGGACCGTCACCCCATCCGACCCACCATCCATATCCACTTCACCCATATCCATTTCACCTACCACCCATTGAGTGAGTAGATGAGATGGGTGATTTTTCGCTCATTTAATTTTTGTCTATTTCCATCTAATCCGAAAGATAAATTGCAATATATACAACATACAATTATAATAGAATAGCTAAGAGAATTTCTCTCTCTTGATGTACCACTGGCCGAAAGATTGTTTCCTTGGAGGTTTGTCGTCACTTCCCACAGGTGTCTTCTGATGTATCGTTGGCCTGCGGTGCTGCTTCCGGGTAGTGCTTGGCTTCGTCCATCGTCTACGTCCTCATCTCGTTCGGACTGTTTTGTGTTTAGTTTTGCTTTTGTAGAGTTTTATTGCTTGTTTCTTGCACCTTCTTTGTATTTTGTGTTTGTCTTGACGGTTTTCCGTCTGCCGACTTATCGGTCTTTGAGGTTCAGAATTGTCCGACCACTAATTTTTACCTAATAAAAAAAACAGAGTTTCTCTCTCCTAATATCCGTGTTTTGGGTTAACCCTATTCCTATTCAACCTATTCTTATCAATTCAGTTTTTGGGAAAATCCTCACATATGTACTCCATTTCTTGGTTCTATCCCTTTTCTTTCGTGTAACCTTTGCCGATGTTAAATTAGGGCTTCTTCTCTTATCAACTTCCTTTGTGAGATTTCTTTTGGTTTTGTGGATTTGGTTGGTTTTGTGGTGGCTATTCTTCTCCATCGAGTCTCTTTTGGTGTAGTCGGGCTTTTCTCTTCTTGGCGGTTCTTGTCAATCTGTTGTCGGGCGCCGTCTTGTTGTTGTCTCCATCTTCACATCCCCTCCCGGTTCTATCTATGCCTCTTTAGCTTATCTGTTGTCTGGTCTCGTCTGGTTGGCTTCGTCGTTGCCTTCTCCTTGACCGTCGTCGACCACGTTGCCATTGGTCGTTGTCTAGCCGCTACTCTCGTTCTTCCTTGGTCCTTAGAGGCCCAAGCTTTGGGTCCTTCTGGCCCAAGGATGGGGTAATGTCATTTTAAAAATAAAAATAAAAATAATTTTAAAGTTGCCCGAAAGGGTTTGACAAAATTCCCGAAAGGGCCTTCTTTAATCCCAAAAGGGTGTGACGAAAATCCCGAAATGGTTGAATAAAAATCCCGAAATGGTCCTGATAAACTCCCGTTAGGGCTTTCAGGTGCGCTCTCTGCAGGGTGGTTATCGGCGGTGTTCTAGTTGTTCTTGGCGATTTTAGTCTGAGTTGGGGCTTTGGCGTCTTGTATCGGGTCTGGATAGGATCGTGGCGATGTGCATCGAGACGGCTCCGTATTTTGGAAATTTCCTTGGAGGTTCGTCTTCATCGCCCATCGAGACTCCTAATGTACCGCTGGCCAGCGGTATCGCTTGGTGGCGCTTAATTGGCTTCGGTTTTGTCTTCCTGTCCTCAACTTTTTTGGATTAGCCTCGTCTGTTCTTCTAGCGTTGTTTGTTTGCCATCTCTGTATTACACCGTTTTATTTTATTATTGTATGTTTGACGGTTCGTCGTCTGCCGACTATGTCGGCCTCTCGATGAGCCAGGTATGTTTGGCCTTCGAATTATTACCTTATCAAAAAAAATTATAATAGAACAAAAATTGTTATAAAATATAAAAGTCTTAAATAACATTATGTCTTATAACATATATAAAAAGTTAATATTAGATAATATTTTTTTATTCATAAATCACAATTATTATGATTATTATTTCACCACGACCTCAACCAGGCCCGATACCAGACAGATGCGGGTGAAATTATTATTTCACTCGAGTTGCGATGCCGAATAATATGTAATATTAGAGATTTAGGGTTAAAAAGGAAAAAAAATCTATATGTTTTTATTCATAAATCACAATAATAAAATAAATAAATAAATAGTATATTATATTTTAAATGAGTGGTGGGTGGTAGCGGAGGATGGAGCATGGGTCGAGTGCGGGTGAAAAAAATCATCACCCACATCCAACTTGACCCATCATCCACTCATCCATCATCCACTTTTCACTTTAATTTTGAATTTTCACCCACTTTATCAAATCGAGTGATTCAGATTCGATTCGGATGCGGGTGAAATTACTACTATAACTTTATGTCTAACAAATCTTTCTTAATTCATATCCAGTTCACCGTCACTCGTCACCCAATCCACCACCCATTATACAATTGAGTGGGAAAATGGGTCAAACGACCTGGCCAGTTGATAGATTAGTTAGGCCCAATTTCTTATCTCTTAGAGTTTGTTTGCTGAAAACTACTTTTCCATATGGATTTTAGTTTCTGTAATTGGATTTTTAACAGTATGATTTTGCTATATATGAATTTCATTACCACTTCTCTTATAATTTCTTCTGATAATAGTCATTACTTTCTAAATAAATGGTCGATTCAAGCTTTACTAAAAAGAAAATTTTCATGTCCAGACGATTCAAAGACATTCAAGATATTTCACATTGTCATCATCTCCATCCATATTCTCAATCGCTAATATAAAGAAAGGGATAAATCGACATTGTCATCTCCATCCACATTCTCAATCGCAAAGGGCCGACGAATGACATTATCCCCATTGATACTCTCATCGCCATTAGCGACCCCATTAAGGTCCAAATCCTGTGAGTAAACACACAATTAGACCCTTCATTCAACTTGTCAAAAACCATCACAATCAAATAACTAAATCCACAGCAAATGTACCTTCCTAAAGATAGTGCCATCTTCGAGGACACGCCACCCAGCCTCCTCGCAGAGCGCAACCAAGACGAGAGTGTTATGGGCATTGCTCGGCAAGTCATAAAGTTTACCTTGCCTAGTTGGTAAAGTATAAATGGAGAACATTTTCCTCTTTATCTCGAGCCCAAGGTTCAATTCCCACTTTTTACATTTTCTTCACTTATTTTTAACTATCTTTTTTATATATAAGTTCAAATATCTTTTTAAATTGAGAATAATTAATTTCAATTAGTATTGTTTGAATTTTATTTTAGTTATTCATTAGGGGTTTCCTTGAATTTTTTTAACTAATTATAAATTTTAGGCAAATTTACAAGAAACCACCCCTTAAACACTTGTGTTTTCAGTTAACCACCTCTTAAACAATAAATTACAGCAAACCACCTGTTATATATCCACCGTCAACAAAAAGCCACCCCACCCAAATTCCATCCAAAACATCGTTAAAGTTCACGGGAAATAGAGCTTTGCCATTGACTTCCATGCTTTGAATCCTCCCTGCTTCAAATTTGATCTTGTTTGTTAAGAACTCGCATGGAATATGGTCAATTAATATACTAGATGATAAAAATGATGTTTGCCCTCAACAAATTTTATCATTTGGATGATTTTTTTTATGTATTTGAAATCTGGGTTGCTTAATTTGTGGATATTGGATTGGCTTTTCCATGCTCGGAGAAAGACGACTTCGCCACCATGCGAGTCGACGCCGACTCCCCCATCATGTCGAGTCGATCAGGTGAGAGGCAGCTCCTCTGCCGATGCCACATTTAAGTGCGAGCCACCGCCATATATGCCCATCTCCATACCGAACTTGACAGACGAAGCCAAATCAAGCCGCCCAAAATCAACCAATATTATCAAATCAATTTAGGATCTTACTTGATCCAACGACAAGGCTCTCAAATTGATAAATTTCATAACCAATTCGCATCACAAGTTATCAATTTCTCAGATCTATGCTTCGTCTCCACGAGGAACCCTAAATCTCAACTCCAAAAAATCGAATGTATTTTCCAAATCAAATGTAAGAAATTACGTCACTTATATATCAAAGACAAGCAAATCCCAAGACCTAGGTGGCTAGGCCGTATGAATTCTTCAAAGTGCTCAAAGATTGGAAAAACCAATACACCGGAAGATCGAAGAGGGTGAAAAATCCCGTGAATCACAAATTGAAATGGATAGGGGCATTTAGGTCTTTTTAATGAAGTCAACTATACTTATTGGATGGAAGTTCGATAGGGGTGGCTTTTTGTTGACGGTGAATGTATAATAGGTGGTTTGCTGTAATTTATTGTTTAAGAGGTGGTTAAGTGAAAATCTATGTGTTTAAGGGGTGGTTTCTTGTAAATTTGCCTAAATTTTATTCACTTCTAATAATATGGATAAATATTTGATTTTTTTTTTACATAACCCTTCACAATTAACTTTATTTAAAGTTTAGCAAAACTCGTTTCATTATTACTTAATTTGGATGTGGGCCACATCCAACTTGACCCATCATCCACTCATCCATCATCCACTTTTCACTTTAATTTTGAATTTTCACCCACTTTATCAAATCGAGTGATTCAGATTTGATTCGGATGCGGGTGAAATTGCTACTATAACTTTATGTCTAACAAATCTTTCTTAATTCTCATCCAGTTCACCGTCACTCGTCACCCAATCCACCACCCATTATACAATTTAGTGGGAAAATGGGTCAAACGACCTGACCTATTGATAGATTGGGCCAAACTGCCGACGGCCCAGTCCATTAGTTAGGCCCAATTTCTTATCAGTTTGTTTGCTGAAAACTCCTTTTCCATATGGATTTTAGTTTCTGTAATTGGATTTTTAACAGTATGATTTCTTCTGATGATAGTCATTACTTTATAAATAAATGGTCGATTCAAGCTTTACTAAAAAGAAAATGTTCATTTCCAGACGATTTAATGAACTTCAAGATATTTCACATTGTCATCATCTCCATCCATATTCTCAATCGCTAATATAGCGAAAGGGATAAATCGACATTGTCATCTCCATCCACATTCTCAATCACAAAGGGCCGACGAATGACATTATCCCCATTGATACTCTCATCGCCATTAGCGACCCCATTAAGGTCCAAATCCTGTGATAAAACACACAATTAGACCCTTCATTCAACTTGTCAAAAATCATCACAATCAAATAACTAAATCCACAGCAAATGTACCTTCCTAAAGATGGTGCCATCTTCGAGGACACGCCACCCAGCCTCCTCGCAGAGCGCAACCAAGATGAGATTGTTATGGGCATTGCTCGGCAAGTCATAGCATCCGTGAGCTCGGAGCCCTGCAAAGATGTTACTCTTGATCTTTCTCCTCTCCCTCTCCCGAATCTTGTTGTTCTCCCTCTCCTTGTCGGTAGGAAACCGAAGGGATGTAACCATGCCTTTCTTCGTGGCTCTTCGGATGAGCCATGGCCCTCTCTGGCCCCTTGTGCACCCTCTCATTGGGGCTTTACCCTTGCCGGAATTCACCATTGTTGATTTGGTTATTTGGCAAGTTAAAAAAAGGCAGTGTGTGTATTTATAGAGAGGGGATTGATCACACCAAAATGCAAGGGGAATATGTTTCGTCATGTCAAATAAGTGTGTCGCTGTTGTGTTGGCTGTTGCACTTTAACTAACAAATATGCTTGCAAGTACACACCGGTTAAGGGCATGTTTGACAAATTGTAATTGTAGCTTTTAAAAAGAGCTTACAAAATTCGGTGTAATTTGTCAAGTTAAATAAGAATTACACTTTTAATCTATCCACAAAGGCTGAAATTTCATTAAAAATTCCATATTTTAATCTTAAACTAAATTATAATCGTAAGTTAGATTAATATCTGACGCACCAAACAAGCCCTAAGCCATTCTTTTTATTTTGATTTTTTTTAAATAGGTGATAATTTGGAAGAGACTAGCTCCTACTAGTTCACCAATTAATATCATCTTTGCGGATATATGTAGATACAGAGTTCCCTATCTTGAAGCGAATCTGCCACGGTCGAAGTTTGGAACATGCAAGCAAGACGGTCCGTACATCGGTTAATTTCTCTGAAGATATGGAAAATCGAGACGATCTCGAACTGAAGGAGCAAATGATGGATGTACGAGAGAATGACTTCGATCTCCTAGGGACACTGCCGATCCTAAAATTTTATTTCGAGTCACTGGTTTGGTTTAGTTTAGGTTTGGTCATTTCGATTATTGATCTAATCGAGTTTTGATGAATGTTCGGACTGTTTGGGTTCGGATCGGGTTTTGTTAGCTCTAGGTGGGTGAGAGCTGAAGAATCGCCTTTTTGCCCTTGAATCTTTAGATGATTACGAGGATGCCACTTCCTGACAGGTTTGGACACCAAGCCACCAACCAATAAATGGGCCCATTCCAGTTGGGCTTTAATCTGTTCGACATGGTGTAAAACGGAACTAGGTAAGTCTCGTACTCTCGTATATAAGGTACGAGTACTTATCTAAATTTTAAATTATAAAATCAAATTCTATTATTTATAATAATAATAATATATTATTTATAAAAATATAAGTTAAAATGTAGAAATTTTATATCTGATTGTATGTCACAACATTCTAATGATAATAACACAATTTGACAACACTTACATTTTCGGATTTTTTTTGTTTAAATAGTAGGTAGTTTTAAATGAGATCAAGCTAAGATTATATTTTAATAAGCGTTTTTAAATTGAAACCAAGCTTCAAGATCTTTTCTTTTTATATGCACAAAGCTATTCATTGTCTCCTCTTTTATAATATAGTTTCATTATTTATTCTATCACCTAAGATTACCAAACATATTACTTTTTTTTTTGAAATCTACCAAATATACTACTAACTTATCGATAGTTTAATTCAATATATATATATATATATATATATATATATATATATATATATATATATATATATATATATATACATATACATATATATATATACACTAAACCGCTACGTAATCAGCTTCAACTACTCAAGTTGCCAAACACACCAGGTACAAATTAG
The DNA here is from genome assembly GCA_963922045.1 of Persicaria maculosa. NCBI lineage: Eukaryota > Viridiplantae > Streptophyta > Magnoliopsida > Caryophyllales > Polygonaceae > Persicaria > Persicaria maculosa. The sequence continues at coordinate 68,793,557 of OY998259.1, read as the reverse complement.
TTTGACAAAAGAAGATTAATTAAAAGTTATAAAAATATAATATTGGATGACATCATAAGACTAAGATAAGGCAACACAAAAAGAAATTTGTGTTTGCTCGAGCATTATGTAAGAGCTTTGAATAAGATAGAAAATAGAGGTAACAATATTAGATGGTATTATGTTAGCTATGTGCTAGCTTTTGAAGTAGGTATTAATAGTTGTAGAAACACTTTTGTAAGCGTGATCTTGATGAGAAATGAAATATGGAAGGAATTATGGTATTACTACAGTGCAATCCTAATAAATCAATTGAATGTGACTAGGAGGAAGATGCTAGAACAGGGCTTATATCCAACTCCTATGAAAAGAACAAACAGGACAACATGCCAAACAAATAAAAAGATTGATGAGGAAAAACTATCTCATGATCCCAAAGAACCAAAAAGAGATACTATAGGATACAAGAATATGACTAGATGGCAAAATAAACAAACGAACTGCAGAAACAAAAAAGCTTTAAATCGGATCAAGAACAAGAGGGAAATCAAACAAATAAGAATAAGGAGAATGAGTGCTAAACCGAATGTAGTGAACATGACTGAATACTGTTTTCGAAAAAAAATTTTGACAAGTGTATACATGCATTTGTGTGTGAGCTGCTACCTTTCCGATCGACCCTCGATACATCAACCAAGGCTGGCTTGTTCTATACATAAAACTGAGATCTCTCTACTGTTGTTAAAGAAGTCTAATGAACTACACAAGAAGATGAACAGGAAACCTCTTCAACGAAACTCGATGACTAGAAACAACCCCCGGAACTGAAGCTCGCTAAGGGCCGGATTGACCTTTGAAAGGGGTCTCCATGTGAGACGATTGGCGGGGAAAAACAATTATAACTTCAATCTCATGAGGTGGTCAGACTATAATTTCCACCATTATGGAAAAACATTTAGTGCAAAGTTTCGAATTGCATCGCAAACAAATACTTTGACCCCCGAAATACCTATGGAACAGAAACCTCCAAAGCAAAAAGGTTAATATGAAAATATGCTCTTGGAATAAATGCGGAATAGGCCGCAAAAACCTATGGATGGAAATAGACTCATTCTATAAAATTGAGAAAATTCAACTAATTGCACTATTAGAAACAAGAACTGAACGCCAACCATAAGAGGCGTTGGAAAAAAGTGGGGTTTGATCACATGATTTGGGCCCTGACAATAGGAAGGGCTGGAGGATTATGTGTACTTTGGAAAAGCCATAATCTACGGAACGAATCACTAGAAATGGTCCATACAGATCGACGATTCATAGTAATCAGATATGAAAATAAACATAGAAACATTACCTTCAATATCATATTTGTATATGGACCACCTCATGAGAATGAAAAACCAGGATTCTGGACTAATTTCATCTATTAGTCCAATCCTTGGACCACCCATTCATGATCATGGGAGATCTAAACGAAATCCAAAATAGCTCAGAAAAAGAAGGAGGGATGGAACCACACCCGAACATATACAGAATACTAACATAATTCAAGGATAGATGCTTCTTACAAGAAGTGTCTACGATTGGGAACTCTTTCACATGGAGAAAAAATAGCTTAAATAACAACAACATCATGGAAAAACTTGACAGAACCTTAATACAAGAGCAAATACTGACCTGGTTTCCCAACATTACAACAAAAAATCATGCATTTACATCATCCGATCACTGTTCTATTGTAACAGAACTAGATAACCATGAACAATTCAAAGCCCAACCTTTTAAATTCGAAAAAATGTGGACTACATGGAAAGACTACCGGAATGTGGTCCAACAAGCTTGGAGGTCAAATGCTAGAGGATCACATATGTATAATCTGGTGAAGAGAACACAAATTCTAAAACAATTAACTAAAGAATGGAATAAGAAAACATTTGAAAATATATTCCGACAATTAAAAGAAATTGATGATTCTCTCATCGAATTACAAAACAGAAACGGAATATCCCAAAATTGAAATGATAACCAAAAGCAGAGCAGACTTATAAACAAACGAGAGAAATTTTTATCATACCATAAAATGTATTGGAGCCAACGAGCTAAAACAAAACACCTTAAATTAACTGACACAAATTCAGGTTACTTCCACCGAATGGCAGCGGGAAGAAGAAATAGGAAAGTTATAAAAGAAATCCAAACAATGGAGGGCACAATAGCCACAGGAGAAGAAAATATTACAAAAGAAATAAAAAGTGACTTCGAGAAAAGGTTTAGGATGCAACCCATCAACCATAATCTTCTCGATGACTACCTCTCACTCATCAACACAGAAATCATTGATGATGATAATTTGAAGTTAACTGAAAAAATATCAAACCAAAAAATAAAAAATGCGTTCTTCTCGATTGGAAAGGACAAATCACCCAGACCTGACGAAATGACAGCAGAATTTTACCAGGAATACTGGGATATTGTAGGCCCATCATGTATAAAGGCAATTAAAGGATTTTTCCACTCAGGACGGATGCTAAAGCAAATCAACCACACCTTTATCACATTGATCTCAAAATGTGACAACCCGACAACTACAAACCACTTTAGACCAATTAGTCTTTGCTCAACGATTTACAAGGCTATAGCCAAAATCAGAGCAGAAGAATGAAACCAATTTAAAAAAAATTATACACCCCCTCCAAGGGGCCTTTGTATCCGACAGGGCAATCCAAGACAACGTCTTAATTGCCCACGAGATTTTCCACTCATTTAAAAGTAGACGCAGAAAAGAAGGATGGATTGCTGTCAAACTAGATATGGAAAAGGCATATGATCGAGTAGAATGGGACTTCCTAATCAAAGTCCTAGAAAATTTTGGATTTTGCCAAAAAATTCGAACATGGATAGAGCAAAGTGTCCAGGCCGTTTCATTCTCACTCCTGGTTAATGATAGCCCAACGGACCCCTTCAAACTAGAGAGAGAGATCAGACAAGGTGACCCACTATCACCCTACCTATTTATCATAGGCGCAGAAATTCTGGCTAGAAAATTACAAGCCATTTCAAACCAATCAGACAAATCTATCAGATTCAAAATCTCTAGAGCAGGCAAGAAAATCCCCTTCTTATCCTTCGCAGATGATATGATGATATTTGCCAAGACAAACCAAGATTCGTGTTGAGTGGTGAAAAAGGTTATTGACGACTATTGCGCCATATCAGGGCAGAAGGTCAATTTCCACAAATCGGCCTTCTAAACCACCCCAGAAGTCTCGAACAACACAAAACAATTGATCCAAAGTACGATCCATATCACAAACCAAATAGCACTGGATAAATACCTCGCCTGTCCCATAATCAACGGTCGAGTCAACCGAACCACATTTGAAAAAACAATGAGTAAAACTAGGCAACAACTCACGAAATGGAAAGCTAACTCTCTTTCATAAGAAGGAAGGGAGACCCTAATAAGATCAAATCTAGCAACCAAACCAAATTATACTATGCAAAATTTTATGCTTCCCGCAGCAATCCACAAAAAACTTGACCAAATTAACAGATGTTTCTTCTGGAACAAAGAATAATCATTCTCCCCACTTATTGGTTGGGACAAGGTGTGCAAACAGAAATGATTGGGTGGCACATGAATACACAAAACAAAATATATGAACCAAGCACTACAAATGAAATTACTTTGGAAGATCTTAGCAAAGCTAGATAATCAGTGGGTCCAAGTGATTAGACAAAAATATCTAAAAGAAACCCCCATCCTTGAATACCAAAGAAAAGGAAACTCATCTAGGCAATGGGCTAAGTTAATGGAAATAAACGAAGAATTCCACAAAGGACTAATATGGCAAATAGGAAATGGAAATACGATAAATTTTTGGAAAGACATATGGCTGGATGGAAGGCCACTAAAAGGCCGACAACATCCTAACATCACAATCAACGAAAATGACAATGTGGCAAAATACATCAATACCAACAAGAAATGGAAGATCGATGAAATATCCAATATCCTTCCAAGGGATGTGGTCTATAAGATCGACGACATCTACATACCAGAACACGAAATAGAAGATAGACTATACTGGAAATCAAGTAAAAATGGATGGATCAGTACGGCAAGTGCCCTAGCACACATCACAAAGCAAAACACAGGAGAAACGTGTGATACGACATGGATATGGAACCTAGATACATGTCCGAAAGTCAAAAACTTCATCTGGAAAATCACACTAGATGGAATCCCGACAAGAACAAAACTAGCAAACAAAGGCATACATGTCCCACTATCATGCGCCCTGTGTGATCGGACGGATGAAAGCCCAATCCATCTCTTCACCAAATGCCAAAACACCCTACAACCGATTCACAAAATTGACCCAAACACTGAGAAGATGATCCGAGAAATCGACAAAAGAAATAAACCCATTAAAAACATTGTATGTGAAATTTTCACTAAACTAAACCACGAACAAAAAGGAAAACTTGCAACAACATGGTGGAGCCTGTGGACAAGTAAGAATCGACAAGTATTTGAAAACCTTAATACAGCCATCCACACTATGGAGAAGAACTATACCAAACTACAATTACAGGACTGAGATGCATCCAAATTGACCTTTGTAGAAGAGGCCACAGACCACCGTCAGAAAAATAGGACAACGCAACCACGAAGAAGGAGGAACCTGAGATGGAGCAAACCGGACGAGCGCTCATACAAAATAAATTTTGATGGTTCCGAATTATCTTTAGGTGAAGCTGCTGCAGGATTCATTATTAGAGACCACAATGGGGAAGTCATCGGGAGTGGCGGCTTCAAATGTGGACACATCTCAGCACTAGCGGCGGAGGCTATAACAATCAGAGGAGGCATCGCCAAGGCAAAGGAGCTCCGACTCCCGAGCATCATGATTTAAGGCGACAGTCTGATAGTCGTCAATTGTTTACGAGGCATGTGGTGTAGTCTGTGGGAGATTGAGATGCTGATGTTTGAGACCATGCTCACTCCGTCACTTTCCTAGGGTGCAATTCAGCCATGTCTTCAGGGAGGTCAACACGAGCGCGGACAGGATCGCGTGGCTAATCCACACAATGCCCACACGAGACCTCTTAGCTGATCATATTCTGAGTGTACTCATCCGCAAGGATGCCCTTGGGTGGTGGTCCAGCAGGGTCTGACCTCACCCAAATCCTTACCTTATTAAAAAAAAAAGATTACCAATTATCTTGAGTAATGGCTGTTAGTGAAGTTATGACAATTATATTGATAACTTGATTTGGAAAAAAAAACAACTAAAGTGTAGATCTTTTAAGGACACCCACATTTATGAGATTTTGGGCTCATAAAGATGTCAATTAGGACAATTTTTTTAAAGAAAAGAGTATGAACCGGGGGGGGGGGGGGGGGGGGGGGGGTGATTTGTGCCAGAGAACCCAAAAAGGCATGGTTCATCCGAAAGTGGGGAAAACTTTTATATATATATATTTTTTAAACTGATTTTTCTTTATTTTTCTAAATTAAAAAAATAAAAATTATTTTTGAATGTAATTTGATTTTATCTATCCAATTCCATAGACACCCATATTTCATATGTTTGGGAGAAAAATATAATAATAAAAAGTAAGTTATGAGTCAGAGGTTGGGTTCATTAATGGGGGTGAAAAAATGATAATTTGAACTAGGGTTCTTAAGCTGATGTGGCAGTGTAAAAAGTAAGTTATGAAGAGATTCATAAATACAGATGATCTTAGTGGTTTAGATCAAGATAAGAAATGGAGTGAACGATGTTGGATTGTACTATATACACCAACCGCATGTGCTATATGCACTCCTTAAGACGGATTGTAGATGCGTCCGGTGTAAGTTTTAGAAAAAATAAACAGACGGATATAGGATCCGTCTATTAAAAAAAATAGAAAAACTACATAGGACGGCTTTTGCCTTTTTTTCAAAAACATTTCTCTATCTCTCTCACTTGCTTTTTCTACTCTCCTTCTCTCTCTATTTTTTTCCTCAATCTCTCTCTCTCTCTCTCTCCGAAACTTCTCTCTCACTTGTTTTCTCACTTTCTCTCTCCTACTTTCTGACAGCTTTTGCCTTTTCTCAATTTTTTTTAGAACAGACGGATCTAGAATCCGTCCGTGTATTTTTTATTAAAATTTACAACCAACCTACCACCTATGAGAACTCTATTTCTGTTTAAAAGAGTGCATATAGCACCTAACGTGGGTGCATATAACCATCCCGTATTTGAGCGATGCCATATAAAATTGAGCCTTCTGATACTACCAGCCTACCACCTATGAGAACTCTATTTATGTGTTAGACTCAGTATCTATATCTATATTATACTTTAAATGAGAAACAATTTTGGCAAGTGTCACCATTTTATGCCAAGTTATTTTAGGTAAGTGTATTTCCTTAATAATTTAATTAGTTAGGATAAATCAATTAACCTATTTATTATTTATCCATATATCTCAATCTTTCCATATATATCTTAATTTATTATAGGTTATTCTATTTAATTTTAGACAATATTCTTAAGGCATAATTGGAGATATATATATATATATATATATATATATATATATATACACACACACACACACACCCATTAAATTTTATTAATTTATTTATATACACATAAAAAAAATTCAAAATTTTTGTTTGTATACATCAAAATATAATGATCTTATTAAATTATCGAAAGTATGATTATGGTTTAACGATTATAGATTAAAGTTTTCATTTAACATATTATTTTAAGAAAATATGTGAATTTTATTTTAATACCTTCCTTTCTATATCTACCCAACTTCTAACCTATTTAGTTTATGAGAAAATAAAATAAAAATTAACATGTTAAATAAAATAATAAAAGTTGTCTTTTGTTTTAAATTAATAAAATTTCTTCATTTCTACAAATTGAATATTAAACCTATAATCCTACTACCACATGTCGCCTCCTTATGCAAAGACTTTTTGATCATTTTTTTCCAATTCATTATAAACTCCATTTTCTTACCCGTGGTTCAATGTAAAATATTGAATTAATGTTAATATTAATGTTAATATATAATTTTAATGAAAAGTAAGTTTGAAGATGTGACATCATCACATTAATTATAGTTTTTTCCTCAATATATTCTATATTTTCTAACCAAGGGGTTTATATCATTTTTAATGAGATGTTATCATTACATTTATTATAAATTTTTGAATTTACTTGGGTATCCGGGTTCTGCTACTTGCACCAGACTGATCCCATGAGCCCTGAAGTTAAAAACTAGGTAAACCCTCCAGTGGCCACCTGAGACAGAATTCGAACAGGGGACCTTTGGGTACTTATCACATGTCATTTCCAGCTTAACCAACCCTAAATGGTTTACATTAATTGTATTTTTTTTCAACCAATAAAATTATACATTTTTAATTTATACTAACTTTTATTAAAATTTTACAATATTAATTTGTCATATTATTATGATTTAAAAATAAACCGCGCAATGGCGCGGGAACTGTACTAGTTTTTTTTTAAATGAAAAGTATAAAAAATTCAACAAAAGAAAATAAATATTGGTTTTAATTTTGTGTTCGATAGTGAAAATTAGTGGTGGATGACTACCATTCTAAAAGTTGCAATGCACCAATTCAAAAAGGAAAAGTCATTATAAAGTTGCAATTTAAGGTTTAAGATGGTGAATTGCCTAATTTATTTCCGTCTTCTTTCAAAGCACAATCAGTAGGGGTGGGCACGGGACGGGACGGGACGGGATTGGGCCGGGACGGGACTCGTCCCGCGAAATTTTTTCGGGACGGGATCGGGATGGGATTGACATTTTTTTTTCAGGACGGGATCGGGACGGGATGGTGTTTGGACGGGACGGGATCGGGACGGGACGGGCCTTGTCCCGCATATAAAAATAATAAAATATTATATAAATTTGCAAAGTCAAAAATGCTTTCATAGTTCATTATTTAGTATAATATGTTGAATACGGTATTATTCTCAACTATATTATTCAATAATAATAATAATAATAATAATATTATTATTATTATTATACTATTATTAATTCATACAATGAATGTATAATTAATTAGAATGTTAAACATATTTGGCTACATTATCTTACTAGATCAAGACGGAAAGGAATTGAGACGAGATTCACCAATATTGTCTCATTATCGATTGATAGTTGGGAAGAATACCGTATTTAATTAGCTATTTGCCTCTTGTAACTATAAATGGGTATAATAATAATAATAATAATAATAATAATAATAATAATAATAATAATAATAATAATAATCCCACGTTATAATTAAAAATAAAATAAAATAATATTACTTATTTTAATTATTATTATAAAATAATTATACTTTACAAGAAAAAAAATATAATATGATATAATAATAATAATAATATAATAATAATAATAATAATTTTATTATAAATTAATATTATTATTAAATTATATTATAATATTATATAATAATATTATTATTATTATAAATTGAAAATTATTATTATAGTTATAAATAATATTTGCTCAAATAATAATAATATTATTATTATAAACAAATATTATTATTATTATTATTATAAATGGAAGATTATGATTATAATTATAATTATAATATTTGCCCAAAATAATAATACTAATAATATATTATTATTATTCTATAATATTATTATTATTATAAAAATTATTATTATTATTGTTATTATTATTATTATATGCGGGACGGGACGGGATTTGCGGGATCCCACCGGGATCGTCCCGCATTTCGTCCCGCATAATTTTTGCGGGATGGGATCGGGACGGGATTCACTATTTTGTCCTAAATCCCACCGGGATCGAGACGGGATCGGGATTTGCGGGATTTGTGCCCACCCCTAACAATCAGCATAAATTAGTTTGTCAATTTTTCTAACTTAGTTCCGAAGTGTATACGCTAGTTAAGACTTAAAAGCATGAATTTATTCATTCAAAAATAATTGTTTAGCATAATATTAACATTTTTAAAATATTTACGAAAATACTTATTTTTTTACGCCAAACTCCTTTTCATTTGTACATTACAAATTTTGAAACTGCTGAGAAAAAATAAAATGAATACTTTTAATTTTTTTTTTAAATCACAAATTAAGGGGGGAAAAAGGTAAGGCTCGAATGAATTTCCAAGGCCAGCGCTAGATTTGAGCTAGAGGGCGGGCCGGTGGTGGAGGTCGGCTCCATTGGCAGCCTCTGTCTCCGCTCAATTTCACGTGTCTTCTCCGGACGTTAGATCGGAGGTCGGGCACAGGGAGGGAGGCAGCGGGGAGGAAGGTGAGGGGGACATGGACACCAATCGACAAGGATGGGTTCGTCAACCTCCACACTGGAGTCCAGTGATTTATGTTTCCGGAAGGTCAAACGCAACAAAACCGATCTCAAATTGTCGATTTATGCTCCCAGTCCCGGATGATCGAAGACGGGCGGAGCCATAGCTGGAGCTTGGAGGAGGAGCATGAAATACCCCAAAGTATTTTTGTGTATTTCAGTTTTAATGAAAACTAGTATGATTCCCGCGCCATGGCGCATTTTTTATAAACTAAAATATTATATATATAAATATTATAAAATGTTAATAAATAATAAAATAAAAATAAAATAAAAAAACTTTACAACTAATGTATCTTATAATTATTTCAGAAAATTATTATTTTTTAAATCTTATGTAAAGTATAATACATAAATATAGATATTTTAAATTACTCAATACTAATAATATCAATATCATTATAACATTGTTTAAATGTGATGTGTCATAACCAATAGTCATATTCAATGTTTTGAATTAATCCCAATAGTTATATTAGATTGAATTCAATGTTTTGAATTAAGCCCAATAGTTAGTAAAATTAAAGAAAAAAGAGAATTGAAGGAAAAAGAAGAAAAAAGGAGAATTAAAGAAAATCCAAGTAAAATGGCAAAAAAATAAAAATAGATAAGACTCCTCAAATGCCTTTAAGATTAACACATCATCCTAAACTCTTCTAAATTAAGAGTTTATGTAGATAAAATAGTTAAGACTCCTAAAATGCCACTAAGATTGACACATCATCCTAAACTCTTCTAAATTAAGAGTTTATATAGATAGTTATATTAGATTGAATTTAATGTTTTGAATTAAGCCCAATAGTTAGTAAAATTAAAGAAAAGAAAAGAATTAAAGGAAAAAGAAGAAAAAAGGAGAATTAAAGAAAATCCAAGAAAAATGGCAAAAAAAAAAATTAGTTAAGACTCCTAAAATGCCTCTAAGATTGACACATCATCCTAAACTCTTCTAAATTAAGAGTTTATATAGATAGTTAGTAAAATTAAAGGAAAAAAAAAAGAATTAAAGGAAAAAGAAGAAAAAAGGAGAATTAAAGAAAATCCAAGAAAAATGGCAAAAAAAAAATTAGTTGAGACTCCTAAAATGCCTCTAAGATTGACACATCATCCTAAACTCTTCTAAATTAAGAGTTTATATAGATATATAGATGGTTATATTGGATTGAATTCAATGTTTTGAATTAAGCCCAATTGTTAGTAAATATGTTAAGAATAAAAGAAAATGGAGGATTAAAAAATATTAATGGAAAAAAAAAGAGAAAAGAAGAAATAAAAAAATCAAGGAAAAAAACATAATTGGTCAATATTACTAAAACTCCTCTAAGATTGACACGTAAGCAAAGTCTTCTAAATTAAGGTTATATATAGAATATATAGATTGTTAGTAAATATGTTAAGAATAAAAGAAAATGGAGGATTAAAAAAAATTAATGGAAAAAAAGAGAAAAGGAGAAATAAAAAAATCAAGGAAAAAAACATAATTGGTCAATATTTCTAAACTACTCTAAGATTGACACGTAAGCAAAGTCTTCTACATTAAGGTTATATATAGATAGTTAGTACATAAATGTGAGTTAAGCCTAATGGTTATATTGGATTGAATTCAATGTTTTGAATTAAGCCCAATTGTTAGTAAATATGTTAAGAATAAAAGATAATGGAGGATTAAAAAAATTAATGGAAAAAAAAAGAGAAAAGGAGAAATAAACAAATCAAGGAAAAAAAACATAATTGGTCAATATTCCTAAAACTCCTCTAAGATTGACAGGTAAGCAAAGTCTTCTAAATTAAGGTTATATATAGATATAGATATATAGATTGTTAGTAAATATGTTAAGAATAAAAGAGAATGGAGAATTAAAAAAAATTAATGAAAAAAAAAGAGAAAAGGAGAAATAAAAAAATCAAGGAAAAAAACATAATTGGTCAATATTTCTAAAACTCGTCTAAGATTGACACGTAAGCAAAGTCTTCTAAATTAAGGTTATATATAGATTGTTATTAAATATGTTAAGAATAAAAGAGAATGGAGGATTAAAAAAAATTAATGGAAAAAAAAGAAAAGGAGAAATAAAAAAATCAAGGAAAAAAACATAATTGGTCAATATTCCTAAAACTCCTCTAAGATTGACACGTAAGCAAAGTCTTCTAAATTAAGGTTATATATAGATAAACAAATTCTCTTTATATTAAATTTGGTGAAAAGAAGTTATTCAAATTTTATTAGTTCACCTAAAATATCTAATGTAAGGTTTTAGAATAATTATATTTTTCGAAGTACAATAAAAATAATTTGTTCAAAAGGATAAAATATTCCCTCATTAACAATATTTAATTTTTGTAATTCAAATTAAATAAAAATCGGTACTATTACCTAAATAAAGAATTTTTTTTATAAATAATATTTATACATAGGTAAATTAGTGTGTCACTAGTTATATATAGATATAAATTTGTTTATGTACGTAAGTAAATAGATATATGTTACAACACATTATATACACAAGTGTATACATACTAACATACATATACCTGTCTTTGTACAGTGCGTTTTGTCTGAGTTTGTACTGTTTTATTTTGCTGTATTGTATCTTTCGGTTTTTAGACGGTTTTTCCGTCTACCGGCTTGTCCGACCTTCGAGTTTCAGATATATCTGAACTCGAATTCTTACTTAATAATAAAAAAAAATACCTGCCTTTGTGGCCAAATCCAAAGCAAGCCGGCCCACATCAACAGCAGCCCATCTCAATCTGTCCTTCTCCCGCAAGCAACAGGCGCCCAGTAGGGATGGCAATTTCACCCGCACCCAACAGATATCCGTCTCACCCGACCCGAAAAAGTGGGTGAAAATCCGAAATAAAGCGGATATTAAATGGGTGATGGGTGAACGGGTGATGGGTCGGGTCGGATCCGGGTGAAGACATTCCCCACCCGTCACCCGACCCATCACCCGATCCATCACCCGACCCGTCACCCGACTTATATTATATAATTATATTTTATATGTGAAATTACCAATATACCCCTAAACCCTAATTCAAGATACCTATCAAACGATTAAAATGAAAAATGTTGTCATAAAGTAAGTTATGCAATTTTTATTTGAAGATATGCAATGCGAATAGCTCCTTTTAAAATGGAAACGTGAATACAATGAGCTCCTAATTAATGTTTATTCGTCGATGTATTCGACATATGTTTTTCAATAAAGAAGTTTGATGAATTTGATGTCTTGTATTTCACCCGAATTATCACCCGATCCACCCGATCATCCGGTGGGTGATGGGTGGACGAGGTGGGTGAAATATTTGGTGGGTGATGGGTCGGGTAGGGTGAAGGATTTTGGGTGGTGGATCGGGTGATGGAAGTAGATCATCCACCCATCACCCGACCCATTGCCATCCCTAGCGCCCAGATGTATTTTTCAAAAATCATTCTCTTTCAGAAACGTGTGTACAAGTGATCTTCTTACCTTATTTGCAAGCACATAATCCAACAATCACGGGATTTGATTTTGTAAATATGGAGATCACACTGTAGTCTTCCCAGAGGCATCTTACTCTTATCTTATCGCTCTCCCAGCCGCCCTCTTCATCAGCCCAAAGAACACATGAATGCACACAATCTCCGTTCGTTCCGATCGTGCTCTAGCACAATTCCGGAGACTCCAAGTCCAACGACCACCACCAATACGCTCTACAATCACCCAGGAGACGACCTTGAATGCCCCGACACAGCAGCTCATCAGGAAGTGACCGGAATCGCCGCCGGAAGTTGCTGCAGAACAGTGTTTGACAGCCCCCTGCCAGCCCACGCCACCGCCACTACAGTAATCCAACGACAGCGACTTTGACGTGTACGTGTAACCTGCATCACCCCCTATCGATCCAAACTCCTTCCTTGCTCAGAAACACTTTGAGGCGCTCACACCACAGCCCCGAAGTCCACTGGTGAGCAATTTCTCTTATGTGCAGAAAAGCATGGTTTTTAGTACGTTTTTCTTCATTCCTTCGATCCAAGGGCTGTTAACTCATAAAAATCATTCCTTTTCAGATCCATATCATAACAAGAGATAATAGATTCGAATTTAGGTCGCTTTCGAGTCTCGTTTGGGTAAGATCCGCTCCGGTTTTCGCGTTTTCTCGAGTTTTGATTGAGTAGTCGATCTTACACTAATCTATATGTCATCTTGAATCAGTTGGAATTCATTTAGGCTCCTGAGATTGCTTGGTTACGGATTTTGGTTTCTTTCGAAAGAAATGAAGGGTAAGTTTTCACTTTTTAAAAGTTACAGGGTCGTTTCTATAATTTATGAAAGTTACTAACACCCTTGTATAAATCTGTAAAATCTCAGGTAGCATATCAAATTATTATCCTCGGCCTTGTTGAACCATTTCGTCGAGTTCCTTTTTCGCAATATATGCTTTTTGTGTCTTTTATACACTCCATAGCACCGTTGAGATAAATATGCAAGATAGCTTCGTTGGTTGCTATTTATCAATCATAAGGGCTTTAGACAAGATGGGCAAATGGATATTGTCAAGATAAGTTCACATATATTACCACATGTCCTTTTCATTTTTTCCGAACACATTGCAAAAATGCCCAAAACTCTCTTTTCCCGAATCGAAACCTAAATCTGTTGAACGAATTGTTTTGATCGAAAATAGCCTAAAATCGATGAAATTAATCAAAACATCAATTGATCGACACACGAATTGGTATATCGCTCGCTTTACATGATTATCGAATGGCGATTTTTGGTCTTCGTTCGAAAAAACCGTCGAAGGAATGAGCTCGGCAGGAAGGAACGAGGTACATGAAGGAGCTCGGTAGTTTTAGACGATGTGAATAAGTAACCTCGGTGCATAAAAACGATGGTATGACAGAGACTCGTCTAGTTTTTGCGAGGTATATAATAACCTGTTTTGAAGATCTTATCTAAAGCCTCATTGACTTAAGCCGAACTTAATAAATAACCTCGGCTACTTTGAGTGAGGTTAATGAGGGAGCTCGGTGGATATTGACGAGGTTATGAAATAGCCTCATTGACTTAAGTCGAGCTTCATAAATTTCCTCGGCTTCTATTGTTGAGGGTTTGTGATTTAGAAATTTGTTTTCACACATATTGCATAAATTCATTAAATTATGTAGAGTATATGTGATGGGTCTTGTTATAATGCAAACTCATATGTTTATAAGAATGAGACAGACTAAATGACTACATTAGTTTAGAAAATGTTGTTTTCCCCACTTCTGATTTTAACTCTCAATGACTAAATCAATATCATAACTTTATCTAAAGAGCAAATTAGTTGTTCTTAAGCGGACATGAAACAGATTAATGCATATTTTAATGTTTTATCTTCCAGTAATTGTTCCAAGAAAAGAAAATTCATAGTCTTTTGTAGCCGCGTCGAAGCTCATTTGTCCCGATGCATCACCTTTCAAGCACTTATGATTTTGAACGATTGGTCTCCAAAACCATCCCAATCCATTTATTTTTCCCTCCAAAACCATCCCGAGCTTTTGTAGGCGCCATTAGGGTGGCTCATCGGGCTCGACCCGACCCGAACATTTCGGGTGGGGATCAACCCGAAGGCTCGGGATTTTTAAAAATGCGACCCGCCACCCGACCCGAACCCGAGATTTGTAATTCCGGGTTTTCCGGGTCGGGTGACGGGTTCACCCGAAAACCCGAGTTTTAAAATTCCGATATATTTTACGGTTTTCAAAGGCGTAACACATATAGATTTATAATATTTTTATTATTTTCCTTATATATACTATACAGTATATATATAATATCCAGTATGTAATTAGTGTGCATATAAGTGTTATATGCACACTGTATACATATATATCAACATATATACAAAGTATACATGGTATATACACTATATATACCATGATATATACACTGTACACACGTACGGTATACAACACACTGTGTTTACATATTAACATGTATACTTTGCTGTATACATATTAACATATATACCAAGTATACATGGTGTATACAGTATACATATACCATATGTATATTTATATAAAAAAAAATTTTAAAAAATCCGGATCAACGGGTCAAACCCCGAGACTCCCCGGGTCTAGGGTTGAAAATTACCCGCGGGTAACCGCTCCACCCGCCTCACCCGCATTAATTTTGCGGGCGAAAACCCGTAAAAAAGTGGGTGACGGATGGAGCGGGTGCGGGTGATGGATGGATTATGGGTGAAGATTTTTCACCCATCACCCGCCTCAATAATCCACCCATTAACCCGCCCCATTCACCCGCCCCGCATACCCGCATAAAACCCTAAAAGTTTATCTATATATGTGTGTGTGATTTACTATTTTACCCTTTCTAATGGAAAATGTAAGTTATTTTTCTCTAGTTGTAGTTGTCTATCTTATTTTTCTTACATGTTTAATAGAGAACATATAATTTTATTTGTTCATGTGCATGCTAGCTAGGATCGATACTGTGGTGGATCCGCTCAATTATTGAAAAGGAAAAACATGCGATTTTGCTACTATCTACTCTTCAAGTTCCATTCTCATCTATTTTAGTTTCATTTTGTAATTTTAAGTAACACGTTATTGTGATGTATGAGTGTATAACATGTATTTGAATTCCATGAACTTATATTTATATTTGTAGTATTTATAAATTAAATTTTAAGTTTTTATTCATCTTTCAAAGTTACTCAAAAAATCATCACTACACCCATTGGGTACCCGCTCCACCCGCATCACCCGCGTGGGGCAGGTGAGGGTGAAGAAGTTTGCGGGTGATGGGTGGAGCGGGTGAGATTATTTACCCGCGGGGCGGGTGATGGAGTGGCTTCATCCACCCATAACCCGCCCCATTTCCATCCCTACCCGGGTCTGAACCCGACCCGCCCGTTGACCCGAGATTTCCTAAAATTTAACCCGAGACCCGACCCCTAGGGGTCTCAGGTCAACCCCGACCCCGTGTTTTTCGGGTCGGGTCGGGTTTCCGGGTCGGGTCCATTTTGAGCCACCATAGGCGCCGTTGTGGTAAATTCAACCTTATCACGAGGTGACGTGTTATGCTCATCAAATTTTGCCGAGCTCACAACATTACCTCATTGAATCAAGCCGAGGCTTTTTCATACGCTCGGTAGAGTTTGTCAAGCTTCTTCTATATCCTAAGAAAAAAAAATTGAAGTAAAAAAATTCATGGGTTATTCGAAATCGAACCTAAGACGTTGTGAAGTATTCGTAGGGGTAGAACCAATAGGATAACGACTTTCATTGACTAATATTAGATTTCAATATTATTTGTTCATAAAACAACCATCAGTTTAACATGAATAGATGTATTCCTCCTGAATGTAACATCAATAGAGGTAATTTAAGATTTCAATATTATTTGTCGAGCTGACATATATCAATATTTTTTGTTCATGAAACCACAGTGAATGCAACGTGGATGTAATTCCTAGTTGTTTTTCTATTGCTTATACATTAGATTTCCATAACATAACGACAGTCACTATCAATGGCTTGTTAATTAGATCAATACATGTAATGAAGCTCCCAGTAATTGCATTTTTCTTATTTACATATAAGGTATTCTGTGTAACTGCAACCTATATTCAAGAATGAGTTTAAACCTACATTGGAAATAATTTACATACAATGGAACAAATTCTTCATCAGTCCCTGTGTGGAGATTATCAACTTCTCCTTGAGTTCTTCGCATATCATTGCTTAATAGTGTGATTTTGTTCTCCGTTCTTTTCGCTCTATTTATGTAATTCTATTATTTTTAACTTCATTAATCAGCTGAACATGTCAAATCTAATTTTGAAGTTAGGTGGGAAGTGGTCACTTGAAACAATTACTGAAAGATAAAACATTAAAATATGCATTCATCTGTTTCATGTCTGCTTAAAAACAACTAATTTGTTCTTTAGATAAAGTTATGATATTGATTTAGTCATTGAGAGTTACAATCAGAAGTGGGGAAAAAAAATTTCTAAAGTAATTTAGTCATTTAGTTTGTCTCATTCTTATAAGTGTAAAGGCCGAATATATTTTAATCTTATTTTATTATTTTTTGAATAAATAAATTATTATTCCATTTATATTGTAAAAATGGGATTAAACTCGTCATCAAGCACAAGTTGATTTTAAAATCCTTCCGGCATCGTTTTAGAACTTGGATTTTAACGGAATTTGATTCTGACGAATTTTATTTCTGCCTTCTTACTTCGAGATTTGGAAATTATGTTGGGTTTCATTATTTTGTTTCGAATCTGAAATTTTGATTTAAATTTTAAACGGGTCGGGATAAAGTCGAGAGAACGGGTTTCGAGATTTGTTTCCGGGTAAATTTTAATTGGAACTAATAGGGACCATTCTTACTTCTTTTCTCCTCCCTCCCTATTTCAAATCCGAAGTTGCAGCTTCACATGCCACCTCGGTCTTCTTCTTTCCATTTAAGGCTAAACTACACCTTACTCCTCCTCCCTCATTGATGTGACCCTCGACGGAGCTAGCTTGTCTGACGATCGGGTTGGTGATTTAGATGCTACGGATGGAGCTCCGATGGATGCTATTGAAGATGCTAACGATGAGAAGATGGAAGAGGAGCCACTTGTACCTCGAGCTACCCCACCATTGACAAGAGCTCGAGCTCGCCTACTTGGTCAATCGGTTCTTATCTTTGAGGAGTCACCACCACACACGGTCACTTTGTTACAAGTTAAGTCTGAATTGGCGCCGACCGAGACTTTATTAGAGGGGATGCCAAGCTAAAATTTCCAAAACCAAACTACCTATTTTCCTAGGATGATTTTTCCTTGCATTTGTTTTTCCAAGCAAATGATGCTTCGGACTAAGCCTAAAAGACTTGCCCAAATCCCACGTTCTTTTCATTTATTGTCTGGCTTGTTTTAATTTCATAGATTTCATACAAGTCCTATAAATATGTAAGCTTGACATTGTTTTTTTTTAAGAAGTTGAATTTGAGAAAAATCTGAGCTTTGTGCTTCTTTCGTTTCGGGTTAAGAAACAAAATCTATCTTGGTGAGATGCCGGATTAAACCTCTTGGTGAGATGCTAAGAGCGATTCCCTAGTGAGAGACGACGGAATCAAAGGGTTGGAAACACTCGGAGTGCGAGGCCGAGAGTGCGGAAGATCGAGTGTTGGAGAGAGCTCGGAGTGCGAGGCCGAGAGCGATCTTGCATCACATATCCCTCAACCCCTATCCCCTACTTTACCACCATTCTAAGGCCTTTCACAGCCCCATCATCACCCTCCATTCACCCCCAAAACGTCATCCCAAAGCAGCCCTTCAATCCCTCTCAAACAAGCCTCGTTTGGACTCGCCTCTGCACAAGCGACGTCTCGGTAAAATGCGATTTCCCGCTTCGTATGACCTCCGATTGACGAGATCTGCCCCAATCCGCGACCGTGACTTCAAGATCTACAAAAGTAGTACTTGCACGTCCCCAGAAGCCGAGTTAATCGACGGGAAATCGGAAATCCTATAAGACTGGTCTGTTGCCTTAGAAGCTGTCCACAATTTCCCGACTTCTTGGAACTCTCGTCGCCGGTCCTTTTGCTCGAGCCTGGGTCCAAGCACGTCAAGTGCTATCAGAGCAACGACAAGGGTTCCTCAAGCTTTCGAGGTACGAATTACCATCTCTTCGCTTAATCCTTAGTTTTTGTAAAACTTATTCGATTAGGCCCGAGAGATTGCAATTTGTTCATCCATTTCTACCCTCGTACACCATGGAAAACTACCCCTCGTTCTATAGGTTGAGTGTATTCTCGTGCTTACCATTGTCGACGTTGCCTTGTGCTGCCTTAGCCACTCCGGCAACGGTTGGGAATTGCAAGTGTCAAGCTGTTTGCTCACCTTAATTGAAAGAAAGGAAACGATTTGAAATTGTAGCCTGTTTCCAATTCAAAAAAAAAAAAACAGAGTTTCCACATATCTAAAAAAAAAAGAAGAAGAAAAAAAAAAAATATTAGTTTGTTGGGTGAACCTAGCAAGTTAACGTTTGACACAAGCCAACGTGGGGCAAGGTTGGTGAATTAGCTTTTGCCTACCCAACGTCATATGTATTTATTTGTTTTCCTACATTGCAATTTCAATTTTAATTCGGGCTATATCACTTGTTTTGCATTGCCTATGGATCATAGCGGGTTTTGGTAAATACTCGTCGAAAGGCCCTTGTTGTTAGTGCTCGAAGGTTGCTCATTCAGCTTACTTGTGCTTGCTATTGTGTTGGTGTTTCGTTGATTGCTATTGTTGGTGCTAGTTGCCGCTAGCGATTATTCAGGTTCTTGAGTGTCGTGCCCTTGCACTAGGAAAAGAAGAGTTGAGAGTGTTGCCTGCTGCAACCGAAAAAGGAGAGGTGAGAGCAACACTGAGTAGTGTTGGAAAAGGTGAGTAAGAGGAGAGAACCATCCAGAGTAAGGAGTGGAGAGCCAAACACTGAGGAGATCTGTTGTTACTAATTGCTATTATATTTGTGGTTTGCTCATTTTGCAGGTTCTGGAGTCTCATTCTTTTCTGAGAATATATTATAGTGAGGCAAACACTTTAAACACACGAGCGGAGTGTGTGAGAGAGTCTGAGTGTCCACCAAAGTGAGAGAGAGGTTTCTGTTTTGCTAACTTGACGAGTTTCTTTGATTGTCTGTGGTGATGTCACAACATTCGGTGAACAGGGAAGGAGACAGAGTTGACCCAGCTGTCTAGGAGCTAACTCACCGTATGGACAGAATGGAGCTAAGTATTGCAGAGATACTACGCCGATTACCGCCAGCCCAGAGAGATGTACCGAGTGATCATGGTAGCCATGACGGACATCAACACCGCCAGAGGAACCAAGATGGCGGAAGAGGACACAGGGACGGACATCGCCATCATCGCAATAATCCACGGTCAGATGATGAGAGATCAGATGCATCCATATTTTCAGAGCGGACTCAAGCTAGAGAGGACCGTCATGCTAGGCGTAGCCAAGAGGATGATCGTCAACGTCGGACCCATGGGGTCAAGGTAAGCATTCCTATTTTTACTGGTGCTGCAGGGCCAGAAGCGTATCAGGATTGGGAGGTCAAAGCTGAACAGGTCTTCCATTTCCATCGCTATCCAGAGGAGGAGCAAGTGGAGCTCGCTGCCATCCAATTTACTGATTATGCCCTCTCTTGGTGGCAAGGAGTACTAGCAGATCGGGCCTACACTCGAGCTCCACCAGTGACGACCTGGGGAGAGCTTACACGTCTGATGCGAGCTCGCTTTATTCCGGCGGATCATGGGCAACAATTGTTGCTGAGGATAGGGAAATTGAAACAGGGTCCTCGATCCCCAAACGATTACTATAAGGACCTACGCGCCCTTTTGCAGCGATCGGGCACAAGGTATGAGGACTCTTATATTCTTGCTAAGTTTCTTGCAGGTCTGAACTCTGATGTGGCTGAGATTTTGTTGCAATTGCGACACACCCATGTGATTGATGCTCTCCATCATGCCACGCATGTCTATGAAAACTTCCTCAAAAGGAGGTATGCAGGGTCCTCAGCAAGGCGTTGGACGGGAGCTGAATCTCCATCAGAACCACCCCGGAGTTACCGTCCCCAACCGCCTAACCTAAGTCCTACTTCCCCCTCCACCGTTAGACCTCCAGTTAATCCAAGCCCTAGTCCTGTCATCCCTAACCCCAAACCTACACCTCCTAGACTAGAGCCCAGCAGGCCTCGAGAGGTCAAGTGTTACAAGTGCTATGAGATTGGGCATTACGCTAGAGAATGCCCCAACCCATGAAAGGTTCTCCTTAACTCGTTCGGAGAAGTGGTGAATGAGGTGGAAGGCCTCGATGACCCTTATGAGCTGCCAGTTGGGGATGAGGATGAGGAGCTTGTTGCCAGAGCACCAGTTGGTGAGAACTTCATGGTTAAGAGGACTTTTAGCGCCAGTGAGAAGGTGGAGATTGACACCTCTCAGCGGGAGAACTTGTTCAACACCCGTTGCACCATCGGAGGTAAGATTTGCACTGTTATTATTGATGGTGTTCCTGCTGTAATATTATTAGCCAGGAAGTTGTGGATCATTTCTCTCTAACCACTCAGGTACATCCAAGACCCTAAACTCTGCAATGACTTTACTCAAGATCACCGTTGAAGGTGAAGGACCAAGCTGAGGTGTCCTTTTCCATTGGACCTTATGCCGATACTATCTTATGTGATATACTACCTATCACCGCTTGCCATTTACTTCTCGGTAGGCCATGGCAGTATGATCGGCGCGTGATGCATGACGGTTACAACAACGAGTATTCCTTCGCCTTTGGAGGCAAGCGGGTAAGACTTATACCTCTACCCCCTCAAGAGGTTGTCACTGATTATATTGCTAGGGAACAGCGTCGCCAATCTCACGAGAAGATCGGAAAGGATGCTGAAAAAGCAGAAGTTGGAGCAAGGACTGCCCAAGGAACCCCAGAGCTTGCTGGTCGCTCGGGTTCAAGATGTCCGGCATGCTATTCAGGGGGGGAGATGTTTGTTTTCTGCTTGTCTGTACTTCTACTAGTTCTACCTTAAATGTTAGTTCTAGTTCATCGTCTGCTACTGATGTTGAGTTGCCTTCTGTCATTTCAGGTGTACTCGAGGAGTTTCATGATAGGCTACTCGATGAAATGCCAGCTGGATTGCCTCCTCTTAGGGGCATAGAGCATCAGATTGACTTTATGCCGGGTGTTGTTATTCCTAATCGACCAGCTTACAAGACTAACCCCACGGAGACCAAAGAGTTGCAGTCACAGGTAGAGGATTTGCTTAGCAAGGGGTATATTAGGGAGAGTCTGAGTCCCTGTGTCGTACCAGTTTTGTTGGTACCAAAGAAGGATGGGACCTGGCGCATGTGTGTTGATTGTCGAGCCATCAACCAGATTACAGTTAAGTACCGTCATTCCATTCCTCGCTTAGATGACATGTTAGATGAGTTGCATGGTGCTTGCTTGTTTTCTAAGATTGATTTGAGGATCGGGTAACATCAGATTAGGATGAAGGAAGGTGACGAGTGAAAAACCGCTTTTAAGACCAAATATGGTCTTTACGAGTGGTTGGTCATGCCCTTCGGGCTAACTAATGCTCCTAGTACTTTTATGCGCCTGATGAACCATGTTTTGCGTGCATTCTTAGGTCAATTTGTTGTCGTATACTTTGATGATAACCTTGTTTACAGCAAGTCCTTAGAAGAGCATGTTGAACACTTGCGCGCTGTTTTTCTAGTTCTTAGGAAGGAGCAATTGTTTGCTAACTTGAAGAAGTGTCAGTTTTGCTCCGATACTGTCGTCTTTCTTGGTTTTGTTGTAGGTAAAGATGGCTTGCAAGTGGATACAGAGAAGATTCGAACTATTCGGGAGTGGCCCCAACCAACATCTGTTACTCAGATACGAAGCTTTCTAGGCTTGGCAGGATTTTATCGTAGGTTCGTCAAGGACTTCGGCAGCATTGCCGCCCCTCTTACTGAACTAACAAAGAAAGGGATGTCATTCAAATGGGGTCCAGCGCAAGAAGAGGCTTTTGCTACACTTCGGGAGCGGTTGACGAATGCTCCGTTACTTGCACTTCCTGATTTCTCAAAGACTTTTGAGATTGAGTGTGATGCATCTGGGGTTGGTATTGGTGGTGTTTTGATGCAAGAAGGTCGATCTATCGCTTACTTTAGCAAGAAGCTAGGAGGAGCTACAGAGAATTACTCTAACACTACCTACGGCAAGGAGTTGTATGCCTTGGTTCGTGTTTTACAGACTTGGGCTCATTACTTGTTGCCCCGTGAGTTCGTGATACATACTGACCATGAGGCCTTGAAGTATCTCCGGAGCCAAACCACCCTGAGCGCTCGCTATGCTAAGTGGATTGAGTTCATCAAGGCTTTTCCTTATGTGGTCAAGTACAAGAATGGGAAGGACAACATTGTCGCTGATGCCCTCTCTCGTAGGTATTCTCTTCTCTCTACTCTTGAAGCTCGTGTTCTTGGCTTTTCTATGCTACTTGATCTCTACTCTGCTGATGCTGATTTTAGGGATATATTCTGTCAATGTGTGCACTCTGCTGGTTCCCCTAGTGTTGGTAGTTATTTTGTGCAGGATGGTTACTTATTTAGGGCCTCCCTCCTTTGTGTGCCTCGTTGTTCAGTTCGATCATTGCTGGTTTTAGAGGCACATGGAGGTGGATTGATGGGGCATTTTGGGGTTGCTAAGACCTTAGGAATTTTGAAGGATCATTTTTACTGGCCTAGGATGCGATCTGACGTTGAGAAATGTTGTGCTAGTTGTGTTACTTGTGCTAAAGCTAAGTCTAGATCGAACCCGAATGGTCTAGTTAGTGCCCCATGGGAGGACATTTCTATGGATTTTGTGCTAGGCTTGCCTAAGACTAGGAAAGGCCATGATTCTATATTTGTTGTGGTAGATCGGTTTTCTAAGATGGCCCATTTCATAGCTTGCTCTAGAACTGATGATGCTTCTCATGTTGCTACCTTATTCTTTGATCATATTGTGAAGCTACATGGGGTGCCTAAATCTATTGTTTCTGATAGGGACTCTAAGTTCCTTAGCTACTTCTAGAAGACCTTGTGGGCTAAGCTAGGTATCAAGCTATTATTCTCTACTTCTAGTCATCCTCAAACGGATGGTCAGACTGAGGTAGTTAATAGAACTTTAGGGGTTTTATTGCGCACTATGCTTGCTACTAACTTGCGCAGGTGGGAGGATTCCTTATCCTATATCGAGTTTGCTTACAATCGAGTTGTGTATTCCGCCACCAAGATGTCTCCTTTTGAGGTGATTTATGGTCGAAATCCCCACACACCATTAGATTTGGCACCGCAGCCCCTATCGTCTCCCGAGGACCTTGCTGGTAAGTCCTGAGCTGAGTTGGTGAAGTCTTTGCATGAGAAAGTTCGACTACAGCTGGAGCGTCGAACTCAACAGTATGTAAATCAGGCCAACAAGCATCGCAAGGAGCTATTATTGGAGGTTGGAGACTTGGTTTGGGTTCACCTCCCGAAGGATCGATTTCCTACTTTGCGGCAATCTAAGTTGCGGCCAAGAGCTGATGGGCCGTTCATGGTGCAAGAGAAGATTAACGACAACGCTTACCGAATTGATCTCCCAAGTAAGTATGGTGTTTATGATGTTTTTAATGTTTGTGACTTAGCTCCATTTCTTGCAGGGGATGGGCTACTTGAGGAGCTGACGGATTCGGGGTCGAATCCTTTTCAAGGGGGGGAGGATGATGTGACCCTCGACGGAGCTAGCTTGTCTGACGATCGGGTTGGTGATCTAAATGCTACGGATGGAGCTCCGATGGATGCTATTGAAGATGCTAACGATGAGGAGATGGAAGAGGACCCACTTGTACCTCGAGCTACCCCACCATTGACAAGAGCTCGAGCTCGCCTACTTGGTCAATCGGTTCTAATCTTTGAGGAGTCACCACCACACACGGTCACTTTGTTACAAGTTAAGTCTGAATTGGTGCCGACCGAGACTTTATTAGAGGGGATGCCAAGCTAAAATTTCCAAAACCAAACTACCTATTTTCCTAGGATGATTTTCCCTTGCATTTGTTTTTCCAAGCAAATGATGCTTCAGACTAAGCCCAAAAGACTTGCCCAAATCCCACGTCCTTTTCATTTATTGTTTGGCTTGTTTTAATTTCTTAGATTTCATACAAGTCCTATAAATATGTAAGCTTGACATTGTTTTTTTTAACAAGTTGAATTTGAGAAAAATCTGAGCTTTGTGCTTCCTTCGTTTCGGGTTAAGAAACACAATCTATGTTGGTGAGATGCCGGAAAACCTCTTGGTGAGATGCTAAGAGCGATTCCCTAGTGAGAGACGATGGAATCAAAGGGTCAAAAACACTCGGAGTGCGAGGCCGAGAGTGCGGAAGATCGAGTGTTGGAGAGAGCTCGGAGTGCGAGGCCGAGAGCGATCTTGCATCACATATCCCTCAACCCCCATCCCCTACTTTACCACCATTCTAAGGCCTTCCACAGCCCCATCATCACCCTCCATTCACCCCCCAAAACGTCACCCCAAAGAAGCCCTACAATCCTTCTCAAACAAGCCCCGTTTGGACTCGCCTCTGCACAAGCGACGTCTCGGTAAAACGCGATTTCCCGCTTCTTCTGACCTCCGATTGACAAGATCTGCCCCAATCCGCGACTTCGACTTCAAGATCTACAAAAATAGTACTTGCACGTCCCCAGAAGCCAAGCCAATCGACGGGAAATCGGAAATCTTTGAAGTCTGATCTGTTGCCTCAGAAGCTGTCCACAATTTTCTGACTTCTCGGAACTCTCGTCGCCGGTCCTTTTGCTCGTACCTGGGTCCGAGCACATCACTCATGGTATTGCCTCACCTGTTTGTGGCTAAGATGCAAGGCTCCTCTTCCCCTCTTTTGTTCGGTACTAGCAGCCGCAGAGGCACGCCCCTTTCCCTCTTCTGAACCTCGCGTGACAGTTCCCCTCTCCTCTTGGTTGCCTTATCCAAACACAAACCCACACCCATTCTTCCCACTTTCCCACTATCTCTGTGTTGCCAGGAAATCACCAGAGGAATCCACCAAAACCACAATATCTTACCCCTCCGTTCAAATTGCAGCCACACCGAGATCCCAAATCGCCACCCCTTTTCGTTGAAGGCAAGAACGCCGAGCACCCTTGTCCCTCCTCTCTCTCACTTCCGGTGAACAGCAGCAGACCATCACCTATCTGAGCTCTCCTACGCCCTCCCAGAAGGTCGGCTACGGAACTCAGCCACCAGAAGTCAAAGCCGCATGCCCGCATCGCACCTCACCGCCCCATTTCCGCTGCGCAATGTCGATTTTATGTTCTCGTTTCGATTCCGACTAATTACCTCGTAAAAGAAAACCTTTACTTACTCCTCCTCCTTACTAGACCAAAAGAGGCCAACCCCGACTCCGACGGAACAGAATCGAGTCCGGCAACCCTGTTTCCGACGAGAACCTCCAAACACGAATCAAGTTCTACCTGGGCTGCTTCGGAGCGAGGTACGGACATATTGAAATACCCCAAATTATTTTTGGGCTATTTCTTATTTTTATTTAATTAAATAAATCTATATTAGATTAAACCATAGTATATATCTTGTGAATTTGGTCATTTAATAAATTCACCTAAGATATATGGTATGAATTAGAATAATTAAATTATTCTAAAGAGAAATAATATATGAGTTGATTTAATTACATAAATTCTCAAAATACTCTTATTATTTAATTTATAAAGTTAAATTAAATAATATTTATCCCGCTAAAGGAGAGAAACCTATCTTTTATCTCCGTCTTTATCCGTTTCTTTTATTTATTTATTTATTTAAATTCTATCATCTACCCTTAATCCCTATTTTAATTTTAATTGATTCTTAATCGCGAAGAATATCTAACCTAGTTAAGCATTATAGATACACGGGTCAAATGTTAGGGTTTCCCCACAAACCACACCCGCCTCATCGTTCTCGCCCTCCTCTCCCATGTCATTGTCCTCCTCCTTTCTCAATTCGGCCGAGAGCCGTGAAGTCCCAATCGTCCAACCGCCAATCGCTGGCGACTCGAGTCGCGAGCCACCTTCACAGCCCTTCACCGCCAAGGACCACTGCAGTGGAGCCTTGCCCGGAGACGCGCCTCCCGTGATAGCTGGCCACCATTGCCGCTCTTCGCTTCTGATCACCACCACTGCCGCTGCCAATCGACGCCGAAGGAAAAGCCCAAGGCCGAGCCTACAGTCGCTGCACCCGCCTCCGGTCTGCCTCCCCTATTGCGGCCGGCCACCACAGCACGAGTGCCGCCTCCCGTGTCGCCGCCTCGCCACTAGCCATCGTCGCCGAAGGACGAGCGTCGTCTTCTTCTGTGTACGCGTACCTCCATTGAAGCCAATTTGGGATTTTTAATCTCTTTAGGCGGCCAATATTTCTAAACTATTCGATTCTTGCCTATTTCAGCGACACCAAGCAATCTCGAAGCACCCACACCGAATCCCGCTTCCCGAGGAATTCATATTGGTATAGATATTTAACTTTATAGAATTAATTCAATTTTAAATTGAGTTAAGTAAAGTTAATTGTAAAAAAATATCAATATTAAATGTTCCTTTTTCCGTTGGATTCAATAGGTGCTAAAATCTCGCCTTATTGTCATCAGCTAATCATCGAAAGTTAAGGCAAGTGATTTCGTTCAATGCCTTTTGCATGTTTCGTGATTTTCTTTTGGCGTGTCTTTTTATTCTTCTGTGTCGAATGCGACCCTATGGCCAATTTCCTTGCCAGTTTTGATAAATTGCTTATCCGTCTGCTTGATGTAATTTATCTCCTTATTCATAAATTGGCATGAGTATAAATTAATGGGCAATTATTAATTTTATGTGATATGTGTATTAAATGTGTCATTTGTTTTATAACTCGAGATAAATAAAAATTGCCCATTTTCATCTTCCGAATTGCATGAAATTCTGTTTGTTTCCTTCATGCAAATTAATAGCATGTCATATTAAGATCCTTTGAAATATCCGTGCTTGTACTTGTTGATTTAATGTTATTATTATGATCACCTAGTATTAAATATTAAAGTTGTTATAATTAATATGTGCATCTCACGTGGTGCGGATTGACTTAAAGTCAATTGCGAGGGTTATCTCGCAGGTTGGGAATAGTGTAAAGCCCAATCTAAAAGGTTCCATGGAATATCTAGACTTCAAACAGTCTCAGGTCGCAGACCTAGTTGAATCTGGACCTGTGTCCCTATTAGACTTCAAAGTCTCTGGTCGCAGGCCTAGTTGAGTCTCGACCCGTGTCCCTATTAGACTTCAAAGTCTCAGGTCGCAGTCCTAGTTGAGTCTGGACACGTGTCCCTATTAGACTTCAAAGTCTCAGGTAGCAGTCCTAGTTGAGTGTGGACCCGTGTCACTACGTTTTATATTGTGTTATTTACATATATATATTATTGTTATTATCGAGATTATTGATAGGTGATCAATTCCGTTATATTATACTTCACTCTTATTCGAGGTATAATTCCTTTTCTTATCTGGTAATCGACCATTATTATCATCCGAGTCATGTGTGAATTTTTACCTTCTTATCCAGTTTCCACTTTAAATATTCGTGTCTTTCCCTTAACCTATGACATACCGTTTTATGGTCACTATAAGGTTAAATTCTGAACATTTTCCCTATCATTTGCTAGTTTTAATTGTACTAACCATCCTATTTATTGGATGGCTGGTGTCCTTCGTTCTCACAAAACACCAAACCATATTTCACAGGTCTAGTGCAAGCAGCGGAGCAGGAGAAAGCTGAAGAGAGGACTATCATCATTGGATTTTTAAACTGCAATTTCAAACTTTTAAAGTTTCCGCAACGCTACGCTAGTTTTTAGCGACTTTGGAGTTTATGTACAATTTATGGTTTTTGGGATTTTCAACTATGTTGTTAAGATTAGTTATTTTAAACTATGATATTTAATTGACTTCCGTATTATTTTATTCAACTGCTTGAAGTACTGTCTTGTTTATGGGAGCATGATTGCATGTCCCTATAAGCCTTAGGTGAATGCAAAGACATTAAAGTCTGCGGATTCACTGGCGCTGCAACATTCCCTTGGGATTTAAAAAGGGGTGTTACACATATATGCCCCGGAGTGGGCACAGATCAGAGGATATGCCACTTGGCATTGTCTTGGGCCCTTTACAGTATTTCTGCACATTATTATAACTAGGAGCATGCTAGTGTTTTTAACTTTCGTACTGCATTAGAGCATCTTTATTAGGTATAGCACATACTATGTGGCCTCAGCGAGGACTGGTGGTCCCGCAAGCGTGGCTCGATCTGACTCCTTTCCCCGTTCTTTTTTTAAAGATATTTTCTGCAGATTTTGAGTGTTCGATGTCTATATGACAGGGTTCCCTTTTGGCGATTATTGGACTGAAAGACCGACTTCCATACTTATAAACTTGGATAATTTGGATACTCGTATTTACCATGTTTTTGGTTTTGACCCGGCTTCACCGTGGCAAGTTGTATGCTCTTTTCGTTTCTGCAGTTATTCTTAAATGAATTTCCGCGACTTAGTCTATAGGACAGACTGAGGGTACCCAACGGCCCTCCGATTGCTTTGGGGTTCGGAATCCCCGCTTTAAAAGGATAGTCTTTTGAGGTTTGAAACCTCGACCCGTACCTGGATTGCAAGATCCGAACAAGGGATTTCATCCCTTGAAACGTAACCTGGAAATCATAATTCTGGGCCGTTACAATAAGCATATGAATTTGCATTACAACAAGACTCATCACATATACCTTTATATAATTTAATGAATTTATGCAATACATGTGAAAGCAAATTTCTAAATCACAAACCCTCAATAACAGAAGCCGAGGAAATTTATAAAGCTCGGCTTAAGTCAATAAGCTTGGCTTAAGTCAATGAGGTTATTTGATAACCTCGTCAATATCCAACGAGCTCCCTTATTAACCTCACTCAATGGAGCCGAGGTTATTTATTTAGCTCGGCTTAAGTCAATGAAGCTTTAGACAAGATTATCAAAAGGGGTCCTTATATATCTCGCAAAAACTAGACAAGTCTTTGTCATACTCTCGTTGTGATGCACCGAGGTTACTTATTAACCTCGTCTATATCTGTCGAGCTCCTTAATGTACCTCGTTCCTACCTGCCGACCTCCTTCCTACGACGATTTTTTCGAACGAATACCAAAAATCGCCATTCGATAATTATGTAAAACGAGCGATATACCAATTCGCGTGTTTGATCAATTGATATTTTGATTAATTTCATCGATTTTAGGTTGTATTCGATCAAAACTTCGTTCGACAAATTTAGATTTCGATTCGGGAAAAGAGAGTTTTGGGCCTTTTTGCAATGTGTTCGGAAAAAATGAAAAAGACATGTGGTAATTTAGGTAAAATTATCTTGTCAATAGTCATTCAGATATCTTGCCTCTAGCCTCACTCATTCTAAATTTAGGAAATTTTCAAGTAAACCACCCTTTAAATACAAGGGTTTTCACTTAACCACCCTTTAAATTTAAAATTACATAAAATCATCCCTTAAATAATCTCCACTAACAAGTCACCACCCTTCATCTATTTTTGTTAACATAACATTAAATATATTATGTTTTAATATTTTTTTAATTTAAAATATAAGTTTGATCCATTTATTCGTTATCAGTAACCTTTTTTTCATTAAAAAACTTTATATAAATGGGGGAATAGAATTCACATGCCTACTTTATATATACTAGGGTTGAAAGGCCGTGCAGTGTTTGTGTTGTAGCGGTGTTTACATGGGAAGCTGGGAAGCCACTGGTTATTGATAGTGTAGAAGGGGTGAAAATCTTCTACAACACTATATACACCCTTCTATGTAACACAAAATTAATTGTGTATATTTATAATAAAAAAATTAAAAAATATATATTTATATTACAAATTAATAATCCCCAATTTCACACAAAATGATCCATCGAATTTGAGAATGGGATAACATTACCTGAGGAATGATATTTTTCTCCATAACATCTTTAAAAGGTGGTGTTGGGGGCAAATCAAGGCCCAGCAGCAGAAATGGCATTCTGGACGTTTCTCTAAGGGCACCACCACTTGCAAGCCCAACATCATCAACACTTTCCTTTTTGTTTTGAGCTCGGTGCTGAAACTCTTTTACAACCTCTAGCTCCCCCTACCAAGCAACCAACTTACATGTAAATCAGTCATAGAATAACAAGGATGGGGTCAAATATAAAGGTTGTGGCTAGAGACTAAACTGGAAGCACTTGTATATAATACTGCTATTTTTCTTTGGACTTTTAAGATCTGAATGAAGTGTGTTTAGTAGCCATGACATAAACTCAACTGGATCAGATTGTGCACCAATTCGAAATCTCTTTTTGCTAGCTTTCATCACTGCCTGCAGAAATTCATGGGGACTAACCTGCATTCAAGAAAAATAAGTACTTAAGAAATTCATAATGAAACATTGAAACCCAAAAAATATAGCAAAATATTTATCTATAATGCCAAACTTGTCCCTTAAAGTTTTTTGAATGCCATATCTTCCTTGTGAGCTCTCCAAATCTATGAACAAGCGGAGATTTGCAATGCTCGTAGTTTTCAGGGATTAGGAAAAAATTTCTCAAAGGCGTAACATGCATAAGTGATTGAATTGTAACATTGACAAAATCAATTTCTTGTATGTCGTTCAACCCTACCTGAGATTAAGAACAGTGATTCAGGCCAATTGCTTCTCCTCCAAAGACTATGAACATGCCAAAACCATAAAAGAGAATAAGAAACATACCATTCCAGGGAGATAGTTGGAACCATCAAGAGCCCTGGACCACAATTTGTTTCTGTCAAGCTGCTCAACTTGCTCATTGTTAATCCTAGATGCATGAGTGAAGTTCAAAACAACATAATGGGAAAAAATCAGTGATTTCATCAATATATAGTGAATTATATGATCATGCAAGAATGAAGAAAATGCATTGTCA
Organism: Persicaria maculosa; assembly: GCA_963922045.1. NCBI lineage: Eukaryota > Viridiplantae > Streptophyta > Magnoliopsida > Caryophyllales > Polygonaceae > Persicaria > Persicaria maculosa. The sequence goes on along the minus strand of OY998259.1, from coordinate 68,761,611 downwards.
ATAATAGAATCTGATGTGCACACCTTGGGTATAGCACATGCCGAATATCATCTAATGATGGGTCAATGATCTCATATCCATCTGGAAGACAATAAACCTTCTCTGTTCAAATATCAGCTTCAAGGCTATGTGTATATGCGTGAGATTTTTTTCCTCTTCTTTGATAGTACTTTCCGCAAACATTCAGGTTTGACAAAGAGGCTGAGCAAAACTTCTCAAAATCAAAATCCAAAACTTGCAAATGGAGCAAGCATTAAAACCTACACAAATTTCCCAGCAAAAGGAATATATGTGTGAATGAGACGAATCTAAACCATGCACTTATCAATCCTCTAAACCAAAAGAACAAGATAAGAGAGACACAGGAAGATGAACCATGTTCATATATTAGGTTAAATTGCCTTCAAGTCCAAATTGATTGACCCTAAACCTAATATTGGTCAAGTTAAATCCAGGTCATTTTGAGTTTGTTGTTTTCGCTCCAAAGTGTTTTTGGGGTTTAGGTCTTATACAAGTTGGATAACTAATAGTGAGAAACTGCTCAAAGCCTATAAATCTAAACCCATGAACCAATTGCACCAGAATGAGAAACTTACACCTAATGGAAGAGTAAAAGGTGACCGTACATTACACAACAAGATGGATACATTTGAAATTCCCATCATTTTTGAGACAACAATGATCAAAACTAACTGGTGTTCATCTCAAGTATGTAATTAAAATAATATTTGGAAACCCTAGCATAAAAAATGAGGAAAGAAATAAGACAACACAAACTGACAATGACAGGAAGAGAAATATTCAAATATTTAAACATCTAAACATCTCATTGACAAATTCCAACTTCAAATTATCAATTCTTTGATCTAGAAAAATCTCACACCAAGAACATTCAATAACGTATAAACATAATGAACAAGGGGAAATCAAGGAGTTAAGGGATTTTTTTAAAATCATCTCTCATTATACAACTAATAAAAAAGGGGGGAAAGATGGAGGGAGCAAAAACTTTACAACTTCAGAAGTAATTTGTGAAGGGTTGTAATTTCAATCCAACACAATGAATAATGACCAAGATCAATGACAATAAAGCATCATCTATTCTAGGAAAAATAGATATCCTTGATCCAAGAATGCCCTAAATTTAACCATAATTTATTAGTGATTTTAGATTCTAATAACTTATAGACGACCAGAAGTTAAAGTAATGCTTGAAATCGCTACTTATTCAATAACTGGTAAAGAAGGATAATCATTCAGGAGAGACCATAGGATTTCTCAGCTGAAAGACAGAGATAAATGACAATAGAAATCAGCAGCCTAAAACTAAAAGCAAACAAAACATAGAATTATAATTGAAACTTGAAATTATAATTGAAACTTGAATTATTTTTTTTTAAAAGATGACAATAGACAAACCAAAAAATAATAATTTAAATGAAGCCCGAAAAAGAATTGAGTGTACGAATGACCTATATCCGAAATTGAAAGAATTGACAATCCAACAACAGATATAGTAACCTCCTTTATGGCTTTATCCCCTTTGGTGATATCCTTAACATTTACAATCTACCAATTTAATCAATTAAATAACATTCAGATGAAAGGAGAGGCATGATTTGTTTGATCACAGAAATAAAATAAACTATTAATGGTAACTTGGCTAAATTAATGAAAAGGTTTAAAAAAGCATTAAGTGTGATCGCTCAAGATAACTAACTGAATATTTTTAAATCAGCGCAACCTCTAAGGGATTACGATGAGAATTCATAACCTGGAAAAATCTAACTTTAATCAAATTAGTACAAAAATTTCACAAAATGTAAGATTCATCTAGCATAGGTTAACTGTTTTTTTTTTGTGCATCATTGCTCTCTATAAGTTAAAAACTTTCATAAAGTAACCAACATTCCAAATTATAATAAGCAAAAATTCAACAACTTTAATCTCAAACTTTCCAATTGCAATCACCATAAACCCAAAACCTAGTCAAAATGAAACAAAAGAGAGCAAGAAGCAAAACACATATAGAGAACTAATTATGTAAAAATTAATATGACCCACAAAACAACAATTATAGTTATAGAGAAAGCTAACATATAAACAAATAAACCAAATACAAATCAATATTACTGTAATCAATATTTTCAATGACTCAAGAGTTCAGTGGGAAGATCCTATGAAGCTATTATGTGACAATAAGTCTACCATCAATATAGCTCATGATCTTGTTTAGCATGAAAAGACAAAGCACGAGGAGATTGTCCAACATTATAAAAAAAAGATGCAGGAATCATTCAAATTTCTCATGTTTCCTCTGAATTTCAGCTGGCAGATCTTCCCACCAAGGGGCTTCATCCTGGTAGATTTCAATGGCTCACATCCAAGCTTGGCATGGATGATCTGAATGGCCAAGCTTGTGGGGGATTGTTAGTCAATAAAGCTGTTAGACAAGTCCCTAGATTAATTAATTACCAATGCATTTATTCACTCTCAGTGGCTGTATCTATTTACCGTTTCCTGAGAGTTTCTAGGAGTATGTTGCAAGGTATATCCCTATATCGTAATTATAAATATCAGGCTTAGCTTAAGAATAAGATTAAACCTTCCATCTTCAATCTCTCAATACATAAAAACTTTGAAGGACAACTCGTAGGGTTGAGAACATGTGAAGGGTAAGCCGACAAAATGAATGTCGGTTTGTTAGAAAAGTGAAGTAAAGGCTGGAAATATGTAAATGATTAATTCATGAAAATGAACAAAGAAAATACTTAATAGTCTCACACACAGGCAAAATGGATGGAACGAAGTTCATGGAATCATGTTGCCAGGAAAGGGATGAAAAATTAGAAGAACTGAGTATTCAAAATCAAATCAAATGCACATGGAATTATATAGCTACAATGCCAAACAAGTTAATCCTACCCAATAAAAACCTATCATTATTATAGATAATCCCGCTCTTGTATGGGATTTACTGGGTTGCTTTTTTTGTATAAGACGTAATTTCAACTTTATTTTGAGAACTAAGCCATGTTCATTAAAAAAAAGGATTTGGCAGTAATACACAAAAGTTAAATGAAACACTTCAAATTCCCCCGCTAAAGCTTAACCAAATATTATGATAAAAAATCACGGAAGCAGATAATTATTCTTACCCACATCTAAACAGGCTGATACACATGAATTTCAGCAAGATATTCCATTTGAACGTCAGCACGGAGCCATAACAAGGGAGATTCAGTACTGCAAGAACATCATTCAAATCGGTACTGCAAGAACATCATTCAAATTTGTTCAACTGATAATTCAGAAGGCAGCATTCACAATTTTACAACACATCGACAATCAAATACTTGCATCGCAACTCTGGAGCTGTAACTGTATCACCATTATCATCGGAACCATCAGGCTTTGGACCCTTTCTAGTCTTCTGATATCGTTTAGATGCAAGTCTGGAATGACATCTTTTTCTAAAAGTTGCCAAGTATCTCCGGTCATAGGCAAAAGATGGTCATGTGTACCATCAAGCTCATGAGCCTTGATCGTCATCATACCTGGCCACCCACCATCACCATCCCGATTTTCATAATCAATGTTTCCATTAGGAAGTTAGGAAGTGGAACAGTCTGTCAAGGGGCAGCTGTGCATTCACAAAATGCAGCCAGCTCAACTGATACAATATTCTAAATGTAACTAATTAGAGCTATTTGAAGTATAACAAAACTGCAAAGCAACATCACAAGCATACTAAAGCTCAATAAGAGTGCAAGAAGAATAATAAGAAACAAGATCCACCGTAAAGCTTCAATTTATACCTCATAACTGGACAGCCACAAGCCTTGACCCATCAATGAAAAAATTCTTTGAGGAAGAGGCGCTCAAGATTGCTAATCTTGTTGGCGAATTGCCAAAACTGTTTACATTGGTAAGAGCAAGGTTCTCGATGAGAATAGATTGAAGATACATGCATGGATGAAACTGATGGAATGCACCACATACCCCCACCCTCGGGGTTGATCATAAATAATAAAGCATAGAAAAAACAGTAAAGCACAAAAAACTCTGGTTACAAAGTACTAAAATTTTGTTGACCAACTGATAGTGAAAGAACACCAAGTAGTGTCATTGTGCAAGCACCTTGCCCATTTTATTTCTAGGGCAATATTGAGAGCAAACTTTTTAATTAAAAAAAAGGTGTTCTTATGGATGCTTTGCAGAATATCTGATTGCACATCCATCACTCAACGTCATCAAAAGACAAGTTCCATTCCAAAATTTATGTTACGCATTTGTACGAACATCTTGGAGGCGTAAAAACAAACATTAAATCTCAACATTTAAACCTCAATTTATCCAATTATCTACCACAAATGAATATAACTACCCTCAATCAATGAAATTCCAAATCTCAATTAAAATCAACTTATAACAAATTTCCTGCCCACGTCAACAGAAGACCAAAACATGTAGAGAATGCTATATACTTGCCATTTTCTCTTGCTTCCATGTGTCCCCGTTTCCTACACATTCAGACAACTAAAAATGATTTGTACCTACATCATAGATACCTTGAATCTGTAATCCTAGTAAAATATGGTCTGTTGGCCACACTCCTTAGCACCGTTTATAAGCTCCTATTCAGACTTGTACAATACGTCAATACCCAAGCAGTAGAAAGCCATCCAGTATCCTTCCCATAAAATCCACTCACAACTGCTTGTTTGCCATTGATTCAGTTTATGTACCATTCGATTGAAAACAGCCCTGCTACAAAAAATGGGGTTGGTTCCAAGTGGGCAAGCCTTTCAAACAAAGGCACAACCATTTATCGGAAAGTTCTTTGGGACAATGGTTGTATATTTGTAGCTACAAGCCTAAAACACGTGGCCCTAACTCAATCTGGGAGAAGTCAAAATTAGAAGCAATGGTAAATGTTTTTTTATGAATGTAAATACGAAAGGAAAAGGTTAGAAAAATGACACAATGACAGAGAATTATTTCAGTTTCTATGAATGATTGTATATAACATGAGGGACTGAGGGAGTCAGTGCCTACAGGCTACAGGAGTACAGGGCCATAGCACCTAGCTCAAACTAAAAGGCTGATCTACTACACCCTTACTTCTGGAATGGGATACATCATACGAGGCAAAAATCAACAATTCAACATACATTTATGAAGACATCTTTGACGGAAAAATGCAAATAATACAAGGTTCACTGGTATGCACAGACGTTTCAATTTATTTAAAAGGCTACAAGAACAAAAATCAAAGCAGCTGACATCTGGTCATCCTCACTTTCACATGATCTATGTACACTCTCTTAATTAAAGAATAACCACCGCAAAAATTGTTTAATCTAATCAATCAACACTGTAGTACCCAAAATACATTACCTTATCTATGGAAGTATCAGCCTTCAGATCCTTCAACTTACTCAGCTTATTTGAGCAATTAGAATAAATTTCTTGTGGATGATAAAGGGAACAGTAGAAATATATGGAGACAGTATTATAGAAGAGTTGTGGCCGAGAAGAGTTGTGGTCACTACTAAATTTTAAGATATTTTTAGCCACCTGCACACAATCCACATTTGACATTTAGAGCATTGCAGAAAGAGCCCTGATTAGGACCTTGGCCCATTAAAAACCATATTTAAGATGTTATACAGAGTAGAGCTTGTAAATAAGGTAGTGTGGTTGAATAAATTTATCCTCACCAGCATGCCCAAATAAAGCACGAATAGATGTTTTAGATGTAACCTGCAAGTAAAGGGAAAAAAGGGGTTAACACTTAACTCATGCAGAACATTATCTACTGATAGCAAAATGAATGTGTAAAGCCAACTTGTTTATAACATAAGTATTGTGTTGAGTGGAGATTGATTTCAGAGAAGTGGAGTTTGGATGGAGAGCCTGACCCATCATGCATGAGGTTCAATCAGTTTTGTTTTGTTTTTGAGACACTGGGACAACATAGGTTTGCCATTGGTTTCCCTCAGGTTTGTTGGTGCATCATCAAATAGATGCATGAAGAAGAGTGTCAGTTCTATGCCAACAACCTTATACCAGAATTCCAGTTTAATAATCCTTGTAACTAAGAGCACCTGATGAGAAGGAAAGGATTGTCCTCTCATGAACTGCACCACCATTGTGTTTAAAGTCCTCATCAAGGTGCCCTTGAGGATCAGACAACTCTTCGTAGCATTACCCACACATAAAAAGCATATATGTAGAGGGGTTGGGAGAATTTAGATGATACTCTAGTGAAAAAATGGCGAACATGATGCATAATAAATGAATCTTGTGTATATTCAGAAGCATTAGGATTGGAGGGTTATTAACTAAAAGGATCAAATAATTAAAAACAAGTTATAGGAGTAATGGTTCTGAAAAATGTAGCAGGAACCTGGGTACAATTAAGATCCATGATATCAAATTCTGCCTTCTTCTGGATAACTCTTCTCATGTACTGCAGTGCCATCTTGACCTATAACAGAAAAATAAGTAAATAAATGCACACTAAGAAATCCATAGCAATAGCAGTAAGGAAATACCCCTCAAAGATCTCAATGGGGCATGTATTCTATAAACATGACATACATATACATAGGATAGGAATAAGGAACAAGGCATTTTCCCAACAAGAATTTTATGAGCTATGGCACTATTTAAATAATTTGATGGAATTGGCTTTTCAACTGCAAGTTTACGGCAGGAATTCCAACAGGAAAATACAGTAGTGAGGCTTGTTATCATAGCTTTTAGGTTGAAAATGTCGTCTCTTCAATCTGTTATTATGCTGATTAAGATTAAGATTAGGTATATCGTCTCTCCAATCTGCTATTCTGCTAATTAAGATTAGGTGACGTGAGTATCAGACAGATCCCACGCACATGAATTAAAATATCGCCAGTTTCAACTTTCAAGTGCCAAAAAAAAAATGAAACTCTAATAGGAATAATTTTCTTAAGCTAGCAAAGCTTTATTATATCACTCTGCATCATTCCTAAATATGGCTTCCCTTTATATAGAAGGTCAAATTGCACTTTGTTTATGTTGTTGGATCTCACATTCATGAAAGAAAAAGAGCAAGAAATGACAAAGGAAGACCAAAATCCAGAATTGTAGAGTAGCCTGCAGATTTCTTCATATAGGTGATGGTCTTCTTATCTAAGTAACCAGCCCCTTGGCGAAGGTGGTGAATTGTATTGATCCAGACACAAAGCTGTGGGATTCCCAAGGAGTCATCCCTATTCATACTCCCTACCTAAGAGCTTCATTTGAGAGCCAAATCAAACAAGCAATTCAACATTCACTACACTTAAATCAAGAAAATAAAACTTTTGTTTGGCTCAGTTATCACATATAAAATAAAACAAGCAATTCAACATTGTAGAAACTTAATCCCCTAAAAATCAGATAAAAAACTGAAAATATGAAACCAGAAGAGGAACCTGTGCAATTGCGAGTTCGGAATTTGGTCCTCATGCATTCAAGGCAAACATAGAGGCAAAACCAGTGCATATACCCTACAGATAAATCAAGCCTGTTATGATTATAAAACATCATTACAAAAGATGATTATTTAAATAAGAAGCTCGTGAATATAAATTTAATAGGAGTAGAGCTTTGCAATGACAATCAATAAATTTTTATAATCACCCTCATTAGGATGATGACTATCAAGGATAGAACTTGAAACTTCCCAAACATATTTCAGTCATTTTATGACACCAAGAAGGTAATTTTTTATTAGGATCATTTTCCAAGTAACCAATTTAACCCACAAATCACCAAAATAACAAGGGAAGTAAAGAAGATAAAACCCCTTCATCATCAATCATTATTAAGACTAAGCAAGCAGTTCACCAGCTTTCACAAAGTTAAGAGTAAATTCCATTATTGATCCTCAACATCTTACCTTTGTTTCATTCTGAGCCTTAAGCATTGAATCATTGAATTGTTCGAAAAAATTCCCTAACCTATTTGTTTCATCTTAGTACATCAAACTCAATACAGAAATGCTTACGGACAAAAAAAAAACACAAAAAAAGGTTACAAACCAAATTAAAACATGAACAGGGCCTTAAGATCAAAGTGGGACCAAAAGGTAGAACGTTGCATTGCTGTGATGGTGCATGTGAGTAAAAGAAGAGCTGAGGAAAAGGAGTTTCTCATATCTGAATACAACTAAAAAAATGAAGTTTTTCAAATCTCAGAAAGGTTAAGAATCAAAAACAAAAGTTGCCTTTAAGAAACAACCCATGTTTTCTACATTTCTAAAAACAGATCAACCATCAAGGCTAACCTATTTGAGAAACTATGAATGACAATGACTCGCCCAACTTGATAGCCACTAAAATCTATCACATCCAAATCAACATTTAAGTTGAAAAAAATGAAAAACTCAAATCAGAATCCATATGAGCCTGAAAGGATTATCAATCCACCGAGATTCGTTCATTTGCTGTTAATTCCCTTATTTCATTGCTAAGAACATCACCTTCAAGGTACTTCACCCAAATTTCTTATATAGTGTTGTTATGACTATGAAATTGAAAATTTTCAGCTTACATTATCAAGGGTAAATTTCACAAAACCATCATGAATATAGGTCACTTTGCAACAACAAAAGAACAAAAAATCTTTATAAACAAATTACATCTAATCACCCATTATCCGAATTCTATAAGCAACACCAAGTATATTACTATAAATAACTCAAATCAGAATCCATATGAGCCTGAAAGGATAATCAATTCTCCGAGATTCGTTCCTGATTTCAACAATAATAGAATCTGAGATCAAACGACAAAGAAACACAATCGTGTAACACATCTATAAGCACAAAAATGTCCCTAATTTCAAAACATAATCAGAAAATCAAAACAGAAAATAAAGGAAAGGCCTAACCTTGAGTTCCTCGACTTCAAACCCTAAAAATTTTAGTACGGCCAATGAGGAACCCTTAACCAGAAGCAGCATGCGAAAAAGACAGCACCCGAACAAGGAACTGGAACTTCAGGAAGATAATTAGACAAAACTCAAATCAGAGTCGTTCCTGATTTCAACAATAATAGACTCTGAGATCAAACGAGAACGAAACACAACCGTGTAGCACATCTAGAAGCACGAATTGATGATGAGAAATTAAACGAATTGATGACGGAATCGAAAAATCTGTTATTACAAATCGGAAACCAAAGCGGAAATTAGGTCACCTGAGAAGTAGAAACGCCACAGAAGCCGAAGAGGAACATAAGCGGCTGCTTATAGAACAACGGTGATGATGCCGATTGACTAAGCGACGCCGGCGAAGAGTACATGACAACAACAGATGAAGAAGGAGAAAGATAGGAAGATAGACAAAGGGAGACGATCAAAAGAACTCACAATTGAGGAAGAAAACTCGCACAGCTCTATATTGAAGCGAATCACCGACGGAAGTTCAAAGCAGGAGGTGGAAGGAAGAAGTCGGCCAAACAGTCTCCTGAAATCTGAAAACGAAGATGAGCCGTTGATAATTTTAACTCCCACGGTCCAGATTTCGTTCTCCACAGACGTTGATAATTTTAACTCCCACGGTCCAGATTTCGTTCTCCACAGACGTTTATAGTAGTATAGATATATATATATGGGAGAATCCACATGTCTTTTTTACCTCAAAATGTTTATATATATTTTTTTTTTGAATACCAGGAAAGGAATTAAGATGCAGCTATCATTAACGAAGATAACGCCATCCTAGAGCGTCCTTTCGGACGAGACCCTGAAGAACCGGATCAGCAAGCAGAAGATCGTCGGCAGGGATGCTGTAAGCCAGGTGCGCGACCCTATCGGCAACAGCATTAGATTCCCTGAAAATATGACGAATGGAAATAGAATTAAAGGACGAAACCATAAACCGAGTGTCAGATTGCAGGAACTCGATGTTCCAAGGGCAGCTCCAATCCCCAAGTAGGGAGTTGACAACATGCAAGTTGTCACCCTCAATTAGAAGGTTTTGAATACCCATTTGTTTTGCCCGAAGCACCCCATTCCTAAGAGCAAGGGCTTCAGCAAACACACAACAATTATTATTACAACGGCCATAGTCGACAGCGACGACTACTGCTTCTGAATTCCTAACAACAAATCCGAAAGCAGCATCCCCAGAGCCCAAGAGTGAGCCGTCAAAGTTGAGTTTGTAAGAAGTCGAAGGCGGTCTTACCCAACGATGGGTGGAGCGCCGAACCTGGCCTCCCCTGCAATGGTTCAAATTACTTAAAGGTTTCGTGGGCGCATCCGGAAGGAAGGAATCAGTTGCAAGATCGAAACGAGATGCCTCTAACCATGTCTGTTTGGAAGTAAGCATGTGAATGTGGATTTGCTTAATAGTGACGTGTACAGCGTTGCCAAACACTAATTGGTTTCGAAAGAACCACAGTGCCCACCAGGTATAGAACAAGTCATATAACTTGTCCTTGTTGGCTGTCAAGTAGATGTTGTGTAGTACCGTGCTAGAGCGTTGTTCATCGAAGCTGCCGATTTGCGTAGTTTGAATGTGACTAGTATTGCTGCAAAGGACCCTTCTGCTAAGAGGACAGTCGAGTAGGAGATGTTGGGCTGATTCAAATTGAGAGTCACAGAAAACGCATCCCATAGGCACGTTGATGTGAGATCGTTGTAGGCGATCTTTGGTAGGTAAGCTATCTGTCGCTATTTTCCATAAGAAATGTTTAAGCTTTGGAGGCACATTCAAATCCCAAATCCAGTGACACTGGAAACGTAAATTCTGAGCCCCATTAGGGATCAGCGCAGTAGCTGATTTTGTAGAAAACCATCCAGAGGAGTCTGGTCCCCAATATAGACGGTCAGTCATGTTTGTAAATGGTAATGGTATATTACCAATATGAGTAGTAACTGTTGGATGTAGCAGACCGACAAGATCAACAGAGAGTAAAGGCAAATTCCAAGTTTTATTTGGAGAAATGAAACGACTGACCTTCCATGCGAGTTGATCAGGGGTCAAAAGCACGTCCGATTGAAGAGCAAGCGCCCCCTCGAAAGCCCAGTTATCGGACCAGAAGTTAATGTCTCTACCGTCCCCAACACTCCATCGAAGACCTTTCTCGAATAGAGGGCGCAATTGGATCAACTTACCCCACTGCCAGGAAGTACTTCCCTTTTTCTTGTAAGTTCGGATCGAAGTATCCTTAAGATATTTAGCCGAAATGACCTGGACCCAGATATTAGATGGATCTGCAAGGAGCTTCCAAAGAAGCTTCAATTGTAGGGCAGTATTCATTGTTTCGGCTTTGTATAATCCTAAACCACCATTGAGGGTGTCCGAGCAAATTTTATCCCAGCTAATAAGGGGGGTGTACCTGTCCTCCTTATTCCAGAAGAACCGTCGATAAACCTTATCAAGTTCTGTCAAGATTGAAGCAGGTAGCATAAATGACTGCATTAGGAAAACAGGTTGGGCACTAAGATTTGCTTTAATCAAAACCTTACGGCCTTCCGCCGACAGGGAGGACGCCTTCCATTTTGTGAGTTGTTTTTTAGTTTTTAGGACCACATCGGCAAACGTGTCCTTATTAACACGACCATTAATGATAGGACAACCTAAATATTTTTCCAATGCAGTAGAGCAGCCAATGCCTAGATGTGCTGTAATAGTTGCTTTAGTGGCCGATGTTGTATTCTTGGATACCTGGAAGGTGGATTTGTGGTAATTGATCTTTTGCCCAGAAAGCCGACAGTAATTATTAAGGACTGACGTAATCGTTTTGCAGGCAGATGCAGTGGCTTTGGTGAAAATCATCATGTCATCAGCAAAGGCTAGAAATGGAATGGTCGGTCCGTTTTTAGAGATAGGAAACCCAATATCTTTATTACGGGCAGACTCTTGTTGGATCGATTGAGCAAGAAACTCAGAAGCTATAATAAACAATAGGGGGGGATAGGGGATCACCTTGTCGTAGTCCCCGTTTGGGGAAGAATTGTTGTGTTGGTGCGTCATTGATCAGAATGGAATAGGAGACGGTGGACACGCATTCCATAATCCACACAATAAAAGTCTTGTGGAAACCCATTTTGGTAAGAACTGCTTGAAGATATGACCATTCAATCTGATCGTAGGCCTTTTCCATGCCTTTCTTTGCCTTGGTAAGAGCAAGCCACCCCACCTTGCCTTTCTTTGCCTTGAAAGAGTGAAAAATCTCATGTGCAATGAGGATGTTATCATGAATTGATCGGCCTTTTGTAAATGCGCCTTGAAGAGGATGGATGAATTTTGTAAGTATAGGAGCCAGTCTGGCTGTTATAACTTTGGTTATGATTTTGTAAATAGTAGAGCAGAGACTAATAGGGCGGAAATGATTTATGCAAGCTGGATCGTCGATCTTAGGAATCAAGGTTATGAAAGTATGATTGATTTGTTTAAGGAGCTTACATGATATGAAGAAGCTCTTAACAGCTTTCGTCACCGAAGGCCCGACAATGCCCCAATATTTCTGATAGAAGCCAGCAGGCATACCGTCAGGCCCAGGAGCCTTATCTGCGTGTATAGAGAAAACCGCTGATTTGATCTCCGCATTAGAGACTGAAGCTATAAGTCGAAGGTTATCCTGATCAGATACAACAGGGTGTAAGATGTCAAGGTTCTTGAGTAAGTTAATTGAAGGGTCGATTGTAGATCTAAATCTGCGAGAATATTCAAGCTCAAATTCAGATCGAATTGCTGCAGAATTTGACGTATGGATACCATTGGGAAGGGTGATGGACTTGATAAGTTTGCAGTTTCGCTTGATGGTGGCTACACGATGAAAGTAACCGGAGTTGGAGTCTGTAAGTTTAGCATGTTTTGCTTTGGCTCGTTGGCGCCAATATGATCGTTGGAAATCAAGTAATCGCTCACGTTTAGCCAGAAGACGTTTCTGAAGTAAGCAGTTCCAAGGGGAGAATGAAGCAATTAAGGCTGCTTGGATTTCCAGGAGATCTTGATCAGATTTTAGAAGTTGGGATCGAATATTTCCAAACGTAAGCTTATGCCATTTCTTAGCTAAGGTTTTTAGCAATTTAGTTTTGTGAACTAGGCGAAACATAAGCGATCCTTGTCGATCAAGGCGCCACGCTTGTCGCACTATATTCTCAAAATCCTTATGTTTGGTCCATGCCATTTCAAACTTGAAGGGGCGACTAGCGAATGTATGGTTTTGGCGGAAGTCCACTGTGATGGGATAGTGATCTGATGAGGTGAAAGCATGATTACGGATCTGGAGCTTATTGAAAGCTAATAAACAGGACTCTGAACCAAACACCGATCCAGTCTAGCGTAGGAGTTATCAACCTCCCCAGGGTGCTTACGCCATGTAAAAGTCCCCCCAACTGAGGGGATATCACATAAGTGAAGTAGGTCTTTAATTCTGTAAAGGCGTTGAAACCGAGCAGGACGGGGAACAACCCCACCACCCTTTTCATCGGGAGATTGAATGTCATTCAGGTCTCCCATGACACAAATAGGTAGGTTGACCGATCGGGCGTAAGGAATAAACAGATCCCAAAAGTGATCTTTATCACGGTTATCAGGTGGGGCATAGACTATAAACATAGCCGTAGTAGTGCCAGACAAGCCATCATAATAATTAAAGTGAATAAATCTGTCGTCAACCATGACTAAATCAATTGAACCCTGTAAGGGAGGAAGGTTTTTCCATAAGAGGCAAATGCCACCTGCAAACCCTGCTGACGGGGCGAATGCAATATTAGCGAAGCCGTTGTGTTTCCAAACCTGCTCTTCTGGCATTTGGTCTGATTTTGTTTCAAGAAGTGCAATTACATTGATAGAGTTGTTTGTACAAAAGGACTCAATGGAGGTCCAAATATTTCGTCTACGTAATCCTCGACAATTCCATGTACAAATATTCATAATATAACTTGATAATAAGACTTGGTAAAACAACGAGATTTGTATAAAGTGCATATGAGAAAGGCAAGCCAAACTGAGAGCACAAGAAATGCCATTGTGTGCAAACGGTTGAAGAAGAATTGAGTACATGCAAAGATGAACAACAAACTCCAGCTAAGAAGTTGGTAATTCATTATTACAAGACAATAACCAAGCAATGTCGACATAACAACCCAAACACTTTGTACAGGACTAAGACAAAGAGGGAGTTGGAGTTGCAAAACGAGTGTGCTAAAGCCACCGGTTAGGCATAAGAGCAACGGCTTAAAACCTGAGTAAATTTTGATATTGTTTGGTAATGTCAACCGGTAGGTTGTTAATTGTGACCGAAGGCTGGTAAAGCCAAGATGAGTCCGGTTGTGGACATGGGATAGCAAACCTGCGAAAAATCGAGAGCCATACAAAGAAGATTGCAATGTATGCAAGTCATCCGGCAACAAGATTTTAGGCGAGCAAGTCGGATGTAGGGGTATCCTGCACTCACAAGATAGAAAAAACAGCAGCAGAGAATAGAATAATTGCAAACAATTTACCCACAAGTTGTAATGCTCAACAAAGGATACCGAGGGATTGTAATTCCAAAGAACAAGTAAAGCTTTTGCTCTATAATCGATAATTGGGTATTCAATCGGAAGTAAAAGGGAGTCGAGCTGATCAATGAGAGCATTATTGTTAATATTAGTAATGGGGATATGGTTTCCATTAACAAACACCCAAAAAATGGTTTTGAAATCAGTTATACAGCTTCCTGACAAAGTCCAAATGAAGGAAATCAAGGTCAGTCTACTAACAAATAGAGGGATTGTTGAATCCAAACTACCACGGGTACAGATTGCATCTTTGCAAATTTTCGAATCAATCGAAATAGCCAGTTGAACGAGAGACAAGCCCTGGGTCGAGGCCATCAAGACGAAAGATAACAATCCACACCAGACAACGGAAGTAACAAAACCCAACCCAGTCGGGAGGTAGTTATTGTACCTCAACAGTTCACAATTAGAGTGATGACAAGAAATGAACTTGTAGATCCACACTTGACGGGTGAAATTAACTTCAAGGTTGGATATAATGTTGAAAGAGTATGAGAGGGTGGAGGGATGTAACCTGGGGTAATGGTATGGCGGCCGAGAAAGAAGGCGGCACCACCAGGCGAGGGCAGAGCATCCGGAGCAGAGAAGAAGGCAGCGCCTCATCCCCCAACCACGACCGTTCCCCGTCCATTCTTCGCATTGGACTGTGTCGGAGCCAAAGCCCCTTCGAACTCGGCAACGTGAACAGTGAACAGAGAACACCGACCACCACCCCCGAGCCTTGTGCTGCCGTCGGACCAGCCGATTAGGAATATCGTCCCCGAATCTGAACCTACTTTTGAACTTCCACTTGCGATCTCTGCGATTGGCTTCCTCAAAAAGCGTTTGAGATTGATTTTGACTCTTATTTTCCTCAATTTGGAGGTGCAATTTCTGGTGACGCTTAGATTTTTTGTTCGAAGCTTCAAGAATGGCTTCAATACTTGGACAAGAGAAGAAGATTGACCATCTTTTGTGGACTTCAGCCAAGAGCAGAGTAGATCTGAAGGGTTTAAGTTTCGATTTGGTAGGCTGGTATTGCTGGAAGGGGATGAAGGCCCGACGGCGGTGGTTCCGGGGTAGGGTTTCTGAATGGGAGTGTTTTTCTTTCATTTTCTGTCTCGTTTTGAGTATGTTTATATATTTTTAAAGGTTATCAATTAATCATATAATTTAAATATAATTATAGACTTTTTTATTTTATTTTATTTTTATCAAAGGTTAATTACTGAAAGATAATATTGAAACTACAAATAAATAATACTTTTAATATTATTTTTACCTTTATAAATGAAAATTATGATTTCTCAATCATATTATAAATGAAATAGTAATTTATATAATATTTTAAAATTTTATAAACATTTTCAAACACACAATTGGGATAACAATCCGAGGATTTTTTTTCTTCAAAATATTCAAAAAATAATATTTATTTACCAAAATATTCACAACCTCAAAATATTTACAAAAATATTCATTGTTGTCAGTATTTTCAAAAAAACGCAGTCTAAAACCGCGTTTCTCGTCAAAATTATCAATTTAAACCGACCGCTGGAGGAAAATAATATTTTGCTGTAAAAACGCGATTTTAAACCGCATTTTATTGCTAATTTAGGGTAAAACGTGGTTTTAACCCGCGTTAATTTAATAAAAACAAAAAAACAAGTAAAACGTGATTTAGTATTGCGTTTTACCTATGAAAGTTGCAACCAAAGGGGTCGGTGGAGAAGATGAACAGAGGTGGAGGAGGAGCAGGTGGTAAGCACCATGTCTGCTCCTCCTGTACGCCACTGGGAGAGGGAGAGGAAGGTTCGCTGGGAGTAGAGCACGGGTCGGGGCCGAAGGGAGGAAGAGAGGCCCTCGTCAGCGGCGAAAGCCGTCCCTTGCTCGTTCCGCTGGCCCGCTGGAAATCCCAAATCTTCCCAATCGGCTCCGATCAAAGCTTATTTCCAATCGACGCACCCACAGCTCCAATCGACGTTTCCAATCTTCCCAATCTGCCTCCCAGAGCTCGTGACCTCCAGACTCGGGGCTCTCCTCCTTCCTCCAGCTCGGGCAACGCTCGCAACGAACCCACCCCTCTCCCTATTGAAGGCCGGTTCCAACAGTAGGTGAGGCGGAGAACAACGAACCCTCCCTCTCCCAGTGGCGTACAAGAGGGGCACTGACGACGCTGGTGCTTGCCGCCTGCTCCTCCTCCTGATTATATTATTTTTTTAATTTTTAATAGTTTTATTTTTATTACTCATAAATATTATTTTATTTTTAAAAAATTAACCGAAAATTTAATATTTGGTATATTTTTATTATCATTAAAAAAATATAATAAAATGGTTCAACTTTGAAGGAAGAACATATCCCGATTTTTTTTTTTTTTTTTGACGCAAGATAAAGATTAGGTCGGGTCGGCCGCAGCAGAGGCCCTTCCTAGCGCATCCTTCCGGACGAGAACATGCAGTTTTGGATCATCTTCACAGCTGACGTCGGCAGGGGATGCATGGGCACTACGAGCAAGGTAGTCGGCCACCGCATTAGATTCCCTGAAAATATGACGAATAGCAACATAAGAAAAGGACGAAATATCTGACAAAATATCTGCTTGTAGCATCTCGATTGTCCAGGGGCATTTCCAATCTCCCAGAAGAGCCTTTATAACTAGTAAGTTGTCCCCTTCGATCAGAAGTTTTGAAATTTGTAGCGACTTAGCACGCAAAATACCCATTTTGAACGGGGCGAAAAGTTCGGCGAATGGATTAATTGGGCCTTTAGATAGCCCAAGGAGTCAAATCATATACATATTCTTAGGAATATCACAATATGCACTTCATGAATCCTGATTTAATATTAAAATTCATTTATTTATACACAAAGAACATGCTTACTTATTAAAATATCAATAAGATTCAATTTTTTATAGAAAATGGTGTTTATTTAAGATTGCAAATCGTACTCTTTGGATTTAGGTTTGGATGTTGCATTTATTCAAGTATTTTTAGGAGTGCGGTTCATATCCTAAATCAAATTTGAGTAAACCTTGGTTTTAGGGTTTAGTGCAGTTTTACATTATTAAAAAAATCATCTCTTAATTGTCTCTCAAAAGACACCAAAGATTAGTTGAAAAATTACGGCATAATTAGTTTTTATTTATTTATAATTAGTTAATTACCATATTTTGGAACATACAACTTAATTACATCTTAAAATTCAAAAGTTCATTTGATAAAAAAAAAATTCAAAAGTTCATACAATTCAAGCAGCAATGTAAATACCTTAAAGCCCTAAATAGTTCATACATAAATTTAAACATTAAACTCCAAATTTTAAAACTAGAATGCAACATGTATAGTTTCCTGATTATATTCAAAATAATTTGAAAACTTTTGAATTGTGTTTATGCATTGGTTTGGATTGACCATGAGCTTGTAACATTTTTTCATTGATTGAACGATTTTTTTAAAAATAACAATGTACAAAACATATAAGTTGGTGAATAAAATCTCAATTCTAAGCTCTGTTTTACACCAAACTGCACCATCGACTAGTTTTTCGGGAACTTTTTGTTTTTACATTATATAATTTTAAATGCAATAAACATAATATTTTGATTTAATTAGCTTTAGTTTTTCAAAAATTACCCACCAAACTTTCCAGAGTTTTGGTTTTCTATTCACAGGTTTCCATCAGTTACCCTAACACTTTGGTTTATCAAACAAAAAAACATCATACTAACTTATTAACATATATTTAACACCAATTAATAATTTATGAGGAACTACACTATCAGCTTGTTTTCTACCAAATATAGCCATCATCAAAAGAAATTGGAATGGATGGATGTATCTTGTAGTTTAGACAATAAAGTAAGTTTCGCCACCCCTAGTTGTTATATAAGCCGAGTAAATTCAACTCGGAAAAAGCTGGGCTTTTCTTATTCATTTACCAAATAAGTTGAATATAAACACATTTTGAAATTCAATTCAAACCGAGACTCAACTCAATTTAACTCGGATATTTTGTATTTTGTGGAATTTAATAAAAATATTCCTTTATTGGTATGGCATGACTCATATAATAGCTTGAAAAAAAAATCATCTTAAACTTTCTCATGTATTCAACGAATTAACCAAGTACGTACGAACAGGTTTTAATAAGAACTAGTGTAAGACCCGTCCCAAGTACGGGAATTACGGTTTAGTGGATTTCTATGTGTCGGGTCTTGAGGGAATTTGCTTATGTATTGTTCTATGGTGTAATAATATAATCCGGTCTATTGTTTATAATATGCCAATGAATGATTATCCAATATATTTTAGTCATGTCATTTCAAGAAGAAACAAATTTTAGAGAATAATTAAAATTAAAATATTTAAGTTTACATTTATCCTAGCTATCAGTAAAAAAATATTTGGAAAAATTAATGTTATTATTTTTTCACAATTATTTTAAAATAAATGTGTAGGAATTATCATTAATATAATTATTTTTAAAATAATTTGACATTAGTTTGAAGTTAAAACATAATAATGAGGGGTAACAGTTTGAGTAGTCTAATATTACTCCCTCCTTTAATTAAAAGCATATCGCTTTGTTTTTTACAATTTTTTTATTCAAAAAGATAAAAACTATATAATGTGTCAAAATTTCTTTTTTATAGTTTCATACTTATTTATAATAAATATAATAAAATCTATATATAAATTATTAAGAAACTGCGAAGAGCATGGGTAATAAGGCTAGTTTATATAATAAAGCAACCCTGAAAATTTAATTTTTTTTATACATATTTTCAGTGCTAATTTATGTATAACAAATCAATTGTGTTTGAATATTAAACGAAGTATTTGTTGAAATTTATTTACCCCTTACGTTTCGAACAAAGGCCAAGGGCCAAGGGGCCGTCCTCTTGGCCCTTACAATAGTAAATAAAGAAATTTAACTGTTGTATATATTGATCGATAAGTAGATATGTGTAATTGATTTACCTTGGACTTACAATGTTGACATCCTTCCCACATTTTTTGCACCAAAATTTTTACCTTGATGTTGAACTTTTGTCACACAAATCTTGCAGCTAGTGTAAAACTAATCATGCTCATCTTCAATTCTAATAAAAGTTGCAGGACTCACAATTTGACGTTCTGTTAAGCAAGATGAAGAATATATTTAATACGAAGTATTATTTATAAAAGTAAAATCTATCTATATTTTATATACATTCAAAGATTTTCTTTCTTCTTTTAAAAAATAGGTCACTTGGAGAATTGGAATTTTGGCTTCGTTGTGGATGACATTATTGTCATTGGTATTTCCATTGGTAGCAAGCCATCTAATATACGGAGTATATTTTATAAATTAAATATTTATTTTAGAATACCACCACAATATAACACAACCCAACACCAAAAATTGGAAATTTAATCCTATAATAGTACCTTATTTTGAATTCAAGAATTTCATTGATATTTTCACTAAATATAAGTCTCGTATTAAAGCAATTTGATACTTGCATGGTGCCTACTCATTTATAAAAATAACATATGATTAAATAAGTGAATAGATAAAAAAAAGTTTGTTCTCATTATTCAAAAGATAAATTAGATTTTTAAACATCAAACAACAAAACAAATTGGTTTTCTCAATTAGTTTTAAATTTAATATGAATTCAAGAATGATTAATACTATATATTTAATATTTATAAATATAAATTAATTAAGGGTATGAATTCTAACCTGTTGTTGGAGAGCAAGAATAGTGGAAATGCAGCAGTAAACAATCAAAAGATAAAATTATAATTTTAAACATCAAACAACAAAACAAAATGTTTTTCTCAATTAGTTTTAAATTTAATATGAATTCAAGAACGATTAATACTATATATTTAATATTTAAATTAATTAAGGGTATGAATTCGAACCTGTTGTCAGAGAGCAAGCTAGAATGGTGGAAGCACAACCGTAAACGGGTCCGAAATAAAAAGTCGAATTGATTTCCATTGGACAAACAACAAACTGTTAGAGAGAGAACAACCACTATAAAAATAAAATTTAGTATAAATAGTATAAACTACATAGCCTATCGAGCCAAACAATATAAAATCTAAAATATCTCCTCCAAAGCCTAGGCACGCACGAAGAACATAATGAATCAATGAAAGAGCTAGCGGTTTCTCCAATGATCATATGTTTATTTTTATAGCAACTCAAAAGTTGTTAATTAGGAAAATCCATATATCTATATGATTAGATTGGAATTGATCGGGCAAAAGTCTATTTATCCAAATTTGCCGATATGGTATACTCATATTTGGTGGCTATAATTTGCCGATTGGAATTAAATATTTCCATGTATAGAATCATATATTCAAGATGTATATGATTACAAAGGGATCTAAGCACACCAATTCGATAGGCTATACATTTTTTTTGTGGGAGGTATATACTACTTTAATTATATTGATAATTGTGTAATATTGATATATAATTTTTTCTTTATGTAATATTTAGTCTTTTATAAGATATTTCATCTATCCAATTATATGAGTTAATGGTAAAACAAAATAATTATTTAATTATTTTTAATTATATAGATTAGAACTATCTAATTATTTTTATTAGATTTCCTTTTTTATTAAATATATAGTATATACTAAGTATTTAATACGTTAGTTTACTTAAATATCTATGCATGGATGGCTTGTAACTACATAATATTTTAATAAATTATTTTGGCCTCAAAAAATAATATGAATATAAATAAAATAACACTTATTAAATAATTATATAAATAATTAATTTTGATATAAATAATTTTTTTCACCAAAAAATATTCTAGATATAAATATATATTAAATTAATGACCTGCCCTTATGTTTATATATATAATAACGACTACTTAAGGTAATTTATATGGATATGGATATTGTGAATAAGCAGATTCCTATCTATATTAAATAATTTCACACGTTGACTTATTTGATTTGGCATTTTAGAATTAAAACCGGATAAGCAACTTTGTTAATTAGGAAAATCTATTAAGACATTTGGATGGAAACGTCTATTTATCCAAAGTGGTTTATAAGATATTCCATCTATCCAATTATATGAGTTAATATTAAAATAAAATAATTATTTAATCCTTTTTAATTATATAGATTAGAACTATCTAATTATTTTTTTATTAGATTTCCTTTTGAAAAAAAAATCATCTTAAACTTTCTCATGTATTCAACGAATTAACCAAGTACGTACGAACAGGTTTTAATAAGAATTAACTCAATTTTTACTCATTTTTAAATGAGTTTAATATGAACAATTAATACTCGATTCTAACAAATCGAATAACAATCATATATATTTCTTACATGTTAATTTTTATTTGTGTTAATATTTGGTATATTCGTATTTGAGGTTATACCTTGAATGGATAAATAAAGAGCGGTCATTTCGGGGTTCGAACCGGGGACCTATGGGTACTACCCACAAGTCCTTTCCGGTGAGCCATTCCGGAATGGTTTATTCGATTAACAATGGGATAGTCAAATTAGCCCATTAATTAACCTTAATTAGTTTGTCTAATTGTCTTCCCAAACAAACAAAATTAATTAGCCATGTTGATATATTTTTTTTAAAAAAAAATATTATTTGATCTCGAAATGGGGAATCATGTACCTGGTTATTTGATTAACTCTAAAAACCACATGATTGCTGAGTTGGATCATTGTAGATTGAAAACCTTTTTTTTCTTTTTTTATTATCACGCTTAGATCTCAAAGGATCCCTTATTCCCTTTTTTTTTTTTTTTTTTTTTTTTTTTGATTAGGTAAAAATTCGGGTGGGGGACTCTAATCGAATGCATCCTGTCGGATGAGGTCAAGAAGACCTGTATCTGAGTATAGCTCAGATCCCCTGGTAGAGTAGCAAAGGTGTGCAACCTTATCTGCTACCCGGTTACCAATACGGGGAATATGTGATATGTTTACATTTCTTATTCCTTTGAGAAGGTTTTGGATATCTGACATAGCCATTTCTATTTCCCAAGGACATCCAGCTTGTGATGTTAGGTAATCCGTGATAATTTTAGAGTCTCCTTCTATTATTAGATTTGCTATGTTTAGTTCTCTCGCCTTTTCTATCCCTAGGCGTAGAGCTAAGGCTTCCGCTATAAGGGGTGATTGTCCACCGTTTGCTTTTCCGCCAATGTTGATTGGGTTTCCATGCCAGTCTCTGATGATGTATCCAATGGAACTGTTTGTGGTTGATTTGAATGATCCGTCAAAGTTTAACTTATATTTGCCCTCTGGAGGTTTTTTCCATCGGTAGGTTTTCCTATTGTTCCCAGATAGTCCTTTTCCTTTACTTTGTTTCTGTATGCCGTCTTCCTCCATATCATTCCACTTACTAGCTTTCCTCCAATTATCGATATTGGTTGTGATCATTTTCTTTATAGCCTCTGTAGAGGGAAGGGTTTCATTTCTAAAGATTGTTTGATTTCTTATAAACCAGATGGTCCACCATCTGATTGCTAATTGTTGTTTCTTTTCCATCGGAAGAGTGGAACCTAAAGTTTGTAAAATTTGATTCATATCTCTGTTTCCTGTAATTAGATTGTTGATGTTTTGAGATATTTGACCATGGAATTGTTGCTGGAAATTGTTGATGGGACATTCTATGAATAGGTGAATATCATCTTCCATGAATTGGTTGCACAAGCTACATGTGGTCGGTACTGTTCTGTATCGAGAGATAGAAAGAGAAAGCATTTATGCTTTGAAATTAAATTTTTTGTTTTGGTGGGCATGCTTTGAAATTAATAACCCTCGTTTAAATTATTTTTTTTAGAACGGAAAGAATTTGGCAGAATGAGAGAGCATTCTTAACCAAGAAACATCCCGAACGATGAGATTACCAAGTTTAGAGTCATCAGAAACCGAGGGCCCTGAGAAAGCGCAAGCAAGACGCGTCAAGTCAGCAGCTCTATTGGCATCTTTGTAAATGTGACGGATAAAGGCTGAGGCGAAAAGACGCATAGAAAGGGCAATATCGGAGACTATCATCGATCTCAACTTCATCTGGAGGTGGACAAATATCTTTAAGGCTACTGACAATGGTAAGATTATCGCCTTCAATGTAAAGATGGGTAATGTGATGATTTAAGGCTACTTGGATACCAGACAAAAGAGCAAACCCGTCAGCCCCCACCGCAGATGAAAAGGGCGAGGAACCCGAGCCGGAGCAAAGAGGCTCACCAAGATATATATAGTTGCTAATAATGAAGTCGAAGGTGCCTTTTTTGGAAGCAGAGAAATCACCATCAAAGTTGAGTTTGTGATAGTTAGAGAGTGGTTTAGTCCATTTTGTTGCAGGTCGCGCTTTACGATGATGATCTTTGTTGTGTGGTTGCGTGTGTATCCTTGTCTTGAATCTTAGAGATATTCCAGTTGTGGATTTGCTCAGTAGTTTGGGACGCAATGGTTCTCGGATCAGGTTTTATGTTTTCGAAGAGAGCTTTGTTTCCGAAGAACTAGGCGCTCCACCAAATCGTAGCGAGTAATTTGGTGAAAAGTTGATTCCCCAAGTCATTTCTTAATGTGTTTAAGATGTCAGGGATGGTCTGCGTTTGGGATTGAATTATTCGGAGTTTGGCTGTTAATTTCCAATCTATTATTTGGATGGTCGCTTGGACGATGGGATCGTCCAGGATTATATGAGGCAAATCTTCGAAGCAGGACTTGCACAGAGGGTAGTTACTGGGAACACCCACCCCACGATTTGCAAGCTTAACAGACGTAGGGATTTCATTTTTTGACATGCGCCAAAGGAACTCCCTGACTTTGGGGAGGGCCTCAAGGTGCTAGATCTAGCTTTGGTTTGAGCGAGTATGCTATTTTGTCCAATGCAGCATGTCAATGGCTGATTTAGTATAGAATCAACCATTCTTACTCCATTTCCAGTATAGTATATTCTGACTAATTTGTTGTGGAATTGGGATAAGAAGAATAGTGTTGATTGTGTCTTCATCGAGTTGATGTTGTAATTCAATCCTAAGCTTAGATGTGTCCCGGGTTTTACCATTTTGAATAAAGTGAATAACTTTGGTAGAATGATCAATATTGGGGATATCTTTGGGTAGGTGGATAAGTGGTACCGGGCCACACCAAAGGTCAGTCCAGAAGAAAATGGCGTCACCATTACCAATGGACCATCGAATGCCTTGCTTGAAAGTTGAGAGAAGGTTTGATAGTTTTGATCATGGCCAGGAGGCGTTAACCTTTCGCTTGTATTGAAGTACTCCCTCCGTTAAGAAAAACATGTCGTTTTAGGAGTAAAATCTTGTCAAGAAAAACATGTCGTTTTAGGTATTTTGGTGTTCACTTTCCAAAATTACCCTTGTTATGATTAGATGTTTGTTAGTTGTAGTTTTCAATAAAGTGAAAAAGTAAAGTAATAATTAGGGGTATAAGTGTATTTTTGTTTGCTTTTATTTGCTTTCTTAAAAAATGTGCAAATGTCTAAAATGACATGTTTTAATTAACGGAGGGAGTATATGTTAATTTTTTAGGTACTTCTGTTTAATTATTGAAACCTAGGGGTTAGTGGGTTCTACTAAAATTTTCGAAATAAGCTTGAGTTGAAGCGCAATGTTCATGTCTTCAGAGCTCCAGAGGCCAAGTCCTCCGTTTAGCTTGGATTTACAGACTTTAAACCACCCAGTCAAAGGTTTGGGCTTAAATCCTTTGTTTCAAAGGAAATTCCTGTTAATCCTACCAAGTTCTGCGTGGATTGAGGAGGGGAGCATATAGCATTGCATGAGGTGTAAAGGTTTGGCTGCTATAGTTGATTTAATCACGGTGCATCATCCTTGTTGTAATAGTGTGTTGGCCTTCCACTTGCCAAGTTGTTTTTTGGTTGAGTCCAGAATTTCTCCGAAGGTTTCCTTAGTAACCTTTCCGTTAATAATAACCTCGTTTAATTTATGGATTTTAATTCCATCAAGTTTCCCTAACTAAAAATCGGGATAGGGGGATTTAAAAATAAAATAAAAATTGGGATAAGTGTTGTGCGGAGCTAGGGTTCTCGAAAATGCTAGAGCACCCCCGGCCGGACAAAAATAATTATTTTTTCTATATATTTAGTATTTTTAAGGTAATATAACATCTTTAAATGATACTTAAATCAAAAGTGTTATTTAGCTCAAGTGGTAAAGGAAGGAAGGAGAATTAAAAAGTCTTGGTTCAAATCTCACCGAAAGGGTTGGAAATCCTGCTCGAAAGGACCCGAATTAAATCCCGAAAGGGTTTGACCAAAATTTATGTCTGTGTCGGTCGGTTTTTCATGGTGCAGTTTTCTCGGGCGATGTTTAGTTGTGTGTTTGGTGTGTCTACGCGATCTTCTGCTTTATTGGGATTCTAGCGTTCGGAATCGGGAGTGGCTGGGGTCGAGGTGGTGTATATAGGGTGACTTCTTATTCGAGAAGGAGCTTTCTTGGAGGTTCGTTTTCACCGTCCACATGTGTTTCCTGATAGCACTTGATATTTTGCTTTTAGCTTGTTGAAAAAGATGTGAGGAGGGACAGAGTAAGGAGACAAATCCGAGGACAGAGGATTTGGACCCTTGTGCAGCTATTTTAGCCCCCCTTTTCGGCCAAAAACAGTTTTGCTTCACTTACATCGGTAGGTTCATTAAGGGGCAAAATGTTTTCTCACAAGTTTTCGAATCTTTCACTCACAAAACTCGAATTCGTTAAGGTATTGCTCATTAGATATGTGATAATGTAGTCTCATGATGAGATATAACTTTAGTCTTGTACAAGTGTATGATGTGATTAGTGTTGTTATTGTTAGAGATTTGAATGAGACTAAAAGTGTCCCATATCGGAAAGTTTAACATATCAAGCTCTAGTATATGAGTCGGTGGGCTACTCCTTCTATTGCCAATTAGTTTTAGAATGGAACCTCACTCGGCTCGTGTGCTAGGCTACTAGCGCATGTGCACCCCGCGCACACGACCCCCAGTCATCGGTTCGAGTCGGACTTTGATAGTTATATGTCTATCGACTCGTTGGCTTATCGAAATTCAGGTATATCTGATCTCGAATTCTTACTTAATAAAAATAAAACTACCAGCCACACAAACTAATTAAACAAGGGAACTTCTAAAAAGTGACGGGTTGGGTAGATGTGGGCAAATGTGATTTCACTAACTTCTAAAACAAGGGAATTTTTTGTTCATGTTATTAATCATATGAAATCATTATTCATAAAGTATTATTATGTTGCGGATTCGCGTGGGCCGCTCGCGCCTACAACATCGGGCGAGATTTAATGTGAAATCTAACACATGAAACGAGCTTAACTCGACCCACACCTACAACATCGAGATTAAATTTAGAGAAAAGCCCATCCCAAGATTGCTTACTCTAATCTGTATCGGTTTAGAGGATGTCGTAAGTTACTAGTTCAGTTGCATTTGAGCGTGGTGTTGAACCATGTCTTCCGTATGACAAATGGAGTAATAGACAAGCTAGTCAATATGTCTATTAGCCAATTCAATTCGTTCATGTCATTTTCTCATTAAGAAATTTGGTCACAAATTTTAATAACTCTTCGCCTTATTTTTATGAAAAATTGTAATTTTATAAAAAGAAGTCAAAAGTATTACTCTTCGAAACTATAAATTCAATGCCTTGGGCCCGAGGCAGCCCGGAAAGCTATATATATTTATAATTAATTTAATGAATACATATATAATTTTATTAGGTTAAATTAGGTGAATATCCATTTTAAATGTGAAAATTAAGTAAATGTCCACTTTTTTCATAATTAAGTAAATATCCGTTTTTGACAAAAATACCCCTACCCCTTATTTTTTCCCTTTCCTCCCAAATTTAAAAAAGTGGAACAAGCAGAATCTGGCGATGGAAGCATCCATGGCGTCCATCGATCTGAATCGGCAAATGAAGGCATTCTTCGATTCGATGGGGAGCTTATGGAGTGAGCAAGGTTGTCGGCAGGACTGCTGATTTAGGCATTGATGGACCTTGCAATGGTGACGGGAATCTCTGCGCGTATTTCATCGATTGCTCGTCTTTTTGGGGTGTCGTTCATTTGTGGTTGCTGATTTTTGAGATCTAAATCCCGGAGGTAGTTGTTGCCATGACTACAAATCCAAGGTAAAGAAAGTTGAACATGATGTCGAGGAGCAGCTCCGATGACGCCGAATCCAATGAGTTCACCATCAAGGTAATTGAAAATAAAGATGAACTGGGAACATAATATCAATTTTCAAGAGCTTCAAATAAGTTCCTAGTTCTCTTGGTCAGGTTCATCTCTTTGTCCTGGGTTGCCTTTTACTGGATTTTGTTCATTATTAATCGATTTACATTTGCGTGGATGCAATTTGATTTACTTGTTGCAAATTGAAAGCAGATTGAGCTTGTTCTTAATTCGCCAGCTCTTGATCTCCATTGTGTTTTAACTGGCCAACTTTGATGACGTATTGTAAACAAGATTGGGATCTAATTGAAGTTCTGCCATGTAAGAAAACTAGTAAAGGGATATATCTCTATCCTCTTTCTTTAAATTCACATTGTCATGAGGGCTCTAGTCTAGTTCGGTGGTCTCATATTTATTTCCGTCTTTCTACTTGCACTTATTGTATACTTTTAACCCACTTTTGAATGCAAAAGGCTTTATAATCTGTTTGATATGATACCAATTTTGCAAGTCCAAATCCATAATCTCGTTTAGCTTCCTTCTCTTGCTCTTTATATGACATTTGACTTGTTTAATTGTTACTGTTTGGTAGGTGATCTACCTAAAGGAATCCCACTGAACTGGTATTGTCTCCAAATACAAAACACCGTCACCAAATTATTATTGTCACCAACCTATTGTCACCAATTACAAAACACTATTACTAAACTATTTTCCCTAAGTACAGAACATTGTCACCACCTTATTGTCATTAATCTATTGTCATCACTCTATTATCACCAATCTATATATTGTCACCAATGACAAAACATTGTCATCAACTTATTGTCATCGACTACATAACATCGTCACCAAATTATTTTCACAAACTTATTGTCACAAAACACTATCACCAACCATTGTCACACCAACGACGAAACATTGCCAACAACTACAGAACATCGTCAACTCTTATTTCTAAATTTAACCATTGATTGTCTCTCTACGAAAATTGTCACCGCGATACTCACATATCGTCATCTTTGTCAATCGGTATTGTCATCATTGTTGTCATCGCGAGACTATTAACACCATAATTATCACCACAAATATTGTCACTAACTATTGTCATCAAATAGTATCACCACTCAAATATTAGCAAAATCACATGTATAAATAAACTGTCAACAAATATAACAATTCGCCAAATATTGTCATTAAAATAATCCCACTAACTGTCACCAATTATTGTCATCAAACTAATCTCAGTGACTGTCACCAAATATTGTCATCAAAATGGTCACTAACTATTGGCATCAAATAGTGTCACCACTCAAATATTAACTGAAAAAAGTCAAAAAACAATTATAAATAAATTATCACCAAATAAAATTTGTAGTTATCTCGTTTTCACTAACTATAAAACATTGTCATCAATCATTGTCAGCAATTATAGAACAATTCACCAAATATTGTCATCAAAATGATCTCAGTGGCTGTCACCAAATATTGTCATCAAAATGATCTCAATGACGGTCACCAAACTCAAGTAGAACATAATGACACAAAATGCCTTATAACATGGGTAAACTAACTAATAGAAAATTGTCATAGACTACTGTCATTAATATAATAGTGTCATCAAATGATTATCGAATATCGTCACCAACCACAATCATCAATTATTCTAATCAACTATAAAATACTATCATCAACGTACTATTGTCATTGAGGCATTTTGTTGAACAATTGATATGCATTATATATAAATAATGAACTGCACAGAAATACAACTTAATTATTATTAAGGCATTTTGTTGAACAATTGATATGCATTAAGCAAAGGATACTCCATCACACACATAGGGAGAGAGTTAATATTGTCCAAGTCGAATTCGCTGTCAACATTCACTAAGACACAACTTTCTGCTAATACGTACAAGATCCTCCCACAATTTTCCTAACAAAATCAACAAACTAGTCTCTTAGGCATAAAGATAGCCATCAACAATATTATCCAAGTCGAATTTGCTATCAACATTCACAAATACACCACGTTCTGCCGCTAATACAAGATCCTCCCACAATTTTCCATTTTCGTTGAAAATACACCTGCAATAACCGGGTGAAAATCAATGATTTATAACTAAAAAGGCTGTTAATTTCTCATTTCCAAAAACTCAAAACCTCGTTTTCATTAAAGGGAAAACTTGAGTAGATAGCTGCTTAACAAGCAAGGTCAAATGTAAGAACAAATTAGCTTTAGAAGTACTTTGTATTGACTATTAAAAAAAAAGAGGAATGAATAGAGCAAAAGCCAAATTCAACTCCGAGATGTTGTTAGCAGGAGTGAATATATAATTGATAAGTTTGATTCTTTTCAATTCAAGCAATTAACCACAATAGGAGAAGCTTTACACGATCTACTTTCCATTCTCCTTGGACCCAGTGACCATAGCATCCCCATGAACAGGAACAACTTCAACACTATTTTTGCAGTTTGAGGTTGGGCTCGACATACCTCCATTTTGTGCGCTTGAAGACTCCGCCTGTTGTTCTTTGGTGCGAGCTCCACCATGGCCATCACGGGAATAGGAGCTCCGACCACCCCCGGAAAGCTTCACCTTCGATTTTCCCATGTCAGTGGCCCCAAACGAGTCCAACCTCAAACTGTGAAAATTACAAGGGAAAGGGAAAGCGCTGAAAGAGAGAGGGAGAGGGGTTGGGATTAAATTATAATAAGGGTAGTTTAGGGATTAAATAAAATATATGGACATTTACTTAATTATCATTTTAATATGGACATTTAGCTAATTAGATTTTCTAAATGGATATTTGAGCAAAATTTTCCATTTTATTATATATGTGTTTATTTCCTTTCTCATAAATATATATTTGAATACATAATTAATTATATTTATTAGGTTTGCGTAAATCCCGTTAGGGCTTCTGGTGCGTTTCGGTTTCAGGCTTCGTGTGGCTCTACGTTTGGCGTGACGGGACTTTCTCTTCCGTTTGATGGGGTTATGGCAGTCGGAGTCGGGATAGGCTGGGGTCGTGGTAGTGTGTATCGAGGCGTCTCCTTTATCCGGAAGAATGGTTCCTTGGCGGTTCGTCTTCACTGCCCACATGTGACTCCTGATGTGCCGCTGGCCTACGGTGTTGTTTCAGAGTGGTGCTTGGCTTCGTCTTTCGTCTACGTCCTCGTCTTTGTTTGGTAGTTGTATTTTGTTTCGCTTTGTAGAGCACATCTGCCTGTAGGTTGCACCATCTTTGTATTTTGTTTGCTTTTAGACGGTTATCCGTTTACCGACTTGTCGGCCATCGAGGTCCTTGGCCATCGAGGGGATATGTCTGACCTCGAATTTTTACCTAATCAAACAAAATTCAGATTTTATTTTTCAATTTAAAGTTTAAAGTGGGAATAAGTGTAATTAAATTTATTCCCAGGGTTATCAAACCTTATCTCAATACACGAGATGTCAGTATCCGAATTTATAACACCGGATATAAAAGTACTCCGTATTTCCTATCACTGTGTAAATATCGGTAGATTTATGAACACGAGGTCAATATCCCATTTAATGTGACATATGTATTTTTGACACGTGGAGATAGTCATGGGAAGATCAGATAGAAAGTGGGGAGTCGGGTAAACCGATAACTAGTAAATGTTTATAGTCATGCCCGATATTTTGATTGCTACTCCGTATGATTAAAAACAATTCAATTAATTAATAAATTAATTAATAGTAACAAAAATATGAAATAATCATACAAATAACATACGCATAGAAAGAGTAATCAAAGCATGCAACATACTACCTCCATCATAAAATATAGGCCGTTTGACTTTATTATACAAATAATAAGTATAATACGGAGTATTGTTTTCAAATTTTAATATAAAATATAGTTTTTTACATCTTAAAAAATGTGTAATAAAGTCAAATAACCTATATTTTGAGGTAGAAGAGATAATGTTTATACCTTGGCTTTTTTTTAGAATGAGCCATATAACGTGGGGGTGGATCAAACTTTAGATGCTTTGCTATTTCCGGTGAGCCATATGATGTAGGGGTTCCATATCTGACTACACCATGGGCTAATCAAGCCGAGCACACAAGACTGATGAAGTTTCATCTTAAAACTAATTGACATTGTACGAGTAGCTCACCGACTTATATACAAGACTTGAATTTCAACTATAAACACAATGTGGGATACTTTTGTATCATTTTATTTTCTTGCCGGTAATGTCAAATTTTATTTTCTTGCTCCTCACCGCTAGGCAACCCCGACTAGAGCAATTGCGGTTGATTTTCTCAGTCATGTGAAGCGTAAGAGGGCATTTGAAAAAATTTTGTGTAAAACACTCGTATAAATTAAGAACAACCTAAAGGAACATCAGCCTTTTCCTTCCTTCTTTTCCTAGATAAATCTATGTATGAATTTTCATGGTATAACATGCATTAACAATATTTTTTGTCGGAATATTATTGAGAGATGTGAATGAAATCCAAGTCTTATATCTAAACTTGAACACAGTAAATCTTATATAATAAGTCGGTTTGATATTCCTTTTAGTATCAATTATTTTTATAAAAATGAAACCTTTCTCAATTCAACTAGTGTGCTATCCTTTTAGTATCAATTATTTTTATAAAAATGAAACCTTTCTCAATTCAACTAGTGTGCTATGCTACTAACACAGATTACCCAAAACTATATATGAATGTAAAATAACAATAAAAGATGAAAGTGAGAGGAAATAATAAAAAAGTGGCGACCACATGTTAGTGGTTAGTTGTTACACACAAATCTTATCCGCCAACCTGACAGGCATAATGTAGCCTTATCATCTTTACCCATATCTCTGGATGAGGCACCCTGCCCCTCCATGAATGTTTTATCTACTGGAACTTGTCATTGCACCACCACCAAATACATACCTTCAAAGATAAATATTTCCATATATTTGTTGTTATTTAGTGCGAATATATTAATTAAACCATTACAGTAGTACTCTTTCCGTCTCAAATTAAATGTCTTTTTGCTTTTCGACACGCTTTTTAAGGAGCGGAAAACTCTATTAAATACGTATTATTTTTTTTAATTAATTTTTTTATATAATTTGATACTCCCTCCGTCCGCGAAAACTTGTCGTTTTAGACTTTTGATTTTGTCCAAAAAAACTTGTCACTTTAGAGTTTTTACCCATATATTTCCAAATTTACCCTCATTTGTTTAAATTTTGAATTATTTTGAAAAATGCAATTGTACTTTGCTTTGATATAATTATGACAAAAGTAGGGGCAATCTAGGTAGTTTACATATTTCTTAAATATTGTGCCGGAAGCTAAAATGACAAGTTTTAGCGGACGGAGGGAGTATTTATTACTATCTCCGTCCAAAAATACATTGTCTTTACTATTCACGCACGTTTTTTTAAGAAGGTAAAAACTATATAAAAAAGTTAATATTTTATATAGTTTTTAACTCCTAAAAAAGCGTGAATAAATAGTAAAAGTCCATGTATTTTTGGACGGGGGGAGTAGTAATTAGTATAAAAATATTAAAAAAAATTAATTAAAAAATTAATATTTTATAGAGTTTCTCGCTTCTTAACAAACGTAGACAAACGACATTTAATATGAGATGGAGGGAGGATTATTGTTGTTTTTGGCGCTGGGAAACATAACTTACCGGCGACATGATCCGCAGTATGTCTTCAGTATCCAGAATCAGTCTCTTCCTGACCCTCGATTGGACATTCAAATTCTAATGCCATTTTAGACACTTTTTTCGTTAAATTATTATCTTAAAATATAAATCATTTTATTTTTTGATATATTTTTTCAAAAACTAGATTTTTTTTAATAAAATGTTAATTATTATTTTTTAAAATGTATACACATATTATTCATTATTAATGAGTATAAAATTATTTTTAAAGTAATTAAAATTTTGATATTTTTATAGAGTGTTTCATTTTTAAGAAATTTTATTAAAAATTAAATGACTTACATTTTAGGATAGGAGGGGTATTATAATACCGAGTAATTAATACTCTTTTTCGTCTCAAAACCAGTTTTTGACAAGTTTTTAAGGTGCTAAAAATTATATATAATATTATTTTTTAAAGTAATATTATACTTATTATTAATATCTATAATACATTATTATATTAAAAAATAATATTTTATATAATTTGTAATTCATTAAAAAACGTGTTAAAAAATCAGACGGAGGAGTACTAATATATTATACGTACCTGCACGAAATAAGACTGTATGAAATGGAGTGATAATATTTATTAATAAAACCTTTCTCAATTGTTGTATTGCACCTTCTTTTTTCTTTTTAGATTGTATGTTTGACAGTTTGTCGTCTGTCAACTTAGTCGGTCACTCGAGAAATCAGGTATGTCTTACTCTCAAATTATTACCTTATAAAAAAAAATGTTAATTTTACCGACTGTTTGTTAAACATACTATTGGAATATTAAAAAATTAAAATGAACAAAAGTAGTGACCTCGAACTGTGAACCAAGCATAGTCAACTGAACACCTAATTATGTAAATAATGGCAAATTGGAGCCCTCTTTCGAACCATCATCTTGTCTATAGGAACACTCCATTTCTATCATCTCAAAAAATAAAATAAACTGACATATGAACATAGACATAATTATAAATATTAAAGACAAATAATCTATGAAAGTATGAAACATGGAATTTTTGAAGAAACTCATGACACTACTCCCTCTATTTTCTACTATTGATCTACGTCTTTTAAAGATAATATAAAATACTAATAATGATAAAATCATTTAAAAATAATAATTTTTTTAATATTTATATATTTGTTACCATACTTCAAAATAATATTGAATAATAATAAATACTATTTAAAAAATCGGGGGAAATATAAATAGATTTTTTCTAAAGTTTTGGATTAAAAAGTCAAATTTATAAATTATTTTTAATAAAAATACTATAAAAATTGTAATTTCAATTTTAAAAATTTAATTCAAATCCTTAAAGGTATAAATTATAAATAGAGGATAACTGAAAAATAGATCAATAAGTATTTTTATTTTGAAACAAAAAGAAATTCGACGCAACGGACATGTCCGGTGAGTTGCGAGGCCGATAAGATCGGTGATGGAAACACCATAAAAAAAACATACAACGCATAAAAGAACCAAACACATATGTAAAGAAGAAACACCGAGAAAATTATAAGTGATAAGACAACGTCGATGTAGATGAACAATGGTAAACCAGGATTAGTGTGCAACTTATCTCCCGCCTGTTTGTAGATTTGAACTCGAACATTAACAAGCCATTGAGTTTCGAACATGTCCACAACCTCTCGCATGTCAACAAAAGACAAAGATTAAACACATTGATTGAAAAGAAAAGCTACATCCACTATTAAGAGCAAGCCCAACAGCTTCTCTAAAATAGAGAAAAAGAGAGATTTTAGAGAAAATGACCATTTTTTCACCCCAACAGCTTCTCCAAACTCATCTCTAAAATAGAGAAATTGATAGAGAGAGGGGAAAAATCTCTAAATTTGGAAGAAGAGAAGTTGATCTCTATAATTTAATGTTCATTTGTCCCTATATAGAATTTAATGATGCAACCCCACATTTTCACCCATAATATAGAAAAAAATATAATTTCATACTTAATTACTAGTAATAAAAATATAATTATTTTTAAAAATTAATTAAAAATTTGATATAATTTGATATAATATATAAAGTAATTATATTAAATCAATATAGATAGAACAAAACATCATAATTCTATGTTAACTTTTATAAATAAAATAGCATAACTAATTTCATCCAATTTAATGCTACAAAATTCACATTAAAAAAATAGTCTATAAAATATTCACTTGAACTCATAACTCATATTGGAATGATTTTATTTTTATAAATTATAAATTAAGCCTTATTAGCTAATTAATTAATCATATATGACTAATCACCAATCTAATTTATAATAAAATATATATCAACTAACTGAAAATAATAAGATTAAGTTTGAATTATATTTTATCCAATTTTATGATAACTTTTATAGTAAAAATCTAAATTTAATATTAATACCATTTAAAAAATAAATATCAAATTTATCACTAGATTTTGTTTTTAAAAAATATCACATGAGAATATAATAATAATAATAATAATAATAATAATAATAATAATAATAATAATAATAATAATAATAATAATAATAAATTAAGATATCATGCAAGAGGATGGGTAACATATAATAGTTCACCAACAAATGTGAGGTTAAATGTTAGATTTAAGTTTAAATTAAGTTTTTAGAAATGTGGAATTAAATATCTTTAATAAATACATTTATTGATTATAGTTTTTAATAAATGTAAAAATCTGTAAAATAGAGAAGCTGTTGGAATTTGAGTGGATTTTTTTTTATAGATTTTGACATTTTAATCTCTATTTTAGAGATTTTTTACCAAAGTTGTTAGGCTTGCTCTAACCAACCATACTAAAGACTTAACCCGATAATTTTTTTGGTAAATAAATGAGTACAATATTCCTATAAGTCTTAACATTTATTTATTTATATTTATATTTTTTAAAAGCACTTGATGGAATATTTTATTTTCTTAATATATAATTTCTAGGCTAATGATTAACTAAAATTCTAAAATTATGAATTATAATTTTCGATAACCTGATAAGGATTTTTTTTTAAAAATAAATAAATTGAAGATGCGTTATATATATTATGATATGGTTTGACACTTTGACCAGATAGTGCTCCAAGTATGAGAATATGCGATTGAGAAATGGCCATAATTACTTTCTCCAAGTCATTTCTTAAAAAAAAAATTCCAGAAAATAATTAAACAATTAATTTCAGAAACATTGCAGAGTAATTTCCAGATAATATTTTTTTTTTGGTAGACATAATATTAGTATATTATATACCGTATATTATGATAATATAAAAAAATGAATAAATAAACCCATCCGTGCAAAAGCTAATTGGTTAATAGGACGATTCCTTCCTTACGAAGGCCACCAGGCGTTGAAGAAGAGAACAGAAAATCCCCATTTCTCCTACTTTTTACCCCTCTCTCCCTCTCTCTCTCTCTCTCTCTCTCTCTCTCTCTCTCAGCTACTCCGATTTCCGGCGAAGGCGTTAGAGATGTCAACCTCCGTCGGCGAAAGCTCCGGCACTGCCTCCGGGGAGATCATGCTGTTCGGAGTCCGCCTCGTCGTCGACTCGATGAGGAAGAGCGTCTCCCTCAATAACCTCTCCCAGTACGCCCTCCCTCAGGACGCAATCGTCCCCGCATCCGCCGATAAGGACGTGGCCGCAGGCTACGCCTCCGCTGATGAATCCGCCGCCGGCGTCCTCAATCGCTCCCCCTCTTCCCTCGGCGGCAGCAACCGTGAACGCAAGCGAGGTAGTTTGATTTTCACTGTTTAGCTGTCTATTGATTTTTTGGTTGTTTTGAGACCGATCGGGTTTCAGATTTGAGTTTTCTGTATTGTTTTGAATGGTGGCGGCGATACAGGCGTTCCCTGGACTGAGGATGAACACAAGTTGTTCCTGCTTGGATTGCAGAAGGTAGGGAAAGGCGATTGGAGAGGAATTTCGAAAACTTTTGTCAAGACTCGCACTCCGACTCAGGTCGCTAGCCATGCTCAAAAGTATTTCCTCCGGCGTTGCAATCTCAATCGCCGCCGCCGCAGATCTAGTCTCTTCGACATCACCACGGAAACGGTAAAAAAAATCTACTCTAATAATCATCTGATCCGATTGAGATCGCAAATTGATTTCTTCGAATCATACCTTACTCATTTATTGCCGTATTTCCCCCCTTGATTGCTGATGATTTTCATTGGTTTTCTAGTGAGCAGTTCATATCTGTTTTGATTCTCAATTTGTTTCCTTTTGTGATTTGGAAGATGTTCTGCTTCCTGTTTGATTCAGGTCTCCACAAATTGAAATATCTTATGCAAACCTCACTTGTCTCAGATGAATTTTGATCATTAGATGTTGAATTTATTTTAGGTATCTGATTGTGAATCTGATTCATTCAATCCAAATCTCGTTTGATATTTTTCCTGATGTTAGGTCTCTGGAAACCAAGCCACCGATCAAACTGCCAGTAAAGTTAATCTTACTTCTGAATCACCACAACCACACACATCCGTGCAAGGAACTTCCTCTGAGATATCCAACATTAGCTTCTCAGTCACCCCAATGGTTTCCCCTGCTGGAATGGGTCAGTATATGCCAGAGATGAATCCCAACAACATCAGCAACCTCATCCAATCCACTCCATCTGTTCCTGCTTTCTCAACAACCATGACAGATAATTTCAATCCAAACAACAACTCCGCCATCCAGCCATCTCCAATATCCCTGAATCTGTCCCTGTCCCTGTCTCCGGCTTACCAAGCAGTCCCGAGCTTCTCGAATGGGGATAGCATGATCAGTGTGGCTTGAAGGTTTTAGCAGGTCATGGCTACTTTAGGTTGGACTAAAGACTATATAACAGCAATCCAATTAGCTGGTCTAATTGATTATATGAGCACTTCTTGAATGTACAGACTGTAAAATGTCACCTTGTTCTTGTTTGTTGCGTCACAGACTTACTACTACTACTTCTACTACTACTACCGTTTAATCTTAATGGGAAATATGCTTATATGTTGCTGTCTCTTCCGATGTGCTTGTTTCGTAGTTCCTCGTTTGCTTTGTATGTGTACGTGACGCGCATTTGACGCAAGAAACTTACTTAGTAGATTCAGATTTACAGGTCAAACATAACCTAACCCTAACAAGTTACATGTTGAAAGGGATGTAATTTCTGAAGAGTTTAGGATATGGTGGTAGTTGAAGTGTAAAGGCAATTTTCTAGTGTAAGAATGGTGGGTGATGATGGTGAGTGCATTTAAGAGGATATTAATTAAGATCTCTTATAGGATTGGAGGATTAATTAATATATTAAACCTGTAATAAACAAAAATATATCCAAAACAGTAGCAAGCACTATCCATCCATGTTGATTGAATATTTGAGTGAATGGTGATGTGAATGGTACAACTCTAGTGGTTGTAAATGGTGTTGAGCCCCTTTATTAGGGTTTTTATAAATGGTAGGGTGATTTCCTTTTTAGTAGGGAACATCAAGTGTCTCTTTGTGTGAAAGATCATTTGTATCACTGAAATAGTGGCATCCATTTTGGTGGTTACCATTTACTTGTGTGTACTCGATTGGCATTATCTCATTGGTATATTTGCATTATCATTTTTATTATAGCCATTAGCGTTATCGTAATCGATTTGAATGCTATAATTAACTTTGGACATGCATAGTTTATAATACTAATGAGTAGTTTATTTATTTTGATCGGTTGAGAATTGAGATATTCATATTATAGTAGGCTATGTTTGGTAAAACGGTAGCTGATGGGTAACTAAAATTGACTGGGTAATTGAAACTGATTAACTATTTGAGCTAGTATGATGTTTGAGAAACCTAACTGTTATGGTAGCTGAAGAAAACTTGTGAATAAAAAATCATAAGTTTTAAAAAGCTTGGATGAGTAGCTGATGAAAAGTTACGATTTGAAAAGCTAATTAAACTAAAATTTTATATTTATTTTATTTAAAACTATACATCATGAAAAACACAAGCTCTGAAAAGCTATTTATTGTGCCAAACAGAGTCTACATACAACTCGTTATTATGTTTTGAATTTTGTGCTGATATCCATATATGATATCATATACTCTGTATATTGAAGTATATCAAAACACACATAAACAATAAATCATATGTAAACAACCCTTTATCATGTTAACAAATTTAGCCATTGAGTTAAGAAGATCAACAGATGATATTAAAAGTAACATTTGATTATTTATTGGTATTGGGAGGTTATTCATTGGGATGAAATTATTCGATGATATTAATGATCGATGATTCGTTAAAATAAAATTTATATTTTTTTACAATATTTATACAGATGAATAATTACATAATTATAGACAAATAATCACGTGAAAATAGACGAATAATTTTTGTGTATACGATAAGGTTAAATACACTAGAACCAACATCTTGTTATCTATATATGATATCTGATACATACATATATATATATATATACATATATATATATATATATATATATAGATAGAGGGACTTTCCTATGAGGACACATCTTACCATGAAAAGGGGGGAGAATTGTAGGACATGGATCCACCTAAATCGATGGCTATAATTGACCAATTTTTTATTTT
Organism: Persicaria maculosa; assembly: GCA_963922045.1. Lineage (NCBI taxonomy): Eukaryota > Viridiplantae > Streptophyta > Magnoliopsida > Caryophyllales > Polygonaceae > Persicaria > Persicaria maculosa. The sequence goes on along the minus strand of OY998259.1, from coordinate 68,721,576 downwards.
TTTTTGGGCAAAAAAAGGAAACGGTTTTTACACCGTTCAAATTGAATAACTGCTCTTCAAGTCATCACTGTGAAATTTTCTTGGTGGGCTAGCGATAGTAAAATTGGTATTTGGTGATCGACAATTGTAAAATTAATCATCTTTGATCGACACTAACAAAACAAATTACGATTTACATTAAATATGAATAACGATGAAAAGTTGCTTATTAATTCTGCTTACATGGGTATATATAGTTTTGGATTCACCATGGATTATTCATTTTTAGTGATCTATTAATCCAAATCTAGATATGACTTATTCATATATAACCATTTAAATACGAATACTTGATAATTTAAATATGAATAATTTTATCATTAAATATGAATATTAGCAAATTCGGTGAAGAATAGTTGTTAGTTATATGCTAAGCGTGTACCAAAGTAAATATTCATATTTTAAGTTAAATATGAATATATAGGTGGTTACACATTTAAAGCGTACTTTTTTGGAGTTAATCTAGTCCGTTCATTTTTTTTATCCAAAAGCCTATATTTATCCTCTCGTTTCATGGTAAGAGGTGTCCTCATAGGAAAGTCCCCCTATATATATATATATAGGGTGTGGTTCTGGTGTTCACAACCCTTAGAGTGTACCTTGTACACAAATCTGGATCGTTGATTGATAGAGGATGAAAGGCCAGGATGAAAAAGGTTTTTTTATTACTTTTGTTTATTTTTTTGTGGGGCCCACGTAGAAAACTAATTCACCCCACTTTTGAAGTGCGTGAGAACACATCCTCTTTCTTTTCTTTTTTTTTGGTCCGTCCTTTTTTTTTTTTTGTGGTTGGCTCTTTTTTTTAAAAAACAAATATTAATAAAATATTTGGGAAAACTAATTATTTAGGGGTGATTTGTTGGTGGGACCACCCGATTTATAATGTTGTTTTCATTTGTTTTTAAAATTCATCAATTTAACCGAATAATATTTTACATTCTACCAAATAATGTTATTTTCATTTGTTTTTCAAATTCATCAATTTAACCGAATAATATTTCATATTCTACCGAATAATGTTATTTATCTTTTTCCATCCCCAGTTTAGATGAAAATTCATCAATTTCACTGAATAATTTGTCAAAGACTACCGAATAATGTTTTGTTTTTATTTTTAATAATATTTCAGATTTCACTGAATAATGTTTCAAAATTCACCGAATAATGTTTCATATTCCGAAACCACAAATTCATAAAAAAATTACTTCAAATTTATATGAATAATTATTCAATATCACCGAATAATATTCCATATCCCACCGAATAATCCTATATTTTAATATATTCCACCGAATAATGCAGTCACCACTCGCACTGGAAAAAAGAATGGAGCACCGCCGATGCCATCGAACCCACAACCACCGTTGGAGCCGTCGGAGCCACATCGACCCTTCGTTGCCTCGCCGAGTGCAAAATCTAACCGTGAGGAGACTCCGGAGATCTGGTGACGATTATGAATCCGCCTGACTTGCCCTCGATTCGCCAAGAACAACCACTCTTCGCTGCCGGATGAATCCATCATCCAGATCGAGTGACGGCCTCGCCTTGCCCTTGATTCGCCGTGAACGACGACCACTCTCCGCCGATATCAAACTGCAGAGGTAGGTTTTGGAAATGAAGAAGAAGATGAATGAAGAAGAAGATGAATTGTGGCCTGTCAATGGAAGAAGACGAACTGCCCGTGGATCGAGCATCGTATTAGGATTCAGAATCCGATTTGCATCCGATCGCCTCCGCCTGGTGCGCCAGATCTGAGATTTCCTCTCTTCTTCCATGAGTCACAAGCTCATCGGAGATCGGAATCCTCTCCCTCCGCTCCGATTTGCCTCTGGATACGGTGCGCCAGATGCCTGCATTCAAAACATTCAACAATTGATCAATTTGTGAACCGAATCCATAACCCTAAACTTGTCGAAAGTCGAACCGAATCCATAACCCACCACCATTGAAAGTCGAAACAAATGAAGAAGAAGCCCGATTACCTGCTCGAGATGTGGATGAATGAATGGAGGCGAGATGCAAAGGGATTACAGAGGTAGGGGATCGATCGGTGTGAGAGGCAGGGCAAGCCAGCAAGGGTTTTATGCTGTTTTACACGCGCTTCACATACCTCAATTAAGAATTTGGGCTTCCTTTTTTAATTTCCTTTTAAAAACTAATCCAATTACGTGGCAAAATCCTAGCCATATATTTCATATAGATCAACGACTGAGATTTGTGTACAAGGTACACCGTAAGAGTTGTGAACAAAAGATCCATACTATATATATATCCTTTATAAATGTGTTATGTTCATGCAAAATTATATATTAACAAATGGTTACTTTGTTTTTATTGATTTTTTTGTAGGACTTGGCATTTGGGCCGGTGAGGTGTAGAGTGATAGGTTAGGGTGTTTAGTCATGCTACCTATGTTTTTTTATCTGTCTTCTTCTTCTTCCTCTTCTACTTATGTTTTCGCTTCTTTTCTGTCTTCTCTGTTTCTATGTGACCAGCTACCGCGTAGTTTCTGTGTCTTATTTTTATGGGTCTATTGAAAACACTCTTCTGACTTGATCGGGGTAAGAGTGAGTACATCCTGACCTTCAGACCCTGCTCTATCGTGTGATTTACTGGGTTATTGTTATTGTTGTTGTTTTGGCATGCATGTTTTATATGTCAATCTGGATTTTGTGTGGTTAACTATATATTTGAATTAGCACGTCCTTTTCGAGGAGTATTAATGTTTTCATAGTCTTCCTATAATAAAATTTTGTAAAGACCAATAGATCATAGACCACAACCGAGCCACTTGCCAATGTTTTTTCCCATCTAACCGTTGTTTTGTGCTCCGTATATTTTATAGTTGTGTTTACTTTTTATTTTAATTAATTTCAAATTACTATTTGTTTTTTCTACAATATGCAAAAATTGGGAAGATGCTACCGAGGGAGGATACAATCCTGATCATCCTTACTACCGATGGTACAAAATTCCCTATTAAAATGGATGTTCGACATAGTACAACTTTAACTAGTTATAGCAATATAATCTACAACATTGTTTGCTTCTCTAAAGCAATGTTTGAACTCGATACTTTCAAATTCAGCTTGGATTCTCTTGATAAACTCAACTTCCCGCAAAATCTCCCATCTACACTTAGAATTGTCGTTGATGGCCTTCACCACTTCCAGACAATCCTCTTCAATTATAATTCTTCTTAATCCTCTTGATAATGCTAGCTTTATACCTGCACAAAATGCATATGCTTCTATTTGGATTACAGATCCATATTCAACTTGTTGTTGAAAAATATCAATCACACGACCTTCAAAATCACTAAGAATCCGATCCCCTCCCCACTTGGCAACAACCAGTGGGTTTTACTGAGCCATCTACGTTTATTTTGTAGATGACCCAAAATGATTTTTTCCATCTAACATTTAATCTTCTATTTCCTCATTTGGTGTTGTCTTTAGGGATAGTTGTTGAGACATTCCGCCAATCCCTCATTGATATTAGAGTTCTAGAGGCAATTTGTAATGGAGAGTCTAATTTCAAATTACTATTGATATAATATCATATCATGAGTACGGTACAATATTTTAAATAAGGTTATAATTTTTTTGAAAAATAATTTTTAATCTTAGTCCATTTTCATCCGAATCGAGAACTGAGTGGCATTGCAAAGAATACATACATAACAAGTGATTTTAGGTAATTTTGTGATAAATGCATTTCATGCAAATCATCTTAGTTTTTTTTGTTTTCCCTTCCCCCAATTTCATTTTTTAAATAAACTTTATATCATTTTTCGTCCCCCCAAACTCTGTTTCATTTTTATTTATACTCCATCTATTTAAAAAAAATATGTCGCTTTATTATTCATTCACATTTTATAAGTAGTTGTAAACTATGCAAAATATATATTTTTAAATTAATTTTTTAAAATAATTTAATACTCCGTACTAGTTTGATAATCCATCTGTTCAGCAAAATATATCATTTACTATTTACACACGCTTTTTTAGAATAAGAAAAACTACACTCCCTTCGATTTTTAATATAATACATTTGACTTTCGCGCACGTAGTTTAAGAAACTCAAAACTATATAAAATATTGATTTTTTTAATTAATTTTTTTACATTTTAATACTTACTAATAATAAGTATTAAAATATAAAAAAAAACTAATTAAAAAAATCAATATTTTATATAGTTTTTCACTTCTTAAACTATGTGCACAAAAGTCAAACGTCTTATATTAAAAATCGAAGGGAGTATAAAATATTAATTTTTATAAATTATTTTTAACAACTCCATACTTATTATAAAGAAAATATTTCTAAAAATGAACAAGTTAATATTTCTAAAAATGAACAAGGGAGTATAAGAAGTATTTTTTTTATTCTACAAAAAACGTATAAATAGAACTAATCAATCAATATCAATATCAATATCAATATCAATATATAATACTAAAACAGAGGCGTGAAAATCCTATGTGGCGGGCTCTGATGCGATTCGCTTACGTGTCTTTTTCTGGTGCATTCTGGCCGAGTTTTGTTGACACGTCAATTAATGAATGTCCAATCAATTTAATCCATGTCATACAACTATCTAATCAATTTATCTACGTGTAATTTAAATCAATTTTGTATATTTTCTGTTAAAAAGATCTTCAATTTAAGTGATTGAGATATGCTTCCATTTTTTTATATTCATTAAATAAAAGTTCGGTTCTACTTTTTTATATTTAAATCCAAATATTTCAAATATTTTTATAAAACTCAGTAAAATAATATAAATAAGTAAAAATATGATATAGATAACCTATAAATGCTCTAAATCTCACATTCGGTAAACTCAATTAGAAGTCAAACCGTAGTATTTTTTTTACTAAACAACGTACACAACAATCATTAATAAAATATTTAATGTAATTTTTCATAATTAATTGATGGATGTCTTTGATAAACAAAAATTGGCCGGTACACTTTGAATCCAACTTGAATTAGGTAGTTCTTTGATGAATACATATACTGCATAGGAATCTTTGAATTGTATATTTAAATTATAAATTTAAAAAGATAAATACTTAACAAGTTATGATCTCCAACAACTTATCTTTTCATAATTAATTAATACTCCTTATATACATCAGCCTTTTTTTTTTACAAAAGATAACGTTATTTGGTATGGTATTATAAAACGATTTAACTAAAAGATATATGACATAAAAGATATCATCTAATTCAATTTAATATATTTTCTAATAATTTTAGACAGATTTGATCAAATAAGTTGGGTAAAAGATATGAAATTATTAATTGATGTGATTAAAAGGGATTAGACTACACGAGAAAACAAAATATAAGTGAAATTGACCTCTTAGTTTATATATTGAATTTCAACGAATATGATTTTACTTTAATTTATTTTAGGATTGAATGAAAGTTTTATTAAAATATTTCAAGCATAAAATTTAATAAAAATGAAATAGGAGTATTTTATGTATAAATAAAAATTATTATAAAAATTAATTTATTAGTTTATTTAAATCAATCAAAATTATATATAAAAAAAATTTATAAAAAAACCGCGAACGTCGCGGGTGATAATACTATTATATAAATATACTACTGTATTAAATAAAGAACAATATTTTATTCGGGAGGACGAATGAGGAGTAATGGTGACCAATTGGGTAAGACAAAAGGCCAAGGTTTTGGCGTTCATGTCCGTACCGCGCATATTAGCAAAACCTAACTTACCCCTCCGTATCCTGCGCACGCCCTCCCGCCACTCTCCTCGCTCTGCCGCCACAATGAGCTCCGCCGCCTTCACCAATCCCCCTTCCGCCGCCGCTGATGCAACTAGCAATGCTACCACCGGGATCCATGCCGATCTGGATTCCATTTTCAAGCAGAAGAAAATCGTCCGAGCGAATGTAAAAAAGGCGCTCAAAGAGATGGACCCGGCCCTTCGATCTATCGAAGGTATCCTGATCAACTCTATTACTCCCATCGCTGTTCCTTGGTTGATTTTGAATTGGATTTTGCTGTGTCTTGCGGATTTGTGCCGACTGAAATTGCGGAAAGCGAGGGTTTTATGTGCGCAGCTAAGGTTGTGTTTGTACGAGCTGATTGAAATATCTTCATATTTTGTTCTGTGTTCGGTTTTCTATAGAGGAGTTTTATGAATTTACCAGAAGATTGAGATGCATCCGTAGTCAGGACAAATGAAATCAAAATGTATGGTCAATTGAAGTTTTGACTGAAGATCCAAACCCTTGCTTTCTAGTTTGAAGCTCGTAAATGAATCTCACTTTGGAAATCTTTTACCTGATGCCTGGTGTGAGGTCTACTTTGTGTCTGATCATATCTCATTAATAAATCAGGGTTCATGAAATCAACAAGAACATTTTAAGGATTGTCAAAACTGAAACTCATTGATAAAATCTCACTCGATGAGTGTTTAGCATTGTCAGTCAATAGGGTAGATAGTTTGAGGCTTTAGCTGATAACAATATGTCAATATAAGCTGATCTACCATCATACAACGATCGAGTACTTCTCTAGTATTTAGTGTCATCCTTTGAGGTTTTGCTTACAGTTCTTTTGTTCATGTTGCTTTCTCTTTCTTGTCTATTCAAAATCATTTTCAGACAGTACGATTCAACGCATAGTACTGGACGCTCCTTGGTTCAAGTCTAGTAGAAGACTGTGTGCTTACATAAGCTGCAGTGCATTACGAGAAGTTGATACATCAAAGGTCTTGAATGAGATTCTGCATGATCCAACCAAAGGTTTGCTTGCTGCCTATTCTTTGATTTATGCTTAAGCAGTGGAAATAATGGCAGAACACATTTTCTTTCCAGAATTATAATGTGGGTTATCCTGTAAGGTCTTAACTGTACCCATTTTTGGGAATAAACATATAGCTAGAGCAAGCTTTCATGTTTGGCTTCATATGCAACTAGCAAAGCTTCTGCATTCAAAATGAATTTTGACATTTTGTATATTTACTTTTAAGATACCAAGAAACTCAACCCGAAAAAACTTTATGTTCCACGGGTGGAAGACAAGAACAGTCACATGCGGATGCTCAATATTTCAAGCACTGAAGATCTTATTGCAAATTCAATGAACATTTTGGAGCCTTCTCCAGTAGATAGTAATGGAAACCAACGGGAAGATGGTAAGTTCTTTCCTTCAATGTTTCACTTCTATTGCCACATACTGCTTTGATGGATTTGATTTTGATAGCCTCATATGCATCCTTCTAACAGACTATGATATGGCTTTCACCTGGTTATCCTATAACATTTATGCTGTAGAAGTTACACAAAACCCTCTAATCTGTTAACATCTTTTCTTTCCCAATTTATGAAAGAATATTATAGCGGAAATTTAGTATAACCCTGGAAATGGGGGTCTGGTGGAAGTACTTCCTGCAATCATTAGCATAAATACTGTATTTTTGAGTCCATGGTTTGCAAATATCAGTATCCTGCAAAAGCGACAGCAGAAACTTTTGCAGTTTTGAGTTTAGGGCAAATTTGTACTCTACTCACAGTTCTTAATTTCGACCACTTGTCACAGAAGATGCATTGAATTGCATTCTCATGTTGCAATATGAGATAGACTACTTACAGTGTTCCTTTTTCTCATCATTGCTACAAAATGAAGGTCGCAAGTTTATTGGTGACTTTTTTTTGCTCTTCTTCTGACCGTGAGATTGAATTTAGAAAATTAAAGGTTGAAAATGATCTGATTGGTTATGAATTAAATTGTACAATGTATATTTAGTGATGAATAGATCTGAAAAGGAACTTTTCTTTCAGAACTTGTTAGCAGGAATATTTGGACGTAGGTACAAGATTTGATTACTAAACTATATTCACTGCAGTGGAGGCTTAGTCAGCTTAACCAACCTGACAAATAGTTGATTCTTAACTTGATTCGGTATAGGGCTCGTAGAGGATATAATTACATTAGTTCTTTTAATGCAGTTATGCTGGCAAGTGAACCTGTTGACCTGTTTCTGCTTCCAGGTAATGCTCTTACTAGCCATTCCTCTTCACAAACAATATTTGCATATTACAGTAGGGGTTTCCATTGAATTTTGCGGTCCTTGATGCATTTACCACTGTTCATGCAGGACTTGCTTTTGACAAATCTGGGAGACGCTTGGGCCGTGGTGGAGGGTATGTTCAAGGATTAGCATTTTATTTTTCTCTGGCAGTCTGCCTTCATCGACTATTGTTTACTGTATTTGTCTTTTCACCTTTTGTTTTAGACTGTATTATTCTTCCTGATAGCAATTCTGCAAGGACTTATTTTTTTCATATAAACCAATTTAGAATAGATGTATACCTATCCTAGACTCACTAGACCTTGCTCCGGCAGGATATACTGGGATGATGGTATTGTTTTGCTTTATGGGTTGGGGGATAGGAGGGGGACATATTTAGAGGACATAGGATTTGGAGCTGGGAAAGAGGGTATTTGTTAGAAGGTCAGATATGCGGGTTGTGTTTTATGTTCGTGCTTTTTTTACTAGTTTTTTGAATTCCTCCCTACACCAACTGACTTGGCTTTGTGTCTTTTCAATATGTATGGTGAACACTGGATAGTTACTATGACACGTTCTTGAGGAATTACCAAAAGCTTGCAAATGAGCGGAACTGGAATCAACCATTGCTTGGTACAACAAACGATTCATTATTATTATAATTAATAATCAATTGGTATTGTTGCTGTCAATAATCACTCTTGGCTCTGCTTTCATAGTTGCTCTATCATATTCATTGCAAATTCTGGATGAGGGTGTTATCCCAGTAACACCAAGTGACTTCTTCGTTGATGCGCTAGTGTCCCCAAATGGTGTCACGCCACTTTCCCAAGCTGCACATCTCAGGTGATCTTTTATTTCTTATTGGGAATTTCTGCACTGTGCTTGTCTAGTTTTGACTTTTTTTCGCATCGTGCTCAATGAATCCATTTGATTTATCTACTTTGAAAGGTGTCCATGTTGTACTGTGGTTCCTTATCATGTGTTTTGTTTCACACTTTAGCCCCTATAAATTGAACGAGGTTGTAAAACTAACAAAATGGCTCTTAAATGGTGCCCTTTTTATTTTTCCTATTCGGTTTCTCCCTCTTTTAATCTTTAACCTTGTCCATCTATCCTTCTACAGGATGAAGCATGAAATATGACTGTAGAATGAGTTCTATGTGAAGTCTATACGAGAACCTCATGTATCCGAAGAGGCAAGTTTCAATGCCCTCTTTGCTCTTAACTTCATTTTTCTTCTGGAAATTAGGCTATGTCATTGAAGAACTGCATCCACTGAAATTTGCAAAAATGATGATTCATGGTCCTCCTTTTAGCAGTGTGGTAACAATATTTCATGTACTTTTGTTGTTTCGAAGTGATTCAGAGAAGAGTTTGTTGGTTGTCACGGAAAATTGCAGTTTTACACCTCTCATTAGCAGGTTGTGGTTTGCAATCTGCATATAGACAGAGCCAAAACAATCATCAGTATGTAAGATTCATTTACACTACAAGGGGTATTGGTTAGAAAAGAGATCATCCTTAGAGAGATTATTGTAAAACAGGTCTGTCAACTTCAAGTTTCAACCGTGTTTACCATCAATCCAAAAGTGAAACCTCCATTTGCACTTAGACTGTACCATAGATCTATTAGATGTCGACCTCCATTGCTCTCCTACGCGACTGAACCGGAATTTCTCCATGATTTCCTAGTGACAGGCTAGCTAACTGGAACCTCCATAAAGATATCACAGCAATACCTTTTGAATATACAGACAGTAGGACTATTTGAATAAACATGTCACATTTGCGTCCTCCGTAATACATAAATGGGAAGAATAATAATGGACGGGGCCTATAAAGAGATGGAGTGTCTTACATGATACTGATATTCAAGCACACTATCCCGTGAGGGAGACTACAATGAGAGGGAGGTTCGGCGTAGTTAGATAATACACACAGAACAGGCAAAGAAACGAAAATTCTCTACAGGAGGTCGCTAGCTTTGCTATTGCAAATGCAAGACCCATCTACTGATATTATGGCTGGCTACCCGTCTCAAGGACAGGATTCATGATTAGAGCACACCCGATGATCGGATTTATCCATCTGTAAATGTAGAATCTGCTAGTTCTTACTGATTGAGAGGAGGGAGCAGTGTGTTTTTGTGGTCATGTTGTTCTTTCAAAGCCGCTACCACCCAAGTGCATATGCAGCCATTCGGTGGTGTCCATAACGGGTGCGTATTCCCTTCCTTCTTGTGAGGTAAACATCATTCCAGTCGCGTCAAACGTGGGTGGCCCAGGCTGACATATAGACATAGACATGTAATGGTTAGAAAATGCTATCGTGAATGTTACAAGATGCCTTAAATATTCCCATGGAAGAGATAAATCTTCCAAAAAGATACCAGTTTTTACCAACATAAATCTTCTAATCATCTCTTTACTTGCTCATCAGTAGTTAAATATTCCCATGGAAGCTTGATATTTAGGTATATTATGTGAAGTCAATAGTTTTAACTCGAAAAGCACGGGCTTATTAAAAGAGGAGTAATAGTAGTTGTTGTCGTCGTCATCTATGGTTATTTTACTCAGACTCTGAAGCTCTACAGTAACACAAGATAAGAAAGGAACAAGAGATAAGCCCCCCTTCATATGAAAGGAACAAGAGATAACTCCCTCTTCATATGAAAGGAACAAGTGATAGTTCTCTCTTCTTAACTATCGTCTATGTGGTGCTACAGGAAGGCATGCCCTTTGCAGAAAGGCAAGTAAATTTTGGCAGTAAACTACAAGAAGATAAAAACAAGAGGAACGGTCCCCCTAACTCAAAGGAAAGCCCCCAAATCGCAATCAATAGGTTGTACGTTTTCTGTTCTGGTCAATCATAGTACTGATGCGTAACACATTAGCTACACTAACATCGATAATTCACAAGATTCACCAAGATTATCACCCGCAAAATTCACTTGTTGGACATGGTGCGATAATTCGATACATGGAGCACCGATAAACCACCATCACTATCAAATATTATCACTGCAAAGATTAAAGTTTTCTTCCAGTAATCTACTGGATCGAAGGGGGGAAATTGTTCCGAAGAGGTTTCTTCACTTTCTAGGCTACTTATTAGCTTAATGAAATCAGCATCTCTCTAGTCTCTAGCCTCTACTATAGTGCAAAATGGAGCAACTATACTACATAGAAAGAATAGATGCAAACTTAAAAACTTACATCTTTTGATGGGAACCCATTGATAGATGGATTTATTCCAGAATTAACAGCTTCAAGCTTCATGGACAGGAACTAGGAAAAAAAAAGGGAAAAAATGCTCGTTAGTTAATAAATGATTAAAGTCAAGGAGAACTCTTGAAAGTGCATGAAAGAACTGTCAAGTGAGGGCAAAAACATGACCCCTTGAATTTGTAAAGGAAAATCAAAGGTACAAACTTTGCAACCAAGGAGTTATATATAGTACATTTGAAATAACTAGTATCTGTTTAAGAACAATCAAAACATTTATTTTATGTGTAAAGGCGCAAAGTGTACTTAGATATCCATAAGGTACTAGGAAGGACCATTTATACTTTTTACTTTGTTCCTTTCCTTCAAGTGAGATCATTGATTGCTTTGTCAGCCAAAGACCTCTTAGATTCCAAACGACGGACCACCGAAACAGGAGGAAAATGGCAGCGGATTCTCAGCTTTCGTTGGCATGTTCTCTATTTACTTTGCTCCTTTCAGTTCAACACAACCAATTACCTCCTCTCCCTATTTACAATATTTCAAATCTAAGTGGATCGAAACCAGACTCCGTACATATTGATATTATTCACCTAGTCGGGACTGAAATCTTGATTTTACTTTGCCATTTTGATACATACTGAAAAGTCTGAAAGAGTAACATAGCACAATGTGATGGATAGTGTGTACTCAAGCCTAATTACCTCGACCTGCCGTTGTAGAGATTGAATGTAATTGATTATCTCATCAAGAACTAGTGCTTTTCCAATGACCTGTCCAAAAAAATTTACCGGGAATTACGAGCAAATAATGCCTGTTTAGTTAGCAACCAGAATGAAGGCCCTGAAAGCATAAAAAGAGGACTAAAGATATCAAGGATTGAAATCTCCACACCAACCTTATTGCATCCAGGCACCAAATCTTGTAGAAGCTTCATACGCTCGCTAATTTTTTCCCTCCTAGCCTGCCAGACGAGAGAGTATCAACAATTATAATAGTGAAGCCATGAGCCTGTCTCCAGACAGTTTTGCTAAGTAAAAGCAATCTTCTGAAACAACTAAGAATAAAAATGCCATAAAAGTAGACAAGATTCATGCTTAACATAAAATTGCAGAGTTAAACAACTTACTCTTTCAGCAAGGCTGTGGCTATCGGTAGCTTGACCCCTTCGTGCTCTAACATGGATATAGTCTTTTGGAGGTTCAGTTGACTTATTGTTTTTCTCAGAAGGTCTGCCACCACCGGCTGAACTTGCTTCTGTTCCAGATTTAGAAACTCCGGATCCCAATAGTTTCATCTGCTTGCCAATAGGCTCTTTCTGCAGCGAGCGAATAATAGAAAAGATCATTTTTTCATAAAAACACCAAACAGATTCAGAATCCAACAGAAATCCTAATTCCTATCCAAATCAGTATCTGTGAAAAGCTTAAAATCTATGAGCTGGGACAGATCACAGACAGTCTGATGAACTCTAATCAAACCATCATCAATGCCAGAAGCAATCGAACATGAAAATTTTCTCGCACTCCCAAAACTAGCATAAACATATGGTTGGACAATATATCAATAATTCACATATTTCCCAAGTTCATTACACATTTATTGCATAACTACCTTATACGAGTAGTTCTTAATAAGTGAAGTTGATTCCCATGGTTTCTCTGCCTCCCATGTATGATATTGATCTCCAAAACCGTTCCACCTAAATTTAAACATTCAAGAGTGGATTCCAAAGGCAAATAATTTGGTGCTACCATTGACAATGGAAAATTTAAAATATGTTTTCTATCTCTAATCTTTCCATCAATCCACATGGACTACCCTAGTTTGCAGTTCAATTGAACACAAAAAAATTCACAGAAAAATCAAGAATGTACCAATTCATTGCCACTGTTGGTAGTAGTGGCAGAAAATAGCTTCGAAGACTCATCATCCATTGCCACTGCCCTCCTCTTCCTCCGCCCACCACCGCCGAGGCTTTCGCTCTGTTCCGTGACGGATGACTCCTCAATCGAACCGTCACGGTTGACCATGCCATCACCACCGGCAGCTTCCAGAAACGCACTCATCAAGCTCCTTCCAAAACCACCACCACCGTCGCCTCCGCTGCCCATTCTCAGTCCCAACAGTCCATTCATGTCCCCAATTGTGCCTCCTCCTCGACCGCCCCCGCTACACGGCCAAATTTCTGCTAGCGACGGATTCACCGTGGAGAAGGAACCTTCGCTGATCAACGGAGGATCCATTAAGCTTCTTTACATCCAAATCAAAGCTCGAGTCTATCACAATCCAACAATCCAACTTGTTTGAATCGAATAGCGCAGAGAAATTAGGTTAGGGAGCGAAATTGGGGGAGAGAGGGAGACGTTGGTTAAATGGAGACGGAAGTGGAGAGTGGCTGAGTAAAGTGCGCAAATGGAGAGAGAGGGAGAACAGTGATCAGTACTGATCTGTGCCTGCTTTTGGCTGTAGAAGAAAAGGAGAGGGAGAAAGAGGGAGTGTGGAGGCGGTAAAGTACGCACAGCCACAGGTGGCGCAAGTTAGCGCTACCTCATGCTTTCGGGGAGGATCCAGTTCAGCTGTGTGAAATTTCTCTTTTTTTAAAAAAAATATATATTTATTTATTTATTTATTGGGTGAGACCTGAGGGGGTGCGCTTTTGTTTTTTTGTTGTGGTAGATCAGATCTGATCAGCCCACTCGCCCAATATGGCGATTGTTCTCACGCTCTCTGGTGACCTGCCACGTGGATACCTAAAGTAATAAATAAAGTGAGCTTTTTTTTTTTCCTTTCAAAAGAGTTCTTTTTTTGAAAAAAGATATATGGATAATCGGAATGATGGAATCGCTATCTTTTTATTATTAGAAAAAAATCCAAGGGAGAGATCTCTGTCCGATAGCATTCTTATTGATGAGGTCTAAGAGACTAGTATTATTGTAGAATGTAGATATCAATATTTCATGCAAAGTGACTAAGGTGTACTACTTTATCGGCTTGCCTAAACAGAGAACATGAAAGAAATAAACTTTTTCCGTAGTCGACGACAAAAAATTAATGTCGGAGGTGATCAGTTCTATTTTTTAAGGGCATTTCTGCTTGTTTTTTCAGGTGGTTTATTATGCTGTTGGAATCTACTTCTATATGAATTTTATCAATGCGTAGTTGTAGAGTCTGTAGGACTCCTAGTTTAAGCGTTAGGGCTTTCAGTTTAAGTGGGTTTTAACAACCTAGTTTTTGACAACTCATGTGAATGAGCTGACCATTCCAATCCCGGATAACCACCCCAAAGGAGCTGATATATTTGTTAAAGATTTGTCTTCTCTTTTGAATGTTACATTAACAAAACAAAACAAAACTCGTTCTTCACCTAGCTTTGTTTAGATTCGTTCATTTTAGGGTGCTTGCTACTTGTTAATTGGTTGCACTTCTTTCTTCCTTTCTTTTCGTTTTCTATTGCATGTTCAACGGTTCATTCGTTTGCAAACTAGTCAACCTATCAAGAATCAAGCCTGTTTGATCTCTCGAATGTTTTCCCGACAAAAAAAAATCAACAAAAAAGTAATATATATATATATATATATATATATATATATATATATATATATATATATATATATATATATATATATAGTGCATTAACTATATAAACTAAATTCAAACCCTAAAATGAGTTATTGCGATAAAGGAGAGAGGTCTCTTATTCTTATAATTTGTGAGAATGTGGGTGCTCAAATTTATAATGGTTTGAGTGATGGTTAACGTTTGACTTTCTTGATTTGAGTATTTTTGCAGGCTAGTGATTCAAACTGTGAATGATTAGTTGATAACCTCAAAATCTTCACGTCATTTAAAAAAAAATTCTTAGACATTTTTAATGCTCCATCTCCCAATCTGTAATATAAGACGGATTGGTAAACCTTTACTTAGGAGGGTTATCAGTGGAGGATTCTGAAGGGATTAGTTGAGGGGGCGGCCAGAAAATTGAACTCTAATTTTTTTCCTTGAAAAACCATCAATATTTGAAGTTTTCAGCACTATGCCAGATTGTAGCTTAGGCGACGACATCAAGTTCTTGGCACGGGTTTAATGATAGTATTGAGTTATAAAGTTTAAAAATGACAAGTATGATAGAAGTATATTAATTTGGTAAATGATGTGAAAAATAATTTATATCACTCCAGTCTTGAAACATTTATAACTTTTTACTTAGGTATTGGATTTGAGCTTATAATATATCAAATCGAAGCTAGATGAATATGTATATTAAATTATTTTTTTGATTGCGGGGGCGACTGCTACTTCTGGCCCTAAAGAGGATCCGTCCATGAGGGTTATTATTATTTTTTTGTTCTAAAAATAAATTTTGTCATGATCTAAAAAGTAGGAATTCTATACTTTCTCCATCTTAAAATATAGTTCGTTTGAATTTTTAAAATGTTTTTTATTAAAAAAAACATAAAATATCAACTTTTTTTATTATTTAATTTTAAAAGTAATTTAATACTTATTATTAATAAGTATTAATATATTTTAAAAATAATATTTAAAATATTTTGGATTTCTTTAAAAAGCGTGTTGAAAAATCAAATGATCTATATGTTAAGACACACAGAGTATTTATTTATTTGAACTTACTTATAAGTAGAATATTAATTTTTAAGTGAACATAAGTAGAGTATTAATTATATTAAGGCAAAATTGCATAAAACCACCCTTTAAATAGGGTAGTTTGCAGGAAACCACCCTTTAAATTTTATTTTGTAGCAAACCACCCTTTAAATAAAGTACTTTGCGGAAAACCACCTTTTAAAATACATTCATTTAAAAAACATCACCCATCATCACTTTTTATTAAAAATTTTTTAAGTAAATTATATATATATATATATATATATATATATATATATATATGGGAGCTTTCACATGCATTCACCCCTTAGAATGCATTCGTGAGACCGTGTATGAACCGTCGGATGATGACAATGTGGATGGTTAGATTTGAATGAAAGAATTGAATTAATTTAAATAAAAAAATAAAAAACATTTCTCTCTCCAAATCCAATCTTTCTCTCCTTTAACCATTCAAACGTGGGTTTCCATTATCCTCAAACGGAAGATTTGAATATTCAAAGAGAGTAGAATCACGGTTGGAGAATATTCATTTGCAATGGAAGATTATAACTCAGACGATTCGAGTACAAAGCTAGCGGAAATGGGGACAGTTTAGAAGTATTTTTTTGTGTTCTTCAATCAATGAATATAAATTGTGAGATATTAATTGCTTGACCAAAGTATACGAGCAGTATATTGTGAGAGTAATTGTGAGAGTGTGTTCATCAATGAATATGGTTTTTTTTGTTCATTTAACCATTTAGGGTAGTAGAACGGTTGCAATATTAGGAGATAAAAAATGGTTGCAAGTTCATTGGAAGAAGAGAAGCGTAATTTGGTGTAGATGGAACATATATTCAAAATGAATATGTATTCAGATGAATAATTAAATATGTATTCATACGAATAAGTAGAGGATATTCAAATGAATATTTATTCTAATGAATAAGTAGTGTGTATTCAAATGAATATTTAGAGTAGATGGAACATATATTCAAAATGAATACGTGTTCAGATGAATAATTAAATATGTATTCATACGATTAAGTAGAGTTTATTCAAATGAATATTTATTCGAATGAATAATTAGAATGTATTCAAATGAATATTTAGGTGGATGAGTAACTAATAATGTATTCATATGAATAAGCTTAATGTATTCAAATGAATATTTGTTAACATGAATAAACACGCCGTATTCAAATGAATATTTATTCATATGAATATTTATGCACATGAAGAAGGCGACTTTATTCAAATGAATATATATTCATATTCAAAGTATTCATTCATATTCATTAATATTCATTAATATTCTAAGCATTTTCTAGTTAAAACTACCGTCAATTTGTCATTGTAAATGTATATATAAAAGGCAATTTATTTTTTAATCTTTTTATTTTCCTCAAATTTCTCTTTTTAGTTTTACCATTTGAACTTCTCATCCTAACCCTTAATTCAATTTTAATCTAATGGCTTAGGATTGTTCTCACGGATGTATTGTAAGAGGCAAATGCACTGGATAGTTATTCTATATATATATATATATATAGAGAGAGAGAGAGAGAGGTTGGGTCATGTGTAATCATCTCTTATTATGTTTTGTGTTAACAAATATAGGCCATTGATTGAATGAAATTGATGGTTGAGATTATTTGACAATTTTGACTTTTTTCTTTAATTAAAAATTAATGGGACCCACCTTTTTCCTTGCCCACTTGCTAAATTACGTGTGCGCGTGCATTTTTTTTTTTTGGCGTAACGTTTTTTTGGTGGGATACGTTGTTTTTTGTGCAGTGCGCTGTTATTAATTATTCACTAACTTATAGTTATTATTCGTGTGTAAGGAGAAGTTATCGTTTAGATAATAACAAAAGGGTTTGTCAATTTTGCAACTATTCGCTAGGTTAATACTTAATAGTAATTATTCAGTAAATTGATCGTTATTATTCGACAGAAAAGAGAAGTTATCATTCAGATAATAGCAAAGGGTCGTCAATTCTGCAACTATTCGCCAGATTGATAGTAATTATTCGCCAAGATTGATAGTAATTATTCGCCAAGTTGATAGTAATTATTCGCCAGGTTGATAGTAATTATTCGCCAAGTTGATAGTAATTATTCGCTGGGTTGAAAAAACATGTAAATATAATTCTTGATTTTCCACATCTAATAATCACATACATCTGAATAATTCCTTATTATCAACGAATAGTGCATCTGAACTTGCCGAATAGTTATAGATTGAATGCAAAAGGGTTTTTTCAATTTTGCAACTATTCGCTAGTTGATAGCAATTATTCGCTAAATTGATTGTTATTATTCGCTAGATCGATCGTTATTATTCGCTAGTGAGTTAAGCACATAATTGACAAATATACAAAATTGACAAACGAGAGTTAATCACACTACGTGGAGTTAATCCACAAATTCACAAACTGCACTATACAGATGAGTTAATATCCACTAAGTCAGTAAGTTATGGATTAAAAACAAAGCTTACTCAAATTCAAGGTCATCGCTATCAGCAAAAACGAAAGAAGAAAGAGTACTGCACCAGCAAATCGCCACCAAAGGTCATCGCCAACATCATTCATCGCCACCGAAGGTCATCGCCATCACTGACGGGTACTGCACCAGCAAATCACGCTTCGCTCCACCATCGCCATAATAGAAGACTCTCCTCTCTGTCATCGACTCATCGCTGATCGAACATGGCGATGGTGATGGCTTCAATTGGCCGGAGTACTCAGCAGGGATTTGAAGGAGCGTGGGGGCGATTTGAAGCAATCGGCAAAGGAGCAAAGTCCGGTGTCGGGCGCTCCGTGTGCAAAGGCCGGCGGAGGCGATGGCAGGCGAAGAAGGTGATGACTCTGGCGATGGTGACGGCCATGGCGACGACTTTAATTGGATCGCAGAGGATGTTGGCCGGTGGAATTCGCCGCCTCCAATCGAAGACAAAGGAAACTCGAAGGAGACGGTGGAGGCGATGGCGGAAGAAGAAGGACGACTCCAACGATTGCGGTGACGACGACGGCGATGGCTTCAATTGGATCGCAGATGATGGTGAATTTGGGGGCAAAGGAATTCATGAATCCACCATAGGAGCAAGAAGGAGCAAGTAGAAGGAGACGTCGATCTGGGAGGTTTGTTGGGATCGATTAGGGTAAACCTATAATTTATAGGGATTTAAAATACACGCTCCAACAATTGAGGATAATACAATTTTGTTAGTGAGCCCATCTTGATAAATAAATAATTAATTTGAATTTTGACAAAATCTAGGCCATCCATTTTTCCTCAATCAATGGCCAAGATTTGTTAACATTTAACATGTTAAGAGTTGTTAACATTTGATCCATCCTCATATATATATATATATATATATATATATATATATATATATATATATATATATAAAGGTTGTTAGAAAGAAAATTTTGTTATATATTTACGTTATCAATATAGCGATTGTAACCTTATTTAAAAGATTTAACTAAATATAATTTTATATCAATCCTAGGAGAGAATAAACATTAAAAAAATGATTTGACTTAATATAATATATAAATATTTACATATATATAAATGATATATTAATTCGTTTTATTGAATTAAATTCATTGGGTTAAAAAATGTAAAATATCTTAAGGAATTTTTTAAATATAATTGTAATTGAAGCTTATTGATTAAAACATCTAAAAATAAGTTAGTTATGGGATTCTAAAAAAAAAGTGGGTTATGACAAATTATCATAAAGAATTATATATTAATAGCTAGAGTCAGTAAGGAATTTTTTAGGAATTGAGAGTAGTTGGCAGCTCGGTCCTTTGACGGGCAGTACCACCTCTTGGGTACGCAGTAGAGTTAGTAAGGTGTCGTCGGACCTTGGTGTTGTTGGAGAGGAAGCTAGGCGTCATGGGCTGCAAAGTAACAGAATGCTCGGACACGCTGCTGCACTTGGAGCTTCCATAGGTAGCGCCAGCCACTGTGCGGGGTGCTGATGGAGTGAGATCGTAAAGCATGGATAGCCGAGTTGGTGGAGAACTCTCCCGCCGCTGTCAGCCCACACACCAGTTTGTCCCTTGTCGTGGGATCATTTGTGATGAAAATGGACTAGAGCTTGAGTAACATATCAGCAGGCAAGTATTGAGACAAAACATTCCAGTCCCATGAGTTGTTCACCTGAAGTTCAGCCATTGTGTAATCGCCCACCTCCTCCGGGATAGGCATAAGCGCTTTGTCAAGCAAGGGTTGCTTTTGAAGCCAAGGATGGGGCCAAAATAGTGTGGAAGTGCCATTGCCTATCACAGTTCTCATATTGGACGTAAGCAGTTCGGCGCCATGGCCCATAGCTCTCCATGTTCTCAATCGACTCGCCAACTCTCCTTGTGAACATGTCGACATCTAAACGCCCGTTGCAATATTTTCCCCTAATTATTCGGCTCCAAAGTGCCGAAGGGGATTGCACGAGTCTCCAGCTGAGCTTAGCTAGGATGGCTTGGTTTGTTGCTCTCATCGGACGGATGCCCAAGCCCCCTTCCTGGACTCGATAGGTCCGGTGATCGTCTCCTAATTGAGAAGATGGATTTTCCTGGACTCGATAGAAGATCCCTATACGAATTTCCGGACTTTCCTATCAACTCGGCCTTGCTCCTCAGAGGCTTCCGCAAGCAGAACAAGGTCGTCGACAAAGAAGATGTGTGACAAAGAGACTCCCCCAACTGTTGCCGGTTTCCACTTTCCCCTTCGTACGGCCTCTTCGATGCAATGAGAGAGGCGCTCCATACATAGAACAAAAAGATAAGAGGATAGTGGGTTGCCTTGACGGATCCCCCTCGACGGATGGAAACGCCATGCTCGATCCTCATTGAAGATCATCTCTAGTTTCCCCAGAGTCTAACATTTCATTATCACCTCAATGAGGTGTTCTGGCATCCCACACATGCTTAGTGTCTCCCTAAGAAATGCCCACCTTATTCTGTCGTAAGCCTTTTCGAGGTCTATTTTGATCATCATCCACTTTCGCCGCCGCCTTTCTGACATCGAATGGAGAGCCTCATGAATAATTACAATGTTGTCGATGATCTGTCTTTCCGAGATGAAACTCGCCTGAGTTGGCAAAACAAGGTCCCAAAGGATCGGTTTGAGTCTTACCACTACCTTAGTTGCTATCTTGAAGATAACATTCAGGAGGCCTATGGGCCTGAATTGCGACGATCGAGTTGTGTCGATCATTCAGGCGATGTATATTCAAAGTCTGTCCCTTAAATTTGTTTAAAGCGATGAACTAGTCCAACATTCGTCTCTTGAAGCCCCATCTACTTGTGTCAATCATTCATGCGTCAGATAATGAAAGTTCGTCCCTTAAAGTTGTATCAAGTTTCATCTCTTGAAGCCCCGTCTCTTTGAATTAATCATTCAGGCGACGGATATTGAAAGTACGTTTATTGTTTCAAGCGATCGATATAGTCCAAAATTCATCTCTTAAACCCCGTCCTTACCAAATTTTGTCGGCTCTTAAAGCTGGTGTCGATTGATCCTTTGCTAACACCGAAAGTCGAAATATATACCGTGTATTTTACAATACTTGGCCATTCCGATAGCAAACTTTTTTTAATAGTAAGAAAATTAGGAGAAGATTCACAATGAAATTTGAGAAGGGAATACTTTGGGAATGTACGACCACGCGCCCTGTGAGGAAGGTGAGGCTTGTGTTTACATATTTACAAGTCCAATCATTGTTTTCTTGAATCTCTCCTCATCTCATCTATTCATGCATCAAGCCACTAAAAAAATACAGTATAAGTTATTTTAAAATGGAGTATTTATTTTCCAAAATAAAATAAAAATAACATTTTTTTTAATAATTTTAAAAATAATTTTATACTTATTACTATTTTTTTTGAAAATAATAATTACTATTACAGTATGAAATTATTTTAAAATTTAATTAAAAGTTTAAATATTTTACTATATTTTATAACTTTTAAAAAACATGTAAATTTTAAAATAATGGATAGGAATAACTCCGATTTAGGGTACTAAATTAATTAAAGTTGATTTGGTAGTCCTATATCGAGTATGTAAAGATTTTTTTGGTTAATATGTAGGCACTTATATAGGTCATCACAGTATGAGGAAAGAGGATTCGAACTCGTGATTTATTGGTAACTACATGTCATCCTTACTCGCTAAGCTAGCAAGGCTGGACAAGTATGTAAAAATTTAAAATTGAATACTTTTAATAAAATGGAATCATCTATGATTAAAATCATCTATCTTTTAACAGACTATATATACAATATCCCATTTAGATTTAGAATCATCCAAGCCTTCTTATAAGGAGATGCAATTTTGTTTAATGACACAACTGCATTGTTATTATTCATAGGTATGCTTTGGATAAATTTCAGCTTAAATGTAATCAAGTTTGGACAGCCCATTTAATTTATCTCGTTCTCTTGCCAATACAGATAAGTAGTTTATTTTTTTTTTATAATTTAATACTTATTCTAATAAATACAGTATTAAATTTCAAAAAAATAAATAAATATATATATATTTTTAATAATTTTTAACTCTTTAAAATACATGGAAAAAAAAGAGTAAAACATCTTACACCCTGTTTGGCAAGTGGGTATTTTAGGAGAAGGAATGAGTGAGAAATTGATAAAGGGAAGGAAGTGAAGGGAATGGGATGAATTTCACTTTCTCATCAAATTCCACTGTTTTAATGGGTTGTGAAATCCCATCAAATTTAGCTAGGGTTGGCATGGTACGGTAACCACCAAAAAATGGTACCATTACCGTACCACCTTCACGTAGTTACCATCACGATACCGTCATGTTGGTTACCACAAATGTGGTTACCAACATAGTCGGTTTGTGGTTAATATGTGGTTGATATAGTAATTTCCGTATCATTTGTCGGCCCTAAATATAGCAGTTACCTAAACGTGTGATTCCTTCTCTTCCTCTTAAATATCTACCCAAACACAAATTTAATTTTCCCTTCCTAAAAATCCCTTCAAATCTCATCATCTAAACTGAGGGTTACTCTTCATTAAACCGATCCATAATCTTCATTGGTTAATTTGTGTTTAGATAAAAGACAATGCATTGAAACATTTTAAGTTTTTTCTTACTAGTGTATGTATGTATGTATGTAATAGTTAAATCGAAAGCAAATTATAAATACAATATGTTTTTTTTTTTAAATTTAAAAGTCAAGTATTGATTAAATGCAAATGATGCTAAATAGCAGATATGGTGAAATGCAAATCACCCATAATATACTCCATTCAATTGGAATTTATTGATAGTACGTATTTATTATTCCACACAGTACGTAAAACTATATGAAATGTTAATTTTTTAAAATAATATTTAATTAATATATGAAATTATTTTTAAAAATTAATATTTTATTTAGTTATTATTAATATTCAAATAATATATTAAATAATAAACACCCCATATTGATCAATTACTTCTAATAAGATGGACGTATAATATTATCCAAAAATTCACCAAAAGGTAAAAATGTATAGCTGATGGGGTAGCTGAAATTGATGAATTATTTGTGTAAGATTACGAGATTGATTGTAATGTCCTCCTTGAGGGTTTCCATTCATTGATAAACATATATATATAAGGGATAAATTACGCCATTAGTCCCCAACGTTTCATACTTTTTTCTTGTTGGTCCCTAACCTTTCATTCATTCTATTCAAGTCCCTAACCTTTTATACCTATTTCATATTAGTCCTTAAACTTCTATTCATTCCATTCAAGTCTCTAACCTATTGAATTTGTTGCACTATTAGTCTAAATTATTTTAAAAATTTTAAAAAAAATTATTTTAAAAATAATATATACTAAATTGTAATTTTTAGTTGAATATTTAAGATTGGTTAAGAAAAATATTAAATTTTAATTAAATAATACGGAGTATTTCATAAACTTCGAAATATAATAATAATAAATAAATAAAATAAGTTCACTTTTATAGTGTGGTTAATTTTATTTAATAAAAATATATATATATATATAAATTAACTTTATAAATTTTTAGTGTTTAAAATCTACTTCATTTCCACTTTCTAAAATTAAAAACCTCCTGTTTGTGCGATATTTTTTTTTGTGTGTGTGTAGGATTACTATTTCTAATTTAATAAATTAGAATAAATTGGAAATTTTTAAGGGAATGCCTAAGATTTGTAGATTTTAAATAATGAACATTTCTAATGTTAATTGATCGAAATTATTGTATTAAATAAATTGAACCACAATATTTTGGAAAAAATTGTGTTTCTTTTTGGACAAAGGGGTGTATTTTTACTAAAAATTATAAATTATAGGTATTAAAAATAAATTAACAATGAGATTATTTAATTAAAATTTTTCTATTTTTCTTAACCAATCTTAAAAATTCACCTAAGAATTACAATTTAGTCTAAATTATTTAAAATAAAATAAAATATCTGATTTTATTTTTCAATTTTAAAAATAATATAGACTTATAGTGCAACAAATTCAATAGGTTAGGGACTTGAATGGAATGAATAGAAGGTTAAGGGCCAATATGAAATAGGTATAAAAGGTTAGGGACTTGAATAGAATGAATGAAAGGTTAGGGACTAACAAGAAAAAAGTATGAAACGTTGAGGACTAGTGGCGTAATTTACCCTATATATAAGTTACAAAGGTATTGAGCCTTATTGGGTCTTTGGGCCCACTATACATGAAGAGACCTATGTAATCTATCAAACTCCCGCAGTCGAAATTGGAAGGGGCCGTACAGTGAGACTGGAACGAAAATCAATGAACAACTGTCTAGGTAAACCCTTGGTGAATATATCAGCGTACTGATAAGAGGACGAGACATGTAGAACGTGGACATGTCCAATGGCAACCTTGTGCCTGATGAAGTGGAGATCAAGCTCAATGTGCTTCGTGCGTTGATGCTGGGCTGGGTTGCTAGCTAGATAGACTGCGGAGACGTTGTCAGTGTAGACTAGAGTGGCTTTCTGAAGAGGGCAACGAAGCTCAAGCAGGAGATTGCGGAGCCAAGAGCACTCGGAGACAACGTTGGCAACACCCCTGTATTCTGCCTCAGCACTGGAGCGAGAGACGGCAGACTGACGCTTGGCGGACCACGACACAAGGGTGTCGTTGAGGAAGACACAGTAACCAGACGTGGAGCGACGTGTGTCAGGACAACCACCCCAATCCGCATCAGTGTAAGCAACAAGATCAAGCTTAGAGGAAGGAGTGATCGTGGTGCTGAGCTCGAGGGTGCCGCTGATGTACCGAATGATCCGCTTCAAAGCCTGAAAGTGGGGTTCCCTGGGTGCATGCATGAATTAGCAGACCTGCTGAACGGCATAACTGATATCAGGCCTGGTGAAAGTGAGATACTGAAGAGCACCAGCGAGGCTCTTGTACAATGTCGGATCATCAACCAAAGGACCAGAATGAGCACTGAGCTTGTTGGATGTATCGACTGGATTACAGTTGACCATCTTAGCTCGAGCAACAATCTCAGCAGCATACTTACTTTGTGAGAGAAACAGACCAGACGCATGACGTTGAACAACAACTCCCAAGAAGTAGGACAACTGACCCAGATCAGACATGGCGAATCCCGCACTCAACTGCGAAATAATAGACGTCCGAAGAGCATCAGAAGAGGCGGTGAGAATGATCTCGTCGACATATAGTAGCAAGAATGCCAAGTCTGTGCCTCTACGATAGATAAACAGAGACATATCCGAACGGCTGCCAATGAAACCCAAACGTAGCAGATGAGAGGCAAAGCGCTGGAACCAAGCCCGCGGAGCCTGTTTCAGACCATACAGAGAGCGCTTGAGGAGACAGACATGCTTTGGATGATCAGCATCAGCAAACCCCGGTGGATGAAACATGCAGACTGTCTCATTCAGATGGCCATGCAGAAAGGCGTTCTTGACATCTAACTGATGGATGGCCCAGTTGCGCGACAAAGCTAGACTCAAGACCACTCGAATAGTGGCAGGCTTGACCACAGGGCTGAACGTCTCATCACAATCAATACCGGCCTGCTGAGATCGACCGTTGACCACAAGACGGGCTTTGTAGCGCTCCAACGTCCCATCAGAGCGGAACTTGTGACGGAAGAGCCACATACAGCGAATGACGTTCGCCTCAGGAGGGCGAGGGACAAGAACCCAAGTACCATTCTTCGTAAGGGTCCTGTATTCGTCGAGCATAGCCGCCTGCCAATTCGGGTCGAGGAGGGCTGTTGTAAGGGCCCGAATTTTTAAATCCTAATTCTCGGAAAAAGAAATTAAATATGAATTTAAATCGGGTTAACTAAAATCTCTTAAAATGAATTCTGGCATATAATTATTTTAAATGGACTTTCATTCAGATTTATTTTCGCTTTCGCTTGCTAAAATTTGAAAGTATAATATAATTTTATTATTCGATTCAGTTCGAGAATTCGATTTCAATTTGAAGTTTTAAGCTTTATATCTTTTGAGTCGGGTTAAAGTCGAGTGAGCGGGTTTCATGATTTATTTTATTATATTCTATTTCTTTTTCGAGTATTGTTAAATTAATTTAAATTCGATAATGATTTACAAAGTCGATATAAATTTTATAGTGTCGGGATTGGGATAGAGCGTTGAGATATTTTAGCATCGGTTTTGTGTTAGAGAGCGCATTCGGGTTTGATTTCTTCGGGATTTCAAATTGTTAATTGTGGAGGCCACTCCTCTCCTTATTTTCTTTTTCCTTTTTCTTTTCTTCTTCTCCTCTCTTTCTCGTACAGAATCGGCTGAGGCCTGTGGGAGAGATTCCCTTGCCTTGCTTGCAATTATACAGCTGCACATTGTTGTCCTTTTGCACCTTTGCTTCCTGCATAAACCCACCAATTTCCCCTCACTGTCTCTGCAACAAATTCCACCAGATATTCAGAGGAAGCCCTTTCCCCTCTTCCCCAATTTCGCTCTGAAAAACTCAGAAAACTCCATCACCACTCCCTGCCTTTCCTTCCCCGTTGCAGCCGAACAAACCCAGGCATCTTTGCCTTCGGATTCGTCACCACCGCCACTCCCCCACCTTCTGTTTTTCGACCGTCTCTGAGCCACCAAACCGAGCCCTCCATTCTTATTCCAGCCACCAGAAGCCACCGCCTCACCTTGCTCCTCCTTTTCGTTAAAGCCCAGCAGCCGAGCCGAGGTCCCGAGCCTCCTCTGAGCAGCTCCTCCTCCTGTGTCCGTGAGCAGCAGCAGCCGCTCCCTCGGACGACCAGCGCAGCAGCCACAGAAGCAGGAGCCGCCGCCGGAGCCGGAGCGCGAGCTTCCTCCTCTGTTTCCGTCCAAGGTGGGCTCTCCCTTTCATGTCGATTCGATTCACACTCCTTCAGTCTCGCTTGTCCTCATTCCTCTCTCTTCTTAGGCTCGAGCCAGGCTTCCTCCTCGCCGATTTCAGTCGGGAACCGCCATTGCAGCCGGAGTATTCCTCGGAGACGCCTCGGTACATTCCTTTCCCCCCCTCCTCCTCTCGTGTTTTCGCTTCCCTTTGTGTGTGTGTGTGTGGTCTCGATCGGTTTTGGTTTTCGATCTGGTTGGGCAATGTGTGGGTCGGAATCGAGTCTCCGGCGAGTCCAAACTCCTTTCTTCTTTCTCCGATTTTCCGTCGAGCCCTGCCTCTGCCTAAGGAAGGAGACGATGCACTCCCTTTCTCTCCTTGTTGGGCCTAATTTATGGGCCTTGTCTCTCGGATCCGGGTAGTAAACCTGGGCATTCTTTCACTTGAGTTCCTTTCCGGGTTATATTTTATTGAGTGAATCCGGGTTGGGTTTCCTCTTCTTTCCATGTGTGGGCTGGGCCCTTTCTTTTGTTATTGTTAAAGTATGTCATACTAATTAAGATGGGAAGATTATTTTGACATGTTATTTACACATTTATAGTGTATGAATTATATGATTATTTTAGTCTGATTTTATAACACAAATATAATTTTTTTTGAAAATATTATAAGATCGTTTTAAAGGTAATGTTATTTGGAAATATTTTATAATGTGGTTTAGAAGGGAGTTATTGAACTTTGGCTATAATTGTGTTGTAGAACTTTGGAATGATTTATTAGCTTTGAATTATAAAAAGGATTCGGAAAGATGATCTAATTTTGGTATCTTATTTTAAGCTAAGTATTATTCAGTAATTTATTTAAAAAGTTTTTAAGTTTTCGGAAATGTTCTAGAAGGATTCGTGTTGGAAAACCAAAATGCCGGAATAAATTCTATAATATGATTTTGGGAAATTGGTTTTAAGGTTTAAATGTTTAATGTCGGGATTCTTTGTCTTGGTTTGATGATGTTGGTTTTGAGAAGAAAGTTGGAAATATGGTTGTACGATTTTATCAATGGGTTTAATTTGAAGAATGATTTTGGTTGATGTTGATCAAATCGGAAAGGTTTTGGAAAACGGTTTTACTATCGGTTAGTTTTGAGCATGTTTGGAACTTGGGTTTCGTGTGTATGAATGTTGGTCCGGTAGCTTATGAAAGTGGCTTGATGATAGGTGTGTATTGCTTTTGGATTGCTTTGGACTTGCATTTGGGCCATTGCTTGTATTATCCTGCTGTTCTGCATCTTCAGGTAAGTTCCCTAGGGGGCTTACTCAGGTTGGACATTCATGCCTGTTGTTGCATTTTATGTTAGGTGTTGCATATGCATAAAAGCATGCCATGTAGTATCATGTTTAGGTTTCACTAATTGATTGAGCATCTGTTTACTTTATGCGTTTGAAACAGAACGGCCGTTATCTGTGATAGTCCTAGAGTCTTTGCTAGGGTCATAGGGTAGCCCAGCCTCATCGGGTACCCTGAGTCAATCGAGTCATGAACTTCCTTATATTATGATATGCCTGCGGGCTTTATTGTGGAGCGGGTTAGGCATGCGTGTCGCCCGATTATGATGGAATGCATTCACGAGCTGGCCAGTCTCCGCCCTATCGGAAGGGGGTGGAGGTAGGAGAGGGATATGCCACTTGGCATTGTCTTGGGCCCTTTACAGTATTTCTGCACATTATTATACCTAGGGGCATGCTAGTGTGTTTGACTTTCGTACTGCATTAGAGCATCTTTATTAGGTATAGCACATACTATGTGGCCTCAGCGAGGACTGCCGGTCCCGCATGAGTGGCTCGATCTGACTCCTTTCCCCGTTCTTTTTTTTAAGGTATTTTCTGCAGATTCTGAGTACTCGATGTCTATATGGCGGGGTTTTCTTTTGGCGAACTGAAGAACCTGGCTAATTCTCTAACTTAGTATAAGTGGTAATCATTCGCTTATGTTTTGGTTTTGACCTGGCTCTGCCGTGGCGCTTTATATCTTAACTTTGCTTCCGCTTTACTTTCATTTGAATTGAATTTCGCGACATAGTCTTAAGATAGGTTAAGGGTACCCAACGACCCTTCGTGGCTTTTAGGGTTTGAAATCCCTCTTTCTCCTAATCTTAAAATGAGTTTGAAACCTCGACCCGTACCTGGATTGCAAGATCCGAACAAGGGTTTTCATCCCTTGAAACGTAACCCGAAAATCATAATTCTGGGCCGTTACAAAGATGGTATTAGAGCTGAGGTTGTGCAATTCGGGTACGCAAGGGTCGAGTGTATGTTTTGGAAAACCGCCCATGGATTTCAAAGGATTTGAAGATGTTTTGAAGGGGCAAAATGAACTTAAGACGTCTAACCCCAAATCGTACTATGTAATGAACTTGACTTGTAATAAAAGAGGAGAACCGACCAAACTGGGACGCGAGTGGGTAGTAAAGGCGTTAGATTATCCCTATTGGATGTAGTTGGGAATGGGTAGGCAAATACCAGCTTGTTCTTTACAGATGGGTTGGGAGACTCAAATGAGATCATTATGAGTGTTATTAACTGATTCTGTGCTGAGTGCTTGCTATGCTAGATATTCGATTTGGTATGCCTAACAATGAGTTGTGTATTGACTGATCTGTGCAAATGGGATAGTGGGAGTACCATTGCTTCTGTGTGGTCAAACTCAGCTTGTGTGAAACAGCCCCTTCCACTATGTTTGTTGACCCCTTGACGCTCCTATTGAGTCTTTCTCCCGGATGTCAGTGTCTTCCATGGGGAAACGGGTTGGTAAACACATTTTGTCGGAATCATGTATGGGTATGAAGGTTGTCTGAGTGAGTATTGGGAGGTGGTTCTTGTTGACATTTTGGTGATTTATATACTGCTTCATCTTCATTTTCTGAATCTTAAGAGCATGACCTTGTTGGGTTGATATGTTAACGTGATGAGTCGGTTGGGAAAAGTCAATGATTGCTCTTAGGGATCTCTGCCCGGTTGTAATTGTGACTCTCTCTGAATTGCATGACATAATTTTGTAATCTTTGGCATGTACCCTGTGAATGACCATCGGTAAAAAGCTACTCATGTTGTTGCATCTATGATTGGTTACATTGTTTAGGTCTTGTGTTATGTCTTGGCTACTACCATGATTATATGTTGTCATAGCATGTTTACTTGGCCTGTTGATCGTAGGATTGAATGGAAGTGTGAGCTGCATGAAATGAATCTGCATGATTTTACTCTACTAGGTTCATGATAGTGTGATTGTTAAATTTTGATAACCTGATGAAGCAAGTTCCTTATTTGATACGTGCTACAACTTGATGTCAACATGCCTTATATGATACGTAATTTCCAGTACATGTTATTGTGATGATCCTTAATGTAAATTCGTGATTGTATAGCATTCTGTATCCATGCTAGTCACATTGTTTAGGTCTCGTGTTGCATCTCGCTTTCTGTCATGATTATGTTTGGTTTCGCGTGTCTAATTGACCTGTTATAATGATCGTACTACTGATTGGTTAGAACCATGAATGGCATGATATGAGTCCATATGAATGTAGTTTTCCCTGAATTAGGTCCATGATAGTGTGGTAAGCTCCTCTTTGTACGAATGCCCCGTAAGATGATCTCCTCGGCATTTTAGTTAGTGTTGCCCTTGGCCTTGCTTGATTAAATTAGTAGTTCCATCTGTGACCATCTATCGAAGTAATATCTTGATATATGCGTGTCTCATTTAGTATTATTAAATTGGAACACATGCCCCGTATTCTACTTATATTGCCATGTTACGTAGGCTTATATTATGCACTGCTACATTCCTCTCATGCTTTTGCATCGCTGGACTATGTTAATGTGGTCTCTTCTGTACCGTTGTGTTAGTCAATCAAGCGCATGTATGTATCAAATGGTGTATTGCGTTATTAGTATCACGTAGGACTCTTGGTTGCGACTTGTGCGGATTTATACCTTGGTTACATTATTGTTGATTCCCTCTCGAGATATGTCCCTGATAGTGTGACTCTTTCCTTCTGCTATTCTCTTAAAATGATGTATTCGTCCTGATTAGTCCTAGCATATTTACATGATCATCGCTCTGTAGCATTCCTTATTACTCTATGATGCTCTCCCGTGCTTACATGAATATATGACTTGACACTTCGCATGATCACACACCACGCTATATCATGTTTCCGCATACACATGACACATGAATGTTAGAATGGACTTAGTCGAAGTATCTTGATTGTATTCCTCTTTGATATGTGTTGTTAATATCCTATAGAGCTTATGAATTCTAAAATGACCCGCTCAATGGTGACTTGTCATGCTTGTTTATTACGTGAACATTCTTGTCCGTAATGTGATAATTATTGTACTACTTTATGTGCCTCAATGACTATTCCTTCCTAGCATGCTTAGAATCTATCACGGTGATGTTCTCTTTGTTACCTTGTAAGGATGCCTCATCCTTCATGAACATTATGTTGAATTCATTTAAATCACTCTTGACTATGCCTATGTCTTATCATGTATCACTAGTACCATGTGTCACTTATGCCTTTAAATGTATCTCGTCATATGATTACATGTCGTTCTCAACCTATTATATGATCCTTGTTGCTAGATGTGATAATTGTCATGCCGCTCGTATGTACCCTCATATGACGCTTAGTTTGATTTTTATGATGTACCTTGTCATGCTATATTTGGACTCATTTGTTGGCATGCTCGTGCATTGTTCATATACATGATGTTTGTCATCCTCATTAAATACCGCATGACTTTGA
Organism: Persicaria maculosa; assembly: GCA_963922045.1. NCBI lineage: Eukaryota > Viridiplantae > Streptophyta > Magnoliopsida > Caryophyllales > Polygonaceae > Persicaria > Persicaria maculosa. The sequence continues at coordinate 68,689,475 of OY998259.1, read as the reverse complement.
ATCTTGCATATTACTGGTTTCGCATATCTTGCTTGAAGTTGTTAGGTATCTCTGCTTCCATAGACTGTTAACTTGTCTCGCATGAATCCGTGTAGGACTGGATTGTGTCTTTTGGAATGAATATGCATGTCGTTCTACTTGAGATAGGTACATGTTAGTGTGGATTAATGTGACTGATGTGCTCCATGATGAATTCATTTTGCTCGTCACAATTGTAACCTAATAGACTTCCATAAGGGCATCGTTGCTATTCTCGGGTCAGAGTCTTGTCCTCGGTCTTGTCGTCCTTTAGCCTTGGTCTGTATTTGTTTCCGAAGTGAACATTGGGTTGCCCGTCCTTGTCACTCCCCTATCTCTGCTAACTTAGACTCCTCTGCGATACTTGGACGAGCACCCGCATGGGAAAGAGAACGGAAGGTGGGATAACGATAGAGCAGCGCAACGGAAGTGTGGGCCCATAACCCACGGGCCTCAGGATCAATGATGTCGACGGAACGGGCACACATCAAGAATTACGGTTACTGAGTAAGATATGACTTGCAAGCGAGAGTGTTCTCCGTTCGAATTACTAACCCTTTTGAACTTGTTGACAATGATATTGCACTAACTTGGCGATAAGATTTACATGTTGATGTGTTGACTTGATGATGACTATTGCCTGATTGCCTGTTGTCTATGATGATATGATGTGATGCCTTATGGATCTAATGTACCGTGATGTCTTGGTGTGTTGCTACTCTAAGTTGCTAAGCATGAATTGAATTCCTTTGCCTGTAAAATATGAACTACATATGCTAAGAGACCTGAATTGTATCTGATAAGGTTATAGTGCAACATGCTAGCTTGACTTGATTACGTTCATATATGATGTTGCAACGATTATTGAGCATGATGGTAAATAGAGACTTGTTGAACCCATGGTGTTATGTTTATAAATACTAGTTGATATGATGTAGACCTTATGTTTGATGATTTTCATAATTACTTCTTCCTTAAACCTGTGGGTGAGGTCATTTGGTAGTGTGGTTGGAGAGTGGGGAAAGAATTTGAGCGATTGGGATGATCGATGGTTTATTAGGCAAATCGCGAGAGAGGAATGTTGGCTTAGGTAAGACCGAGTGAGCTTTGGGATCTATGGTAGGCAATGTTGGTGGTTCTGATGAGCTTCTAGGTGAGGCTGGTAATGCTTCGGATAGTACGAGAAGTGTAAGGAAGGGCTCGTGAATATTGAGGACATGGTATTAGAGGGTACTTGGGTGTGAAGTTAGAAATAGTAGTTGGATTCTTAGAGGTGGATGGTGTGGTAGAGCTTGGCGGAAGGAGGGGCGAGATTTGAGCATCGGGATGAATTGGGATTTCTTTGGAAATTTTTCTGAGATGACGTTGTCGGGTCTAGAAGAGGATTAGTCTTGGGTTGAGAGTGGAGATGGGCGAGTGGAGATTGTGTTTTATTTTGGTTGGTAATGATGTGAGGATCTTCTTGATATTGTGATTTATTAATATGTGCTTGCATGATAATTAGATAACGACCATGATGAATCTGATACAGAATGATATTATATGTTGTTATGCAATATTGAAATCTAGTTGGTAGTGACAAATGTTATCATGATATATTGCTGCTCTGCTATGTTGTTTTAGGAGCATGTTAGGATGTGTTGTGATCTGATATACGAGATAATGACGTGTTATTATGTGAAAGTGTGATGTTATGTTATGGGGTGAAAGCATGATGTTATATTATGTGGTAGTAAACATGATGTTGTATTATATGTTTAGCAAGCATGCTTATGGATATGTTGCATCACGAATATGGCTTTCAAAATGAATATGATTTATATATATGAGATAATGATGTCTGATTACTAAATGATCGCTACATGGCGTTGTGATGAGTTAAGATGATGTCTGGTGAGTATGCTGACATTCGATGATTGATATGCTGCTTGACCTCCCCTTTTGCTGAATCTTAATGGCATGCTTTTGTTGTGTTGATGTGTTGACAATGAGTTTGGTTCGTTGACTCTATGATGAGGTGATACTTTTATGACTTCTGATGTGATGTCGAGACGTTTATTATGATTTTGTTATGTGGTTGAGATATGATGACCCATAGTAGGATGTAGAGATTTTGATGTGACCTTGTGGCACTGTGTTGGCATGCATATGTTTGAGACTTGTCATATGATGTACTGATTGGAGATTGGTTGGTTATTTGGTTATGCATTTCTTATGGCTTGTGAAGCTTGCTTGAATTGAGACTGATAGCTTGTTTTGATTCCGGAAACTAGGAAGAGAATATGGGATTAGCCCTTAGAGGTGGATGATTCCACCTCCGAGCTTCTGAAATTGATTGATTGTTATGCGGGAAACTGATTTAGTTTTGGAAGATTTTGACGAAGTTTTGATAGAAAGGATTTTACTTGTTTGGTGTAAAGTTGCTTGGTTAAGCGTCTTATTTGAAGATTTTGAGCGGTTTGAAAAGGAATGACTTGAAAATTTTAAAGAATAAACGTTACCGAGAATTTCAACGATTTTGAGGCCAATCTTTTCTAATTGCGGAATCCCTTTTAGAGAATTTTCACACCCGGACTTATATTATAACGCCTCACGAAGTGGATACAAGCATTTTATAGGGGCGCATATAGAATGCTTGCTAAGACCTAGTAAGGACGCTATGATCGCTTTTTGAGTTATAATGTGACCGAAAGGTCGGGGTAAGGGTGTGATAGGGGCCCATATCACATACTTGCTACGACCAATTGAGAATGTTATGATCACGTCAAGGGTGCTGTGAGGGTCTCATATGGGCCCCTATGAGATGCTTACAGGACCAATGGCATGATCCTTGGACTCACTAATTTGAAACTTCATCCCCATGTTTTAGAGTGATTTTAGTCTCGAGGACGAGACTTATTTTTAGAGGTGGATAATGTAAGGGCCCGGATTTTTAAATCCTAATTCTCGAAAAAAGAAATTAAATATGAATTTAAATCGGGTTAACTAAAATCTCTTAAAATGAATTCCGGCATATAATTATTTTAAATGGACTTTCATTCAGATTTATTTTCGCTTTCGCTTGCTAAAATTTGAAAGTATAATATAATTTTATTATTCGATTCAGTTCGAGAATTCGATTTCAATTTGAAGTTTTAAGCTTTATATCTTTTGAGTCGGGTTAAAGTCGAGTGAGCGGGTTTCATGATTTATTTTATTATATTCTATTTCTTTTTCGAGTATTGTTAAATTAATTTAAATTCGATAATGATTTACAAAGTCGATATAAATTTTATAGTGTCGGGATTGGGATAGAGCGTTGAGATATTTTAGCATCGGTTTTGTGTTAGAGAGCGCATTCGGGTTTGATTTCTTCGGGATTTCAAATTGTTAATTGTGGAGGCCACTCCTCTCCTTATTTTCTTTTTCCTTTTTCTTTTCTTCTTCTCCTCTCTTTCTCGTACAGAATCGGCTGAGGCCTGTGGGAGAGATTCCCTTGCCTTGCTTGCAATTATACAGCTGCACATTGTTGTCCTTTTGCACCTTTGCTTCCTGCATAAACCCACCAATTTCCCCTCACTGTCTCTGCAACAAATTCCACCAGATATTCAGAGGAAGCCCTTTCCCCTCTTCCCCAATTTCGCTCTGAAAAACTCAGAAAACTCCATCACCACTCCCTGCCTTTCCTTCCCCGTTGCAGCCGAACAAACCCAGGCATCTTTGCCTTCGGATTCGTCACCACCGCCACTCCCCCACCTTCTGTTTTTCGACCGTCTCTGAGCCACCAAACCGAGCCCTCCATTCTTATTCCAGCCACCAGAAGCCACCGCCTCACCTTGCTCCTCCTTTTCGTTAAAGCCCAGCAGCCGAGCCGAGGTCCCGAGCCTCCTCTGAGCAGCTCCTCCTCCTGTGTCCGTGAGCAGCAGCAGCCGCTCCCTCGGACGACCAGCGCAGCAGCCACAGAAGCAGGAGCCGCCGCCGGAGCCGGAGCGCGAGCTTCCTCCTCTGTTTCCGTCCAAGGTGGGCTCTCCCTTTCATGTCGATTCGATTCACACTCCTTCAGTCTCGCTTGTCCTCATTCCTCTCTCTTCTTAGGCTCGAGCCAGGCTTCCTCCTCGCCGATTTCAGTCGGGAACCGCCATTGCAGCCGGAGTATTCCTCGGAGACGCCTCGGTACATTCCTTTCCCCCCCTCCTCCTCTCGTGTTTTCGCTTCCCTTTGTGTGTGTGTGTGTGGTCTCGATCGGTTTTGGTTTTCGATCTGGTTGGGCAATGTGTGGGTCGGAATCGAGTCTCCGGCGAGTCCAAACTCCTTTCTTCTTTCTCCGATTTTCCGTCGAGCCCTGCCTCTGCCTAAGGAAGGAGACGATGCACTCCCTTTCTCTCCTTGTTGGGCCTAATTTATGGGCCTTGTCTCTCGGATCCGGGTAGTAAACCTGGGCATTCTTTCACTTGAGTTCCTTTCCGGGTTATATTTTATTGAGTGAATCCGGGTTGGGTTTCCTCTTCTTTCCATGTGTGGGCTGGGCCCTTTCTTTTGTTATTGTTAAAGTATGTCATACTAATTAAGATGGGAAGATTATTTTGACATGTTATTTACACATTTATAGTGTATGAATTATATGATTATTTTAGTCTGATTTTATAACACAAATATAATTTTTTTTGAAAATATTATAAGATCGTTTTAAAGGTAATGTTATTTGGAAATATTTTATAATGTGGTTTAGAAGGGAGTTATTGAACTTTGGCTATAATTGTGTTGTAGAACTTTGGAATGATTTATTAGCTTTGAATTATAAAAAGGATTCGGAAAGATGATCTAATTTTGGTATCTTATTTTAAGCTAAGTATTATTCAGTAATTTATTTAAAAAGTTTTTAAGTTTTCGGAAATGTTCTAGAAGGATTCGTGTTGGAAAACCAAAATGCCGGAATAAATTCTATAATATGATTTTGGGAAATTGGTTTTAAGGTTTAAATGTTTAATGTCGGGATTCTTTGTCTTGGTTTGATGATGTTGGTTTTGAGAAGAAAGTTGGAAATATGGTTGTACGATTTTATCAATGGGTTTAATTTGAAGAATGATTTTGGTTGATGTTGATCAAATCGGAAAGGTTTTGGAAAACGGTTTTACTATCGGTTAGTTTTGAGCATGTTTGGAACTTGGGTTTCGTGTGTATGAATGTTGGTCCGGTAGCTTATGAAAGTGGCTTGATGATAGGTGTGTATTGCTTTTGGATTGCTTTGGACTTGCATTTGGGCCATTGCTTGTATTATCCTGCTGTTCTGCATCTTCAGGTAAGTTCCCTAGGGGGCTTACTCAGGTTGGACATTCATGCCTGTTGTTGCATTTTATGTTAGGTGTTGCATATGCATAAAAGCATGCCATGTAGTATCATGTTTAGGTTTCACTAATTGATTGAGCATCTGTTTACTTTATGCGTTTGAAACAGAACGGCCGTTATCTGTGATAGTCCTAGAGTCTTTGCTAGGGTCATAGGGTAGCCCAGCCTCATCGGGTACCCTGAGTCAATCGAGTCATGAACTTCCTTATATTATGATATGCCTGCGGGCTTTATTGTGGAGCGGGTTAGGCATGCGTGTCGCCCGATTATGATGGAATGCATTCACGAGCTGGCCAGTCTCCGCCCTATCGGAAGGGGGTGGAGGTAGGAGAGGGATATGCCACTTGGCATTGTCTTGGGCCCTTTACAGTATTTCTGCACATTATTATACCTAGGGGCATGCTAGTGTGTTTGACTTTCGTACTGCATTAGAGCATCTTTATTAGGTATAGCACATGCTATGTGGCCTCAGCGAGGACTGCCGGTCCCGCATGAGTGGCTCGATCTGACTCCTTTCCCCGTTCTTTTTTTTAAGGTATTTTCTGCAGATTCTGAGTACTCGATGTCTATATGGCGGGGTTTTCTTTTGGCGAACTGAAGAACCTGGCTAATTCTCTAACTTAGTATAAGTGGTAATCATTCGCTTATGTTTTGGTTTTGACCTGGCTCTGCCGTGGCGCTTTATATCTTAACTTTGCTTCCGCTTTACTTTCATTTGAATTGAATTTCGCGACATAGTCTTAAGATAGGTTAAGGGTACCCAACGACCCTTCGTGGCTTTTAGGGTTTGAAATCCCTCTTTCTCCTAATCTTAAAATGAGTTTGAAACCTCGACCCGTACCTGGATTGCAAGATCCGAACAAGGGTTTTCATCCCTTGAAACGTAACCCGGAAATCATAATTCTGGGTCGTTACAGCTGTTTTGTGGGAGGTGGGAATGGGGGAAAGGGAGGTCGGGGTGGAGGCAGGGGGTGATTGGGAGTCGGGAAGGACGGGGGCAAGGGGGGCGGAGCCTTGGGGAGAAGCTGCGGGCGCCGCGGATTGATTGGCCGCGGCCGCAGCATGATGCTGCGGCCGCCGCCAGTAGGTGGGGCGTAGGCTGGGGTGGGTTTTGTTGATTGGCTACGGCCGCATCATCTTGCTGCAGCCGCGGCATCACATCATGGCGAGGGGACGGAGGGGTGTAGGCATGGTTTTGAGCGGCGGAGTGATGTGCGGTGGTCATGGAGACGATCTGACGGGGTCGGAAGACACCGGAGACGCTGTGGGTGTGTGGTCTGGTGGGGGGGTGGTGGTGGGGGAGGGGGAGAGGCAGGAGCACCGGGAGAGCTCTGGGGAAAAAGAAAATGTGGGAATGGTGACTCTGACTCTGACGAAGACACAGGGGTGTGGGAGACGCAAAGGGGAATCGCGACTCATCAAAGGTGACATGACGAGATAGAATGATCTTGTGGGTGTTGATATCGAGGCAGAGGTAACCACGATGATCAGACGGGTAGCCAAGAAAGACACAAGGGGTGGAGCGTGGGTGAAGCTTATGAGGGCCGGTGGAGGACTGATTGGGGAAGCACAAACACCCAAAGCTACGATGGTGATCATACCTAGGCAAAGTGCAGTACAGTGCCTGAGTTGGTGAGCGATGGTGAAGGGTGGTGGAAGGGAGAATGTTTAGGAGGTAGCACGTGGTGGCCAAGGCGTAAGGCCAATAGAGAAGGGGAATGGATGCGTGGAAGAGGAGAGAGCGCATCATATTGGTAATGGTTCGGATGATTCGTTCGGCCTTTCCATTCTGTTGGGAGGTATAGGGGCAAGACAAGCGATAGGAGATCCCATTGGTATTGAAGAAAGTGTGAAATTCTTTGTTGTCAAATTCGCGACCATTGTCACATTGGAAACACTTGATAGAGGAGTGAAATTGTGCTTTGATGTAAGCATGGAATTTGGCAAAGATAGGAAACACTTGAGATTTAAAGTGCAAAGGGAAAACTCATAAGAAATGTGTATAATCATCCAGAAACAAAAGGTAATACTTATGACCCTACTTGCTAGGCACAGGAGATGTCCAAATATCACTATGAATAATATCAAAAGGGGCAAATGTAGTGTTTAAAGACCGCTGAAAAGGAAGTCTGGCATGCTTGCCTAACTGACAAGAAGAACATAAACTAGAGCGAGGCTCTTTATTACATTTGACAAGACTCTTAGAACGAAGTAAATCTAAAACTGCAGGACTGGGATGACCAAGGCGTGCATGCCAAAGACTGGATGATGATGTCGAGAGGGCGACTGGACTTGACGGGCTGGATGGTGAGGGCGATGACACAGGATAGAGCTCCCCGGTGCTATTACATCTCAGGTGAGTAACCCCCGTAGTAAGATCATTCACAGAGAAACCAAACGGATCAAACACAAGAGAAACATTATTGTCAGTGGTGAACCGACGGACATAGATAAGGTTTTTGACAAGTTTGGGAGCAACAAGGACGTTGTTGAGGTGTAATGGGTTGGTTGGGGTTGGTAATGTGGCGTGGCCAATGCCCGAAGTAGCAAGGCGACCACCGTTGCCGACGATAATAGAGTGGGCAGGACCCTTAAAAGAAAGAGAAGAGAGAGTACCTGAGGAGTTCGTCATATGAGAAGTGGCGCCAGTGTCCATGTACCAAGCGGAGTCAAGAGGTGCCAGCTGCATCGAAGAGAAGGCGTGATGCACATCAGTTGGAGTGTATGCCGGATCAAACGATGACGGGTAGGCCTGATGCCCTGCGGGTCAAGGAGCAGGACCCAACAAGCCCTGCTGATGATTGGGATACAAGGCTGGTGGGCGATACGATGGAGGAGGGTAGCCGAAGGGCATCCAAGGCGGATACCCGGGGTTGGGGTACCAAGAGGGGCGAGAGGGCTCATGTTGCTGCGGCCGCGGCCGCGGCCTCTCGCAGCAGGTTGGTCATTGTGGCGGTTGGTCTGCGGGGCATAGTACTCGTCGATGTCGCTAGATGAGACCAATGCCATCTTGTGCTTGGCAGCTTCGGTGGTCTGACGGTGAAGGCGAGTCTCCTCCAGTATTAATTGAGACCGGGTCTTTTCGAATGTGGGGAGAGGTTCCGTCTTCTGGATATGAGTTGCAGCAGCATTGTATTCAGAGGGAAGACCCGAAAGTACCTGGAGGACAAGGCGGGTGGCACTGGGTTTGGAGTCGACGACGTCTAGTTGATCAGACAAGGTCTTGATGTGCTGACAATAGGCGGAGATCGACGGAAAGGAGGAAAGTTTGCAACTTCAAAATTCGTGCTCAAGATAGACAGCACGGGTGGACTTGTTGTCTTGAAAGAGATTCTTTAGTTTCGTCCAAGCATCCAAGGCGGTGTCTTTGGGGTTGAGGATGGTGGTCAATAGATCTTTTGAGTTGGTGTTGAAGATCCATTGAAGGACAATAGTGTCGAGTTGAGCGAAGAGATCGTTGTCTTCACTTTCGGGGCGATTGACGGATGAGTCAATGTGGTGGAGGACTTTATGAGCCTTAACATGGGTCGTGAAGAGGTGCGACCACATGGTGTAGGAACTGGATTCGTGATCAAGGATGATGGGGATGCAGTTTTTGATGTTGGAGATCATGAGGGCGGAGTGGAAGGGCGGTTTTTCGGTAGGTGGATCGGCCATTGCGACGAGAGGGAGAGAGGGAGGGTGGCGGCAAAGAGAGGCCGAGAGGGGGAGGGGCGGCGCCGGTTGGGTGGCGGCAAGGGGGAGGGGCAGCGGCAAGGGGGGGTGGCGGCTGCTAGGGTTTAGGGTTAGGAGAAGAAAAAGAATTAGGGTGTGAGGATTTTAGGCTGTGATACCATGTAAGATCACGAGATTGATTGTAATGTCCTCCTTGAGGGTTTCCATTCATTGATAAACATATATATAGCTTACAAAGGTATTGGGCCTTATTGGGCCTTTGAGCCCACTATACATGAAGAGACTTATGTAATCTATCAATTTGCGTTAAATATAATTTAATAAGTTAGTATGGTTTTGAGAAACCTAGCTATTAGGATAGCTTATGAAATTTGTGAATAAAAAACCATAAGTTTTGAAAAGCTTGGGTGAGTAGTTGATGAAAATATATGATTCCAAAAGCTAATTAAACTAAAATCTTATATTTATTCCATTTAAAATTATATAATATCAAAACCACAAGCTCCGAAAAAAACTAATTATTATGCCAAACAGAGCCTAAAACATTAAATCGAGTTAGCCTAAATGATCGACACGGGTCTATAGTACTTGCATACTCCACTTTAATTTTCGAAAGTACGAGTATACAATTTTGAAAGGTAAAAATACCTAATTAGTACTCGTTAACAACCAACTTTGTGGATGCAAATGCATAAATGATAGCTTTCCACCGTCATTTTCACACATACTTATCGTTTATATTTAAGTTTGGGAGGGAAAAAAAGGTTGGTAAAATGACCAATCATAATGAATAATTTCAATGAATTAAGTCATATCATATTACAAAGGCTTTCATTGTCCATATTTTTAGGGCAATCCATAATAATGTATTGTATAATATCTTAAGGAAAAGAGCTTCATTTGAGTGTAACTACAATACAAAGCCCCAACAAAAGGTTTGGTGCAAGATGATGATAAATGGACACATAAAAGATCCTTTTATTCCTTTACCTATTATTATCATTTATTTATTTATTTTGGAAAAAAAAAAGAATCATATGTTGTTGAATAGGAAAATTAACAGAGATAATTTGGTCGTTGTAAGAGCTTTCCTTGGGGATTGAAAATGTCCATGTAATATTGAGCTCCTATAAGCTGACACGAAATCTTTGTACGTTCTCTAATGTTACTCTTCGTCATATTCTCAGATAATCAAATATTGTTGCATGCATGATCGCTCGCATTGCCTACAGTATCCCTACATATGGAGACTGATTCAAAACTCACGTTCTCGTCTGCAATGACGCTCTGGGAAGGAAGGCAATGGCTGATCGTCTGCCCTAATTTTTATAATGCTTCAAAAAGGGAAAATAACCATTTATGGGTTGAAGGGTTTTTTGATATAGAACTCACAAAATTAAGGTTCATGTTGAGCCAAATTAATACTATATGTTAAATTGTTGATACCCGATTAATACTAAAGCAAAAGATTAGATCTTTATTTCACTCAAATTTTCTAAACAAGCAAGTTTATAAGGTGATTTTTGGGCAAAAATTGGTTTGGATTCGATGATTCCGAAGCAGTCTTAGGTGGAATTCGATTTAGGCCAGACGGAGCTTGGATCAATTCACACCCTAGCTAGTTAATGTCTTGCTCACAACTACACATTGAGTTTAAAAACTTACCAAACTCTTAGCTATGTACTTGTCTATAACCCATTTTGTGTTTTGTCAAAAGCACATTGAAGATGAACCCACCTACCTATCCATTTGCCTAACCCAAGGGTCTTTAAGGAAAAAGTATGCAATCTTTGGAGTTAGAACACATCAAATCCCCACAAAGTCTCTTGGATATGTTCCCTAATCAAGTATGACATTGATGCATACATGTGGTGGATTTCTAACTTTATACACCTTCCCAAGTTCTCCACCTCATGAATTTGATGATTGATTTATGCAATAAATGGTTATGTGAGGGTGACTTCTTCCTATAGTTGTAGGAAATGGGTTTTTGGTTGGAGCAAGGAAATGGGTTTTTGGCATATGCCTACTTTGTCATTTTAATTGATTTTTTTTTGTTTTAATAGGAAATACCCAATTAAGAAAAATGAGATTATATGACTATTTTGTGTGCGCGTCCGTATAAACCCTCCTAATTGTAATGTTTAAGAGTTATACATTACTCGATTTAAATGTAGAATATCTAATTTCGATAAAAAAAACTATTTTAAAAAAATAATTGTGTTTGATAGTATAATGCATACTACTTATATGTTATCAACCTTTTAGGAATAAAATAATACTAGTTTATTAATTTTCCTAGACTGTAAAAACCCACTATGAAATTCATCTAGACCCTTAACCCTATCCTACCGATAAGTATCCGCCAAACATGTTTTAAAACATTGATCACACACCTGATTAATTAGAATCAAGAATTGGAAATGCAACTTGCTCTTTTACTAACATATTTGGAGTTTAGCAAGCTTTTACTGAAAAAGGGTAGATTGTCAAAAGTACTCATTTGGAAGCACCTTTTCCCTTTAACTAATTACCTTTAAACTGCTTCAAATTAATCATATGCAACCAACCACATCGGAATATGGGGAGCTAGGATTCTCGTTATGATATCACAATCTAATTAGAAGAAATTTGTCAGGGTGGATTGATAGTTTATACAAAGAGCGGATTTGCTTTCTACACTATAAAAATATCGCTAAATATACGTACAATATCGTGAGAAATGAACTCAGTTACGATAAATTGTGAGAGATGTTTTCTCTTCGATCACCAGTTGGATAAGATGTAAAGACTGGAAAAAAAAATTCACGGTTTTGGAAGCGGTAGTGCTATGTAGTAGTAGAAGTTTTTTTTTAAAGAAAAAAATCATCTTATTAGTTTTGTTTAGGTTAATATTGCTACAATTTCTGAAACCATGACCGGCATTGTATATTATGCGAGATTTTCACCGTGCCAATAGTAGCCCTTTTAAAAAAAAAAAGTATAGAACTTTGTAATAAAACAAGATAAGAAGTATGTAGAGAGGAGATATTCTCTTGTATTGGTGTGTTCCTCAAAGAAGAAATACAATGCCTTATATAAGCATAGATGGAGAGAGTTAGAAGATAAGAGGGCCACCAATATAGACTTTGATGGGTGTTATGGGAGAGGAATAATTGTGGGGTTATGAAGAGGTGTCACATCACCTATAATAAGTAGTAGTAGTAGTATTATAACACTCTCCCTTGATGCGCACCTCGTAGTTTGCGTATTGTCTCGTTAAAAACCTTATCTGGAAAAACCCATTGAGATAAAAACCAAGATCAAGGGAAAAAGAGTACAATACTAGAGCAAACTACTCCCCCTCAACTTTGCACATATCCTTCAAGCGTCGCATTCCCATATTGTGTATCAGTTGCTTAAACACCCTTGTAGGCAATGCTTTAGTAAACAAATCTGCCAGATTTTCACTTGATGCAATCTTCTGGACATCAACTTTGCCTTCAACTTGGAGTTCATGGGTGGAGAATAATTTCGGTGATATATGCTTGGTCTTGTCACCTTTAATGTAAACTTCCTTGATTTGGACAATGCAAGTTGCATTATCTTCATACAACAATGTCGGGTGTTTTACAATGGACTCCAACCCGCATGATTCCTAAACATGTTGGATGAGTGATCTGAGCCACACACTTTCTCTTCCGGTCTCATACAATGCGATAAGCTCTGCATGATTTGATGATGTAGCTACAAGAGACTGCTTTGTTGAACGCCAAGAGATGACAGTTCCACCATACATGAATAAGTACCCCGTTTGTGAGATGGCCTTGTCAGGATTTGACAAATAACCTGCATCAGAATAGCCAACCAATTTTGCACCATGTACTCCTTTAGATCTTTCAAAATATAATCTCATATCACTTGTTCCACGTAAATAACGTAGAATGTGCTTGGCACCATTCCAATGTCCTTTTGTTGGCATTGAACTATATCTTGCTAGTAGATCAACTGCAAAAGCTATATTTGGTCGGGTATTCATAGCAAGATACATAAGTGCACCAACTGCACTGAGATATGGTACTTCGGGACCTAATATCTCTTCATTGTATAATCGAGGACGGAAAGGGTCCTTGTCCACATCAAGTGATCGTACAACCATAGGTGTACTCAATGGATATGCTTTGTCCATGTTAAAGCGTTTAAGCCTTTTAGGACCTTTTCAACATAAGTTGACTAATGGATGAAAATTCCATTTCTTGTATGCTCGAACTGCAGGCCGAGGCAATACTTGGTTGTTCCAAGATCTTTCATTTCAAATTCCTTTTTCATGTAATTAGCTGTTTTTGAATCTCTTCAGGAGTCTCAATAATATTTAGGTTATCAACATAAACCGCTATAATTACATAACCCGACTTTGTCCTCTTTATAAAGGTGGAAGGGCTTACTTGGTTATTTATAAAATCATGTCTTAGTAGGAACTCACTAAGGTGATTATACCACATGCGACCGGATTGCTTCAATCCATATAAGGACCTCTTTAACTTGATGGAGTACATGTGATGAGGTTTTGATCTTAATGTTTCAGGCATTTCTAATCCTTCGGGAATTTTCATGTATATACCTGTATCTAATAATCCATAAAGGTAAGCAGTTACTACATCCATAAGTTGCATTTGAAGTTGTTCAACAACCGACAAACCAACTAGGAATCTAAGTGTTGTTGCATCCACTACAGGTGAATACGTTTCTACATAATCTACTCCTGGCTTTTGTGAAAAGCCTTGTGCAACTAGTCTGGCTTTATATCTTACTACTTCATTACGCTCATTGCGTTTTCGTATGAACACCCACTTAAAGCCGACTGGTTTAACGCCTTTTGGTGTTGGAGCTACTGGTCCAAAAACACCGCGTTTGTTTAATGAATCCAGCTCTACTTTGATTGCACCTTTCCAACTCTCCCAATCATTTCGATTTTGACATTCCATCATTGTTTGAGGATCATTGTCATCTTCATCCATGACTTCTACTGCCACCGTATAAGCAAATATGTCATCCAGGACCATGTCATTTTGATGCCACCCCAAACCGGTAGTTGCATAGTTAATTGACATCTCAAAATTATCCTCTACATCCTTTTCTTTGCTTTCGGGGTCCTTAGATAATATCTCTTCTGGGATTATATCTTCATGGATGTTAGTAGTATCAACACCTTTATGTGTTGTTATTGTCTTTTTCCTCTTCCTGGGAATCGTATCCTTAGAGTCTAGTGGTCTCCCACGCTTCCGGCGTGCTTGAGAATCACTTGCTATTTGTTGGTTTGGAGTTACTACAGGAATCTCCAATCGAGCTGGTGCATTTTCAGCTGGTATATGTGACATCGTCACCTTCTTGGCATCTGTAAACGCATCTGGTATAATCTATTTGCAACACTTTGCAAATGTATGATCCTTTGAACGTCAAGTTCACTTTCATTTGTTCTTGGATCTAGAAATGATAGAGAAGTGGAATTCCACGTAATATCTTTCTTAATTATCTCCTTATCTTCTCCCCCTAGAGTTGGAAATTTTGTTTCATCAAAGTGACAATCTAAATACCGAGTTGTAAATAGATCACTAGTCATAGGCTCTAGGTATTTTATAATTGATGGGGACTCAAACCCCACGTATATTCCCAACCTTCTTTGTGGTTCCATTTTAGTCCGTTGAGGGGGAGGAATAGGGACATACACCGCACATCCGAAAATTTTCAAATAAGAAATACCGGGTTCTCTTCCGGAGACAAGTTGTAATGGGGATAACTTATCATTAGCGGTCGGTCTAAGACGAATCAAAGCTGCAGCATGCAAAATTGCATGGCCCCAAGCCGATGAAGGTAATCTAGCCCTCATTAACATCGGTCTAGCTATTATCTGTAACCGCTTGATTAACAACTCTGCAAGGCCGTTTTGGGTATGGACATGAGCCACTGGATGCTCAACCACAATACCAATTGATTGACAATAGTCATTAAAAAACTTCGATGTAAATTCTCCCGCATTGTCTAACCTGATTCTTTTAATCGAATAATCAGGAAAATGAGTCCTTAATTTGATAATATGGGCTAAGAGCCTTGCAAATGCAACATTCCATGTTGATAGCAGGCTTACATGTGACCATCGTGTTGAAGCATCTATCAACACCATAAAATATCTAAATGGTCCACATGGCGGTGTAATCGGTCCGCATATGTCACCTTGAATCCGGTCAAGGAACATAGGAGATTCTGCGTTGACCTTTGTCATTGACGGTCTTGTTATTAATTTGCCAAGAGAACAAGACGTACATGTCAAGTCACCCCATGATAGGAACTTCAGGTCCTTTATCGGGTGTCCGTGTGAACTTTCAATGATCCTGCGTATCACTTGGGTGACCGAGTCTATCATGCCACAAAGAAAAGTTTGCATTGTCAACTAACTTCTGGTTTGTGACATTGTAACTCTCAATGGGGTATATAACTGTGCCATATAAACCAAGTGTTAATGTTCTCATCTTTTCTAAGACTTGCTTCTGGCCCGTCTTAAAAGATGTGAGAAATAGATATTCAATATCATTCTCATTCATGGTTTCCATGTGATAACAATTTAATCTTATATCTTTGAAACTCAACAGATTCCGTTGTGAGTTACTTGAATACAAAGCATCTTTGACATATATTCTTGTTCCTTTAGGTAACAAGATGGAGGCTCCTCCGGAACCTTCTATAAGATTACTTGTTCCAGATATGGTATTGACACTAGTCTTCGTCATTTGCAGGTTCATGAAAAACTTCGGGGTTTTCAAAATAGTATGAGTCGTAGCACTATCTATGAGACAAAGCTCCCCACCATTGAACTTTCCACTTGGGTGATCCATTCGAGCGAGTCGGGCTAATAACGTGATAAAACAAGATAAGAAGTATGTAGAGAGGAGAGATTCTCTCGTATTGGTGTGTTCCTCAAAGAAGAAATACAATGCCTTATATAGGCATAGATGGAGAGATTTACAAGATAAGAGGGCTATCAATATAGACCTTTGATATTCTACCATGTGGGTGTTATGGGAGAGGAATAATGGTGGGGTTATGAAGAGGTGTAACATCACCTATAATAAGTAGTAGTAGTAGACTAGTAGTAGTAGTATTATAACACTTTGTATCTATTTAACGATATTTAAAAAGAAACAAATGGTATATTAAATGTATATGAGACAGATTGATATAGCAAGAATTACGATACAAGTTATTTGAATTTGAGAATAGTATTTTTCTTGCTTTCAACGAAGCGTGTGTTAAAGCCAGCAGACGAATTAGGTCAATATGGTTAAAATGCATATTAGAATATTGGTCGAGTTGAGTTTCGGGTTGAATCGGATCATGTCCATTCGGATTTGAATTTCTTATCTAAGCGGGTCAGGTTCGTTCATGTTTCGCAGTTTCGGATCAAGCAATATATATATATATATATATATATATATATATATATATATATATATATATATATATATAATTGATTTCGACTCAATTTTTATTGCCACTTAAAAAAAATAGTTAGATTTATTTTAAAATTTCACCGAATTCAAATCAATGCAAGTGAGCTTAGATATTTTCAGGTCACAAGTCATACTATAGTTGCCCACTCACAACCTTCCCATTCAATGCAACATAAGGTTCTGATTTGAGTTTTTAGTAGGCTTCTATTTAATGCACACTTTCTTACAAGATTCTGTAGGTCGGGATCCCTTTTCCCACTAACCCCTTTATTGCTGCATAAAATTATTTTAACTACTTTAAACTGATGCTAAAAATTATTTTAATTTTTATAAATATAGATTTTAAAATTTTGTGAAAAATCATAAAGGAGATAATTTTGGAAAATAATGAATATTAAAAGTTTTAAAAAAATCTTTATGATTTTTAGGGCCGAATTAATATGATTCATAAATCATAACCTCTCTGCAATTTGATTGCAAATGAAATAAATACCTCAATAGAGTTTATGGACTACAAATACGTTAAAAGTATGAAACAAAACTTGTAAAAGGAAAAACAAAGAGCAACTTATAAGGGATGATTGTTCCATTTTACAACAAGGCTATCTCATCTGCTTCTAGGAAACTCTTGTTTTTAATCCACAGAGCCAACCAAAACCCTAATTTTCAACAACAGAAAAATGGATTTCTGGGTTCTTTGGAGGCCAATATTTCAGGTTAACAGTGACTCAATGAGGGAGTTATTGTAAACAACTTCCCTCCTTTTGTAAGTGATTTTTTCTTCTTCTCTTTCTGGTTCATCTTCCTCGAATAAAAACGGCTAAAAAAATATAGCTACTCAGGATCTACATGATTTTTTGGAACATGCTTAACCAGCCGAAATTGCGAATGAAGTTTGCAGGAAGTGTGAAACAAGAGAGCTTCTAGGAGTCCCTTTTACCTGCATCCTTCATCAAAGCACTGGGTCCATCTTCAAAACCGGAACCGGGTGCTGCCTCATTTAGGTCAAGAAATCGCGCTTTTCCAACTACCTCCACTTCTTGGTTTGTGTTGTTTGGTTCACCAGAGGACTCGAGCTGGTGTTCCTGTTTTTCGTCTATTTTGACCGCATAGCCTTCTTCATCCGGGGGTTGGTCAAGCCCTTTATCTTCCCCATCACCAGGAGCTTCCGAATCTGGGCTTTCCATTTCATACTCTTCGTTATCGCTTCCAGCTGAACGGCTTCCTGATGCATCTGACTTGTCCTGTTTTGCTGAATCATGATCAGACTCTGACATATCATACTGCTGGTAATTTATACGGTTTCTGGTAGACCTCTTGCTACGCCTCAAGCGCCCAGACTGTAGCTCATCAACCAATCTCAACTTGGTCTCTCCTCGAGTACGACCAGGGAGTTTCTTTGACTTTCGAGGGCCATCACTGTCATCACTCATACTAAACTCCTCTTCCTCTTCCTCTTCTTCTTCCTCTTCTCCATTTTCTTCACTCCAGTTGTACTCTTCATCTCCTTCGGAACCACTGGATAGTTTTTTCCTCTTCTTCTCTCTTAGATATTCTTCATCATAGACTGCTTCCCCAACTATCTCATCATCACTGTCAAAATCTCGATCATTGTCAGAAACTTCTTCTACAAACTCTCTCTCTGAATACCTTTGTGGCCTTCGTCTTCTTCGATTGCTACAAAATTCAAAGAAGCTAATCAATGAGTGCACAATGAGAAAGGTGTGACCAAAATCCAAGGGAGGTGCTTACCTCCGATCCAAATCTTGCTGAGATGCATGATCTTCATCGTCCATTTCATCATAATCAGGAGGAGACGGTGGGCTGAAAAAGCTGTGATCAGGTGCATGGGAAGGTTCAGAGCCTGTACCATTTGCAGAGGGTTCAGATCTTCCGTATTCTCTCTTCATACCAGGCTCTGGGGATGGCTGCTTCTGCCTGATGGATACACACATAATAGATAACTGAGCAGTGCATTTGCTAGGGAAGAATAAAAACAGTATTTTCACAGGTAAAAAAACATACTTGGTTATCTTTATTGCCTCGTTAATTGAGCGATCAAAGTCATCTGCAAAATAAATCCAAGGAAAGGAATCAAAGGATCAGACAACCAGCTGTTTGCATAAAAATGAAATAACAGCATATCATCCAGTCCATAGTTCAGGAAATTTATATAGAAATAAGGGCACTTCAGCCATATGCAGCCACAGCTATCTCCAAACAAAACAAAACACGTAGAGCCATCATATGAAGTGCGCCACAAATTATCTTCCATTAGTATCCTGATGCTTATGAGCCAAGGAAACAGATTTTTAAACACAAGATTCATAAGTTGGGAGATAATTGGATAATGTAACAGCCAGCCAAATTCCTCTTACCAAATGTGTAAGTTACAGGCTTCCTATCACGAAGTGAGCGCCCAGCTCCAATCCCATCCATGTTTACATAGCTATCAAGTAGAAGAGCTTCTCTCTGTTGCTTCTTCAGCAACTTCTCCTTTCTCTGTGACATGCAAGGGTATCAATTGGAGTATATACATAATACGGAGTATATTAGAAATTTAGAAGCAATGAAGGAAGCTCAAGATGAAGAGACAGATTACAAGTGAAAAGATTACATTCAAGGAAGTGTTGTTACCTTATGAATCTTTTCAATCTCAGGAAGAAAATCATTCTTCAATTTCTTGCCAAGAGAAACTTCGGTTCGATTTTTGCTAGAAAACAGTTTCTCCTGCAAAAGCAGCACATTCCAAAAGCATGTCATTCACAGAAGTATATGCCTCGTTTACAATGAAATATGAAGTATAAGCATAAAAAAATGGTGGCAGCATTAGAATAAGTATCAAAAAGTTGCTAAGCTCCTTCCTGGAAAATGAAAATAAAACGAGTGAAAAAAGTAAACAAACAAAATGTGACCAGATCACTCATAAGGAGGTCGTGAACTTACAGAAACATCTAGAAATTCATCCAAGTTAGTTGCAACCGTTTCCCACTCATATGTAGTACTAGGAAGAACGTTGGACCCTTTTATCCTAGCTTTTTTCACCTCAACTTTCCTGATTTCCCGATATAATCTATGACCAATTACGGCATCATCCTCATACCTGTATCAATAACATCAAGGGCATTGATTATTCAGAAAAATGTAAATGTTGTCAAGGAATCAATGTATGGCAAAAACAAGAGGAAGAATTTCTAATATCATAACTAATTACCCACCATTTCCCTAAAGATGTCAAAGATCACTATCATGAATGTTCAGCAAAAAAGAATTTCATAATTTATCACATATGCATTACTGTACCAGTAGGAAATCCCATGCGAATCACCTCCAATTCGTTCTTTACGAAATGTTGAAAGCTGAATTCCCTGTTTCATGCCATCATCTATATAGCTCCTGATATCTTCTTGCTGCGCATTATCAAATGTAAATCCTCTAATCAAACTCAAGTCAAAGAGAAAATATAATTCAGCCTATATTCAAAACAATCAAGGTATCCCAAACTCATAACGTAATTCTTCTAGAATGAACCATTTGTATAAATAAACTTGACACTGGTGGTGGCAATGATGATAGGGGTTGCAAGTCAGTAGCTTCTGAGTTACAAGGAGGAAGGTAAACAAACAAACAAACAAAAAAAACAGCTGACCAACTATGTATTCACATTGAGTCAAGAATATGCGAGCAGTTATCAGGAAAAAGGGACAATTGTTCTTAAGATTGAAAAAATAATGGTTTTTCAGAGATTTGTGTGAAAATTCAATTAAAATATGAAAAAAAATCAAGATGTATACACAAATCTACATAGGGGTAGACATGGACTATGAGAAACCATTAAGTAGATCTGCAAAAAATAGAACCGATACCTCAACACGAATGTCACATAAAGCTTTTAGGATCACAGCACGAACAGCAGGATCAAGTGCCTTGTATGCTTCAACTTCAGCCCTAAGGTAACAAAATTTATATTTACACATGGAAGCCTTGAAAGGGTAGACTACATTCACAATCAATTTTTTTTATTATCAACAATCACATTTTGACTCACCCATGTGCAGCAACAATTGGTAAGTCTCCATCAGCAACCTACAATTTGAATGAACAAATAAGATTCTCAAAGAAACAAATCTAGAACACCTCAAGGCGAAAAGAATTACAAGTAATGCAATTTACCCAATGCCACCAATCTCTTAACTTCCTGCATAGAACTGTAACCCATGTTTCCCGTCCACAAGCCATCCTGGTGACAGGAGGAATTGCCTAGCAAAATGGATCAAAAGATTTTCAATGAAATTCATAAGCCAATCCTGTCTGCAGAAGATTGTGATATTTTTCCTCTATACGATTGGAATTGACTATGCAAACTCAACAACTGCAGAAACCAGAGTGTTATCAAAATCATGGAAGAATGCTCAAGATATAGGCACATCTGTTTTTTACACTAATTTATAAATCTTTTTCTTCAGCAGAAAAAGATAAATGAATGTGAATAATGCCATGAAGGGTTTTCAAGAATTGTATAGGCATGATTAATTAGTGGAAACACTTCACATCCAAGAGTTTTAAAGGAAAGAAAAAAAAAGAGCCTACAGAAACTGAATAATAGAAACAGGTAAATTATGACAAACCAAAATCTCTTTCAATCTGGATGAACTTGCTCTCAAATTGGTCCCAACATAAAACCTCTGGTAATTTATATGAGGACAGACCAGTTTATGATTTCTCCTCTATTTCTATCTACAGAAAAAATAACATTTTCAGAATAAAGACTAGATTATGTCTGTCGATTCACAAAGCACCACGTTTATTAGCTAAAAAATTTCATGATCTTTCAAGTTATGCTTAACAGATAAACATGTTCTTTCAGATAGTGAATACACAATCCATGACATCAATGGATTTCATCTAACATCACTCTGGCATCATAAAACAGGCAAAATATTTTCATTTTGTCACGAAAAAAA
The DNA here is from genome assembly GCA_963922045.1 of Persicaria maculosa. Lineage (NCBI taxonomy): Eukaryota > Viridiplantae > Streptophyta > Magnoliopsida > Caryophyllales > Polygonaceae > Persicaria > Persicaria maculosa. The sequence goes on along the minus strand of OY998259.1, from coordinate 68,668,009 downwards.
TCACTATTCCATATATATTAGGCAATCCAGTGCTAGATGAACATCCATATTGGTTGAATATCTAAATACCAAAACAAACAACCAAAAACTGAAATTGCATCCACAATTTTGCACATTCCATATACACTCAATTGCAGTTCCTTACAATCTACAATTCCCTAACAATAAGCAAGGATCAACTGACATTTGAACTAAGAACTTTCTATTTTTGAAAAAAATTGTTTTAAAACTTGCACAAGCCAAGAAAGGAAAAAATAACTAACCTTTAGCAATGGAATGTGTATATAACTCAATGTATCATTGGGGGTCAATAGTGAGGTCTCTAACTCCTCAGCTGAAAACTCAGCTGCAATATTCAAAAGCGGCCTAAAAACCTACCAGGCACAGAAGAAAAAAGCAAACATCCATCATAAATCAAGCCATAGAAACAAATTTGAAACAAAAAATTACTTAGAGACTGATAATTTTTCATCCCCAAACTCACATTGAAAAAATGAAGTATGGAAGCCAATTCCCACATGGCTCTCAAATTCCACCTAGGCTGATGCCCAGGCGGAGGAGCATCCAACAAAGGCGTGATGATTTTACCACAATGCCCCTTCCCGCTGTCCTCCCCATCTTCCTCCTCTCCCTCCACAGCCTCCGTCGCCGGAGACGGCACCGCCTCCACCGGCGCCGCAACCTTGCCTTTCTTCGCCGGCCGGGAGCGGAGCTCGATCAACGGCGGCTCCACGTACAACTTAGAGCGTACCGTGCACGCTCGAGTAGGTCTTTCCTTCCTCACCAGCACGACATCATTGCCGCCGTTCTTACTACTCCTACTACTGCTTTTCTTGCTCTCTACTTTCCCGTCCCCCTTAATTTCGCCTTCAATTTCAGCTTCTCCGTTGCTCCGGGCAGTCTCTGCTTCTTCATCGCTCCTGACTGTGGCGGCCTCGGAGTCGAGCGGCTTCTGCGCGTCGATCGGGGGCGAAACGACGCCGTTCATTGTCGGTCGATCAAAAAGGGGAGTGCTTGAGTTCAGAGAGGACGAATTCGGGGGCGGATCATGAACTTGCATCAGAGATAGTGGGGCAAATTAGGGTTTCTGCTCGAAAAGTGTTGAGAGAGGGGCGAATCAGGGAATTGTTTAGCGATGAATTCGAAAGTCGGCAGAAGAAGAACAACATCTCATAGTAGCTCCTGATTCGCTCTCAGCTCGTGCTTGCAGGTTGCTTTGATTGTGAGCCTATGGGGTGCTGTGTAGGGGATTCAGAGGAGAGATTGGAGGGGGTGAAGAGAGGGTTTGGGGAAGAACAGAGGAGGTGTGACTTAAGACTTGTCAGCCGAACGAGGAAGAGAAGCAGAAGTGCTCATAAATTTGGGGTTTTTTTTTACACACAAAAAATTACAATAAAATCTGCATAATTTCAATACATCAACTTTTTTTTTTTTTGAAAAATCAATACATTTACTAAAGTAACGAAATGATGAAAACAAGATTCTTTCAACCCATAATGTGTTATGCACTTGTGCACGTGTACCATCTATGTATCATCAAAAACCAAAGGATGAAACCCTAATGAAAATATCATTTTTTTTTTCTAATGTTATCTTTGGTAAGATGCAAAAAAAATGACCAAATAAGTATATTTCAATGCACAGAATAAAACAAGTTACTCATAAGAAAACTTAGAATTAATTTTTGTGTGTGTGGTTTAGTTAATAGACTAGCATGTAGGCTAATCTAAGAAGTGAAGTGTTTATCCATTTAAAAAAAATGATTTATCAATGAGTATAAGTTAAACTCATTAACTGACTTGATCGTATGATTTTTCTAACTTTGTTTGTTGTTGTTGTTGTTTGGTTTTTCTAACTTTTTGTTGTTGTTTCTCCGTATTGGTATGTTCATCAACTGACTTGTCCGATTCGATCTATCAGAATATCCAAATATGTTTGATTGTGTATCTGTTTTCGGGTGTTGTTATATACACCGCAACTTTTAACCATGCACGTCAATGATTTGGGATGTATAGAACGTGCATAATTTAGGGTGCATATAGCGAACGCGTTGTTTTCTCTATAAAAACAAATCCAATATTGTCTATTCAAACCTAAACTTACATTTGACTTTTTGACTTGCTTACCTTACAAATTGCTTTACCAGTACTTGTTTGCAGCGTTTTGGTGGGTGGGTGGGAATGGTATAGCAAATGAGGTCCAAATTGAGTTTCCCAAACCAAAGTAAGCAAGTAATGGAATTCACACAAACGTAAAATATGTAACTTAAAGAAACACAAGAACGGAATTCACGCTCTAGGATACCAATAAAAATTTACTTTCTTCAGTACACAGGGAAATGCAAGGCTGTGTTTGTCAGTCAAAACCCACAAACCCGAATTACAATGGAAACTACAGTCTCGAAATCATTGAGCGTCGCTCGCAGCAGAGGGTTAGCCATGACGCAATTAACTTACCGCGACAATGTCGGACTCTAATTGGCATTGGCCATCAGGAATTCTGTCGCCATGAAGCAACACTCAGGAATGAACCCCCTTTAGCCATCAAGAGCACCAAGCGCTTTCATGTCCTCCAAGAAAGCCGAGTATGAGTCATCAATGCTCGGCGGCTTTGGCGCTGCAGAGTTGGTCACGGATGCTGGTTTTACAACAGTTGGGGCGATGGGATGATTGATGATTGGCGTGTTTGATGGGGCTGACTTAGGCTTTGGCTTTGTTGTAGCAGATTCTCGCTTCACACGAACAGATGCAGGGACCTGCAGTCACACAGGGAAAAGAGGGTCACATTTCGGGCCTGCAGGCTTCCTGTTGGAAAAAATGAATGGATTATGAAATTTCCACTTACCATAGATGTAAGCTCGGGGGTGTGCTGAGCAAGTGGCCTCTTAACAACTGTTGGTGCTGCGGATTTAACATAAGATGGCTTCGGTGCAACAGATGGTCTCAATGCAGATAGGTCATCTTGGTGTACGAAGGGTGGAGGCCCAGGAGGAAGGGGTGGTCTCATCATAGGAGGTGGACCAAACGGTGGCCTGGGCATAAATGGAACCATTCCAGGAGGGCCAGCCATTGATGGGTGCATGTCTGGCATCGGTGGCAGCGGGGGAAACTGTGAAATTCCTGGGGGCAAGACATCCAGCTGTATCATTGGGTGAACAAGCCCAGGGAGTGGAGCCTGCTGTCTTGGCGGTGGAGGTGGTGGCGGACGCATTTGAGGAATATCACTGTTCTCTGTCTGAATTTTCGCTGCTGCAACGTCTACTGGCTTTGGTGGTAATCCGGGTGGGGGAGGAGGTGGAGGAAGCATAGTAGAAACCTGAATGAAGTAAAAAAAAAAGATATCGTCGATTTTCCCTAAAAAAGACATCGAGCTAACATGCCTTTGAGGACTCCACGCAAGAACGCGAATCAAAGAACGGGATCACATTTGAAATGAAAAATGAAAAACAACTTAGTGATTCGAATTCGCAAGCTACAAATAATTGCTGACCTGAGCTGAATCCTTGGAAGTAATACCATCTGGTCCTCCAGATATACTTTTCTCTAAATCAGCCCCAGCTGTGCCTGGTGGAGGCGGCTGTTTATGAGTTGAAGGCGGAGGTGGTGGGGCACGAACAGCAAGAAGCTCTTTAGGTGGGGGGCCGGGAGGAGGTGGCGGCAATGGTGGCATGGCCAATGATGAGTTTGAACCAGGAAGATTCGGTGGCATTGGAGGTGGGGGCGGGAGAGGCAGAGATTCAGGTATGACAGAAGCGTCACCATTGTCCGAATCGTCAGGGTTCGGCAAAGGAGGTAGAGGAGGGGGAGGAGGTACAGGTAATGTAGCATCATCAAACTCCATACCAGCTGATGATGATGATGCCTCTGACAAGGGAGCCCTGAGTCCTAAAGTAAGACGAAGCAAACTTCACAAAAGCAACCAAAAGTAGAATAGAGAACTAGGAAGGCGTGCAAGAGAACTTTAAAAGGAGAGAGACAGCAGAAACCTATTGAAGATTTGTACATGGGAAGCTTTCCAGGGGGTGGCGCTCCAGTTGGATTTAGTGTGGGATGATAATATACAGAATCCTGAGTAGCATATAATGCAAAACAGGTTAGTTCATCACGTCAGAAGTTTAATTGAGTTCAAGTCATGTGAGATACTACCTCAGGTGTTAGATGCTTGGCTCTCTCATCTTCTTCTGCACTTGTCATTCTACGAGGCGGGCCTAAATGGCTGCAATAGAATAACCACAAATTAGTACACCTTGGAGAATCATTTAGGCAATTTAGGTCTTTCTTTCTACTATACTCATGAATCATGATATTCTCACCTGAACATGACTGGTGTCTCCCCCTTTTCCTTCATCTTTTCCTCGTACTCCTGCACAAAAATGTACATTATTCAAATAAATCACAAACAATAAGTCAATAACAAAATTTAAATATCATAAATGCCAGACCCCAAGAATCAAACAAGTCAATTATGAACCAACAGCCAACAGGTGAAAACCACCAGCAACCCTGCCTTTAGTTGCTTAAGCAAAGAATATAAAGATAAGTATCATCAAAGTACCTTTCTCTTTTTAACCACAACGCTTAGCATGTCCTCTAGTTGCCTCTTCTTGTGCTTTCTAGCTTTGTCAAGAGCACCCTCGGCCTCTAAACCCACAAAGAAGCACATGTGTAAGTTAACGCAAAAAACATTGAACAATCTCACTTTGGTAGAAGCTGGAAGGACAAGGAACTGTTGTGCATGTAGTTCTTTTCGGTAAACTCATTGAACAATTGTAATTGTTTTAAACATATAGAAATCTCTCCGATTATTCAACAACAACAACAACAACAACTACCCAGTAAATCCCGCAATTAAGCAGGGTCTGGGTCAGGATGTACGCACTCTTTCCCCGGATAAATCAAGAGACTAAGTAAAAGTCTAAATTCATAGAAATAATTAAGCCCAAAATAAACTATGATGAAAATTGAAAAGTTAATTCAACTATACAAGGATATGCAAACTTCTTCCTTGCAATCCATTTAAATGATATTCCAGTGCTCAACAAGATGAAAAAGATTATGGCAATGAGAGTGCTTGAATTGAAGGTAACATTCTTCAAAATCCATATCAACAATCTAATCAGTTTGGCTCATGATTCTCTTTCAGACGAGATTCGTTACGTTCACTGTCACCTAAGAATCTAACATGTAGTCAAGCGACTATGTATTCACAGATTCATAGAATCACACTTGAGAAACCACTAGTTCACAACAGAAACCAATTGACCAAACTAAACGGTAACATGCCGCAGCAATAAGTGATCATTTGCTTTGTGTGTTTGATGAAAACCTTTGTCACCTTTTAGAAGCCAAATATATGTTTGGGTTAAGCTGTTTAGTAAGCCAAAACTGAATGTGAAACAAATTTATTAATATTAAAACCATTATTTAAACGACATCTCAAAAAAATATATTAAAAATAGAGACACTACAGCAGTTTCTATGAAATCTGCAGCTACCCTAAAATGAAAATACAAAGTTATAGTTCATACTTGTCAATCATGATTGCTGATATGGTAACTTATTAATAGAGCAGTACCAGCTCAAGTGTCACCACCAACAGAACATATAGCTTCCAGATAAAGGTGCTGTTATTTATGATTCAGGGACTCTACATGATGGCAGATAAAAACAGGGAGAGCTTTTAGTCTTCACCAGTAGTATGTAGAAAAAGATATGGAGAGACTAGAGAGAAGATTGAAAAGATTGAGAGTGAAGTTTGCAAACTGTGGAAGAATGATGTATCTCAACGAGGCATGTTATAACAATAATGGCATATAAATATCATATTTTAGCAAATGGTCAAACAGAAGCAAGGATGCATCTAATTTCTAGTAAATCCTAGTCAATCGTCAATCAGTGAAATGTGTTTCAAGCTTCATCTAGCTGAAATTGAAACATTAAAACCATGGACAAAAGGGCCAACAAGTTAGGCAAAGTGTTTGAATCGGTAAATTATATAGAAAACAGTTAGGCAAAGTGTGGGTCCTGTGAGAATAGTGACTCTTGGATGGCTATAAATGGTCTAAACTAATTTGCTTTTACCCATTCAAAACCACAATGTCCTAAATTGAAAATGACAGAAACATTTACATAGTGTTTATACTCACAGCATTCAGATTATCAAATTTTCCAGGCATAAATTCAGAAGGAAAATTTTGGCTTAACCTCAGATCGGTAATGATAACATGCTGATATGCACTCCTCAGATGGCACACCTTCTCAACTCTTAAAGAATGGAAATATTAAGTTCAAGCAATTAACTTGCAGAAAGAAATAAGTGGGACTAAAAAATCCATAATCAGCAAAGAACAAGCTAACTTACTCATCTTCTCCAATTTCTGGATCTGATCTCTGATTTGTTCAGGGTCCTTCTTCAACATGCCAACCTCCCTAACCTTTTTCCTCTCTTTCTTGTTCTGTCCAAGATAACCAACACAGAACATCAATTTTTAGAAAAATTTGCACTGAAATAACCTTCAGAATATTTTGAGAGATAAAGATGGTATTCTCAATCTAGACTGTAAGACATGAGAGCAACACAGCAGGAAACCTTCTAATTTGTATGGGAAATGCAGTAACATATATTATCAGGAATTAAGAATTATGCCATCGTTAATTTCAGCGTAGCAGCAACCAAACGGGGGATCCCCTATCAAGTTTTGGTGTGAAAAACTTCAGATATAGAAGAATCATCTTCAGACCAGTTATGCTTTATAATAAGACAACGCGGCATCCACAGTCCACCCATGACTGATGACGGACGCCAACCAACAATCAGCCGAAATCGAACTAGACACACTAGATAGCTTTAAAAAAAGGTGGTGCTTTATTCATTGTGCCCACTGCCCACTCTCCTCGTAATCATCTATAGCTTCACCAAATAATCCAACTGAAACTACTAACTATTGCAATTAAAAAAAAAACACAAATTACAATCTGCTGTATTACCAGCCTAACTAAGTCATCTATCGGGTTGCCCTCAATAGACAATCTTTGCAAGTCCATAGTCGCTTCTTAACACTACGAAAACTCGTCTATCTGTATATGGCATACCAAGATGAAATGAAACCATAACAATAAAGCACAACACCGATGGAAAGCATAAAAATTACAGCTTTAACAAGCAATCCTCCTCGGCCATTCCAAATCTGTCCTCTATCGAAACAATCCCCTGGCCCTGGGCATAAAAATCATCGCATATCAAGAAAACTAGATTTCCCCCAACTGCGAAGCTCGTTTCATTTGCTTTGATGAATTCCAATTTCGATTCATCTCCTCCAATCCATCGAGGCTGAAACGATAAACCCTAAACGCCCTAATTTCTATCTGGCGAAAGCCTAATAAAATTGAGCATGGAAATACTATAATTAGGAAGGAACAAACGGATTGGAATAATCACGTACCCTTTTCAGCTCTTTCTTACGAATATCCTTGCGATAGGCGTCCGTAGGGTTCATGGCTTTGCCCCCTTTCGTTGTCTTCACCATTGTCGCTCACTTGTGCCAAACCCCCTCTCTTCTTCAAACCCTTCTGCGTCGATTCTGCAATCAACGATCCAAAACCCTGCAACTGAACAAGATCAACAACGCACCCCCACCGATTCAACTGGTTAATTTATCACACGAAACGATCTCTCGCGCAGCTTGAGCCCTATGTGCCCAGTCTCGTTCCCGAGCGACGTCGTTTTCGTGCTTGGAAGGAAGTCTTTTATTCGAAAACTAAAGTTATTATTATTGGGATATTGTTAGGGTATATTTGGAATTTTGGATTCTAATGCATAAGGCATCATGAATTCATGATTCATGTATTCTATCAAAAAAAATGCTATGAATATATTATATAATTATAAACACTTGAATAATGTTTGGCTATATATTTTAATGTGTTTAAAATAACATAAATTTTAAATAAAATATCTTATAAATTGTGTCAATTAAACACTCAATATTCCGTAATATTTATACTTACATTGTAAATATAATATAATTAATTGACATAATGTATAAGTATTTTATTTAAAATTTACGTTATTTTAAACACATTGTAAGGTGAGTAACCAAACACTATTTAAATGTTTATAATTATAATTGCATTATAAACATGATGCATAGATTGTAAATTTATGCATGGTTTTTTATGTGTTAAAAATTATATAAAATATTAATTTTTTTAAAAATAATTTCATGCTTATTAATGTTAAGTATGAATTTATTAAAACAAATTTTAAAAAAATTGTTTTTTTATATAGTTTTTATTATTCTAAAAAAACGTGCATAAATAGTAAATGACATGGTTTAATTAATAGAGAAAGTAATTCTTTTTCAATTAAAAAACCGTAAAGGAAATGTTTTTTTAATGGACCTTATATCTTGTTAATTTGTTTATACAAGAACAAAATTATGTTTGCTAAAAAAACAAATGTGTTATCCTACAAAAAAAAATGTATATCGTAAGAAGAACTTTCGGGCATAAGTTAAAGGATTTGGATTTCGAAATTATTTTTCTAAATATAAAATGGTAAACTCGTTAAAAATATGTTAAATCAATCATTTGGAGAATATTTCTCCAATTAAGATATTTAAAGACATAGATTAGAAAAATCGAAAAAATATTATTGTAATGGATGTAATTAATAAGTGATTAAAAATGAATTTGCTAAATCAATATTTCTCGAATTAAAATATTTAAAGACATAGATTAGAAAAATCGATAAAATATTACTGTAATGGATGTAATTAGTAAGCGATTAACAAGGAATAGGGAATTATTGACTTGGTGTTTTCCTGGCCTATCCCATTCACATGCACTTTCATTCATCTTTGCCATCTCTTCGTCGCTCCTCCTTTCTCTTTGGATTGTAATTTTGCACCTTCATCTCGATTAGACCATCTCCAATGGGGGCGTATCAACGTTGGATAAGGCCCGAGGTACGTTCTCTCGTTCGTTCGATGATCAAATCGATCATAGATTGATTCATCGAATCGAAACACCTACAATGTCTTTCATTTCGTCGAATTTTGATGGGTGTAGGTTTACCCTCTCTTCGCGTCCATCTCGTTCGCAGTTGGGATTTGCGCCTTCTCGTTGTTCCGTAACATCACTGGCAATCCTGATGTTAGGTTTGATCCCCTCTCTATCTATCGCCTTGTCCTTCATTCTACATTTATGTCAATCATCTTGTTGCATTTTTGTGATGGGATTGTAATGTATGTTAGGGTGAACAAGGAAAACCGAGCTGCCGGAATCCTGGACAACCATGCCGAGGGAAAGAAGCACGCTCAGCACTTCGTGAGGCGGGGCTTACGCAACAGAGAACCCGAGATCATGCCATCCATCAACAGATTCTTCAGTGATCCTAGCAAAAACTAGCCTTCATCAGTGAACAATCGTTCGTTGTTTCGATTTTTTCCCCTTTGTATTGATAGGGTGCAATTCAAAATGAATCTTGCACCTAGATTGAATAAGAAACCCATGGCCTCTTGGGTCTTTTACTTGCAGCTCTAATTCATGTTCTTGCTATAAATAAAAAAATGTCCTCAGATTGAGGTTTATTCTTGGAAACAAAGAGAAGTTTCATATCAAAACGAATACCGAAAACCAGAGAGAAAAAATCAGGCATTTCACTATATTCTGTTAGTGCATCATTAGACTCTGTTGAGTGTAAAGAGTAACACCAATTTGTTACAGTTACAGGCAAGCTGATGAACAATTTGCTTATAAGACCTCGCTGAATCTTATATACTAGCGAGTTATTTAAAAAATGTCCAATGTAAGCACTCTAAATAGTCGCATAAAAGGATACATACATACAGATATACATAAGTGTCAATGGAATTCTTACCTGTGTAATTTGTTCAATGATGATGAATCCTCTGCTGCACGACTCGCTGATAGAACAGCCTGGTCCTGAGAAAAAGCACCACTGCGAAAAGGGAGCCAGCAAGGGTGACTCCGGCCATGATGAAGAAAGACAGCATGAAGCAGTTTACGCCGGTGCAACTATCATCATCTGCTGACACTTGCTGGTCATAGATGTATCCGACCACCCTCACAGAGAGCACATAAGATCCAATAGGGCCTGCAATGGTGATGGTGTTGAAGATGGTGCCCATGTTTACAACACCGAAGATCTCTGATGTGATTGTGGGCATCAGAGAGAGCTGCGACCCATAGCATACGCCCACTACAACAGTGCCTATGTAAAGGGCTCCAGAGAATCCACAGGCAACTATGGCATGTCCGATGCTCATGGTTGCCAGAATTATGGCCATGAAGAGGGGCCTAGCCCATCCCATTGAGCGCAGGAAGTAATCAGATAAATACCCAGCGCCAAATCGCCCAAGGGAGTTCACTATACCCCACAAGGAAACCAGCGTGCTAGTCACCGCAGAACTGTAGCCAAGAGACTCCCCGATTTGGGTGATGTTGTTCAACATGGCCAGCCCCGAGCCAAAAGCACAAGCTGTGGTAATGAACAAAAGCCAGAAATCTAGTGTACACATTGCTTGCCAGAGGTTAATGTCCACTTCGGGTTCACTTGAAGGCTTCTTAGTTTCATCACCAGAAGTACTTGTGCCTTGCTCGGCATTGCTAGGCAACTGGGTATACTCGACAAATTGCTCAGTATCCAGTATAGACGTTTCATCAGGGCGCTTTAAAAGCACTCTAAGGGCAATGCAAAGAGGAGAGGAGAGTATAAATAGAAGCACAACCAGTATAACAATGTGTGACCATAGTTGCAGGGTGAAGACGCTCTCGAGAATGATGACAACTACTAGGTAAGCAGCAACCGCAAGAACCACCAGGGCGAAGCTGTCGAGATGTCGCTTCTCATCCTTGCCAACTATGTCATGGACCCTTACAAACCACATCAGCCACAAGGGGTTAAGCGTCGAAACTATAGACACCAAGAGAAGGAATTCGGCTGGCTTCCCCTTGAATACGGTTCGGTATACTTGGATCAACATTGCTCCACTCAGCCCCAGGAAGCTCTGATACAAGGAAAAACAAGGATTGGACATTGCAAAACAATAATTGATGTAAACTAGGAGCAATATATCATGATCAATTGTTCACAGACACAGAGTCAAGATCAATCCTGCACAACTGGATGGAGATTCTCTCTACAAACAAATGGATACTTCAACTACTGTGAAGATAATCAAGTCAACCAAATGGATGCAGATTCTCTCTACAGATAATCATAAATCCGGTGTAATCATCCCTAATTGAGTAATTGTCGAAAAAGATGAATACATTCTGATGCAAATTCACAGTGGATTTGATTAAGCATCAATTAATAGATGATTGAATTCTCCAATTCCGAAAACAAAGAGAATAACCTTCATGATGCCAACAGCGGTGCCACTGAAACCCCTAAAGTTGTTAACAGCCGTGACGACATCAGCGGTGTTGAAGAAAGGCATGGAATGGCCGGCGATGAACATGAAGAGGCAGACAACAGCGACGGGAGGCTGGCCAAGGGCGCCGGTAACAGTCAACCAGGTGAGGAAGAAGCCAAGGAAGCATTGGATAGAGCCGGCGATGATGACCAGCTTGGGGCCGCCAAAGAGATGGTCGCGAGGGCGGCGATGGACGGCGAAGGTATAGAGGAATCCGGCGAGGACGCCGAAGTTAGCGCCGAAGTCCTTGAAGAGAGCGACTGTGTCGAGCGTGGACTGGGAGTAGCTCTGGGAGGATTTGAGGGCGGAGGAGTAGATTCCGAAGGTGGAGGGCGTGCCGCTCGTCGATTGGATCCATATGCTCGCCACCGTCGCTGCCCATTTGTTGTCGATCACGCTGTTACTCCCCATTTGCGCCCAATTTCTCTCTCCCTCTCCCTCCCTCTCTCTCTCTCAATTCGCCATGGCGGTGTTATTCGGGAGAATATCTGGCTTTTGCGATTGAAATTTGGACCTTTCGAAATTCGAAGGGCTGATTAAATGGGCCGAGTGGGCTAGGCAACCCGGCCCACTCAACCCACTTAGACCATTGAAGGCGCCACTCAAGCAGATAAGAGATACAGATAAGTCTCGCTGCAACAGTTGGAAACGAAAGGCGAAGCGATGGCGACTCTGAGAGCTCAACCTCTTCCATGGCTACCGAGATTCAGCGGGACACCAAACGCGTCGCCGGCGCCAGAAAGAGCGTCAGTTTTCACAGTTGTAGCTCAGAAGAAAGTGAAGAAGACGAGAAAGATTATCCTCAAGGAGGACGTCGAATTGCTCGGTAAGAAGGGGGAGCTTATCGATGTCAGGGCTGGTTTCTACCGCAATTTCCTCCTCCCGACCGGGAAAGCTCTGATTGTGACTCCATTGCTGGTGAAGGAGATGAAGATGGAGGAGGAAAGGATCGAAGCTGAGAAAAAGCGAGTGAGAGAAGACGCCGAGCAGCTCGCTAGGGTTCTGGAAACGGTCGGCGCTTTCAAGGTCAAGAGAAAGGGCGCCGGCAGAGGGAATAAGCAGATTTTCGGAAGTGTTACTGCGCAAGACCTTGTCGACATCATCAAAGCTCAGCTTCAGAGGTAATTTCGATTGCATTTTCAATTATACGAAATTTCAATTGCTTGCTTCATTGATCTTGATCTTGCTTGATTATAAGAAATTGATGAATGGAGACTGATGATTGTTGAAGAAATGTGTTGAATTGAACCAAGATCTGACTGAATATTTCAAAGTTGCAAAATTGTAATATTTCTCTGGAATTTTACTTCACTTTCAGGGATGTGGATAAGAGAATCGTGACTCTCCCTGAGATCAGAGAAACAGGGGAATACATTGCAGAGATAAAGCTTCATCCTGATGTTACTGCACGGGTGCGTTTGAATGTCTTTGCTAATTAGCACTTCTTACAATTGCAAATTCGTTTCCTTCAAATCTGTATGCTGTATTTTCTTCGTTCATCTTGTAAGTTGTAACCTTTTTTCCAATGAGAAGTGCTTAGCTATAAATCTACACCGAATCGTCTCAAATTTGAAAGTTCTGTGCAATGAAGTACAACAATTATGCATTATGAAGAAGGTAATAATAGAACATAAGAACAACATCTTCTTCGATGTTGTTACCTTGAATTACATCATCTGATAGTTTGGAATGAAAATGGAGCAAATCGAAATGAATGTCTCGAGTTTCGGAACACACCCTAGAACATTGCCAATGGGGAAATTGACCTATACACTTGAGCAATTTCACTAGCATTACATATAAGAATGGCTTATATTGCCCTGATCAGCTCGATCAGGTTGCGACACTCATGGTGATTTCTCATGAGGTCTTGAATTTCGAATCGAGAAATTTTATGTTATTCTTTTCCTTATAAAAGATAACTGTGATATCAGATGCTGTTTGATGTTTCCCTTTAGCTTCATGTCTTCTTTGAGTTGGATCTTTTGCTTGTTAATTTCTTCCTGATCTTTGCGAATCTGCCATGGTTTGAAGTCTGTATTATTTGGGGTGGTTTCCGGGCAGACCGGGCTTTATTCTTCTTCGCTCCTGATGAGGTTAGCAAGTCGAATGCCGTCAATGAATATGGCTTCAAGATTGCATTCAGTTGATTTCCATTCATGTCCAATGAGCTTGACTTTGGAATCACCTGCACAGAAACGAAATTTCGTTTTCTCAAGACAACATCTTTGTACAAACTTCTGAAATTGAGAGCCTTTGAACGATAAACGTGCCTGTGTCGGATTGTCAAATGTGTTCGAATCGTAAGGATTATCAGATGTGAGAATGGTCACTTTTGATCCCTTGACTGATGTCGAACCCAATCCGTTCAATGAAACAGTGACATTTACAGAACTACTTTGAAGGTTCACAACCTGTCAAAACCAAGAAATTAACATCAACCATTACACAAGCATTTCATAGCACAAGAAAGGAATCGTTTCATTCGAAAACAACCCGAAATATACCTTCACTTTGATGTAGTTATTGTTATCGTCGGAGCTCTTGTAACTGATTGCAGACGCAAGAAAGTGATCCTCTGTGGACTGGTTCACTTTCAGAAGCGTTGCTCCGCTTGAATCAGTGAAGAAGGTTTGCATCCAGTAACTAGGGATTCCGAATGCTTGCCAAGAATCGAAGTTAATGGCATCTGGTCTCCATCTAGTTGTAATTCAATCACAGAATCAAACACAAGTCATATAACAGATTCTTGAATCTACCTCTAAACCAAAAATACATAGAAATCACATACCTTGGATCGTTGCGATGCATCAAGAGTGGGGCGTAACTCGCCATAGAAACGATATCACTGTAAGTACACCCATCACAAAATAACATCAATTCGCGTGGTAAGAAAAACTTTGTTCTTGTTCATATCTATATACATACAACATACCTGTTTCGCTCTAATCCGATAAGGAATCCGGCTTCAGCCAAAGCACCAATAAGAGTTCCCTTTCGATTCGTATCAGGAGGCTCTGTCACGGCATATTCACTCACAAAAACCTAAATCAAATCACACCCATGTTAACTTTAGAAAACAAGTACTGAAGTACACACTAATGGCTATGACAGTAAACCTACCTTAGGGCCAGATCTTGATTTATGATCAAATGTGTGAGCTTCAGAGAACATGGTCTCAGGATTTGTGTAAGTCTAAAATACAATGACAGCACACATAATCAATGGATCAGAAACTATATCTTGCAAGATAACAATCACATGATGAATGATCTGTATAGAGAAGCTTACATGGTAGTCATACATATCAGCTGGCACATCTAGCTGCTGATACGTACCATCGCAGTTGTTGATGACTTGGATCTCAGGATATTTGGCTCTTAACGCGTGGTAGAACTTGAGATAGTTGCCTAAACAATCAACACCAAGCGTACATAATATGTCAATCATCCAACATGATCGTATCGTATCTCAGTATCTGTTCAGTATCGCTCTTACCGCGATACATTGTGTACTTGGACCAACAATCCTCATTGCCAACAGCTACATATCTGACATCAAAAGGCTCTGGGTGACCGTATTTAGCTCGTAGGGATCCCCATTGAGAGTCTGTATCGCCTTTCGCAAACTCAAGACTATCAAGCATTTCCTATAGATATCAACAATGTCAATCAAGTTGTACTTAAACTCCTAGAGATTTGTTTTCTTTATGTTGAAGGGAACTCACTTGCACAAAAGGATCAACAAGGCTGGTGTTCACTTGTTCATTATGAGCAATACCTACAAGACAAAGTTGTTAAAGAGGCATTCGATTAACTCAATAATACGATCCAGAATTCGTTCTTTGTTTTTCGGTTTCAATAAGATGATCAGTGCATACCGGCGTTCACAACCCACACCGGTGCTGCACCAAGATCCTCTGCTAACTGCATTTATTCGAATGTCGAAATTGATCACATAAAACATAAATTTTAGTCACTTGAATGTTGCCTTCTTAAGCTGATAGACAATGTACCTGAAGGAATTCGAGATAACCAAGGCCATCATCAGTCCAATACTCCCAAACATCGCCATAGTGACCAGGTCGCTCTTCCCATGGCCCAACCGTTTCCTTCCAACGAAACGCGTTCTTCAGAATGGCTCCTTCCACAAAGCATCCACCTGGTCGAGAGTTTCATTACATGTGACACAAACTAATGTGTTGTTCATCAATGTACATTGATCATTGATATACATACCTGGAAATCGAAGGAACCGAGGCTTCAGTTTAAGCAGCATTTGCATTAGATCCTTCCGAAAGCCATGACCCTGCACTTGATGCATCAATACCGATCAATAGGCATGATGGATCGAGGCAATGTAGATAGTTATGACTCAATCGGCGTTACCAACTTACCATGTAGGTGTCTTCAGGCATGGCGGATACTTGGTCAAGCCATACGGTTCCTTTCTTGTTGGTAGTGATTTGGAGGCTCGCATTTCTACTCGTTGCCTTGGCTACGAGTGTCGCCTCCATCTTCTTCCAATCGCTAGCTTCGCTATCATCCGCCCTTCACATTCATCGAATAACTGATCAATCTCTTTGAACTTGATCCAGTTCGAATTGTTTCTTAGATCAAGTAAGAGTTCTTACAAGAAGTTTGTCGTATCAAGGACTTTATTCGTATCCGATCCTGTGAATGATACGGATAAGTCGAGTGGCCCTGAGGACTTCGCATAGAGCGTTACCTTGTACTTCTTTCCCTCCTCGACGTTCTGAAGGAGAGATGACAACATTGATCTTTTTAGTTCAATGACCCAGATTTGTTAACATGATGATATACATTGTTACTTTTGTTATGAATTGGTGCTTACCATGCCTCCAAAGCCGGTATTGTAGACACCAACGGCTCCATTAGGGCAAGTGTCTTGGTCGCAGAGAACGTCCATTCGGAGAGCCGCCTTGTTGGTCTCGAAGCACGAAGAGAGCTCGGTTTTCACAGATATGGAATCGCCATCTCCGATCACTCCCCATGGATTGATCTCCGAAGGTGAATGTTGGCCACCGGCTTCAAACCCTGCAACAAATACATATAGGTAAAGATTAAAAAACATGGTTACAAAATCAACCAAACTCAACTACGATTTAAAAGGAAAAAGAAACACATGTTAAAGAAATGAAGGACCTCTGTTCAGCACAAGTTCAGCCCATAAGCCACCAACTCCGGCATGATTAATCTCCTGCAAGAATAGCGTTGAGAGATGTGAAGAGATCAAAGAGTCGCACATTGACAATAAATATGAACAACCCCACTCGGCTTATGTAGTCACACAAATTGGTTTTATGATGAAACATCGAGTTTATTCGTCTCATAATTAGAGGTGGCAACTGAGCTGTTCGGGTCGGATTCGATCATATGTCAGGTTCATTAGGGAATCTGGTCAAAATGGGTTGGGCTCGGGTAGGGGTTCGGACTGTGCATGATACTAGATTTTCGGGTTTCAGTCATGTTCGGGTTCGAGTAAGTCGGGTCGAGTCAGATGTTGCCAGCTCTCCTCGTAATCAAATCAATCCTTCCTTTGTGGTGGGTTACCAATCCATTAATTGTTGATGAACCACATTAAATCTGTGTGTCCTTATCATTCTTCTTTTCAAATCTTTCATCTCTATTATATATAACAATTTGTATACTCCCTTGTATAACATAATTCAATTCACATTTCTTCCCTTTCCCCAAATAACAACCAAATAACTCATCGAAGAAAATGCTTATGATTTATGAGAACACAATAGAAAAATCCGAGTTACTATATACCTCAAAGAAAATGCCGAAAAGGGTGTCGGGAATGCGCCTCGACGAAGACGAAGAAGCATCGATGGAGATTGAAGCTGCCTTAGAATCGGCATAGGCAGCATGAGGCACCACCACTACCAAAAACACAACAACTAGAGTGCTTGTCCAACCTCTCATTTTGCTACTGAGGAAAATGAAATAAAAAAAAAAAAAAATCACTTGTTGCTTGCCCAAATTTAAATTATTTAAACATAAATATACTCCAAAAAATGAAATAAATCCATCTCGATTTTGAAAATCTACTACTATCAAATTGTATATGTGCATAAATAATGATTGACAAGAGATCACTTGGTTCACTCCACTTAAAAGGGTAAGGTGTATTTCTATACGTTACATATTGCTTTTACTTTATGTTACATCCATTTAGTGCAAAATATAATGATAAGTTAAGTCTACCGTCATGCCCAATTTTCCTTTTAGACGGCACAAGCTCACTGAAAATTTTAAAGTATTATAATAAAAAAAAAATGGAAATTTTCGAAAAAATAATTTTACAAAACTCTATATAATTTATCATATCAAATAATAATTTTTTTTTAATTTATCAACAAAAGGTAACTTTTTTTTATATATCTATAGAATTTCATCGAAAATTCCATCTAAATTTTCTTAAACTAAATTAATCTTTAATGCGCTATATCATATCATGAAGTGGAAGCTTAATTTCTTATCTTAATTAGAGCATTAATTGATATGGTAAATTCCTAAGCAAAAAAAAAATCTATAATTTTGTACTACAGTATAAAATTTTAGGTAATATTCACACTATAAAATTTGCCCAATACTTGTTACTTCTTACACTATGAAAACTCT
The DNA here is from genome assembly GCA_963922045.1 of Persicaria maculosa. NCBI lineage: Eukaryota > Viridiplantae > Streptophyta > Magnoliopsida > Caryophyllales > Polygonaceae > Persicaria > Persicaria maculosa. The sequence continues at coordinate 68,649,919 of OY998259.1, read as the reverse complement.
TTTCTTTTAGGACTTGTCCATTTTTGAAATATACTAATGATTATTTATAGGAATGGGTGAGTACTGAGTAGGATAAAAAAAAGTGAATAATGATAAAAAAGGGTCACATGCACAAATTAACTCATAGATGAATTATAGCCAACCATTATTTTTCACTTTCCGTTTAAATAATGACTTGTATATATAACACGGAATATAATATAAATATATGGAACCCACAAGCCACAAACCATATCTACAAATTTCAATTATTCCTCAACCACTGACTAATAATTATTCCTTAATTGTCAAGTTATAACCCATTATTGAGAGCTAATTACCCAAACAACAAAATAAATTAAGGATTATATATTTTTATCATATTTTTTAACATATACATTTAAGAGTATAAGATTAAAAAAATCATATTTTAATAAATATTTTCTTAATTAAAATGTTTTAATCATATTTTAAGATGATTACTTGGAATACTTCTCAGTTTAGATTACTATTTTATGTCTTAAGAATATAGGATAAAAAGATAATTTATTTGTAAAATTGTGATGTTTTATTATTTTATAATAATTAATGATATGATGAGGCTAATTAATTACTGTAGTAAAGACTAATTTAATTAATTTATACACATAAACATAACCAACCACGTATGAATCAGAGGGACACTTGTCAATGAGTAGGAAAGATTTGACAAAAACATGCATTAGAATTAGATATCCGAATTAAGTATTTCTTACATTTTTTTTTTTTTTTTGGGGTGGTAGATCCGCATTAGGTATTTTACTATGGAGTATTTTTTTTTATATGTTTAAAACGTAGAGTACTTTGAAAAGCGAAACTAAAATATGATATCAAGGGGATCTGGGAAACAGTACATGTTTTTCTTGTTTTTCTAAATTATAGTAAGACAATCTGTTTATAATAAAAAATAATAAATGTGTGCCCTACAAATTTAAATACTACCTATATACAAGATTTTTTTTTATTAACCATTTTATTATATATAAAAAGGTATTATGTGATCTATATATATAAGGATCAACGTACAGTCTTATTCACAAGTGTTTAAAAAAATGTTTACACTTAATTTGTGATTGTGATTAAGAATATTTACACTTGCAAAAGATTGACTAGTAAAAAAATAATTAATTTGATAAAAGAACTAAAAAAATATATATAAATTAATAAAATATACTTATACGGAGTAGTATTTAATATCTATGTTAAAAATAAAATAATAACCAAAATTAAATAAATTATAAATCTAGATAAATAGCCGTATTTTTCTGAAAAAACTATTGATAAAAATATGCACTTGATAAAGTATGTAAGATTTTATAAAAAAAATCATGTCATTTTCACCCTGTTTGAAGGATGAGTTGATTAGATACGTCACACGAACCGATCGTCAACATTGGCAGTTAGTTTGTATTTAACTATTTATTAACGCAGTAAATCAATTTATATAAAGTTGAATATATTTCAATTAAAAAGGTCTAAAGCAAATGAATTATACATTATTATAATTCTATACGCGTAATTTTACGTAGCCCCGAAAGATAAAACTATATAGGTGGATTAATAAATAAATGTGGGTGCAACCATTTTACACATCTTTGGATCCCCAGTAACACTTTGTGTATTACACTCGGTGTTACACCTCATTATTTCGATTATAAATTAACATTAAAAAACTTTAAAAATTATATTAATACTCTATACACTTATATTAACATGTTTATAAATTTTTGTTATTAAAATATATGTTTTAGTAAGATAAAAAAAATATTTTCCAAAATAATCAATCTTTTAATTATTTATAATTTTTAATAACATTTTTTCATAATAAAATTTTATAAATATTTTAATATAAGTTTATAGAATATAAATATAATTTTTATAAATTTTTTTAATGTAAATTTATAGCCCAAATAATTAAGTGTAACACCGAGTGTTACACCTAGTGTTACAGGGGATCTACATTGTCTGTGTTGATATTTAATTTTGAAGCTGAAACTCATTAAATTCAGACTTAATAAACTCTGTGCAGTACGGACTTACCAGGGACCGCGGCTGCCCGGCCGGCGGGAACACTTTTGCAGTTCTCCGTCCAGCTGCTGGGCGTGCGCCGGGAGCGAGTTTCACAAGAATGGCTTGTTAGACGAGGTCACCAAACCTGCATTGTATAGTCAATATCGATCTCGGGGATTAAATCTGTAGAGGCACCCAGATTCGGGTGTAGCTTAAACCCGAATCTGGGGTTTGTGTGTGTATATAGAGAGAGAGAGAGGGAGGAGGGAGGAAGGGCGTGATTGGAGATGTAGATGGAATTGGGTTGTTAAAAATGGAAGAGGAGGAGGAAGCAGGTGAGATGCAGAGGGAAAATTAAAGGATGGAGGAGGAAGTTTGGTTGGTGGTGAGATACTGAGAGAGTGGAGATTAAAGAGATAGGAGTGGCCAGTGGGGTTTAATTGCCTCCCTTCTTGAGTTTGCATCATTTTCTTATTTTATTTTATTTTTTTAAGTAAATGATTTACACGTATCGGATAGATTTGGTGGATTAAGATATTGAAAAAATAAAAGTAATCTTAAAGTAAATGGTAAAAAAAGAAATACACTAAATAAAAATATATAACATTATGTCATTTATTATCTGTATATATTTTTTAATAATGAAAAAATTATATAAAATATATAAAAAAAAGTTAATAATTTTTTTATAAAATCATAAAAAAAATTACATATTTTAAACAATTTGAAAATTCTTATAGAATGTATATAAATAATAAAGAGAGATAATTTTTTTGAAAAAAAAATGAGAGAAGATGATATAAGAATATAAGATGAAACTAGCAGTCAGGCGACAACAATTACCAAGGTCTCTTTTATCTTTCTTTTTTTCCCTTTTCTTTTACTTTAATTTCTTTTTGGGGAGAAAAATTTAAAAGAAATGGCATAGACATAAAGTGGTGTATATAACAAAATTTGAAGGATGACTACACATAGTCATCCTTCAAATGTTTTACTAAGGTTGGGAATACTGCACAGTTGCTCATTTTGCAAAAGTCTTAATTTCTAGAACATGGAAAGTTTTTTTCAGGCTACTCAATTTTGTCATTGCTTAGAATATCTCTAATAATTTTTCGATAATTTATCTATTATATAAAAGTATAATTTAATATGACAATTCAACCCTTAAACTTTAAAAGAAATAGAAATAGAAAAAAAATTAAAAATTAAAAATTGATTTTTTCCCTATATCTTATCGTATTTTAAAGATGAAACCAGTTTTTTTTATAAAATAATGTGAAATTACCATGCTAACTAAGATGTTTTTTTTTTATTATGATACGGGGTAAGCCGTAGGATGGCCCGATCTTTGACAATCAAACAAGAAATAACAAGAACGGAAGCAAAGACTCGATGACTCAACAAGACTCGAAAATTCAGCAACTACGGACTCAATTAAAAGCAATAGAAACACCGATAGAAGGGTGATTCGAACTAATATAGAACGAGATAAAGACTACAGGCCTTCTAAGAGGGTAGGAACCAAGTATCAATGACTACAAAGCCCGCCTCTACAATCTTACACAACCAAGCGGACAACTTGGAGGCACAAGGAGGGGACTTGTGATTACCAGGACCACCAAGCTCTCGCGAGGTTGATGAACTCAAAGCAAGCCAAGCAAGATCAAGATCCAATTTGCAATCGATGAGCAACGCTTCGAATCGATTGACTTGCACTCTTGTGTGTCACACAAAAAGAGAGAATTTTCAATAAAATTGTACGTACTGAGTTCTGAACAAGGGGAACGCCTCTTCTTATAACCTAGGAGGCTAATTTCTAAAGAAATAATAAATAAAATAGAAATTAACTTAAATCCCTAAAATACTAAAAATAACTTAAGTAAATAGGATTACTAAAAATAACAAAGTTGTTCCAACACTTAGAAAAATTCCAACACAAATCTGCTGATCTGCTGTCATCTGATGCTCAAGGAGTTCGGGTGACTCGTTTGATCAGTTCAGTTTGATGGATGTTGTACTCTTTTCTGTTTCAATAAATTAGGAGGGCTTGCCCTTCTGTGCTTTTTCGACCAAAAAAAAAAACATAACAGTTTAAGCCATTATGTAGGATTGTAAAGCCTAATCCTCCTTATATTTTGTATTATTATACCACTCAGGATCACAATATGAGATGATAATCTTTAAATCCCAACACAAATCTTCTTGAATTTGAAATTAAAGCTTATTAGATTTGTACTCCATTTGTCTCAAAATTTAAGTCGTTTTAGGATTTTAAACAAGTTTTAATAAAACACTCCCCCCTCAATCAACATCATCATTCCACTAACTTTTTCATAAATTTTATTGTTTTTAAATACCCAATAGCAAAATCTCTAAAAAAATTATCCTCCAACTCCAACAGTTTATCTATTATACAGATTTTGACATTTATTATAATTATAATAAATGCAGAATTACATAATATAATAAATGAATTTTTTAAACTTTAGATAACTAGTATAGTTTTCGTACCTTGTATGAGATTTATCCCATAAAATAAATAAATTTGATTTATTTATTATTATAATTTATTTTGTTGAAAATAACAATGTCTTCATTTTATTATTTTTCATTTACTAATCGTATATGATTTTTAAGGATGATAAAAACTTGATAAAATATCAACCTTTTATTTGATTTTTTTTTATAATTTCATACTATATAATATTTATGATATATATTAAATTATATAAGGAAATTATGAATCCAATAATGCTTTATATTTTGAATCCCATTTTAGTTTCATATATTATATAATATTTATAATTAAGTCCAACTAAGCTTTATATTTTGAATCTCATTTAAATCTTATTTATGACTTAAAAGGTTGGCATATGGCTTGATGAAAACATTTAATTTTAGAGATTTTTCTCTTCCTCTAACTATAGAGAAAGTTTTACCCTCTCTCCTCATTTCTCTATTCTACAAAACTATATATAGGAGTTGTTGGACCATGAAATCTATCTTTTTATCTAAATTTTCCATTTTTCTCCTTTTTAGAGCTTCTCTTGGGGATGATCTTAGTGGCCCACTGACCCAACTCTTATATATGCATAGATGCTGCAAATTTTCTTAAAAAAGTGCAACTGTAAAATCAAAATTTGTAAAGGATAATTAAAGAAAAATTCAAGAAAGGGAGGAGGTTGAAGTATGAATTATACGAGTAATGAATGAATTATGAATGAATGGAGGGGTACGTATGGGGAGTAGAAATGAAGGGTGGGGGAGAAGGAGTCGAAAGAGGACAGCGTGGGGGTCACAGGCCAAACAATTCCTTTGTCGGGACACTCACTCACTCCTAACGCTCTGATCGCTGAATGTGATCACATTCGTTGATCCTTCATTTCTGCACGTAATTTCCACTATATGACACCGCCCTCCATCTGCATTTCCATTTCGAATCTTTTTTTCCATTTTTTTTTTTGTTCCTATTCTTTAATTAATACTCCATTGTTAACAGATTTGTCTGATCCACTCGCTTTTTATTCACAAAATATCATCATTAAGGATGATACATGTATATAGCTAGCTAGTAATGTTGTATGTATGTGGTCTCAATTATTAGCTCTAACTAAAAATCTTACAGATAAAGATATAAGCATTTGATCTTACGATACACACCGATTAATTATGATAAAATGTAGCACAAATCCTGGTCATCGATCCGCTCGCAACTGTTAGCGTTTTCGATTCTCAGTATTTGAAATCAGTGGTGGAATGGGGTTTCGGAGGGATTTGTCTCCTAGCTTTGAAGAAAAACTGAGAAGAAAAAAAAGTAAATTTTATGTATTTTTTGCTATAATTTTAAGGATAAAACGGTTTTAAAAGAATAAAATTCACAAATTGTTAGTTGGTAATTTGAAGAAACTGAGATTGAGTTAGAAAACATCACAAATTGCCATTAACAAGAGCTCAAGAAAACTCAAGAAGTGTTTGTTACATGTTAATTGCAAGTTCCAACTAATTTTGGCGCCAAGATCTCCTCCTTATAAACTCGGAGATCTGTATACATGAAAAGACCATTTTGCCCCTCCTAAAGTTGCAGAATTACAATGTGCAAAATGCACTTTTATTTGCATCTTATACCTTCTCATATACCCCCCTCAAGCTGGACAAGTGATGGGAAGAACGAGACCAAGCTTGCTAATAATTAGGAACCCATGCTGATGTGCACCTAGAGCTTTAGTCAAGACATCTGTAATTTGCAGAGAGGAAGAAATATGTTAAGTCTTGATGAATCCATCTTGCACCATTTCTCTGATGAAGTGATTGTCAATTCGAACATGTTTGGTCCTCTCATGAAAAATCAGATTGGCACCTAACTCTTGGGCTGCCTTATTGTCACAGTGCAGTGTAATGGGAAGACGAACATGAAGATGCAAGTCAACAAGCAACCCCTGAAGCCACACTAACTCACTGGCTGATGTAGACATTGCTCTATATTCATTCTCAATGGATGACTTGGAGACAACCTTTTGCTTCTTTGTCTCCCAAGAAATACACAGTATCCTGTCAAAGACCTCTCTGTATCTCGACAGTTGCCCCAATCTGCATCACTATAAGCACTGAGAGTAAAAGAAGAGGAAGCAGGATATGACAAAGCCAAATCGAAGCTCCCCTTAAGATATCTATGCAAGTACATTGCTGCATTCCAATGAGGTTGAAGAGGATTCTGAATAAACTGACTAAGTTACTGGACAGTGTAGGAGATATCAGGTCTAGAAAGAGTAAGGTATAGCAAACAGTCTATAATTCTCCTATAGACTTCAGGACTGGAAATAGGTTCACCATCAACTGATGATAACTTAGTGCCATGTTGCATAGGAAAAGATGCTACTTTACATCCTTCCATTTTAGCATCTTTTAGAATATCTAGAATGTATTTTCTCTGATTGAGAAGAATATCTGCAGATGATCTAGAAATTTCAATCCCCAAAAATATCTAGCAATGCCTAGATCCTTGATAGTAAATGCAGAATGCAAGGCTTACTTATGAGCAATCTCTGCAGAAGAATTACCTAACAAAAGCATGTCATCAACATACACCAATGCCACAGTCATGTCAGTGCTTCTGGATTTAACAATCAAGGAATAATCATGCTTGGACTGAGAGAAACCTAAACTCACTGAGAATCTAGTGAGCTCATGATTCCATTGCCTACTAGCTAGCCTGCTTAAGACCATATAGGGATCTGTTCAACTTGCAAACATGACCATCTGTAACAGGATATCCTTGAGGAGGGGTCATGTAAACCTCTTCCTCCAAATACCCATGTAAAAAGACATTATTAACATCTAATTGATGAAGAACCCATCCCTTAGTGGCAGTCAATGCCAAAATAACTCTCAAAGTGGATAACTTGGCTACAGGAGAAAAGGTTTGTTTATAATATTTGTCATTTACCTGATTATACCCCTTAGCCACTAGTCTCAATAGATCCATCAGGTCTATACTTGATCTTGAAGATCCACTTAGAACCAATGGCTTTCTTGCCAGCAGGAAGGGATGTGACAGCCCAAGTATGATTTTGCTCAAGTGCTCTCAATTCAGTTTGCATAGCCTGCTCCCAATTATCAACACCTTTAGCTTGGGCATAACTATTAGGCTCAAATGTGGCACACATATTGACAAATGACTTAATGTATGCATGAGAGATAAGCTAAGTTCTGTAGTGAAAAAACAACAAAAGACTGAGATACTGAATCAGAATGGGTAGGACTGTCACGAGAAGTTAAGCCAGAATACACAAAATCTTTCAAGTCAGCAGGAGGCCTGACTTGTCTCTTTGGGAGAAGAAGAGTAATGGATCCTACCATAGGTGGAAGAGCTGAGGAAATAGAATCTTGAGAACCACTAGCATCACCATGACGATCAGAACTAGTGTACCATGATGATGAGTAGATGGAGAAGAATTAGAAATCATATCATTATGCACATGTTGAACAGGTAACTGAGTGCTAATTATAGAGATGTCTTCAACATCATCAAGCACATAATGATCATGAGGAAAGACAGAAGAAGAAGAAGATGGAGGAACATCTTTGAAAGGAAACACAGATTCTATGAACTTCACATGTCTACTGATGATCACAGATCTTTTGTCTAAGTCAAACAACTTGTAAGCTTTCTGCTCTAGAGGGTAGCCTAATAAGACACAACGTCTAGCTACATTCCCAAGCTTATCACAAGGATCATTTGGTTGTAAAGCATAACACAAACAACCTATAGTTCTCAACTGATCATAAGAAGGAGGAGTATAAAACAAAACCTCAAAAAGAGATTTCCATTGTAACATAGAGGATGACATCTTGTTAATCAAGTGAGTATCATTGAGAATACAGTCTCCCCAAAACCTGATAGGAAGCCCTGCATGCATTTTGATAGCTCTAGATGTCTCAATTAAGTGTCTATACTTGCGTTCAACTCTACCATTCTGCTCATGAACACCAGGAACGGTTTTCTGATGAATAACACCATGAACAACAAACAAGTCTAAGCATCCTCTCTGAGTAAACACAGTGCCATTATCAGTTCTAACACATTTGATAGACACTTCAAACTGATTCTCAACCAACTTAAAAAAATTGGTAACACATCTGAGCACCTGCATCTTATCCTATAATAATTACACCTAGGTAGTCCTTGAATGATCATCCAGGATGGTAAGAAAATACCTAGCTCCACACACATATGGAGTCTTATAAGGGCGCCACAAATCCATATGAACTAAATGAAATGGAGCAACAGCTAAAGACTCACTTCTTTGAAACTTGAGTTTATGCATCTTAACCATAGAACAAGTATCACAATCAACTGTATTCTTACACACGGATAAGTGCTTCATCTTGGACATAGTCATATGACCAAGTCTAGCATGAATAACCTGAATGTTGTCAACATTATTACAAACCACCTCAGAAGAGGAAAAATTCTTAACTGGCATGGAGCAGAAAAATGATTCTTCACATTAGCTGTCAACTTGTATAATCCATTCTCTTATCTTCCCTTGACCAACACCTTATCAGTTATAGGGTCCTGTAACCAACAAGAAACATCATCAAATCTGAACTCCAATTTCTGCTTTTTAAGCACTTGAGACACAGACAACAAGTTATGTCTAAACCGAGGCACATACAACACATTATGCAACATAAGGTTAGGCAGCAACACTAATGTGCCATGAAACTTCACACTGATAAGTGAACCATCAGGTAACCCCAAAGAAATAATATTGCTTAATGGAATGATTTCAGAAAAAATCTCTTTGTCAAACCCAATATGACCAGTAGCTCCAGAATCCACAATCCAATCAAACTTATTTGCTTTATTAGTACCAATGAGAAATGAAACACTGAGAGTACCTGCAAAATGCACCATTGCTTGATTAACTGAACTCTCTGAATGATCTCCGACCCACATTCTTGCCTTTCATCATTTTCACCACCTCATTATATATGGCATTAACCATTGCAGGATCTGGCCTGATGTCATGAAGCATATGATCAAGAGGGGTGTCATTATGTGGTGTCTCAAACTGAGCAACCATCTTGCCAGCTTGCTTGCTCCTGTCATCCTCCTTAGAACCTTTGAACCACTCGGGATAGGCCACAACCTTGAAGCAATAATCTTTGGTATGACCACGTTCACCACAATAAGAACACACTCTATCAAATTTAGCTTTCTTATACTCTCTTTTGGCTTGCTCAAACCTAGATTGTTCATTCTGTTTGGTAGATCCAAACCTGTTTATAGCATTAGCTTCCACTTCTGCTTGCAGAGATCTGCTTACATTCAAAGCAGCAACATCAACCGTGGGCACAGAGGTAACACCTATGGACCTTTCCAACTGCACAACCATCTGAAATGCTTTGAGAAGACCAGGCATGGGGTCCTTAGATAAAACATTGCTTCTAAGAGGCTCATAAACGTCATTAAGCCCCATCAAAAATTGCATAACCTTGGACTTTTCTTCCCTCTCAATGACACGCTTCAGCAATCCACAACTACAACCACTAAGACCTCCACAAGTACAACTGGGAATAACATCTAATAGTTGCAATTCATCCCCATATTTCTTCAATTTACCATAGTAAGCACCAACAGACAAACTTTCTTGACGAACATTACACAAATCACAACGCAATTGATACATTAATGGATCATTCGACTCATAGAATCTCTCCCTAATCTCAGCCCAAAGCTCACTAGCAGATTCCACATACATGAATGTTTCAGCGACATCAGTAGTCATAGAGTTGATGAGCCAGCACATCACCATGTAATCGACTCTCTCCCATTTAGCATAACCTTCACTGTCAATAGAAGGTTTCACACAACTACCGGTGATAAAACCCAATTTTGCTTTGGCTCCTAACGCCATTCTCACTCCCCGACTCCAACTCATGAAATTAGATCCATTAAACAACGTAGTGACCAATTGCATTCCAGGATGGTAAGAATTTGACAGAAAAAGAGGATTTTGATGCACCGAATTCATACCTTGAGCCAAATCCCCAAATTGAATTTCACCATTAAAGCCACCAGGAAAACCTCTACCTGTAGTACCAGGTGCAGGTGGAGTGACACTAACAAATGTACCAGGTGCAGCAAAGCGTTGCCCCTGCGGAGGTATTGATCCTCGTCCAACCATGGCAGAAAACGATCAAACAGAAACACGAACACAAATGGAGACAAAGAACAGAATCGAGATTGACCACTGTAATCCTCGGTTAGAAATCAGAGAAAAAATGAGTAAAGTATCTTACTGCTCTTATATAGGGGTGATATTCGAGCCGAACGAGCCGAGCTTGACATGTTCAAGCTTGGCTCGAACAGGAAACGAGCCGACCCGAGCTCGAGCCCAAAATTTATTCGAGCTTTTTTTGGCGTTCAAGCTCGGCTCGCGAGCCCAAGGTGAAACTCGAGCTCGGCTTGTTTAAGCTCGAACAAGCTCAACGAACGAGCTTGAGCTCGTTTGAGCTCGTCAGTTGGGCTCGTTTGAGCTCGTTCGGCTTGGTTCGTATATGAAAGTTGAATGCAAACAACACATTACATAGGAAGATGAAGCAAGCAAAAATTCATCAATTTCAATTTCTACGAATTTCTAATCACCATATTTAATAATTTACACAAATTTCCCATTTCCCCATGAGGATGAACATTGAGCAAATTTCTAATCCCACAGAATGGGTACTGAGTATTCAGTTTCAAGATGAACAACAGGAACCTCTAAAAATTTCAAGTTCTACTTCTACATAGATCTAATCCCGCAGCAAGCAAGCAACATTTCGTATCAATCACGAGCGACTAAAAGAAGGATGAATGAGGAAGTGAGAAACCACCGAAGAGCCGATGAGGGAGTAATGGCTACTGATCGAGTTCGCTGGCGCCGCTGAACTAAATGACTAGTGGAAGAGCAAGGAAGATGAAAAGGGAGGGAGAAAGGAACCACTAACATCGACGGAGGAGGAACCACGGACATCTAGGAGGAACGAATCTGGTGCCGCTGCTACGCCGGCGCCGCCCTGAGGGAAGGAAGATTGAACGAGTGAAGACGGAAGAGAAGTTCGGCACTTCGACGGGGCTGGCGGCGATTGAACATACGTGTGGCCATTGATGGAAGGAAGGAGTGAATTGCTAAAGCCTGAAGAGGGATTAGGTAAGAGAAGAGAGGAGGCGGCTGAACTGTTGAAGATTGAAGCAATCAACTTAACGAAGCGCTTCAGCCGCTTCATAACCCTAGGAGGGGCAGTATTGCAAATTCCCATATCGAGCTTCTGGGCTCGGCTCGAGCCTAAAATACTGTTCAAGCTCGGCTTGTTTTACGAATTCGAACAAGCCGAGCTCGAGCTTTTCCGAGCCGAGCTCGAGCTGGTCGGCTCATATAACATCCCTACTCTTATACCATTTGAAGAAACTCAGATTGAGCTAGAAAACACCACAAAGCGCCATTAACAAGAGCTCAAGAAAACTCTAGAAGTGTTTGTTACAAGTTGCAAGTTCCAACTAATTTTGGCGCCAAGATCTCCCCCTTATACAAATGAACTCGGAGATCTGTATACATGAAAAGACCATTTTGCCCATCCTAAAGATGCAGAATTACAATGTGCAAAATGCACTTTTATTTGCATCTTATACCTTCCCATATGTAAATTAAAGAAGATTTTTTTATTACCTAATAGCTTCATTTTTTTTATATATATAATTTTTGTTTCATTTTATTAAAAATGCTTAAATAAGTAAAAAAAAATAAAATTTTCTCCAATATATTTAAACAAAAATAATTTTTAATATATCCATATAAAAAATTCTCATTTTTTGATAATTTTTTTTAAAAAAAAATCAACTAAAAATTATTATTTAACTAAAAATTTAATGGTTTTTTAATAATATATTTAAATAAAAAATTTATATATATATATATATATATATATATATATAAGGAAAAAAAAATGAATCCGCCGTTGTCTAAAATCGAATAGCAAATATTCTAGATAAGGGGAAGAGAGTCTCGTGCAAACTCATCGCCTTTATAATGAAATGGATAACAATAGTCAGAGTGTGGTGGATAATATGAGCTTTTCAATTAGACTTATAAATATGAAATAAAAATTTGTTAAAATCTCCTATGAACTCGGCATTGATAGATAATTATAAAATTGAAAAACTTATGTGTCAACTTCAGGTATTTACAAAAACGACATGTTTATTTTTTTCTTTTCTATCTAAAAAAACTAACAAAAATGAGTAGGAGTGATTACCGAAGATAGCCGTATAGTTAGGGCATGTTTAATGTTGAATGAGATTGAGGATGACCCGTGGCCGTGGAAACTAATACAGCAAACATACGGATCGGATTATTTAAGACTAATCCGGAGTACTGTAATACTTATTGTCTGTATGTGACAGATTCACTCACAAGATCGATATACGAGGGAGGAGGCGGGACGATGGTCACAAGATCATACAGTTCAGATCCAGCATGTCACTGTCTCCGTGGGGCCCTCTTTGTGGCCCCAACTACAACTTGCGCTGGCGTTGCATTCATACTTTCATCTTGGGACGATCTGATTAATTTTTTCCTCATTTTTTTAATATAAAAAAAGTTTTAAATTCTAAATTCACCGCAAATTAACGTTCAATTGAAACGTTGAATCCAACGTTTTACAACGTCAAATCCAACCTTGTGGCAGAAATTGTGATTGAACGTTGTTAATATGAGTCGGGCAACAACGTCCGATCCGTAATATTTTTGGTGTGTGTGCACATGTGTCTGATCCGACTTTGTTAATTAGTCTAGTTCAACACGACCCGATCCTTCACTTCATACTAAGCAACGTCACAACTTCTCCACTAACAACGTTCAAACCAACGTTTTGTACAATATTGTATATTTCACAGGTTGCATTTTCAAAAAAATAAATAAAAATTGGACCATGTAATTCTAGTTAATGATGTCTACAGTACAGCTAGCATAATTTAAGTTGCGTCAGGAGATAAGAAAACATCGTCAGCGATAAGGACTCTAATCTAATCTCAGTTAAGCTTTCTATTATTTTTCATTTAACTTAGAAGTTCCTTGTACAATACTGACACACGTAGTGTGAGGTAGTATCTAAGTTCTAACTATCTATATCCAAACCCTATCCGACTTTTGTTTTTGAATAGTATCATAATTTTGGTCACTGTAATATCGATCATTCAATCTGTATATTCACTCAAAGGTTGGAAAACTTGACTTTTTATTCAAGAATTAATAATTATTCCCAATTGTAATCATAAATCCCGAAGATTCCTAGATCGGAAGAAAAATTATATGTTTTTTAATTTTAACTAATTTTGGGATAAAATAGTTTAAACAAAGTAAAAAAAAATTCAAAAAAAATAGCTTAATTAATTTAGTGGATTATAGAAGGAGTATTTATCACAATGAGCTCATGGGTTTAAACATTTTTAACCTCATTTTTTTTAAATACATTTTATTTCTCCTGATTACTCGTATTAAAAATGTGTAATGAAATAACAAAATTTACATTTTAAAGTCATGTATGTTCCACTCAAAGTGGGCCCAATTGCTTCCTTTACTATCACGTTTATTATAGGAAAATTGCATTTCAATACATAGAAGTTATTATTATGATGAGCTGGATTTAGAACGAAGAAGGGACTTTTTGAATGTGAAATTCTGCTAATGTAGAATCCCAATCAATATCTACTGTGATAAAGATGTAGTTTTTGGAAGGGATGCAATGCAAGCTACGCTATATAATTTGCATGCATTAACTTGGTCCTATCTTATTGTTTCTCCTTGCTTTACGACTTTGATGGAGAGGGACCCATGAATTGATGTCAATTTTGTTGGCTAGTGTTACACTAATTGGGCCAATTATTTATTTATTTATTTTTTTTGTTTTTGGGAGCTAAGGATAAAAAATTACTCTATCCGTTCAAAATTATAAGTCCTTTTAGACTTTTGCACACATATTAAAAAAAGTCTAAAAATATTATTTTTATACCTCTCATTAATTATCAACTACCATTATCAACCAATAACATTTCACAAAACAACTCAAAGAGTTACTTTTCTCATATCCCAATGCCCCGAAAACCTAAAAGCACTTATATTTCCAAACAAAATTTTAAGCCTAAAAAGACCTATATTTTTAAACGGATGGAGTATTCTATTAGACTCACTTCAATAGTTGTGTATAAATGTGTATTTTTTTTATATATTTTTAGCTCTATTGTTTTTTTGGGTTTACAAATGTGCAAATTTGAGCACATCACATCCCTCATGTGCAAATTTGTTTTTCAAAAGGCAAGAAAATTTTATTGGTATATTTTTTATGATTTTTGTTTTGTTTTTTGTTTTAAATTAATTATATTTGAATGGTGTGTAAAAAATACATATTTGACCATTTGAGCAAAATACCAAAAAGTAAGGTGTATTTTTACACATCTTATGCAAATGTATACATTATAGGCAAAACCATTTGTGGATAGTTTTAAGAGGATGACGACAGACAAATGGTAAAAGAAGAAAGTGTGGAAAATGTGAAATGAACTCACCCCACCTTGATAATATAAGGAATTAAAGTCTTATATATAAGCTGGCAAACTATTCATTTTAATTGGTTTTAGTATGAAACTCTGTCGATCTTGTGTGCTCGGCTTGATTAGCACATTATTCACTTAGGCATGTGACCCTACGTGAATTTAACAAAAATAAATTAAGAAGTTGACACTGGCAGAGGTGGAAGATGACATACCATAATCACTACGGGGCTTATCTATCTTATGTAAGTTTTGTTCGATTCGGGATAATAGCTTGGGCCCAATCAATGTGATAAAGCTATAATTTTAGCCTATTTTCTATAGGAGAAAAATAATATATTTTTTCACCATATTTTTAAAAACTTAGTTTTTTTTTCCTTACACCTAAAATTTGAGGATGTATCCTTTTTAACATCATTTTGAAAGCTAAGATAAATATACCATATTACCATATTACAAAATCACCTTGTTCTATCATGTTAGTATACTTTATATGTTTGGATGTTGAAATAGGCCCATTCAGTCTACCCCATAAATGCCTTATCCTCAAATCTCAATCACTCCCATTACTCATTAATTGCACCGAATTAATACACTACTTATATACCCCAATTATGTTTTTATTTATTTATTTATCCAATCAAGCCAAAATCCACGCATATCATTTTCCCTCCATCATTATTGTTATTCGAGCCAAACGAACCAAATATTACTCGTTTATATTCAATATAATTCATTTAGGATTTGAACGAGCTATATATAGAGTTGTTATTCGAGGCGAACGAACCAAATATTACTCGTTTATATTCAATATAATTCATTTAATTAGGATTTGAACGAGCTCGAGCTGAGCCTAGCTAAATTTTGACTCAAGTTTTAAAATGTGCTCATACTTGGCTCGCTTTGAAAATAAACGAGCTCGAGCCGAGCTTTATTCAAGCTTTAAGCAGTTCTACCTGCTCACTATACAATAGTATTCAATAACTTAAAAGAAAGTTTAGAAATTTCATAAAATTCGAGCTATTTGAACTTAATTCGAACGAGTCGAGTTTTGGACTGAGTTTAAAAATGTGCTCATACTCGATTCGTTTAGAAAATGAACGAGCTCGAGCCGAGTTTTTATCGAGCGAGTACGAGTCGAATTCAAGACATTTTATTTTTCTTTTCATAAAAAAATACTCCCTTAAAATATGAGACTTTAACAAAACTACCCTTTGTTTTTATTACTAGAAACCAACCACAACCTTTTTTTTATGCCTTATATAGTTATATGTATATTTTTATATCAATATAATGAGTATAAATATATAATATAAACATGCTATTTAAAATCCAAATTAAGAATAAAAAATAGAAAATGAAAGAAAAAAAAAAAAAGATGGGCGAACCGGACCGGACATGGGCAACTTTGTCGGTTGGGCCTGGGCTGGGCTCTCCGGCCTACTGCAGTAGCCCGTCTCTCTCCCTCTCTTCCGAATTTGAATTCCCGCTTTAACGAATTTTTCAGTTAGATTTCGAAAACCGAAAAATAAATAAATC
Organism: Persicaria maculosa; assembly: GCA_963922045.1. Lineage (NCBI taxonomy): Eukaryota > Viridiplantae > Streptophyta > Magnoliopsida > Caryophyllales > Polygonaceae > Persicaria > Persicaria maculosa. The sequence goes on along the minus strand of OY998259.1, from coordinate 68,633,259 downwards.
AATTTCTATTTCAAAATATTCGCAAATCTCCCTCCCCCCGCGCCAAGAACACCGCCGAGTCAGCGTCATGTAAAATCCCCAAATCTCAACCCTCAACGGTCTCAGTTCATCTCTTTCAATCTATCGCTCTCTCATGGCGGCTTCCCCGACGGATTCAGGTCAGGATTCCGGATCCCGGCACCACACATACTGCCGAAAGCAGAAGTCGCTCGGGCTGCTGTGTACAAAGTGAATTTCCCCCAAATTTTCTCAGCTCTTTTACTTTTCCGTCTTCCGTTAGGGTTTAGTCTTTTTTTGTCCAGTTCTTCGATTTCTAATTGTTAATTTCTTCTTGCGGCGCTTCTTGCAGTTTCTTGCATTTGTATAACCATCCCGACATCGATTCAATTGGATTGGATGACGCTGCTACTAGATTAGGTATCAGATCTGATACTCTCTTAGTCTCTTTGTCTTGCTTCGTCTCCTTCGTTTTTAGAGGATTTTTTTTGTATGTACTGATTTGGGAAATTTTGACGTGAAGGTGTTGAGAGGCGTCGTATCTACGACATTGTGAATGTTCTGGAAAGCATTGGGGTAAGAAATTTCTCCTAGATTTGTTCTGTTTAACTTTCCAGGTTGTTTAGCTGATTCTATGCCGGGTGTTTCAATTCAGGTTCTTACAAAAAAGGCTAAGAATCAGTATACCTGGATAGGGTTTCAGGGGATTCCGAAGTCTCTTGAGGATCTGAAGGTAGAAATCATAGACCTAATGGTGAAATTGATTTTGGATCATGCTATGCATCTTTATAGCAAACCAATGTGTATTTTCCCGTTTCGTTTTGTCACAACAGGCAGAGGGTTTAAGGGATGGTGATGAGGATGAATCCCCTAATGAGAATTGCAATCCCATTTGCAGCCAGCAATCCAACAACACAGGCAGCCAGCCCGACTCGGCGACTTCAAAAGGTATCTGTTCAATTTGTAATCTGATAACTAAAAAAGTCCTGAATTCATCTCATATTTTGGACTGCCGGGTAGTAAATCTTGTATTATTTTGGCAGACAACAGAAGAGAGAAATCGCTTGGACTCTTAACTCAGAACTTCATCAAGCTCTTCTTGTGCACCGATGTAAGTAAAATTCCCTGAATTCCAACTTGTTCAGTTGTTCTTAGTGTTGCTTTTCCTCTCTGATGATTTCTATTTTGATTACCAAACCAGGCAGAGTTGATCTCTTTAGATACTGCTGCTAAATCGCTTCTTGGTGATGGTCATAACTCCGCTATAATGAGAAGTAAGAATTCATTACAGCTGTGGTGTCTAGTATTTCGGTCTCTTGTAGTATAAACATCGACCAGTGACTTACTTTTTCCATCTAAGATCATTCTGCAGATAAAGTAAGGAGGTTATATGACATTGCAAATGTGCTATCCTCAATGCACCTCATTGAGAAGGTACATAAAGCTCTTGTGACAGATTATGGAGTTGTTTAAATCGATTAGTTTTCTGTTCCATTTGTGATTGATTTCCTTGAGTTGTTCTCAGACACATCAGATGGAGACTCGGAAGCCTGCGTTTAAATGGCTTGGAGTGAGCAAGACACTCGAGACTGATTTCTCTGGTGCTCCACCTGTGCTGTTTGATACTAAGAAAAGGGCATTTGGAACAGACCTCACAAATGTCAGCTCTAAGAGGACAAAAGCGGGTTTATCGGCTGCTAAAGATCCAAAACAAGGCGTCAACATCTTGCAAGTGAAAACTGAGGTAATGGAACATGAGATATACAGAAGCAATGAAGAAGAGGATATAAAGCCAAGTAGAATGATCCATTTTGGACCTTTTACTCCTAGTACTGTTAGTGCTCCTGAGGGGAAACGCGTGCTTCAGCTCGAAGACTTGGAAAACCTAGCATCCACTTACCGTCCCCAGTATCACAATCAAGGTACTGAATCTTCCTCTTTTGTTTCACAGTGACTTACAACATCATATGATCTGTGCCATAGAGAACAACAAACTGAATCGCTTAGAATTTACTATATGAAGTGCAGGTGGGTCTAGACACTAGACAGAGTTTAATACTAACAAATAATTTTAGCTTTACCAGGAAGTTGATATAGCTATCATCTACCCAGTTTGATGTAAAAACTGTAGCCCCTTTTGGGATTCTATGGATGGGAGTTGGCAAATAAAGATCTCAAATGTGTTATTAACGGGCCACTGCTATTTTTGCAGCTGTGAAGGAGTTATTCGATCACTACCTTGAAGCTTGGAAGTCCTGGATGTTTGAAGTCGGTGAGAACAAGTCGCTTACACAGACTTCATGATGCTATCATCCATGATCTCTAAACAGATGGGTAAGCTGATCAGTTAGACATACACATGACTTGAGTAAGGGTGACGGATATTCTCTATCCACCGATTCAACAAGGCCATGACATGACCGACAATTGACAGGTAGAAGCAAACATTCTCAGTAGTTTGATTTGATCCAGCCCTGTAGGAATTAGAACTAGTTGACATTCTTGTTCACATTTGATGCCTGTTTCTGTAAATCTTGCTAGTTTGGTAGGCGCCGATTAGTATAGGGCGTTGACAGTTAAGTCGATATCTTGAGCTTCTCATTTGCTCTTATGAACTTCCTATGTCCATAATAGCTTCAATATGACATTCTTATTAACTTCCTACAGAACACCTCTTTGTTTTTTGCCTCATTACACGATTGATAGTGGTTTCGTCGTCTTAGCTTATGAAGGGATGATTTTAGATCTAAACTTTACATCCATAATATCATCAATCCAAGACAGAAGAAATCGAGTTATAAAGTGTACAATATAAATTTACAAATAACAAAGAAAACAAACCAAACTAACATATATGGTATCATAACCAAAGAACTAAAAACAGCTCTCCGAATATGTTACAAAGTAATCAATACAATACATACAACCTAAAAATCCAAAGAGTAAATCAGTTTTTGTGGGTGGTCTTATGATACTTGTCTTTGATCCAATGGAACCCAACGGTGGCACCTTGCTTGACCTTCTTCATCCCGACCACCGCCACATCCTTGGTCTTCACCAGCCCCTCCTCCACCTTCTTCTTGGCACCGCCATCGCTGCTGCCACGCTTCTTGCCGGACTCCTTGTGGCTGGTGTATGCCGCGGGTTCCGGGTCCCACTGGTCGGCCCACGAAGTCTCGTAGCTGTTCTTCCCGTTCATCGTATAACTACGATCGATTGGAGGGTTTTTGGTTAGCTGTGATGGGAGGTTTGGAGTTGAAAAAGAAGAGGTTTGGGAGGTTTTTGAAGTAGGTTGGTTTGTTGTTGGTCTACCCCGGCCTAGTTTGTTTGGTGGGTTTCGTTCGTTGTGTGTTTAAATACAAGTGATTTAATTAATGAATTGTCAAAAAGCTGTGTTTGATCTTAATAAAGAAAGTTCCATTACTGTTGTTTTGAATGAATGCAAGGCATTGAATAGAATAGAAAAATGTAGGGAGGTGCCTTTCTTGAGGATTGAATATATGTGAATGTGAATTAGTTTTGATGGTCAAGAAAAGAAGATACGTTTATGAGTTTGACACGGATGGGTGGGTTTGCTTACTTTGCTATGACGTTCTACTAGTTTTATATGGACAAATTTGCCCTTGTATGTTATCTTCTGGGAATTAAAATAAGTCATTTTAATATTTTAATTTTTTTTTTTTTACAAACGTGGATTTGCGCTTTCTTTATTTTTATTTTTTTGAAAGAGAATGATTTAAAATAGCATATTTCACGTTTTCAATAGTTATAATGCGAAATGGGAAAAAAGATTTATTTAATTATAATTTTGAATAAATGTAACACCTTTTTAATGAATTTTAATGTTTTTGATTCATTATGATGAGTTGCACCAAATGGACTAGGTAGACAATACTTATTGGTTGATTTCATTAAAAAAAAAGCTTATTGATTAATTGTTAGCATAAAATATTGAAATTAAATTGAAGATAAAGGGCAATATTGTCATTTAGATGCGTTCTTATTTGATGTATCTAGAAGACCTTTTTTTACTTTTTTTTTTAAAATCAAAATTATGACTTAGCTTCCAAGATGGGTGACTGACGGCTGTGTGGACTGGAATTTTAACGCCGCTAAATACCGAAAACCTTGCTTTTCTCGAAGATTCTCCACCCATGATCAAATAAATCATAAAATCGTCTTTTTTTATGATACAGAGATCCTAAATTATGAAAGATTTTCTATGAAAAAAATAATAATCGATCATAATAACATAATTAAAAAAATTAAACTAATTTAAATTTAAAAAATATTTTCAAATTACTACTTATTAAAATATCGCCGTGAGAAGAAATAAGATTGAGTAACATATAAACAATTGGGATTGAAGCATGCAACAATGGACGAGTAAACAAAGGAAATTAATTAAACTAGTGTATCATAGCAATTTATGAATTAAAAACAAAACTGGAATGTTTTCTTAAATAAAAAACAACAACAACAAAACAAGCTAGGAATGTGTATCTACTATCTCATCAATCTCTATTATTAAGAAAACTACTATCTAAACCTAATGCTTTGATGAATATCTTGTAACAAGATCAAGATCATGATCATGATGGCGAAAAGTGTTGGACAAGAGAAAATCGGCGAGGTTTCTGTAAGCCTCCTGAGTCAGATGAATCCCGTCCCAGCTGATTCGCTTTGTAGGGTCTGAGCAAAGTGGGACTCCGTTGCCTGCCCAACATGGCTCAGTTGGTCCATTCCCACAACACGGCTTGAACACATCATCCTTGTTAAACCCTAATCAAGATCGAAGCGATTAATAACAACGATTATAAATAAGTTGTTAGTTGAAAAGATAGGTCAAGATCGAGGCTTTACCTAAAGAAGCGGCATGGTGAAGGATCGTTCTCAGTCCCAAGTAATAGTCCCCGTAGTAGATGGCGATTTCCGGGTACTTCTTCTTTAGCTGTTCTAGAGCTTGTTTGAGGTGATTATTGTGGTACAATGCAAATCTATTTAAATCTCGTAGACACCCAAGATTGTCGTATTTTTTGGTGTCGTTTGATCCAAATGTAGTGAGGTACACCGGCATACAACCAATCGGAAAGTTCCCTGGAACCACCAGCAACCGAGCCCCGTGACTAATCACTTCCTACAAAACATAACATTGTCACATACATTAGATCGGTAATATATTAAACAATATAAACAACAACATAAAATCAACTTTCAAGTTATATGGATCGGATCTCACCTCAACCGCATTCGATATGGTTTGAACCACCTCGGGCACCATACTTTTGGTTTCGTCGATAGTTTGGTTGGAAAACAGGGCATAATTGTAATCATTGCCTCCTATTTCGCCAACAAGAAAGAGAGCCCTTTCAAACTTCTTCTTACAATCTGCCAAACGATGCAATAAAGTAAGACAACACAACACATATCATTTGTTTTATTTGCAATCGATCAATCGATAAACTATACGATACCGGATGCAGAAGAGCATGTGGAGTTGAGATGGTCACGGAACCACCCGAGTTGCACGACGAGAGAACTGTTGGTGTGGGTGATTCCAGGGTACCGGGAGCCATCAACAGCGGTGGCTCCAGCGACGGCGAAATTGACTCCATAAGTGAAGTCAGCATCCCGTTGCAAGTAGGGGTTGAGGAGTGGCACGTTGAAGGCTTTCGCTGCATTAATTCCGAACACAAATAAATCAACCGTCACAAAAACCGTCGCCTTCAAACCTACAACGCAAAAAATTTAAATTAGATTACCGAAATAATCGATCATGAGTAGACCGTTAGAGCAACGTCCTGTGGGCTGGCCGCCGAGGGTTTCGCCATAAGGGCTAAAAGAACAAGAAGATGCGGGCGATTCCTTCTTAAGGTTGCCGGTGTCAGCGAGGGAATCTCCGAACTGGAATATCAAATCGAAGCCTCGTAATCCTGATGTATCGGAATCGTCAGGGGACGCAATGGGGCGAGAGGTAGAAAGAGAGAGATGGAGGAACAAGACGATGGCGAACAAAGCCACAATGTGAGTTTTAGTCGCCCTTGAGAAAACGAAAACAAAGGAAAATTGACGAATACAGTGAACGAAAGTAAGTGAAGAGAACGAAAACTAAGGATCGATGAATGGAAGAGGTTAATTAATCCCTATTTATACCCTCCTAATGACGAGTTCATACATATTCATATCAAAGTGACAAGAGTTTTAACATCAAAAAAAAAAAATCAATTTAGAAGAAATAATAATAATAAAGTATGTAAAATTATGTGCCACTGCGTCAACAATTTTAAAATCTCATGTATAAAATTAAAGGCTTAGTTGAAAGATCAAACTATTTGGGATATAATTTTTTTAATGTTCGATTTAATCCTAGTATAGTTTTGGATTTTTTTTGCTTAGTGTATTAAAATATGGTATTTTGCAAAATATCCATTTTTATATTTCCTTTTACAAAATGTCCATTATAACATTTTTATTCTTCCTTCCCATTTTTAATTTGACTCCCTTCTTTCCTTCTTATTTTTATTTTGACAATTGACCGGTCAAGGTTAATGAATTTAGTGACACAACTTTGGTAACACATGTATTACGATAAACAGATTTTTTGGTGACAATTTTTTTTAAACGAGATTAGTGTCACCACCTTTATTAGTGGTGACACCGGTCAATGACTTTGGTTACACAACTTTGGTGACATATGTATGGTGATAAACAATTTTTTTGGTGACAATTTTTTTTTATGAGATTCGTGTCACCACCTTTATTAGTGGTGACACTGGTCAATAACTTTGGTGACACACGGTGATGCCTGTTGAATTGGTATGTTTTTATTTTTGCACAACTTATTATTCATAATATAGTTAGTAGATTATGGTAATTAGTATCACCAAAAGTCATTTTATAAGCAATCAGTATTAAGTCCGTAGTAATATTTTAAAGTCTAAAAATTTCGGATAATATTCGTAATTTAACATAAATAGAGATAGGTTTCTATAATTAAAAAGTCCAAAAGTTAGCATTTTGACTATTTCCCTAAATAGTTTCAAAATTTGACCACTTCCCTAAATAGTTTTAGAATTTTGATTTTTTAGCTAATTATTTCGAGTATAAAACGGTTTTTTTTTCATGTCCTTAGGCATAATTAGACAGAAAAAAATATCTACCAAATAAAGAAGCGACATAGGATAGCAGATCAGGGTAGTACTCGATGAATGGTCCTCAGTTCGACTTTCAAATATGAACGCTCTCTATTTACCAAAATAGAGATATATGATAACAATATTAAGAAAAACTAAAATAATTTGAGGTTGTTATGTTTTTTTTTTTTGAAAAATGACCAAAAATAATACGAAATATCAGCGGTGAACAAAAAATAATACGAACTTTGAAAATCACCAATTCATGTACAAACTATACCATATTAAACCAATATTGATACAAAGTCTGAAATTTACAAACTTAAAATTATTTAGGACTTAAAATACAAATTGACCAAAGATTTGGGGTAAAGAATTGTAAAATTAATCCTGGAAATTAATCATTCATCTTCCTCCTCGTTTCCAAAACCGAGCTCAATAGATCTGGGCAACAGTGACAAATAGATCTACTTTCCCGCTCACAATCTTAATCGGTATGAACATTAACCGGTGTAGATCTGGGCAGCCTCATGCTCCGCTGATTTGGTATCAATTTAAAATAAACATACCAGTTTTATACATGTGAGTTCAGTGATTGACTCAATTCATAAACGGTGAAATTCAAGTTAATGTTTAGAACTTGCATAAGTGGATTTGAATGGGTCTCTCACTCACAATCGAAATCGGTCAAGGTAAACCAGTGATTTCCTGCTTACAATCTCAAACGGTGACAAATAGATCTTGACAAATAGATGGACCCCGAGTCGAGCTATACTAGTTGAGCCAAATTTGCTTTAATTTGGTTTCCTGCTCGACTGCTCCATTCTCAGGAGGTCGGAGGTGATGAACAGCGTCGTCCTTTTTCTTTTTAATTTGGTAAAGTAGATTCATCTCATCTCATCTCATTAATGTATAAATTTTACCCAACTTTTCATTAATTACATTTTAGGTCTCAATTAATTTTTAATTTGTAAATTTCAGACTTTGTATCAATATTGGTTTAATATAGTATAGTTTGTACATGAATTGGTGATTTCTAAAGTTCGTATTATTTTTGGTTCACCGCTGATAGTTCGTATTATTTTTAGTCATTTTTTCCTTTTTTTTTTGGTAATAATAAAATCCTAATTGCTTAGCTTTAGAAACTTCCAATTTGATGAACCATTTAAATACTGACGGTTGTGATGGTATGATGAACTCCTAATCTTTAGAGACATGTAATATTTGGGAATTGTGATTTAATTTAGATGAAATTTAATTTAGAGATATATCAAAATTAATCTAGGTTAAAATTAATTTAGGTTGAGATTAAAATATAGATGAAAATTTAGTTGAAATATAGATAATATTCTATAGATATATCAAAATTTTAGCATTTGTGAATTTTAAAAGAGTAAATACTAATTTGACATGACAAATTATATATATAGACAACTCTAACAAGCTTAATTGTGCCAAACAAGCACTGGGTATGATGAACTCCTAATCTTTAGAAACATGTAATATTTGGGAATTGTGATTTGATTTGATCAATTTAAAATTTTAAACACAGAACTCTCAACCTTTAGAAATAACGGCTGTGAGATTGAGTAACATATATATAAACAATTGGGATTGAAGCATGCAACAATGGACGAGTAAACAAAGGAAATTAATTAAACTAGTAGTGTATCATAGCAATTTATGAATTCAAAACAAAACTGGAATGTTTTCTATAAGGGAAAAAAACAACAAACAAGCTAGGAATTGAATGTGTATCTACTCTCTAATCAAATCAATCTCTATTATTAAGAAAACTACTATCTAAACCTAATGCTTTGAATATCTTGTAATAAGATCATGATCAAGATCATGATGGCGAAAAGTGTTGGACAAGAGAAAATCGGCGAGGTTTCTGTAAGCCTCCTGAGTCAGATGAATCCCGTCCCAGCTGATTCGCTTTGTAGGGTCTGAGCAAAGTGGGACTCCGTTGCCTGCCCAACATGGCTCAGTTGGTCCATTCCCACAACACGGCTTGAACACATCATCCTTGTTAAACCCTAATCAAGATCGAAGCGATTAATAACAACGATTATAAATAAGTTGTTAGTTGAAAAGATAGGTCAAGATCGAGGCTTTACCTAAAGAAGCGGCATGGTGAAGGATCGTTCTCAGTCCCAAGTAATAGTCCCCGTAGTAGATGGCGACTTTCGGGTACTTCCTCTCTAGCTTATCTAGAGCTTGTTTGAGGTGCTGATTGTGGTACATTGCGAATCTATTTAAATCTTTTAGACACCCGAGATTGTCGTATTGTTTGGTGTCGTTTGATCCAAATGTAGTGAGGTACACCGGCATACAACCAATCGGAAAGTTCCCTGGAACCACCAGAAACCGAGCCCCGTGACTAATCACTTCCTACAAAACATAACATTGTCACATACATTAGATCAGTAATTAAACAATATAAAAACAACATAAAATCAACTTTCAAGTTATATGGATCGGATCTCACCTCAATCGCATTCGATATGGTTTGAACCACCTCGGGCACTAAACTTTTGGTTTCGTTGATAGTTTGGTTGGAAAGGAGGGCGTAATTGTAGTCATTGCCTCCTACTTCGCCCATAAGAAAGAGAGCCCTTTCCAACTTCTTCTTACAGTCTGCGAAACGATGCAATAAAGTAAGACACAACACAACACAAAACATTGTTTGTTTGATTTGCAATCGATCGATCAATAAACTATACGATACCGGATGCAGAAGAGCAGGTGGAGTTGAGATGGTCTCGGAACCACCCGAGTTGCACGACGAGAGAACTGTTAGTGGGGGGGAATCCATGGTACCGGGCGCCATCAAGAGCGGTGGCTCCAGCGACGGCGAAATTGACTCCATGAGTGAAGTCGGCGTCCCGTTGCAAATAGGGGTTGAGGAGTGGCACGTTGAAGGCTTTCGCTGCATTAATTCCAAACACAAATAAATCAACCGTTACAAAAAAACGTCGGCTTAAAACTTACAACGCAAAAAAATTAAATTTGATTACCGAAATAATCGATCATGAGTAGACCGTTAGAGCAACGCCCTGTGGGCTGGGCACCGAGGGTTTCGCCATAAGGGCTAACAGAACAAAAAGATGCGGGCGATTCCTTCCTAAGGTTGCCGGTGTCAGCGAGGGAGTCTCCGAACTGGTATATAAAATCGAAGCCTTGTAATCCCGATGCATCGGAATGGTTAGGGGAAGCAATGGGGCGAGAGGTAGAAAGAGAGAGATGGAGGAAGAAGAGGATGGCGAAGAAAGCCACAGTGGGAGTTTTAGTCGCCATTGAGAAAACGAAAACAAAGGAAAATTGAAGAATAGAGTGAATGGAAGTAAGTGAAGAGAACGAAAACTAAGGATCGATGATTGGAAGAGGTTAGTTAATCGCTATTTATAACCTCCTAATGACGAGTTCATAGATATATCATATCAAAGTGATAGAGTTTTAACATCCAAAAAAAATATCAATTTAGAAGAAATAATAATAAAAAAGTATGTAAAATTATGTGCCACTGCGTCAACAATTTTAAAATTTTATGGATAAAATTAAAGGCTTACTTGATAAATAGATCGAAATATTTGGGATATAATTTTTTTTTAATGTTCGATTTAATCCTAGCATCACAATATTTGGGATATAAATTTTTAGTGATGATAAATTTATCAATAGAAGAACAAAACTATCAAATATCATTATGACCTATTATTTGTATCTATACCTATTTATCTATATCTATCAATATCTATACCTATACTAAATCCATATATTCATATGGCATGTGGATGTGATAGTTGATTATTGAGAAAAAAAAAATTCTCACAAAAAATATATTAAAATAAAATATTGTCATAATTTATAAAAATTTATCGTAAATCACAATTTATCTATCTATATATTTATTAGTTGATTGATATATATATATATATATATATATATATATATATATATATATATATATATATATATATCAAAACTATTTCATAACTATACGTACTAAAAATATTACTCCGTAATAAATAAATACTTTATGGGTGTTAGTTTTATTTATATCTAGATTATTTTTTTAGAAAGAAATATTTATATAAAAATTAATTATTTGATAGCTGGTATTTTATTTACATCATTATGACCTATTATTTGTGTTATTGTTATGAGCACCGATCCTTAAACCATAAAGTGATATATCTTCAATCATATAAAAGATGTATTTTGGGCTAAACTCGGGTCATAGGTATGGTTAAGGCTGAGGTTGGGCTAAACCCACTTTTTAATAAACTGGATGGCTTTGAGATTGCCGTTAGTCAAAATTGATGCATTTTTTTAGGTAGGCTCGACCCGATCTAAACCATTGGGTTAAGATCGGGTCAAGTCAACTCATAGGTACGGTTAAGGGGTTTAGGCTACACGCACTCTGTAATAAATCGGATGGCTCAGAGCCTGACGACAGTTAGTAGAAACTGCGGTAGAAACAAGATCGATTACAATGATTCACTCCTAAACCACTATCATTCAATTATTAACACTGTTTAGACTGTTTTTTTTTTGGAGACACTGTTTAGACTGTTTAGTTTCACATTCTGATGCTTTAGTCACAATTACTTTTTGGTTTATTAACCGTTGCACACGACCCCAAGTACGACTTATAATTGATTTTATTATGATATGAGAGCAGTAAAGTCAAATGGTTCGGTTGGACCAGTTCTCGATCCTGGTTAGAGAATGAGATCCTTGATCCATCAAATATTTAAGTATCAATTAGATTTTTTTTTTTAATTAAGCAAGAATTCGAGATCAGAGTACCCTGATTCTCGAAAGGCCGACGAATCTATTAGATGAAACAACTGCACTCACGTTGAAAGTTGAGAAAAAAAAAATCTATTATATAAGCCAATTTTGAGCAACAAAGAACAAGAGGGAGGGAGATCAAACAATTTATAAAATCTTCTATGTTCAATTAAACTATATCAGATTTATGTCCAACTCTTGAGGTATCTATTGCCCAAATCGCCAAAACCGAAGCTGCAATCGCTTGAAGAAACACCTGAAAAATTGTTTAGTTGCAAACACATTAATTAGAGAACATGATTTGTTTTCACTACAGATCGATGTGTTGGAATTGCACGGTATGTATGATTCCGTTACCTTCGAATCCACATTCGCTCCCGACGATTCAGGCCAATATGGCGACGGTGCTGGAGGCGGAACAACGCCTGCCGAAAATGTGTTTGACAACAGCCATTGAGCCATCTTCTTGTTAGCCTCTTGAGTTGGATGGATTCCGTCCCAACTCACTCGCTTCGTAGGATCCGGACAGAGCGGAGTTCCGTCGCTAGAATCACACGAATGCTCGAAATCCCCACAACAAGGCCTAAACCGTCCACCTCTATCGAATCCTAGAAGGACCGATTTGTAGGCCGAATAGTAGTCTCCGTAGTAGATGGCCACTCCCGGGTACTCCCTCTGTAAGTCTTGTATTGCTTGTTTGAGGTGTTCGTTGTGGAATCGCGACAATCCGTTGTATTTTTCCAGGCATCCGTCGCTGTCTTGTCCGTCGCTGTAATCTCCTAATTTGACGAAATACATCGGCGTGCAACCAATTGGGACGATCCCAGGCACAACCACTTGGCTAGCGCCGTGTTGAATCACTTCCTACACATTCGATACATACATTCATACATTCATACATGCGACGGAAATGATGTTGAAGAACATATACTCACCTTAACCGCATCTACAATGGCTTGTACAACAAGAGGTACCGAATCCGTAGCATTGCCAACGTCGAAAAGAAGGTGATTGTAGTCGTTTTCTCCCCCTCCTCCGACGATAAACAAACTCCTTTCGAACTTCTTCTTACAATCGACGTGGGTTCGGAACCATTCGAGTTGGACCGAGAGAGAACTATTAGTAGTGGCATTCGGATATCTCGACGAGCTTAGGGCAGTGGCTCCAGCGACGGCAAAGTTGACTCCATGTGTGAAGTTGGAGTCTCTTTGCAAGTAAGGATTGAGAGGTGGGAGATTAAATGCTCTCGCTACATATAAAGTAACGAATCGTCAATTGATTTTGAGATGAAAACTAGATATCGGAACAAAACTTGAATCTTACCGAAATAATCAACGATGAGGAGACCGTTAGAGCAGCGTCCAGTGGGCTTGCCGAAGAAGGTTTCACCGTAAGGGCGGTTAGAACAGGCCGAGGAGGGGTTCTCCACCATGACATTACCTGTGTCGGAATCTCCGAACTGGTAAATCGAATCAAATCCTAGCTCGGTGGAAGCTGCGGAGGGGTGGTGCAGGAAGAGAACGAGGAGCAATGATATCGACGATGAAGCCGAAAATCGGATGTGGGAAGCCATTGGAGATGAGAGCAAGAGGAAGTGAGGGAGAGTGGAGAAATGAGAAAGAAATCAGAGAGTTAAATCCTTACAAAATTAGGATCAATGCAATAATAGTCATTTATCATCAAAACCATAACGTCTTAGCTTTCCTATTTTGAATTTGGAATCATGATGTTTAAAAGTTGGATTGGTCCAACTAATCTCGTATTAAGGCTATATTTGGTAAAAGAGTAGCTGAAACTGATTGGATAGCGGATAGGTCATTTATGTTAAATATATGTTGTAATAAACTAGTATGATTTTTCAGCTAGTGGAAACATTAATAAAAAAAAACTAAAAGCTCTGAAAAGCCTGAGTAAATAGCTGTTAAAAAACTTCTATTTCAAAAGCTAAATAACTAAAATTTTATATTTGGTATATAATTAACTAAATAGCTTTTGAAATAGAACTCCGGCGTATGTGGTGTTGGAGAATTATTAGAGATTGTAATGGTGAGGTTATTGGTATTTTTCAATCAGTGATCCCACTCGGACCTCCACTATAAATAGAAGCTTCTGCGATCTGTATCAGTTTAGAGGTAGCACTCGGGAAAGAAATAATTAAGGAACATCATAGTTGGAGGTGACAACCTTGGAGTAAACAATGCGATTCAAGACGCCGACGTTTTGTGGGAGATCCTCAGGACGGTTGAGAGGATTCATACTTTGAGAAGTAGTTTCAAATGTAACTAGTTCAGATACCGCTATAGAGAACTTAATTATAGTGTTGATTACATTGCAAAAGTTAGTTGTATCTGTAACAAGAAAAACACTAAAATTTATATTTATTTCAAGGCCATTATAGGGTCTATGAAATGACATGAAAGCCAAAACCAAGAGCAATCTTTCTTATTCATTACCATAATAATAACTAGAACCCCTAGTAAAAAGCTTCAAACCAAGTTTTCAAAGAACATTACTAACTGAAAAACAGGGTGCCTCAAAAGATACAATGTAGCTCAATCACAATTTAACAACTTCTTCTTCTTTTTTTTTTTTTTTGCATAGATGGTATTCCTCAGTCCTCAATCACTCGTAATTGACAAAAGTCGGTACTGTTTGTTACTATAGATCACGCTGAGGCTTCTGTGTTCTCGGTCACCCCATTGGAGCTGTCATTGACAATGTCGTCGTTGGTGGCAGTATCAGCATTGGTGGTGGTGTCAAGTTGGCTGAAGTTACCCTTCTGCTTGAAAAGCTGGGAGTGATGGTGTCTACAGTATAGACGTTGCTCGTGGGCTACGTAGTTCGAAGGGCTTATCATACAACCTCCATGGGTGCACCTGAAACACGTCCTGTGGTACGCGGATCCATCCACCGCAACCTGATAACTCCACATTAACACGACGAAAAAGAAAACATTATGTTGTTGCCTCAATGCCGAAACCTGATACATATGCCAGTAACTCGCGGTATGACAGACTGTTATCATGTCAAAACACCAGATGATCCGAAAGCTTTACAAGGCAGCATCAAATTCGTAGAGTGAGTTTTGCTAAAAGAAACTGAAACGGATAGAACGAAAGCTTACCTTTTCAATCGGATAAACAGTTCTCTTACAGGCAACACATTTCTCCTGAGTACCTGCAAAGAAACTTGAAACTTTGCTGTTGCTTTGGCCCTGTTTGAATTCACACACCTTATTAAGAACGAACCGCGTAATCTCAAACATGGAATGATGGTGTTTTAGCTATTACGCCTAGCGATATTACAGACACGAAATCGTACCTGATCCATTGATCTTTCAGTTCTAGAGGCTCTTGGAGCACCTGAATGGAGAGAATGTGGCGCTTTGAGTTCGATAAAAAATTACGAAAACTGTCGAAATGGAAAAATCTTAAAAGGGAATCAATTACCTTCAAAGCTCTTATCCAAACTGCCAGTCATCTTGAACAGTTGATCGAAGTGAGGCTTGCAGTATAAAACTCCCTCAAATGAACTGTAATTGCTCAACTGAGGAAAACATGATGCATAGTTAAATCATTGCCACAGAGATAAGGTAATCCCAAACTTGAAATTGAATCATGAAAGCATCAACACAGACACCTTGATGTAGTTAAAGTCAAACCTATTGACCCTTTGCTGATTTACATTGTTCTAAAGGTTTATTCCAAACAAAGTACTTCAAATTCAACACTAAAATCCCACTGATGCTGATTACAATTACAAACCCTTGTTCTTACTTCACAGTACCCTTACAAGGCAGCATCAAATTGTAGCAAGGTAATGATTTTGATGAATTTGTCAGCTGTTACCCTTACCCCCAAAATCAATGATCCATCTAACCTAGGGGAGAAACAGATTAAATCTCAAGATCATCAACCAACGAATCCAAACCACAGATAAACCCATCAATCTGAATATGTTGAAAACCCTATGGAAGGGAAAAAATCAGCAAAGGGTAAAGGCAAAACCCAAAAAGATCTCATCTTTTAAGGAAACAGAAAGAGGGGAAATCAAATTGGATGAAGGGGAATCATGCAGAAATGGAAACAAAACAAGGTACCTTAAGGGTGCCTTTGCAGTGGTGACATCTGAAGCAAGATTTGTGATAGACTTTGCCATCAGTTGTGAGCTCATCAACCAAATACACAGTTTTCTCACAAGCTTTGCACTTCTGGGTCGTCCCTCCAAAGCTTGCCATGATCAAAGATAGCCCACACCCACAGACAGGGTTATTTGGAATTATCTGCTTCCTCTCTCTGATCTCTCTCTATCTGTGAAATCTTGAGTTTTGGTGCTTTGGGAAACAGTGGGAATATGAGAAATGCAGCTCAAGGGGGCCTAGTTGGCGAGCACTAATTGACAGGTCACGCTGTATAGGTTGGTAATATGTATAGATTTATATACATCCATTAAGCTTCGTTGATTATGCAGTGTCTACCTAATTGGCTAATTGTTTAGGAACAGCAACATGATTGTTAATGATGGAGATTCTCACTTCTTTTGTAGTGTTTAATCTTAAATAAAATCTCCTAATCATAAATTTCTCGCCTTTATTTATTTTTCCCCATCTTTTTTTTTTATAATGACGGTTAGTTCAACGGTCATTTTTTGAGTGTCTCGATATACCATATATTTATCTCTTAATCATAACTTTCTCGCCTTTATTTATTTTTCAGCATCTCGACATACCAGATATTTCTAGTGAATCACTTTCATTTACAAAAAAAAACCTATGTATGTGCATTTTCCCTTCATTTTTTCCCTATAGAATTATGAGGTATTCAATTTGATTATGATAATTAACAAGTTGTATCTTAGCCATTTTTAGAACAACTTGAAACAAAGAAAATATGTGAAATGAAAACAATGCCGGCCTAGCTTTGTATGTTTATTTTTGTTTTATAGATGGTGTGGTGGGCAGTCTGTTTTTTTTTGCTTTGAAAAGTCTAAAAAGAGGACATTTCGAATTGACAAAGTCAATTCCAACAGTTTCATATATTGTTTGTATTTTATTGCTGAAAAATCACAGCTTTTAATTTCCTTGAACAATCACATTTACTTTACAATATTTTCATCTCACCAATTGCACCTTCCAACAAACTAGCTTAATTCATGTGAAATTGAAACAATTTTTGATATGCCAACTACAAAACATTTGAACATTAGGAGAATTAATCTTCATCATAAAGATATAGCAAGGGGCATGGACTATATTGCACATGATATTATCTACAATTACTATAAAAGCGGACTCAAGGATTATCGCAGCAGTACAAACACCAACCTGACCGAAACGCTAACATATCATGATATCAAGTTTCAATCTGTGATCAAGAAGCAAAAGGCACAAAATAAAAATAAAAATGACACAGTAATGGAAGCAAAAGCCAATACAAATTACAGAAAACCATTCAATTCACATCGGGGCAAGCAGATGCAAACAGGCTCCGAGAGTGATAAACAACATAGATGGACCCCTTATTATCCAACAAGGTTTATAAAATGCCACGAGATTCTGCCAGCTAAATTCAGAGGTAACGGAAACAACCGGTTTGATACCATTACGCAGTTTTTCCGGACGCGTTTGCATCTTGTGCTTCTTTACGAATCATTGTTCTGACGTAAATTTCATAGCAACAGCCTGAACAATTAGAAAGCAGAGCAAGATATCAGGAAACCATCTCAAAATTGCAACATCATGAAACTGGGTGTGGACAATATATCTGTTCCCTTTTAGTAAATGAAGACAGTTCAGTCTTCACTACTACTACTACTACTACTACTACTACAATATTCTATAGTCTTTTTCACCTTCTAATTATGGGAAGTTCCACTGTTTTCCTCGAGAAAAAGAGAGGAGAAATCAAGCATAAAGTGATATCATCAAACTGGTATAGCCACTATCGGGAGCTGAAGCATTGAAGAATAGTTCCTGTAGTAAATCTTAATTGATCCTAGCTGGGAAACGAGTGCAAGTCTAGAAAGGCATCAAGAAGAAAATGCACAGTTCTTTATCCCACCCTGTTAGGTAAAAACAAATCCATGGTTGAAAAGAGCTAAATCCTATTCCAATGGGATGGGATCTCCATGAGCCACAACCACCAGTGCAGAGTCTACAAATACCTATGGTAATATCCTATGATACCAAGTTCAGACCTCAAAGCAGATAAAATATAAATAAGGGAGAGCACACTGCTTTGCTTTCCATCTCCCCTTGTGATAAAAAACCTATTACCTTGTTTCATCATTTCAACTCAATAATAGAAATGGGAAAAAAAAAATTGAAGTATGGTTAAAGCAAGGCATCTTACTAGCAACAACAACAATTGTGAGCACATCTCCAATTCTCTTAATTGTTCTCACTCCACTCTTATGTGATTTGAATCGTTTCAGTGCTGGATCTTTTGCCAGGAGCTGCAAGATATGGACCAGAGGTTCAAAAGTCAATCATAATGCACTTTGTCAAGCTTAAAAGAAATTAAAATATCCCTTCAAAGCTTCTTCTTCTTCTTCTTCTTTTTTTTTTATTGTACCAGGGATAATTACATAGATTATCAATAGGATATCCATGATCTCTTCTCTATTATCAATTGGTCCGTAATACCGTATCATGGAAACCACATATCCTGTATGTGCAAGTGGGCACAACAAGCAGAGTGGAAAAGAAAAGATTCAGTCAAATCAAAATAAGCAATTTCATTTCATCGTGAAGAACATCAAGACAAAGACACATGCACACAAGGTAGAAGCCACAACAGAAAAAGGCCATAGCAAGGACTCCAAGGAGCTATTGGCCTTAATAGGAACATCTTGGTAAGTGCAATAAAGCCAGCAATTTTTTTGAATCTCTATTATCTACTGGCTTGGAACTTAGAAGTGCACAAATTTAGTTAAAAAAGGTTTTCAGAAGACCCTATAAAATTGGCATACACATTAAGAATATCTTGTCTAGGGTTTGAAAATGAATATTGCAGCCAAAGACAACAAAATGAAAGAAATTTCAGGCTACAAGGTTGCACAATACTCGCACTTGATTAAAATTTGGTCAAAATCAAATGCAAACAAACCTAGCACTTGCAGGGAATTCAGCTTAAGAAACAGAAAACAATCATATATATCACACAACTCGTCCAGGGTTAAAAAGGCTTCCATGATTCATCACTTAAAAGCACTCAAAGAGAGAAATTGTAGGAACCAAGCATAACAGTCGAGGGGTGAACTACCAAAATGCAGAGCTTCACTATAAATTGAGGAAATGCCCCAAAACGCTGGACACACATGTCAAATAAAATCCCATTTCTAAAGTTCAAAACAGCATTTTGGGGAAATATCCAAATCATACAGCATGCCAAACACATCCAAAATTTAAGAAATCGATCCATCATCACAATATATACTAAAACGAATCCCGCCTAATTCGTCAATCCAATCAGAAACTTTACCGAAACAAATCAAATTCCTCCTGGAAATTCAATCGAAATTGAAGTCCTAAACACACGATGGAAATCCTCGATCCGCCAAATACTAAATTAAGGGGAAGATGAAAGAGAGTACTCACAGCCTTCTCGCGCTCCCCTAGCTCGATGTGGTATCCCCGATGAGGCACAAAAGAACCTTCAACGCTCTTCAGAGAGAGAAGTGAGAAAACAATCTGATCGATTAAACAGAGAAAAGCAAAGGAAGCGAAACGAGATGAAATTTACCGGCCGGTGTGATCGAAACTGCGATAGAAAGTTATTGTTCGCCAGAAACGCCATCGCCAGAAACGCTCAACTAACCAACAATGGAGGTGCTGTGGCCGATCGCCGATGTCGAACAGAAAGGGGCTTACTTCTTCGCATCTGCAGTGGCCCTGTGAGGAGGATAACGACAAAAGTACAAAGGGCCTTACTTCTCTGGACTTGTTATTGGGCCTAAAATTTATTTGGGCCAAATTATTTTCATTTAGCCCACGTGTCCCAAATATTTAATTTACAGGCCCATAGTAATTTTTTATTTATATAATGGTGCTGACAATTTTACCCGCACCCGACTCGATCCAAATCAACCGACTCGAAAACTGGGTGAAAATCTGAAAAAAAAAACGGGTGGAAAGTGGATGATGAGTGGATAGGTGATGGATCGAGATAGATATGGGTAGTGATTATTTCCACCCGAACCGAGGTATTTCCAAAATTCCTCTTTTAATTTTATTAAATCCATTTCCATTTATCAAATCAAATTCCAACCTTTAAAACCATTTTTCCATATCCTTTTAAAAATCCAAGTCTCATAATGTTATATTTTTAAATCTCAATAATAATATTATATTTTTAAATCTCATCAATAATGTAATACAGTATACTACTCTGTATTATATTTCATTTATTAAATATATTTTCATAAAATACAAGCTTATTGAGGAGCTTTAATTCGTGTCCCGTAAACTCTATGAGATGTTTTTGTATGCACGATTGCTTGTTTACCATGTGATTGTCTACTAAGAACTTTGATATCCAACAAGGCTTATGTTAAATCAGGAGTAAAAGATGATGTGATGAATGATGATGTGATTTTGAACAGGGCTTTTGATACAATCTTGCATTGTTAGTAAGATCTACATAGTAGTTGCGTGTTTAATTATTAAATATTCATATAATCCAAAAAACAAATGGACAAAATGGTATACCAAGCAGATACTTGACATAACAAATAGTTGTGCATATTCTAACCGACAATGTTGCTTATGGGGTGATATATATATGGATCTGTACTGAAGTCTTGGGACTCGGGATTGGAGGTCGTGTGTGTACGGGTTCCATCTTAATACTAAGGCTTGTTTGTTCAAATGTGGGACTCTTTGGTCTCTTCACATCTTTCATTCTCTCAACACGCCCCCGCAAGTGCAACTAGGGTCGTCTTTCGCCTCTAGTTGAGACACGTGCGCCCTTGCGCTAATAGCCTAGCACATAAGCCGAACGGGGTTCCATCCTAAAACCAATTGGCATTAGGTGGTGTGACCCACTAGCTTATATACTAAGGCTTGTTTGTTCAAACTATCGATGTGGGACTCTTTTGGTCTCTTCACATCTTTCATTCTCTCAACAATCTGATTATCTGAGGATCTTCCAATTGTATTGTGAAGGGTTCCAACATCAATCACACTTCCATTTCGACGAATTCATTGTGTAAAACTGCACCCTTTTGTTTATCTTCATGTACCTATAGGGTAAGCTACATTTAAACATATGGCCAGAACAGGTTAAACAGCTAACCAAGATTTGCAAAGAGGAGGATCCAGATGTTCAATTTGGCTCCAAACACGGTTGTTTTGAGGGATCCATTTCCCATTCGGCGTCCCCGCAGGCTGTGAGCACAGTTGTCAGGATGTAATCGTCAACCTCTAACCCTTCTAATCGCATTTGATACATCAGATTCAAGGCCTCTCTGCAATGGCCGTTCCTGGCATAGCCGACGATCATCACCTTCCAAGCCACCAGATTCCTCTCTGGCATGCTACTGAATACCTGAAATGCCTCTGAAACACACCCACACTTGGAGTACATATTGATCAAAGCACTTGCCACAAACACATTTGAGGATCCAGGGTTCTTGTTCACGGACGAATGTATTGACTTCCCTTGTTGGATGTTCTCCAGATTAGCGCAGGCCTTGAGGATTGACGAGTATGTGAACGGGTTGGGCTCCACACCTTCGCCTACCATCTTTTTGAGGAATTCCAGCGCTTCCAGCTCGTATCCTAGATGGGTGCAACCGGATATTATAGTCGTCCATGCCACAACATCTCTAAGAGGCATTGCCTGGAGGGCTTTTAAAGCCCTAGTATAGTCTCCACATTTGCAGTATAGCCACACAAGGGTGCTTCCTATGTAGATATTGTTCTGCATCGAGTTCTTGACTATCTGCGCGTGAACTTCCCTCCCCGAAGAAAGAGCCCCAACAGAGCCACAAGCCCTGAGGATGCTTACAATGGTCAGGTTATTCACCATCAGCTTTCGTCTCTTCATTTGTCTGTAGAGATCCAAAGCCTCGTAGCCCAGGCCGTTTTTCGCATAGCCAGCGATCATTGAAGTCCATGTGACCATGTTTCGCTTTCTCATCCGATCAAACACTCTCCTTGAGTCTATGATCTCGCCGCACTTGGCATACATTCCCACCAGAGAAGTACCGATATATACATCATTTCTTACCGTTTTCTTAAGGACAAGACCGTGTAATTGTCTGGCGAAACTCAGTTTCTTCTCTTCGCCGCACGCTTTCAAAATACTGCATACGGTGTGCTCGTTGGGGAAGTAACCAGTGGATAGCATTCTGGAGAACATGGATAAAGCTTGATTTCCACAACCTTGTTGCGACCATGTAGTGATCATAGTCGTCCAGGAAACCACATCCCTCTCCTCCATTCTATCAAAGGCTTCGTTGGCACTCACCAAGTCACCGCATTGTGCATAGAAGTGCACAATCGCACTATCTACAATCAAGTTGTTCCAACAACCCTTGACAATGCAAGCATGAATCTGCTTCCCGAGCTGATAATCAGTTCTCTTCCCACATAAATTCAACATAAAGACAAACGTGGCTGCGTTCGGCTCAACCCCTTGATCTAAAAATTCCCCTAGAAGCAACATAGCTGCATCATACATACCAAAATTCAAGTAGCCATTAAGCACGGCAGTCCAAGAAACAACATTTCTTTGAGACAATCCATCGAACACCTTGCGGGCATCATCCAATCTGCCGAGATTCAAGTATGCACTGATCAGATTGTTACACAAAAACACAATAGAATCCCCAACGTAGCCTCTAACGATTACAGCTTGTAGTTTTCGAAGATCTTTCAACCTGTAACACGATCGAAGCAGTAGAACGAGAGTATCGGGATCTGGCCACTCGCTCATGGGTAAAGACTTGATTAAGTCGACATCAGGATTTCGCCCAGCATCACTGAAACTCAATACACCGTAAGAGCTATCGCAATCTCTAAAAGCAAAATTACGATGATTCTCAAAGCTTTTTTGGGGTGCTCTACCAGATTGGTTAACTACGAGCTTTGATGGTAGTTGTGATGGCGGTGCAACGAAGACAACAGGAGATTGGAATTGGGAGATATAAACCGGCATTGAACCAGCAATTGGCGAGACTATAAACATCGATCGGTTTATATGTTTGGATTCCCCCGCTATTTTTTGTTTTTTCTAGTCGTTCAAAGTTGGGTGTTTTTTCTGTTTACAGGGGAAGACCGGACTGAAGGAACCACACTAGTGCTTACCACTGTTTTCTGTTTACCACCAAAACGACGAGTTTTGGCCATTTCAATTCAGTAAGGGCTGGCACGGTACGGTACCATGGTAAATTTTCGATTACCACGTACCGTACCGATACCACTCGGTATGGGATTTTCTCTACTACGTACCAACCGACTAGTTTCGGTTACCGAAACTATTGGTACCGAAACTATCGGTTACCGAATGTTGGTACCGTGGTAACCGAAGACACTATTCTCATGCCTAAATTTGTGTTTTATACACTGTGGTACCATCGGTACCAACGGTACCGATATTTAATTTTTTTAAAAAAAATAAATCTATATTCTCCGATGGTACCGAATGTAGTCTCCAACCCTACACAATATTTAATTTTTTTTAATAAATAAATAAATATATATTCGGTACCAACGGTACCACAGTATTTGGGTTGCCCATACCGTGTACCGTACCGACTAGCCTTGGTACCGAGATTTCGGTTACCGATTTAGTCGGTTACCGACTTCTTGGTACCAATGTCCGGTTGGTAATCGGTTGGTATGGTAATTTTCCTACCACCGCCCAACCCTACAATTCACTGGCCAAATTTGGTAAAAGTAATTAGATCCGGGCAAATGCGGACGCGGGATGGGCTTGGGACGAGTTTTACCCAAGATATTGCTTCGGTATAGCGGGCGCGGATCGGGTTAAACCCGCTTAACGGGCCGGGCTAAGCCTTATTTGATTATAATGTGCCTTTACTCCATGCGTGCTTACTTGTTCCAAAAGGTGAAATCGCTCACCCCGGGCGCCCCTCACCCCCGACCCGAAGGGGATTGTGAGAGGAGGTAAATCATGGTGACTCAATCGACCACAGAGGCCAAGACCAGTGCTCACTGCGCACAAGGAGCCCCCCTCATTTGAGAGGTTGCTCCCACCTCATTTGAGAGGTTGCTTCCACACTACCGCTGGTGAGACTCAATCCTTGGTCTCTTATTCCAAATGTCACCCCTGTGACCAGTTGAACTAAACCCATGCGGACTCAATCCTTGGTGAGACTCATTCCACATTTAAGCAGTTCTTGAATCCAAAAAGACTAATGAGTCTTGATTCTTCGACAACATGCATGCAGTGCTTGAAATTTAAATAAGTGATATTAGGGCATTGTTAGGGCAATCTTGGCTGAAAGCGATGTCATCTGCAGCAACCAAACATATGTTTCGGTTATTGCAACATTTTGTTTCGCATAAGGTTATAAAGTTGTTGATGGAAGAGCAGCGTGCGACTGAGCGTCACCATGTATGCGATGTAAATGTACGATTCAAGTGACATATGGGCTCCCATTCTACCACACAATTGTGCCTCACAATTCTCGTGATATTCCGATCTCCCCATCGGCGTTGCATCCTTTCTAGACACAACTTGATATCCCGCTAAATGATAATCCGATCCAGACCACACTATGCCAAATTACATCTCAGGCGACGGACCCAGTTCGTCGCCTGAGAGGGATTTTTCGTCGCCTGACTACTCAGGCGACGAACATCCGTCGCCTAACTAGTGGTCGGCTCGACACCGTCCCTACAGTGTTCAGGCGACGGGTGTCATGTTGCCCGTCGCCTGAGTAACCTTAGGCAACCGAAAACATGTTCGTCGCCTGAATGCATTGTCAGACCTAAAAGGCCTTTCCAAGCCGAGCCGAGCCGCCTACACTTCAGGCGACGGATTTATCCTCTTATGTCCGTCGCCTGAATATGAATTAGTTTTAAAAAAAAAAATATTAGTCGACTAGTTATATCAATGTTCGTGCACCAAAATTGTGCACAAACCTGTTTCATTACACACCAAACACAAACCTGTTCACAAAATTGTACCAAGTTCACAACCATACACAAATTCACAAATCCAAGTTTGCAATCACATACAAATTCACAAATACAAAACTATACACAAATCCAAGTTCATTACTTAAAAGGAAGTAGGAGATGAGTGCTCGGAGATACCGGCTACTGCTGTGGAGATGAGGGCTGAGAAGCGGAAGCATCCTACGTATTCGAAGGCTCCGTACCCAAAGTTGAGATCATTACTTGTATGATTTCCTCAAGAAGCTCCTCACTGGAAAGTTATCTACAATAAACAATAGTTCATATGAGTAACAAACAGTGGAAAGTTATCTATAATTAAGCAAGGAAAGTTCAACAAGAAGACAACATTCCATTCTAATTCCCATCCAATCTTACAAGTTCTACCATTTGGAGTAATCACCTGTAGTAAACAGCTTCAAATTCCAAAATTACGATTTGGTTCAAGTTGGTCAAGGAAAGGAAGAAACTCAAGAAAGACGAAGCAGTTATTTCAGAAAATAATTAATTAATTTGAGAAAATAATAAATTCTTTATTTTATAATCCAAAAAATGGAGAATTATGAAACAAGTCTCCAAATTTATTTATAATCCAATGCTACTTATTTGCAAACGAAGTGAACATGCAACAAAACATACCATGGTTCTAATTTGTCTTGAGATGGTTCTGCCCCCTCAATCTTTAGTCCTGTGAAATCAGAGTAAATACAATGTTCTATCATATGGAGAAGTAGGAAGAAAGAACAATATAGGAACAGAAAAAGAGAAAGAAAGAACCATATAAGAACAACAGAAAATAGAAAAAGAAAGAACCATATAGGAAGAAAGAACAATAGAGGAACATCAGAAAATAATAAGAGAAAGAAAAAACAATATAGGAAGAAAAAGAGATTTAAACTAAGTAGCAGTAGGACAAAGACGCCATAAATAAATAATACAAAAACCTTATGATAGGCTACTCTCAGGTTGTAATCGACATAAATCAGTCAAAATAGAAAAACAGTGTCAATTCGAAGAGCTCTGCTATCGAAGGTCAAGCAAGGAACATTAATTTAATAGTTTTTTCTAATAAAGGATCCGCTTATTACAAGTGCCAGTGTACAACTGTACAATTATTTATCAAGTTCCAACTATACATGACAGATTGAAGTAGATCTTTGTCATTACACTAAAATATGAGCCAACAAAACTGTGCAGTCAATAGACTTTAAGCAAACATTTCAACTTATCTTATCTTTCCTAACTTAAGGGAAATCATAAACATGAGCAGTTTCATGGCATCAAATTTAACAATCCCATCCACTCCAGAAGTTCTCATCAACCAATTTATCACTAGTAAATACAAGGAGCAAGACAAGGTTTACCTCTGAACCTGCTCACCAGCAGCTCCCATACCTTCAAACACAGTATACATTCATATCAAAGTGTAATCAGTCATATATGAGCTACTATTTATACATTCATGTCAAAGTTAGATTATGATCTAAGTTTCCTTTTTTCTACAACATGCTATATAAAAGATTCCTCTAAAATAGATTATGATCGAAGTTTCTATTTATACATTCATATAAGTGGTTAGATAGATTGAGTTAATGAAAACATACTATATAAATTAGCGGTTTAATGCATTATGGCCTTTTTAGAAAGATTGTCACTCAATTCTCTAAATTAATAAGATTCCTCTTAAAATATGAGCTAAGCTAAAATATGATATATAAGTTATATCATGTCATAGGCAACTATAAGTTATAATTAAAATATTCATAAACTCTTCATATACTTAGGTAAATCTTCATAAACTCTTCATTTATATTTGTGATGATAGATAATTTTAGTAACTTGGCAGCCCATTGTGGGAAGGAGCTTTTAAAATCAGGTATGGAAGTCACTTCAGGCCATGAATCCTCATTTGGGGTACCCATGATACTGTGTAGAGCAAAAAAAAAAAAAAAAGGAACTTACACAAGGAAAAAATTAAGGCAAGTATATGAACAAGAAAGTAACAACTAGACACACCATGCCAACAAAGTTGGCTTGAAGGATCCCTTTCAGTTTCCCTTTAATCCTGAAAGGGTTCATCATCCACCTGTTTGTCATCTATGTTCAATAAGCCTGGAATTCAATGCAATCAGTCAGCAGCGGAAGTAGAAAGCAACAGTTGATCAATTTGGAACAAAGTTGTGATCTCAGAGGAGCTGGATTTGATTGCTTCGCCTTCTTCGTCCCGTAGGTCTCTGCACTCCCGCAATTCAGTGTCTTCCTCTGTATTGTAGGTGTTGAGAAGCTTGAGGCCATCAACAGAAGCGCCAAAGGGTGCAGAAGCCGTCGGAACTCGGAAGAGCACCATAAGAGGCCAGAAATAAGGGGTTTAGGGTTTCAAATTGGGGTTTAGGATTTCGAATTGGGGGATTAGGTTTAGTATTGAGGCTGACTAGGAGGATGGTTTGGGATTTCGAATTGGGGGATTAGGTTTAGTATTGGGGCTGACTAGGAGGATGGTTTGGGGTTCGAAGAGAGCGGACGAGATGAGAGCCGAGGTGCTGGTGCAGAGGCCGTTGGAGGCGCACAAGAAGGGTTTAGGGTTGAGTATTGGGGCTGAGGAGGAGGAGGATTTAGGGTTGAAATTAGGGTCCTCTTCGCTGGCTTCAAGACGAAGAGATAGGACGAGATGAGAGACGATGTGTTGGTGAGGCGGGGAACAAGCACACACCCCATGACTTCGTTAAATCGTTGCCGGCGACCAGTGAACGTGGTGACCACCGACGATGCCGTCCTTCCTCCTCTTCAATTCCAGTTGGTGACATGGGTGGCTAAGAGAGAAAGACTGAGTAAAAGGATGAAAAGTCGAGATCCACGGGAGTGAGAGAATGAGAGGCGGAGATCTGAGATCTAGAGTAATAATGTTAAGTTTGGAGAGAGAGACGAGCACACAGGGTGACTGGGGAGTTGGAGAGGATAAGGTGAGTGCAGAAAAACCCAACACGACTGATACAACACGAAAACACGAGAACACGACACGAAAAAACATGAAACCGAAAAGACACGACACAAAAATGACACGAACCGTTAAAACCCGGCATTAAACGGTTCGTGTTCGGATCGGGCATATCCCCTTACCGGGTACCCAACACGAACCGTTTAATTTTTTTTTATATAGATACGATAAAATGATAGAACTAGTAGTATATAAAATCCACAGCTATCAACAAAACCTTCTAGCTCAGTTGGTATTGAGCGTATGGTAAGCCCAGCTCCCGAGTAAATAAACCCAAGTTCGAATCTTGGTGCCAGCTCTTTTTTTTTTCCCTCCTTGCCCTTTTTTTTTGGGTTCAACGAAGATATCCCATTAACACATTAGCATAGAGAAACAGTGGAGTCATTTTTCCTATCCCCTCTCGGCTCTCACCCCACTTTTTTTGTTCAATGTAAAAAACCCTAAATTCTGAGAATCTCCTATTAGCCGCCATTAGCAGATTCTAGAGAAACATTATACTAACAGAGAGAATGGAGAGAGACCCCCGAAAACCTTAGCCCAACCCCCTAAACTCTCCAAGAATAAGATCGAGATCGACGAAATTCGAAGAAGAAACGGGCAATCGCGACTCAGATCTGGCCCTTCTTTCTCAAATCCATGAATTTGAGTACTAGGTTCTTGGAACCAGTCACGAAATCAAGCCACAATCTTGTCCTAGAAACGGGCAATCAAACCCAAGTTCGAATCTTGGTGCCAGCTCTTTTTTTTTTTCCCTCCTTGCCCTTTTTTTTTTGGGTTCAACGAAGATATCCCATTAACACATTAGCATAGAGAAACAGTGGAGTCATTTTTCCTATCCCCTCTCGGCTCTCACCCCCCTTTTTTTGTTCAATGTAAAAAACCCGAAAACCTTAGCCCAACCCCCTAAACTCTCCAAGAATAAGATCGAGATCGACGAAATTCGAAGAAGAAACGGGCAATCGCGACTCAGATCTGGCCCTTCTTCCTCAAATCCATGAATTCGAGTACTAGGTTCTTGGAACCAGTCACGAAATCAAGCCACAATCTTGTCCTAGAAGCAGCGATGGCGTCGGAATCCAAGGAGAAAGGGCGAATTAAGGATGAAGAAGAAGAGCTGATGAGAAATGCTTTTTGGTGCGATAAAAATTAGGAAAACGACAGTCGACGAGTCGAAAATGAAAAAAAAGACAGAAGAGACAAAGAAGGCCGAAGGACATGGTGGTTCGTGTCGGGTACCCGGGTATCCGACACGGAACCGAATAGCTTAACCGTGTCGTGTACCTGGGTTTAAATGGTTCGTATACGGTTCGGGCATTTTGGGTTAAACGGTTTCGGGTACCCAACACGATTAACCGGTTCGTGTCGGGTACCCGGATATGCACACCCTAGTGAGTGGCGGCCAACCCTAAAAATTTTGCTTATATACTTGCAACATTCAAGCGACGGGCTAAAAAAAACATGTTCCTCGTCTGAATGTTTTCGAAACTTTTGCAAAATTTAGGCGGAAATACTTAGCGCCATATACTCAGGCAACCAAAATAATTATATTGTTCGTCGCCTGAATGAGATTTAAGTTTTCAGAAAAAATAAGCGCGAAAATTGGCGGCATTGTGAAATCCATTAAAGCCACCATGCTATCCTAAGTTCGTTGCCTGAACGAGGTTAAGTGAGTAAATTTTTTGAGTGGGTCACTTAAAACAAACTAAACTTTTTTTATAAGCCAAAGATTGGAAATTTATATATATCATCCACCACAAAATCTATATAAAACAACCAAAATCATATATAACCTATGTGTTTTTTTTTTACAAATATAGCACTGTTTAGTATGGTTTTATATATAAAAAACATTGCCTAAATTACCTAATTAGTTGTAAAAAAAACAAATATTACTAAAATAGGCTTTTTAAATTTACATTTATTTTAGACTTCTTCAAGGCAAAAATAATTACATTTTAGGAGCTAAGAGCAAAAAAAAAAGAATAAATTATCAATTGGAAATTTTACATCTATATTGATTTTATACATCCTATAATTACAATAAAACTCTAATATCAATCTTAGTCTCAATCTCAAATTCAAATGGAAATTATAAATTCATACATCTCGATATTGATATGAATCTCCATCTCGATCTCAGTCTTGATCTAGATCTCAATGGCAATCTCAATATCAATCTCGATATTGATATGAATCTCCATCTCGATATTGATATGAATCTCCATCTCGATATTGACGTCGTTAGCCTGAAACTGTCCAAAAATCTATATTTTATAAAAATATTATGAACATTATCTAATGAATATGGTTGTATAAAAACATTATAAATATAATAAGATTATAATTTGCAATTGACAAAATCTATATTTAATGTCTAAACTAAGTATTGGATTAAAAGGTACTTGATGTGATCCAAAATCGACCCAGAGGGCAGGACTATTCCGGAGAGTTTTAAACCGCGGTCAGAGACAGTCAATTAAGGGTTGATCTAGTGTCCCCCAATACATAGTGCAAACTTCGCATTTGTTAATTATATATATATATATATATATATATATATGGAGAGAGAGAGGGGTTAGTTTCGGTGTACACATCCCTTATCGTGTATCATGTACTCATAAATTATTCGTCTATTTGTTCATGATTATTCGACTGCTTTCTATTCTTGTTTTATGAATTTATAAAATTTATCACAATATTTATCTCAACCTCAATTTCTATATTGATTTTATACATCCTAAAAGTCATTATTATAAAATTTAACATCTTAGGGCCTTCTATTCTTGTTTTATGAATTTATAAAAAAAAATGATCATCTGGAAATTGAAAATTCATATATAATATCTATTACAATATCTGCATATATATAATAACCAAAATCTCAATCTTAAATGGAAATTAGAAATTTATTTGTAACACCTATCACAAAATCTATATTTATCAACCAAAAGCGTAATTTCAATATTGGTTTCAGTCTCAATCTCAATATTGATCTCAATCTCAATCTCGATATTCATCTCAATCTCAAACAGAAATTGTAAATTTATATGTAACATCTATCATAAAATCTATATTAAACAACCAAACTCTCCATATCAATCTTAATTTCAATCTCAGATGGAAATTATAAATTCATATAAACATCTATCACAAAATTTATATTTAACAACCTAAATATATCTCGATCTCGATCTCAATCTTGATCTAAAATGGAAATTAGATAGCCATATAAAATATATAAATATAACATATGGTTTTATACAAATATAGCAATAGTATGGTTTTATAAAAATATAACTATATAACATTATAAGTTATGATTTTATAACATTATTATTATAACATTACAAATTTACTGATTATAACAATACTTGTGAGTTATTTCTAATAACTCATTATATTCATAACATATATGAACATAATATTAACAAATACAGGAACTCGTATAAAAACATTATAAATATAGATCTAGTTAAGTGGTTTAGTATTATTTTATTAAAATATTATGAATATTACCTAATGAATGTGATTTTATAAAAACATTACCAACTGGTAGAAGAGTTGCCTCGCACTGCTTCCGTTCCTTCATAGATTGTACTAGCCTGTGGTTGCGACTATACTTTTGTAATTTGGTATTCTGTTTGTTGTTGTGTCTTTGTCGTCTACTTGTATTGCAGGTTTGTCCGTCGTCGATTTTTTCGGCCTATCGACCAACCGACCGGGTCTGTCTGGTGTGTCGAATTTTTACCTAATAAAAAAAACATTATAAATATAATAAGATTATAAATTACATTACTTAATTAATTAATATGATACGTAGTTAGTATAGTTGTATAAAATATTACCTTATTAATGTAAATTTATGGTTTTAACATTATAAAAACATCACATAATTAATTTAAAATTTATAACATTGTAAATTATGGTTTTAAAACATTATAAATATAACTTATAAAATTAAAATCACATAATTAATTTTAAAAATATAAAATATTTTTTATAATTTTTAAGATTTATAAAAAAGAATTTTTTGTAAAAAAATGGGTGTAATGGGGGTCATTCATTCAGGCGACCAACATTGACTACACATGTTATCTTCGTCACCTGAATTTAACTCAAGCGACGAACATTCAAAAATATGTCATCACCTGAATAATTGACCCACTTTTGTCACTCATTCAGGCGACCAACATTGACTACACATGTAATATCCGTCGTCTGAATTTAACTCAGGCGACCAACATTGCCCTATGTTCGTCTCTTGAATGCTTATTCAATTTCAACCACAAATAGAATTTCATAAATGTTTCTCAGGCGACGAACTAATATGTTTACTTTGTCGCCTGAATGGTAGTTCTGACAGAAGTGATTGGACTCTTTGTTCGAGTGACCATTTTTCTTTCTTTGTCCGTCGCCTAAATATGTCTGTCATCTAAAGTCGATTCAAGCGACGAACTTTATATAAGATTGGTCACCCAAATGTGATTTGGGTTGGGTACCAAGGCTTGGATAGTCAGGCGACGAACTCTTATAAGTTCGTCGCCTGAAGTGAACTCAGACGACGGAAGCACATGGGTCCGTCGCCTGAGATGTAATTTGGCATAGTGCTCCCACCTCATTTGAGAGGTTGCTCCCACCTCATTTGAGAGGTTGCTTCCACACTACCGCTGGTGAGACTCGATCCTTGGTCTCTTGTTCCAAATGTCACCCTTGTGACCAGTTGAGCTAAACCCATGCGGGCTCCATGTGTGCTTACTTCATTGTAGAGTTGAAGGTGTTCATTCCACATTTAAGCAGTTCTTGAATCCAAAGGGATTAATGAGTCTTGATTCTTCGACAACATGCATGCAGTGCTTGAAATTTAAATAAGTGATATTAGGGCATTGTTAGGGCAATCTCGGTTGAAAGCGATGTCATCTGCAGCAACCAAACATATGTTTCAGTTATTGCAGCATTCTGCTTCGCATAAGGCTATAAAGTTGTTGATGGAAGAGCAGCGTGCGACTGAGCGTCACCGTGTATGCGATGTAAATGTACGATTCAAGTGACATATGGGCTCCCATTCTACCACACACTATGCCAAATTACATCTCAGGCGACGGACGAAAATCGTCGCCTGAAAGGCATTTTCGCCGCTTGATGTTTCAGGCGACGGATGTCCGTCGCCTGAACGTCTGTCCGTCCAATGCCATCCCTAGAGGTTCCAGGAGACGGATGTCATAAGGTCCGTCGCCTGAGAAACTTTAGGCCACCAAATGTACGTTCGTCGTCTGAATACATTGTCAGACCCCAAGGGCTTCTTAAGCCCGCCCATTAACTCTTAGGCGACGAACTTTAAATTTCAGACGACCAATCCGGTCCCTCGCTCTATAGTGGGCTCGGAATTATAAATCATTATTTAATTTAACTCAAGCGACGGACCTATACTAAGTTTATGGTCGCCTGAATGGGAGAGGGATAAAAGAAATTGCTTCAAGCCACCAACGGGAAAGGAAAAAGTCCGTCACCTGAAATGGTTCACAAGAGGGCAAAACAACCAAGCGACCTGTTTGTTAGTAAGTTCGTGGCTTGAGTTTGTTTAAGCCACAAGTATTTAATTATATTCGTCTGATGTTCGTCGCCTGATTGCGTATTGATTTTTAAAAAAATAATCGCAAATCGCTTTTTGCCCCCTGTTTTTATACCGAAAATTTGCAGAAAACCTGTGCATTTGTTTTTTTTGCACGAAACCTGTAATTCAATATACGAACACACAATCCACACAACTCAAAGAGATTCCAAATAGACAAATTATATACACAAACACGAAATTCCATCCTTCAATCCACACAAATCCAAACAATTCAATATCCCTACAAGGACATTAACACCCTGCAATTCAATGCTTCAGTCTAGACAAACACAAAATACAACCTGCAATTCAATCTACACAGCCACAAAATACACAAGCAATCCGAACAATATATGCCAAAGTAGTAGACAAGTCCAAAAAGGTGCGTTATAGGATAGAGGATGGTTGTGTGATACCTTCTACTGCTGGGAGGAGGGCTGAAAAGACACAAGAGGAGGGTTAGATGGTACAGACGGTTGTGCAACTGAGTTGAATGACGGCTGCGAGCACGCAACTCCACCTAGGAAATCACAAATCTTCTTCTCCAAGTCTGACAAGCGCGACTCCAGCGCTTCGTTCACAGCTCTAACTTGCTCCACTTCCTTCTTTGCTTCCGCAACATCCTCCTTTGCTGCTGCAGCCTCCTCCTTCGTTGCTGCAGCATCATCCTTCGCTGCTGCAGCCTCATCCTTTGCCCGCTGAGCTTGTAGCTTCACTTCCTCCACCTCCTTCTGCCTCTCGTCCGCCCTTGCAGTCCACGGTCCCCCCCTTTTCTTTGCAGGCCGCTGACCAGCCGCACCCATGCCTTCAAGAAAAGGATATAGTCATACACTCAAGTATAACACACAAATCTGTTTATAAGTAGAACATATCTATATATGCAAGTTTTCAGTTTTGAGGTACACAAATCTGTTTTAAGTATATTATATCTATGTAGCAAGCTTTGAGGAACACAATATGTTGCAAGTTTTAAGTTGTATTGAAATGATGATGTATATATGCAAGTATAACACAATTTGTTTTATTTCAGTTTATGTATTATCCAAATAATCGAATGGTTGTATCTATATATGCAAGTTTTAATTTTGTTTTCCCAGATTATGAGGTTAGTTCAATAAAGGATATACCTCGGACTTCGGTTCCCCTTCTCTCGCCGAAGCATTCCATGATCATAGTTGTTTGTTTTTCGATGGGGATTGGGTCCAATTGGCTAGGGTCGTCAGCCTCTCCTTCCTTAGGTGCTAGTTCTGCCGCAACAAGTGCCTTTAATTTTTCCTGTCAAAAGAAGTCAGTTAGCCCAACGGGTCAAAACTAAATTAACTTGACCAATTAAGTAAAATTTGAACAGAAATAAAGGATCAAAACTAAATTAACTTGACCAGTTAAGTAAAATTTGAACAGAAATAAATGGATTTTCAGGAGCTAAAATGGATTTCAATGCAATAGAAAGACAAGAGGGGAGAATCTGAAAATATAATCTGTACAGTCTTGCAAATATAATAATTCAAATGTAATCATGAATACAAAG
Source organism: Persicaria maculosa (assembly GCA_963922045.1). Lineage (NCBI taxonomy): Eukaryota > Viridiplantae > Streptophyta > Magnoliopsida > Caryophyllales > Polygonaceae > Persicaria > Persicaria maculosa. The sequence continues at coordinate 68,598,051 of OY998259.1, read as the reverse complement.
TCATGCAAATATAACTATTCATACATAATCAGTAAAACTTTATACCATGATCCACATTAAAGCTTTGGAATCTATCAAAACTAGTAATATAAGTATATAACTATACAAAATCAGTAACTTAAAAAAAATCAGCAAAGTAATGAATTTGAAAATTTTTTAACTAAGCATCACACAGCTCTCTCGTGAGATCAAGCTTGAATGATTGCAATGGCAAAAGAAGATGGGAGCGTGACAGCAAGCTTTCCTTTAGATCCAAGACACAACAAGAACACCAAAAGCCGAAACTACACAGATTGCAACTTTTAATTTGATTTCAAGTGCAGCAGCACAAAAACATCGATCAAATACGTCCATATCCAGCTGCGAAAATCAGAAATTTCCATTCTAGATAAAAACCACTTCATTTAGAGCAAGCATTTAATCGAACAAGTAGTCTGCAAGTAATGAAACATTGAAACCAGCCTTCTAGTGCAAAAACATCAGACAGACTCACAATTGAGAGCAACATTTTCAAGAAGCACAAAAACAAAAAAGAAAATGAGCAGTTATATCACCCACCTTCAGTAGAGTAATTCATATTTTAATCCTTCATATAAGTTTCATATATTTGTAAAACTTGCTGATTTTATACATGCATATATAATCATTCATATAAGTTTCATATATTTGTAAAACTTAATGATTTCTAAAACTTAGCTTTAGTTTTATAAAACTTAGGTATAATTTTAATTTTTATAAAACTAACAGTCATCATAAATCAAAGGGTGAGTTATAGACTTACAACACATTCCTTTGCATTTAGACACTTTTCGTAATTATTGATGCAAGCTTGTGCCACTCCTGCGCGATCACGCTTCTGAATAAGCTCTTCAGCTCGGAAGCTCATGGGAACGGGGCCGCTATGGTGGTTGATTGGATTTGGGTTTTTGGTTATATTCATCTTGTTTCTCTCGCACATAGCCTGAAAGAAGAAAAGAATGAAATTATCGGTTATAAATGTGTGAAAATATACGAATAAGTTCAGACAACACACAAGGTAGAGATATAACCTGTTTTGCTTCGTCGAGAAACTCATTGTTGACCAAGTATATCCACTGCTCAGGGCGCCGGACAAACTCCAATGGAAGTTCCTCCCCGTATTCCTTGAAGTGCATATGGCAGTCATATTTCCATGTCGAATAGGCTTTGCTCGCCTTCTTCTCCAGGAACTCCGTCATGGGATCTTTTTTCGGTTTGTTCCCCGGTAACTCCTCCATGGGATCTGGTTTTGGAAGTTCATAATAAACCTAGAAGCAAGCAGGTCACAATTAATCTTGATGTGTAAACATATGTATACAAGTAACTTATAAAAGTTTTGTAAACAAAATTTTATTAATTTAAATGTATATCTATGTGTAAGTAACTTATACCTCCATGTAATCCTTCACTATGGCCTGTTGCTCTTTCGTGAGTGCCACAAATGTCGAGGCCAGCATGGGGAATTTATCCCTGACAGCACACCCAAGGTCCCTGATGAATGTGCTATACATCGCCTGGGTGTCACTGTCAGGCCCCTTGTGGAACATAGAGTACTCAATCTTGAGCCTCTGCCCCCCCCCCCCCCCCCCCCGGTCGCCTGCATCATATGCGCAGTCTTGTTGCTCTTAATTATGCGCACCTTACCTGGAAACCATATGAATCAGAAGCAAGCCATATGAATCATATGAATCAGAAGCAAATTAAGAGTCAAATAAACAATGTGTGAGAGAAGCAAAGTAGACAGAAATGTTGCATGATGGTATTTTTGCCTATTGAAATATCCTAGTACTGATCTTTGATTTCTATGATTATTTTGACTTTTCAAACGTTAACAATGAATCAATGATGATATGGCTTTTTTTTGGGGTCTCTGCTGCTTAATCTAGTCACTGAATGAGCAAATTCATATTTTTTATGGTACAAAGTTGCAGTCATGTCGTAATATGCTTGCTGAAAGTAACCTTAGGATACTTTCCTTGATAATGGTTCAAGTAAAATATAGGCTCTTTTAGTGGCTTGCCTGAAGGATTAATCCACTTTCTTTCTTTCATCAATCTGTCATAAATGGTCTAAAGATGAATAACTCTTGTGTCTGGAATAGCTTCTTGCTAGCCAGGATGTTGAAAATATGCTTGACATGATAATAGTATATAATTGCATGACATTCCTTTTCTGATTTAGCTATGTTTTGGTATGTTCTAATATACAAACTTTTTTGTCCCGAAGGATAAGATTGAGTATGTCCCAACGATTAATCTGGTTTTTATCTTCTCACAAGCTACAAATTTTGTCTAATCAGTCTATATATATGTTTATACTTTATTCCAAAGAAGTTCATGAAACTAGCCTATACATTAAGAGCAATGACAGCAATCAGTCTATATATATTAAGAGCAATGACAACAATCGACTCTAAAAATTTTATCTAATCGACTCTAAATTGAAATTGAAGAAAAAAAACCTATTCATTAAGAACAATGACAGCAATCAGTCTATATATATGTTTATACATTAAGAATTTCATGACAGCAATCAGTCTATATATATGTTTATACATTAAGAAGTTCATGAAACTAGCCTTACCAATTGAAATAATTAACACAAATTGATTCATCTAGTGCAAAAGGGCCAACAATTTCTAGGCTTTTTGCAATAGATAAAATGCATCTACCTCCCTATATATCTAAAAACTCAATCTAAAAACAAAGGACATACATCAGTACATCTAGCAGCCACTAGAATCAACCAACAAGTCAACAACAGTAAATAGAAGCAATAGAACAACAAGAACTATATGATGAATTAAAGAAGCAATAGGATGAATTAAACGGCAAATAGAACAACAAGCAATAGAACAACAGTAAATACAACGGCAAATAGAAGCAATAGGAATATAGGATGAATTGAAGAAGTAAGATTGAAAGATTGAAAGGGTTACACTCACCATTCTTGCTCCTACTTCTGATGGAGCGAGGGAACTCCGGTATGCTCAGTGTTTCAAGTGTAAGGGAGACGACGGCCTGGTCGTCGAGAGGAGGCGGCACCGGGGTTGTCGAGGGAACTCCGGTATGCTCACTAGGGTTTGGGGTTGTCGTAGCACTAGGGGCTGAAGAAGAGGGCCTTGGAACCTCGTCATGCAGTGGTGGAGGCGTCGGTGTTGGTGCAGTCGGCGTTGGTGCAGACGAGGACGAGGGAGAGGGAGATTTCCTCTTCAGGGTACTCTTAACGAGCTGTTGGGCTTTTGGAGGCATGACCGGAGATGGGAGAGAGGAGAGGCGGTTGGTGACCGGAGATGGGAGAGAGGAGAAGGAGGCCGAGTGAGAGGTGAGAGGAAGGGCGAGGAGTTAGGTGACCGGAGATGGGAGAGAGGAGAGGCGGTGGGTGACCAGAGATGGGAGAGAGGAGAAGGAGGCCGAGTGAGAGGTGAGAGGAAGGACGAGGAGGTGGGTGACCGGAGATGGGAGAGAGGAGAGGCGGTGGGTGACCGGAGATGGGAGAGAGGAGGAGGCGGCCGAGTGAGAGGCGGCGGGGATTGGGGCTTAGGTTTCACTGTGAAATTGAGAGGGAATTTGGGGCTTAGGGTTTCACAGTGAATTTGGGGCTAAGAGTGGGCCGGAACTCTCAATTCTCGATTTATATAATACGCCCCATTTAGGAGACAGATTTTGACCAAGTTCCTCGCCTGAAAATTCTCTAGGCCACCACAACCACTAAGTCCGTCGCCTGAATGGAAATTACGAGGGAAATTTCGAAATTTCAGTGAAATTGAGAGGGAATTCTTATTTTCGACTGGGGCGTCCACATACACAAACTCCGTCACCTGAAATATTTGTACTAAAAATTAGGGGTGGGCACAAATCTCGCAAATCCCGATCCCGTCCCGGTCCCGTCTCGATCCCGGTGGGATTTAGAAAAAAAATAGTGAATCCCGTCCCGATCCCGTTCCGATTCCGGTGGGATCCCGCGAATCCCGTCCCGTCCCGCATATTATAATAATAATAATAATAATAATAATAATATAATATTATAGAATAATAATAATATATTATTAGTATTATTATTTTGAGAAAATATTATTATATATAATATTATTATATTATTATATCATATTATATTTTTTTCTTGTAAAGTATAATTATTTTATAATAATAACAATAAAAATAAAAATAAGTAATTATAATAATAATATTATTATTATCATTTAATTATAAAGTGGCATTATACTCAGGCCACCATCACCATTTACGTCCGTCGCCTGAATATACTCAGGCCACGGTGATTGACTAAGTCCGTCGCCTAAGTACTTTTAGGTCACGAAGATTAACTATGTTCGTCGCCTAGATCCCTGCAAAGTTTACAATGCCGAGTTTGTATATGCTTGTACTCCCTGTATATGTCAAGTAGGTGACAAATGGTAATGCATGAAGACTCATAATGCACATATATGTCACATAAATATCTTAAGTTATAATCAAGGATCGTGATTACAAGAGGTCAAACATATTGTCAACCATCAGTGTCAGTATCCACATTCTCTTCGTTGACTTGTTCTTCTTCGTTCACTTATTGTTCTTCATTGACTTCTTCTTCTTCTTCTTCTTCTTCTTCTTCTTCGTCTTCATCCTCTTCTTCCTCTTCTTCTTCTTCTTCTAGTTCTGCGGCTTCATCGTCTTCGTCGTCTTCTTCTTCCTCCAAGGGAATATCAATGTGGAGATTAAGACCTATAAGTTATGAAAACATGTGAGAACCAAAACGTATAGTTTATAAAAAAAAACATCTTAACTAGAATTCTAAGTTATAAACTATAAGTTAAAAAAATATTAAGTTCAAACCTTCGAAACTAATCATTGGGCCCCACTCTTGATATGGTTCTTCAGGTTCAGTGGAAAGATTATCCCCACATGTCGCCAGTGTTCGAGGATCGTAAACGCCTCTATGGGACATCACGTTCACTACTTTCCATGTCTCACCCGCCTTTGGATCATCTACATAAAACACTTGCCTTGCAGAGAGTGCAAGACAGAACGGGGAGTTCTCATACCAGTTAGTGTTCCGTGTTCGTGTCCCCCGAAAGCAAGCCCAGATCTAGCTTGGTGCTACTATTTTCAGGATCAGTGTCAAACCACCTGCACTGGAACAACACAACTGGCATGCGAGTGTACCCAGCATGATAAGGAAAGGCATCATGTAGAATATCCATAACAGGACCATGATCAGAGGAAGATGCCCTCTCATCCAACATCTGATTTCGTCTCTGGTCATTTCTCATATCAGCTGGTCTCTCTCCATGTTTGTCCCAAACTGTATAACAAGACCACATCCCATAGCGGGCCAAATCTGAGTGCATCTCATCTACGGTTACTCATTCGTTATTGTGACACTTTCTACACGGACAAAGGAAATGAGTCGTCCCACTCCTAATCGCATACGCTCTCATAGCTTCCATAAAATTAAAGATTCCTATTTGATAGTCCGCGTGAGCGTGAGGGAGTTGCATCCAACTTCTATCGCCCATTATCGTCCTGCAAATATCAATTTCAATCTCTAAAACACATTCTCAATCCACATTGTAAAATGCATTCTCAATTTCAATCTCAACCTATACAAAATTCTCAATCGAAAATACATTCTCATTCTCATCATCAATTCCAAATCCCATTCTCAATCTAGAACATATTCTCAATCCATATGTTCAATCTAAAATACACTCTCATCATCAACTTCAAAACCACATTCTCATTATCACATCATTCTCATCATCAATTTCAATCACGAACATGTATCTCAAAACCACATTCTTATTATCACATCATTCTCAATCAAAAACCTAATATATAGACATATACGTAATCAACACAAAACATCAACATAAATAATCCATTTTCCCATAACCTATCTTAATTGAAACCACATTCTCATTATCACATCATTCTCATCATCAATTTCAATCACCAACCTAATTTATAAACATATTCATACAAAACATAAAATATTTTAACATACCTTACTTAAAAATGGAGGAATGAAGTTGATAAATGGCAAAGACCTACCTAGAAGGTGATTAGGGGAGTGAAATGGCGAAGAGATGGATAGGGAGGAGACAAATGGAGAAATGGGGAGTCTCTGTAATTCGTAATTCAGAAAGAACATTCAGGCCACGGACATAGCTCTAAGTTCCTCTCCTGAGTGAACAGTATTAAATGACATCCAACCGCCTTACCTTTTTAGCATATCTCAGGCGACGGAGATAGCCCTAAGTTCCTCTCCTGAGTGAAAAATAAATGTGCCAACTGGCTTGCTTTTTGGCCATAACTCAGGCGACGGACATAGCCCTAAGTTCCTCTCCTGAGTGAACAGTATTAAATGTCACTCAACCGATTTACTTTTTTGGCATGACTCAGGCGACGAACATAGTAGTAAGTCCCTCTTCTGAATGAATAGTATTAAATGAACCCCACTGGCCTACTTTTTTTCGCCAGATGGCCTATTTTTTGGCCTAATTCAGGCGACGAAAAAGCGTAGTTGGGCCCTATGTTCGTCGCCTGAATCCTATTTTGACAGAGGTTGTTGGGCCCTAAGCTCTAGCCACCAATGTTCTTCCTTTGTTCGTGGCTTGAATATGTTCGTCGCCTGAATCAACGTTCAAGCGACCAACATTGTTCCTTTTGGTCACCCAAATAAGATTTCAGATGAGTTGGGAGGCCCCGTCAGTTAGGCGACCACATTCGACAAGTCCGTCGCCTGGGGGTCATTTAAGCGACGAACGTTCGTGGATCCGTCGCCAGAATTGCAATCTGGCATAGTGACACAATTGTGCCTCACAAGAATCGTGATATTCCGATCTCCCCATCGGCGTTGCATCCTTTCTAGACACAACTTGATATCCCACTAAATGATAATCCGATCCAGACCAGCTTGACGATGATGCTACTCGCAAGCGCAGGGTCGCTAGATCGCTGATGGATGATTTTTACTTCAACAACTTCCCAACAGCTTGTGCAAATGACCAGTTTCGATGGGCGAAAACAGTGTATAATATGTGTAACTCTGAGCATACGAATATGAAAGAACTTAATTAACCCTAAGTTTGATAGATCTCCAGCTTCAACAGTGGTCAAAACGTACGTCTTCGATCAATTGCCAGATCTACAAAGTTAGTATATATGTTCAATAATCAATATTATTAATGTAAAACTCTAGCTAGCTGCAGTAAGATACCAAGATATATATATGGATATACATGAACTGATATATATGGATCTGAAAACTTGGAGTTACATACACATCAATTAAGCACATACGGAGGAGTATTAATACAGTGATACAGATCGATGGATCAAGGCAAGAGCTAGAGGAAGAGATATAGCTAGAACCAACTGATCTACATAATTCTGACAGCAAACTTATCTTTTCACAGAAGCAGATATATAAGATTGAGTTTGATCAATCGATACAGTGTGTATATATATAATAGGGCAGTACGTAGCTAGATTAATTGATGGGATCGGACCAAGACGCTTGATTCCCCAGACGAGATCGATGATTCGGTTGTGCAGCCGATGCTCAGTGACGATTGAAGAAATTGCTGGCGTTCAAATTAATTAAGAGAGCTAGGGTTTCATTATATGTATATATAGGATGAATGGATGATCGATCGATCGATACACCACCCCAGGCGGCTAAGCTAGCTCCTTAGCGATGAGCTCTCAACTTGTTGGGTGGATCAATGGATCGATCTGAGCAGAGCACGAGTATTTGATGATAGGGAGAGATGGAGAGAGGGAGGGGAGGGTTACGTTGTTGGGGGTAATGATGGCTGGGTAGGGTTTTGAGAAGAAGAAGATGACCATATTGATTATGGAGGAGGAGGACACAATCATGATTTTGGTTGAACCGAAATTTGATTTTCTTCTGCAAGAAAAAGATTACCACTATATGATATGATAGAGCGTTCTCTCTCTCTCTCCCCCCCTCCTGTGAGGGAGGGAGAGGATGATAAGACTGAGGAGGAATGATGAGGATGAAGAAGTCTTTGTTATAGGGTGCTCTCCTAAACAAGTCAACTTTTTTCTTTTTCTTTTTTAGTGATTAAGTGGAGAGAGATATGCAGGGTTGGGTTTGTATTTTGCAAAAAAATATACACCAAGATGCTAAGAGCATCTTTAATGATGGTACTACAAGTATCATAATAATTAAAGAAAAAAGAAAATGTAAGAAAAAGTCATAGTTTTAAAAGAACCCAAAATAAAAAGTGAGCTCAAGTATCATAAATATGATACTCAATATGACACAATATCATAAAATATTAGCCAATCAAACATTAATAGTGGGTCCCATTTGGTTTTTACTTACAAAAAAAAAATTGCAAAAAATAATTTTGATGCAAAAGGTGAAATAAGATACTCATGTCAAGTACCATGGTTGTGGAGTACCAAATGTTAAAATGAGATGGATGAGAGATAAATGACAAAAAGCAAGTTATGATACTCATTTATGGTTAAAGATGCTCTAAGAGATTAACATAGAAAACTCTTAAATAAATGCGACCTAAATAGGATAGAAAACGAAAATACTCCCTCCGTCTGAAAATATATTTCATTCGAAAACATCTTTAATGGTGATATTGAGGTTGAGTATCATAATTATATATATTTTTATAATAAAATACATTAAAGTGGGTATCATACTCTGATACTCACCACACATAAATTTCTTGGGTTAATAAAAATCGGATATTTTTTTATTTTTCTTTTAAAAAATTATTTAGGGTACTTGGAGAATCATGGATAAAGATGGTTTGAGGTTTATGCACGAGAATTAAGAAATCTTATACTCCGTAAGTACTAGTGGAATAGTAATAAATTAAAATTAAAAAAATGGTGTTGTTATTTAATTTACATCCAAAAAACTTACTATTTACACCCCAAAATTCAAGTTTTTATTTTTTTTACAATAAACTCTACGTTTCCTGAGTCATAGACGTGTGACTCAAGAAGGGCAAGATATGTATGTAGAAAAAAATAAAAGCGTCTTTTGAGTCACACACCTATGACTCAAGAAGCGTAGGGTTTATTTAAAAAAAAACAAAAACTTGAATTTTTGGTGTAAATAGTAAAATTTTAGAGTGTAAATAACAATTCCTTTAAAAAAATTCATTTTTTCAATTTGCAAGGAGGAAAGTAGAGTTGATGTAAAATTAGAGTAATGATTATATCTAAAAAGTGGGCTAAGTGTAACGATTAAATTTAAAAGGACATGTATTTTTGATAAAATTATATGAACTAAACGAACATGTATTGGCGGACAGAGGGAGTAATACAATCAGTGACTCGTAATAACAAAAAAAAAATGATTTCTTAATCAGCTTAAAACTATGATCAAAATTCTGATAAGGAAAAACAGGTCCGAAGTTGAAAAAATGAATTTGAAATCATAGTATTATTTGTTAATATGTCTAATTTGTATATAAATTTATAATTTTCAAAGTTTATAAAGTGATAATTTATATTTAAAGTTGCTTTTCTGTAATATAATTCAAGATGTATTGTTAAAATAATACTACATATGTCTCAGGATAATTAATATTTTAGATATTTATGCTTGAATCAAAATAGTTAATTTTTGTTTGGTATTTGTCAGATTCAACCGCTATATATTTGGATAAGATACTAACAAACGATTATGTATCATTGACCTACGGTGTTTTTCTTTGGTGGTGCTTGGCTTCGTTCTTTGTCGGCATCCTTAACGTTACAGTTTTAGTCAAAGTCAGTAGCTTCTGTCACATCTTGCTTCAATAGCGGGTAACGTCTAATTCTGCATCTTCGATCATGTTATGCTTTAGTCATTCTCAATTTTAGTCATTCCAAACTTCGAAACTGGGTAAATCTAAGATTCTTCTCAGGTTTAGTCATTCCAAGCTTCGAAATTGGATAAATATGAGATTCTTCTCAGTTTTAATCATTCCAAGCTTCGAAATCGGGTAAATATGAGATTCTTCCCACCTCACTTGCCACTATATAAAGGAGAGTTTGTTCAGTCTCGCAATCAAGCAACCAAATTACCCAAACCATCTAGCAAGCAGAATGGATCCAAATGAAAACCCACTCCCAAATCCTTTCAATCTTTCTCAGAGCTTCATACATAGCCTAACTTCGTAAGATCCAAATTACCCAAACCATCTACCATATCAACTGCATCCAAACCACCCACCACATCAAAACCGTCTTTCATATCAGTATGCGAACCTTCCTTTCATACCTTATTAAATGCATCCAATTGGCAGCTCCTCGGCCCACCCCACACATTTACCATGATTCAAATGTGAATGTCAACCTGATGTCTCCACCTATTACATGTTCAGCATTTGGAACACAATCAAGCATGGAAGAAGGAGGTAATGATGAAGATGTGGAGGAGATTGTTGTTGATGAAGATGTGGAAGAGGTTGATGTTGTCCATGATGGAGGAACAAGAAGGCGGTGGACTGAAAGGAAGGACGAGTTGCTCGTCAGCGGATGGCTTCACACCAGCAAAGATGTTGTCCAAGGAACCAACAAATCGAGCAACACATTTTGATCTAGGGTTGTAGTGTACTTCACATTTTGATCTATGGCGCATGCTTCGGAATGAACTAAAGCGACAGTGTTCCCCTCAACCATTAGCAACTACAGAAGGGAGTAGCTCCAAGAGAACAAAGGTGAATCAAACTGGAGCATACACTTCAAGCTCTAACGCTGAAACTCCACCTAGTGAAGGTAGGACTCCAGATAGTTTATTTGTTCGTTCAAAAGAACGAGTTCCAAGAGAGCGGGTAAGAGGTCAAGTATTGTGTTAAATGAGCCAACCTCAACCCCGGATCTTGGAGAGTTCTATGACCTTAAGGAGTTGGAGTTGAGGGAAATCGAAACAAAGATGAGAGCCGAAGAAATGGAAATGAGAAGAGAATCTCTCCAGATATATGCTGAAAGTCAAGCAAAGAAGAAAATGGATCGATGTCGAGAAGAAGAAACTGGAAGCGAAGATGAAGGCATTGAAGGTTAGTGAAAAAGCAAAACACGTGGAATATAAGTATAACTTTCTTATGAACTTGCAAATTAACCTGGATAGGTTCGTTTTCATTGGAGGAATAACAGTTGAGGAGCAAGCTGATCAAGGAGTTGAACGATGATCACTTGTAAGTGACGAATAAGTTAATGTGTGTAATGTTCAATTGTAGTGTTTAAGTTTATGGGTATGCGCAATTTCATATTTAAGTTTTTTTTTTGGTTAAAAAAAGAGTTGGAGCTCTCCTCGCTATTGTTTAAGGTGTAGTTGGTAGTATATTTTTATGTTTTATTTTATGTGTGTGTTTTAATATCCCAGATGTAGTGGCTTCGGTAAACTTATGTATTTTTATGGTTTAAACATGTTGAATTAATAAGTTAATATTGTTGGTGACTACAAATCTTTAACATATGTTAAACTTAGCGAACCCCCCCTCCAATATATGCAAAATGGGTGTCATTGGATAGAGAAAAATAAATCCTATTAAAACAAATTTAAATTTTTTTATTTAACGAATAAATTAATGAGGGATTTTAATTTAATTAAACCCTCCTGCCAAGTGGCATGTTTCCATTGGCTGGCAAAAAAAACCGGATGAGTCGAAGCAACTGCAAGCGACATTTCCCCGGAATCAAAATTTTCTCTCTCCTCTGCGACGCCAAAAGTGCTGAGCTGGTATGTGTTTTGATTCGTGCAGTGCTCCGTTGCACATAGTCTTAGACCAGCGACTTTGCGCTTATATATATTTTTTATTTTTTGATTTTTAAGTAAACGAATACCCATAAATTTTATTATTTGTACAAAGTCGCTGTTATAAACAACGACTTTGTTATTATTATTTTTTTTTAATACTTGGGGCTAAGTGGCTGTTTTGACTATTTTTCAAATTACTTTGGATCCTTGGCTATTTTGCAAAAAAAAATATTTTTTTTAACCATTTTGAAAAAAAAAAATCCTTAAATCCTTAACAAGGCACATAACTACGTATTACTTCTACTTTAATAAATTGAAGGGATGCGTTTGGAAGGGCCTCTGCTGCGGTCGACCCGACCTAGTCTTTATCTAGTGTCAAAAAAAAATTGAAGGGATATTTAAAGGTCAACCTTATTATAAAATAAAGTATCTAAATGCGATATTTTAATATTTTCTAAATAATTGTTTAAAGGAAAAGCTAATTTATGGGTAACTTTGTGTAGTTTTCCAATTTAGAGGTGGTTTTGTGTAAAGTTCTCTTAATTAAGGATCATTTTGTGGAATTTTAAAAAATCCTTGAAATTAAGATGCTACAGTATGCATTTTGAATTTTGAAAGTGGAGCCGTTCTGCAAGTGAGTGAGCGACAATCTAAATTCGCAGAAACGGCTACAAATTTGTAAAGGAGATTGTTAGGGTTTTGTAAAGAGTAGAGAGAGAATCGACGATGGAGGAGGAAAAGCTCACATCCGCCATGGAAGCGTTCGAGAAGCTGGAGAAGGTCGGGGAAGGTACATACGGCAAAGTTTACAGAGCGAGAGAGAAGGCAACTGGGAAGATTGTCGCACTGAAGAAAACTCGCCTCCATGAAGATAAAGAAGGCGTCCCTCCCACCACTCTCCGTGAGATCTCCTTGCTCCGTATGCTGTCTCGCGATCCTCATGTTGTCAAGTACTTTCTTCAACTCTCATCTCTGATTCTCAATTTCTCTTCTTTGGATCTCTGACCTTCAGAATCGAACGGTTCATGTCGATCTTCTTCAGCCAATTTTTTAATACGGGACTGCAATTGATCGATTTCTGAATCTTCCTGACTTACAAACCCTAACATTTTGTGCTTAGATTGATGGATGTCAAACAAGGACAGAACAAAGAGGGAAATACCGTCCTCTACTTGGTGTTCGAGTACATGGAGACCGATCTAAGGAAATTCATTCGGAGTTTCCCTAAAACTGGGGATTCCCTCATTCCACCTTCAACCATTAAGGTCCCCCACCCCAAATTTCAATCTCCCTACCTCGAATTTCCATATAGCTTGTCAATTGTTCATCTTCAATTTAGGGATTTACCGATCTGTTGGAATTTGCAGTCTCTGATGTATCAACTGTGCAAAGGTGTTGATTTCTGCCATGGTCATGGAGTTTTCCATAGGTAGTAACACTCCTCTGTTGTTACTTGTTACCTCTTCTCGATTGATCTTATAATGCAACTGCTGTTAATATTCCCAGGGATCTTAAGCCGGCCAATCTGTTAATGGACCGCCAGACTATGGTGCTTAAAATAGCGGATCTTGGACTTGCCCGTGCCTTTAAAATTCCCATCAAGAAATACACTCATGAGGTATCCTAAGTCCTAACTCTTAATTTTCACTTTGTTCAGTGTTCAATGTTCACTGATGAGTGATCATATATTGCATTATCAATCATCAATTGAATGTGTCAACTATATTACAGATATTAACCCTCTGGTATCGTGCACCCGAAGTTCTTCTTGGTGGTACTCATTATTCACCTGGGGTAGACATGTGGTCTGTGGGCTGTATTTTCGGTACCTTCTCCATCTTTGAAGCAGTACTTTGCAAATTATCTTATCCAGAAACATGTTCTAACCGGGCAAGCATGCTCAATTTTGATGATTTGTAGCTGAATTAGTAACAAAGAGAGCTCTTTTTGCTGGAGACTCGGAATTGCAACAGCTGCTATTGATTTTCAGGTCGATTAAATCCCCATCCTTGTCTTCTTGACAAAGTAGCAGCTCTTTTTTCGATATTCAGTTTCTAATGGTGATTGCCTTTGCAGGTTGCTGGGTACGCCAAATGAAACCATTTGGCCCGGAGTGACAAAGTTAAGAGATTGGCATGTATATCCACAATGGCGTCCTCAGCAGCTTTCGTCAGCTGTTCGAGGGTTGGATGAAGAAGGTGTTGACCTGCTCTCGGTAAGTTGTGTCTCACTCTCAATGAAACATCCATGGACTGTTTACGCCGACTAATTATGCAAGGTGATTAAATGAAGCAATTCATTTTTCCTTCTGTACTTGCAGAAGATGCTGCAGTATGAACCATCAAAGAGGATTTCCGCCAAGAAAGCGATGGAGCACCCTTACTTCAATGATTTGGTGGACAAGGCTTCCTTGTGAAGGTTTGGTTGTTGTGTTTTCAGTAGGATATTTGAATTTAGTTTGCTTTCCCTAAGCATTAGCTGCATATCATTATTATCTGTGTAAATTCGACTCTGGCGTCGAATTAGAAATAATGTCCCAAGAATTATGAAATTCTCAGCTTCAAATGTTTTCTTACTTTCTGCTTTCATCAATACATTATCTTTCCTATTTTATTTGTTTGAATCTGGCTGGAACTGTTCTTCAATCATATGTAAAACAAAAGTAGTTTTCGAAACCGAACACCATCAATGAGGAGGAATAGATAGGTGCCACACTGCCACACCTTAAACATCAAAGTCCATACTCCCACTATATACGAAAGAGTCCGATGCTGCTGATGACGATGAACCTTTGTTGCCGTTTCAACCGCGAAGGCCAAGCACTTGACAGGACTATGGTGGCCCTCCACCACGCCCGAGCAACCATACCTCTCCCCATCCCCTCTCCAAATCCTAACGGTTCGATCAGCTGAGCCACTGCATACCACTCCAAGCAAGCACAAAATCTCATTCCAGGATCCATTATCTCTTTCCTTCTCCCACACCAACACCATCAATCACTCGATCCTGAGTACAACACTGAGCCATCAGATGTAACCGCCAGTGCATTCACTCCTGATCCGCGGCTTTCCAGTGTGTCCATTAGAGTGTGCTTGCTATCCCCTTCTCTCCTCCAAACCCTGATTGTCCTATACTGAGCCAGTGAAGACTCGCCCGACGATTGACACTGCCACCACGTTTATGGCATCTTCTTGTGCTCTTGCAATGGACTTGATGCACTTAAAATTCGACGCCCGCCATATCTTTTAGAGTCCGGTCCCATGAAACTGACACTCCAGACTCGCATCTTATGATCCTGGTGGGCGCTGAAGAGCTTGGCAACTAACACTATCAAGGACTTAACAACACCTTTCCTCGGAGCTGAAACAACAGTTTCAGCTCCATTTTCGGTGTCTGGCTCATCCACGATTTGGTTGCGGTTCCATGATCTGATTTCACCATCAGAGGAGTCGGAGAAGAGCAACTTCCCGGCCTACAAGTAAATTAAACAACATATAAGGTCGATGGACTACTTATCGTGTTCTGAAACTATTGAAATTACTTTCTTGGAGATGAATAGGAATCGATTTTAATGAAATGATCGATGATAGACCACAACAACGAGTGTAATGGGAATGCAAATTCATGAATTCCATGGTAATTTGATGCTTATAGTTCGACAATAGAAGACGAAGAAGTTTCCATGTTCTTGGGACCCAATCAACAGTGAATTGTTGGCTCATGATCACTTATCGCGAGAGGCTCGATCTCAAGATCGCTCCAATGGAAGCCCGAGCCCAACCTCGATCATACCGAACTCATATCAATACGAGAGATACAATAAATCAATGCGCTACATTAAGTAACATATATATACATTCAAGGTAAAAATAAAATAAAAATGTATTTTACGGAAAGATAAAGGGAATTAACAATTAACAATAAAGATAATGTTTGTGGATTATAAATTACGATAACAGAACCGTAATCTTCTGAAAAATAAAAATTGAGTCTTGATCGACTTTTTCATCAAGTCCTTGAGGAGACCTACAATGGCGGCCGTTCTTCCGTCTTTGGTGTCAACGGCATTGCTGCTGCTGATTGTACTGAGTTCCGCCGCCAATGCAGCCCCGAATTTGGCCTTTGATTCAATTTACCAGTTCGGAGACTCCATCTCCGACACCGGCAATCTCAAAAGGGAGACCAATGTGTCGTTTTGTAACTACAGCCCTTACGGTGAAACCGCCTTCGGAAACCCTACTGGTCGTTGCTCCGACGGTCTTCTCTTGATCGATTTTTTCGGTATGTTCGCCTCTCGCTCCAAATTTACACTTTGATTCGATAATCTGTGTTGTATTATACCTTGTTTTATAAAGAAACGTCCTTTTGATCGAGTTTCGAGTTTTGATCATTGAGGAAGTCTCGTTCTAGGGTTGCATCCCGAACTGTTAGACTTTGCTGCAGGGGGGATATACTTGGTTGTTGTCAATGTTCTAAGAGGCGCTAGTGGGGGTCGCCTAGCACCTAGACGGACTTATATTTTAATGTATAACATATCTCAATCATTCATATAATTTCCGGTACACATCAGACTAGACTAATCACTTGCCTAAAAGCTAAAACTGAATAAACCCTGCCTCGACTAATCACTTGCCTAAATGCTAAAAATCGCCGACCTAGACGGTATGTCAACTAAATAACTAATCACTTGCCTAAATGCTAAAACTGAATGATCGCCGGCCTAGACGGGACAAGACATAAATGCTAAAACTGAATAATTGCCGAACTAGACGGAGCTTAGGCTTGAAAATTTCTAGGTGCCCTGAGCGATTTTTAGAACACTGGTTTTTGTTGATCACCACATTTTTTCCAAATGTAGCTAAAGCATTCAATCTTCCATTGCTGAATCCGTACTTGCAAAGAGACGCCAACTTCACCAATGGAGTCAACTTTGCTGTTGCCGGAGCCACTGCCCTCGACCCCTCCAGATTCGCGGTTGTACCCACGAAGAGTTGTCTCTCCGTGCAAGTTGAATGGTTCCGAACCCACCTCAAGTCAGCTTGTTCTTCTCCATCAGGTAGTAGTATGATCATAACTCAGGTTAATTGTGTGGATGATGTATATATTCAATGTGATCGATCATACATGTGCAGATTGTAAGAACAAGCTTAAAAGAGCTTTGTTTTTGGTGGGTGAAATCGGCGGCAATGACTATAACTATGCTCTCTTTGGCGGCAAAACTATGCAAGATGTCCAAAATATGGTTCCGGATGTGATCCAAACCATAACCGATGCTGTTAAGGTGATGCTATTTCCACATTTGTATCGCTTTATGATCTCTTCGCTTGGAATATATAGTTCGTATTTGAATTGATTGTATATCATCCTGCAGGAAGTGATTGCTAGTGGTGCTGTTCATATAGTCGTGCCTGGACACTTTCCCATTGGTTGTATGCCGGTGTATCTTAACAGGTTTGGGTCTAACGACCAAACCATGTATGACAATATTGGATGTCTTAAACCAATCAACGAACTTGCAATGTTGCACAACGAACAACTTCAAAACGCCATAAAGGAGTTGCAGGAACAAAACCCGGGTGTTACCATCTACTATGGAGACAACTTCGCTGCCTCTACATGGGTCCTTCAGAACGCAGTTTCTCTAGGTAAGTCTTATTACATGCCTGAACTTAAAAATATTGTTCAAGGGACAACTTACAGAGTTACAGTAGTAGCTAAGAGTTTCTTTGATGTTAGGATTCGACAAGGACGGATTGTTCATTCCCTGTTGTGGTAATTCACACCGCCAATGTGGATTAGGCAATCAAGTTCCGCTTTGTCCTGATCCTAAGAAGAGAATAAGTTGGGATGGAACTCATCCGACACAGGAGGCATACAGACATGTATCTGAGTGGCTACTCTCAAAGACCTTTACCGAAGCAACGCCTCTACAAGCACCAGCACCAGCGCCAACTTCCACAGCTCATCTGATTTCAGTGGTATGTAAGGTATATATGGTCATTCTGCATACACTTGCAAATCATCTCTAATCTTTTTGTAATTAAACAAATTTCAGGACATTCTTCGAGGTGTAATGGCTTCAAGTTTGGCCTTGTGGGCAATCGGATCAAAGCTGCTCTAATCAAGGAGCATGATCTTTCAGTCTTGAATATCACCATTTCAGTGCAGCTGAAATCAGCTGGCGATTTGAAGACATATTTAGGAAGAATTTTAGACAGATGTTTTAGAAAGCTGCTAGGAAAACATTATACATTTTTTTTTTCTATCTGGTGTTGCAAATATTGCCATTTATTCAATCAGTTTTCATTGTTTTTCATAGATTTGATATCCTTGAATAAATGTTCAGAATTCAGATGGTCCTTTATTGATATTTATTTTTTTGTTTTGTATTTTGGACATAATAGATGTTGTGCTATAGTTAGTACTCTTCTATTAACTCATTTTCTTTCTAAGGGTTATGCAGCAAATTAGCTAGGTCAGCAGAGATGCGTCGATTTTCCATGTAAACATTCATATATTGCTATCATTTCAATGTTGATCTGCAGGTTTTGTTATTTTTGTTATAGAAATTGTTTTATTTTACCTACAAAATGTAACAAACATGTAGTTGGAATGCAAAAAGGACAACAAACGCGCAATTTGCAAGAACATGATCTAAAGTTTAGAATGCAAAAAAGGACTAGTTGCCCAAGAAAAAAGCAAAGATTCCCAATTTGGTTGCATGATTGCAAATGCAATTGCATGCTCAATAACTCAAATGGCCTGCTTGTACCTTCAATGATTGCAATTCAAGTCAGCTGATCCTCAAAGTATTAGTTAGTTGTACTATTAATATTTGTCAGTATTGGCACAAATTCTATGAAATGCTGGAGATATGGCCCTCTTAATTTTTGTATTAGTTGGGTGGCCCACCTGTTGAGCTTCTGTTTATTTGGGTGGGGTTCTAAAGGCACAGGTTTGTGATAGACCTAACATTCATGCTTATAAAGTGTTCCCATGAGCTGGTTTTGATTTTGTTTTTGTTAATCTTCTGTCTTCAAATGGGCTTGCTGTATTGTCTTCTAATGGTGCTCCTATGTTAGTATTAATCTTCTGTCATGTATGTAGGCATGGTAACAGATCGATATCATCGGTTTCATTTACAAATTTCATTGATCTTTGTTAAGAGTATGAGTATATAAAGCTGAAACTTTTGTGCTAGAAGATGGATTCAGAACTTATTATGCATATGTGTGTCAGTTATTGGCCCATCAGACTTACAATGGTAGAACTATCAATTTTTTGCATTATTATCCATCTCCATTCATTGATCATACATAAAAATATTGTGTATTTGTTGATTACTAGTTTTATATACAAACTACAAGTCAATCTATTCCATGTATGTAGGTGTTTTTGTCAAGCTACCTACAAACAAGAGAAATAATTGGACTAGCAAAGGTAAACTTCACCAAACATGCTTGCAATTTTTTTCTCTGATAATCTCCATTATTTTATCCAGGAAGGAAAAAAAAACACCTTGGTACTATGGTAGTAGCCATAGATGCAAAACCCTTATGGGACAACAATAAGTCTAAAATTCCTAAGAGAAATCAGTTTGATTACAAGCATCTGACCTTCCAAGCCAATAACCTTCCTATACAATTTTCAGAAGCAAATTATCACCATCTTGGCTTTTAACCTGTTACCCCAGACCCTAATTAAGTTCCAATTAGCTTCTTCAGGAGCTGATGAAGAGGACAACTTGCTCATGGCTGGAAGAAAAAAAGAAAAAACTTGCATTTTCTGACATAAAAATGGGAAGCTATTTTGATGCAGCCTCAGATATGCTGTGCAAGGAGGGCTGCCATGTTTTTGGCCTTGCTGTGCTCCCATTTGTTGCACCACCAGTCCTTGATCTTTGTCTTTCATGTTTAGTCACCTGATAAATCCAAGGAAAAATCAGCTTAAAAACCAAATCTTGACACCTTCTTGATGGGAAATTAGATCCAATTTGAAACTGTTTTGATTTGATGAAAGGAATTTAATTACCTCATGATTCTTGTCAAGCTGGTATCTTTTGACTGTTTTCTCAAGATCCCTGAAAGCATCTGCCTTGTCCACTAATTCAACCCCATTTTTTCTCATCTTAGCTTGTTTCTTTGCCACCAAGCCCTTCATGACCTCTGAAAAAAAATTAAAATTAGCCTTGGTTAAACCTATAAAGCTTCCACCTTTCAATCATATTACAACTAAACTCAATTAAAATTGGAGAATCCCCATTACCTTGACTGCTGATGAGCCTGTAAACATGCCCAAGTGCCAAGGTCTCTGTTGGCTTGAGCAGTTTGACCCTGGTAACCCTAAGAGAGTTGCTGTTGTTGCTGTTGCTGTTCTTGTTCTTGGTTTCATCACTTTTGGTGATGGTTTTTTGGGTGGTATCTGATTTGAGGTTGGGGGGATGATAGAGGGTTGTGGTGATGAGGAGAGCAACATAGTGACCTGGGTTCATCTTCATGATCTGAGCAGCTGTGATTGGGCTATACATTTTGTCAACCTTCCCACATGGGTGTTGGATCACCAGTGTTGCTGTATCCACTGCTTGGCAATTCCCCATTGTTTTTCCCTCTCTTGTGTTGAGCTATGAGGAGATGAACAAATCTGTGGCAACTGCTCACTTTATAGTCTCCAACACCTACCTCTTTGATGGGGCCAGCTGGGGTTTTGATTATTTTTTTACCCATTTTACAAGACTCTATAAAGCAGTCAAATTGGCATGAAAATGAAGAGGTTGATGGCCTAAAGATTTACCCTCTTCCCATGAGTAGAATAATATTGTAAGATGATGATGACACCATCTTGATTCTTTGGGTTATGTGTGAAGATATATGATTTTACAATAATACCCCTACACTCTCCTAGTGAATGATTATTCTAGGGACAAATGAGTTAGTAGTTTTTTATGCTTCTTGTAGTTAGTTCTTTCATGAAATACATGTGCCAACAAGACACTCAAATCAAAACCATGGGTAGAAAGTAGTATTTTTAAAAAATAGAATAAAAAAATAAGGTAACGATTTGAGAAGAACCAGATACTGATAGAGCACCGCTTAATAAGACAATTCTAAGTTTTTTACTTCACTTGAATCTTCTCATTCAAGAACTCTCTCAAAATGGGTGTGTACGAAGTCATTGGTTCAAGCCTCATTAGGACTATCGGACAAGTCTCGTGAAATTTGTCAGGATAAAAGTCCGGATATTCACGCAACTCGATGAGAAAGAAAGAAGATTTAACATGAATTGTTCTCTGAAAAGTGGGGTGGACATGAAAGCAAGGGATGTCTGTGGAAAGGGATGAACATGAAAGGATGGATGAACTGAAATATATGGTCCATTGCTACTGAGTTTGTCATCAAACAAGCTTACAAACATTGCTTTTGCCTTGTTTAATCCCTTTATCCTTTCCCCCTCCCTCCCTCCTGTTAACTTCATGAGCTACTGTTTGTGTATTGGTGGAAGCCCATGCCATGCTTATTGCTTAGGTGAGTGAAGTCAAAAATTAAAAAGAAAAAAGAACAAGAGTTGATAAAGCTTTTTGTTTGCTTGTCCATGGTGAAAGGGGAGGTGCATTTGTTCATGATGCAACTTAGTTGAAAGCTACACAAGTTATATATTAACACCTTTAAGATCTTCTTTATAAACATATGATGTCTCTCAATTCAACTTTTTTCCTCCTTTAAACTACATTCCTATTTTCATGTCAACCCAACATAAAACACACACTATTTTCACCTCCTTGTAAATAGTGACCGTTGGATCTTCTTTACAAACATGATGTAACCCCATTCATAACAATAAGTGACAAGTGTCCCATATATTGCCTCGATTTTTTTTATGCAATATAAGAGTTTGGTGTGAGACTTTGCTGATTCACCACTCAATTGCGTCCTTGCAAACAAGAATAAGGAACTCCGAATATGATGTGAGGATTCCATGGTTCATCCTATGCCTGAGCTTGGCTGCGTTATTCGCAACCTTATTCACTTAACAGAAAACAGACTTGCAGATAGCTTCCTCAAAACATTGCACAATGAGTCATTTAATTTCTATTATTAATGGAAAAACAAAACAAATTTATCCAAAAAAAATTCTATAAAATAAAGATAGTGAGAATACTTTTTCAAGTTGAAAATTAAAAAATAATCTAAAGATAAAACACACACAAAAAATTTTAAAATAATTTTGACTTAGGGTTTGTATGGATTCCAATACATATATTATAATTATAATGCATAAGGCCGCTTGAATAGTGTTTGTCTAATATGTCTTATAATGTGTTTAAAATATTGTAAATTATAAGTAAAATATCTTATAAAGTTTTTCAATTAAACATTGCATATAATATATAATTATAGTATAAATTTAATGTAATTAATCATTGTAATTTATAATATATTTTATTTAAAATCTACTTATTTTAAATCCAATGGAGAAAATATTAACTAAACACTATTAAATGGAATCCAAACAAACCCTTAGGATAAGGTATTAGGGGAAAAATCCCTTTCCAACTTTGGTCAAAAAGTAGAGTGAATTATTAATCAATAACCCTAAGTGTATATGGAAAAAAAAATATAAGGGGCTACACATCCCTGTTAAATCTTCACACCAAAAAAAAAGCATTCATGTAAAATCTTTTTTAGTGCTTCAAATTTTTATTTTTTGAAATAAATAAATAAATAAAGCGTATGAAATAAAGGAGGGTCCCACCTCTCCACGCTAAGACGGCCACTCCCAAAGCTGCGTTGCTCATAAGTGCTTCTCGCGTGGGAAAGCTTTTGCATAAATAAAAGAGTGCCAAATTCAATTAAAATGGAAAATTTTAAATAAATAAATAAATATAAAAAAGTAATTTTAAGAAACGTAACGCTTCGAAGGAGTTCCAAAATTGGGGTGGCATGCTAAACTACTGAAACTAATCATTATTATTATTCCTAAACTACACTTTTTTTTAAATAGTGTTATCTTTTTAATTTCGATTCCGCTATATACACCCCAAATCCTACACGTCGGAATTGACGTGCGGGGTTAAAGTGAATTAATTAATTTTTTAAAAATGCTAATTAGTGGAAAATGGTTGCACGTTAAACTGATGAAAGATTTGTGGTGTATCTAACAACACCCTTTTAATTTTAATGCCCCTTTTCTTCTTCTTCTTTTTTTTGTCTAGACGAAGATGATAGATTACATAGATCTTAATATTGTATAGTGGGCTAAAAGCCCATTAAGACCCAATACCTTTGTAACATATATATATGTTATATCAATGAATGGAAACCCTCAAGGAGGACTTTACATCAATTCCGCTATTCTACATGGTATCACAGCCTTTTCTTCCTCACGGAACCCTAATTTGATCCTCCCGCCTCACCTCTCCTCTTAACGCCGCCGGCCTCATTCCGCCGCCGCCGATCAATATCACCGGTCAGCCTCCCTGTTTTCGCCGCCTCACCACCGGATCCCGTCGCCGGCCTCCACACGCGCCGGTCACCCCGCCCTCGCCCTCGCCCTCGCCAATCTCCTCCCCTCAAATTAGCAATCTCAATTGGCATTCCAATTACCACGCCGCCTCCCCTAATTAGCTATCTCAATTTGCTGTTCCAAATTAGCAGATCTCCATTAGCAATTCCAATTCCAAAAAAAAAAAAAATTCTGAAACCCTCCCCCTACTTTTCTTTAATTTCATATTTGACCCACCTACTTGTCCTCTCCCACAAAAAAAAAAAATGCACCGATACTCCGGACATCCTACCTCTCGATATGCCGGTCCTCAGGCCTATCTGACATCGTCTGATCAAGGATATGTTTCGCCGGTTGTGCATCACGCCTTCTCCTCTATGCAGCCGACATCTTCAGACTCTTCTTGGTACATGGACACTGATGCCACCTCCCACATGACGAACTCCTCAGGTAACCTCTCATCTATTTCTTTTAAGGGTCCTGCACACTCTATTATCGTCGGAAATGGTGGTCGTCTTGCCACTTCGGGGATTGGCCACGCCACATTACAGACCCCAACCCACCCACTACACCTCAACGATGTCCTCATTGTCCCAAAGATTTTCAAAAACCTTATCTCTGTCCGTCGGTTCACTACTAACAACAACGTTTCCCTTACGTTTGATCCCTATGGTTTCTCTGTGAACGATCTTACTACGGGGGTTACTCGAATGAGATGTAACAGCACCGGGGAGCTCTACCCTGTCACACCACCTCCCGCGTCAAGTCAGTCGTGCCCGGTCGCCCTCTCGGCATCGTCGTCCAGCCTGTGGCATGCACGTCTGGGCCATCCCAGTGCTGCCGTTCTAGATGTCCTCCGTTCTCAAAGTCTTGTCACATGTCCTAAAGACCCACGCTCTGGTTTATGCTCTTCCTGCCAACTAGGCAAATATGCCAGACTGCCATTCCAACGGTCTTTGACCTCTACCCTTGCTCCCTTTGATATCATTCACAGCGACATTTGGACCTCTCCTGTGCCTAGCAAGGAGGGTCACAAGTACTACCTCTTGTTTCTTGATGATTACACTCATTACTTATGGGTCTTCCCGTTGCATTTCAAGTCCCAAGTGTTTCCTCTCTTTGCCAGATTCCATACCTACATCAAAACACAGTTTCACATGTCCATCAAATGTTTCCAATGTGACAATGGCCGTGAATTTGACAACAAAGACTTTCACTCCTTCTTTGCCGCAAACGGGATCTCCTATCGCTTGTCTTGCCCCTATACTTCTCAGCAGAATGGCAAGGCAGAAAGAATCATCAGAACCATTACCAACATGATGCGCTCTCTCCTCTTCCACGCATCTATTCCCCTTCTCTATTGGCCTCACGCCTTATCCACCACATGTTATCTCCTAAACATTCTCCCTTCCACTACCCTACACCATCGCTCGCCAGCTCAGACACTTTATTACGCCGAGCCTAGGTATGATCACCTTCGCACCTTCGGGTGCTTGTGTTTCCCAAACCAGTCCTCCACAGCCCCGCACAAGCTTCACCCGCGCTCCACTCCATGTGTCTTCCTAGGCTATCCGCCTGATCATCGAGGTTACATTTGCCTCGATATCAAGACCCACAAGATCATTCTCTCACGTCATGTCACCTTTGATGAGTCGCGATTTCCCTTTGCGTCTCCCACACCCCCTGTGTCTCCGTCAGAGTCTGAGTCACCATTCCCTCACTTCCTTTTTCCCCAGAGCTCTCCCAGTGCTCCTGCTTCTCCCCCAACACCACCACCGCCACCACCACCCCCCACCACCAGACCACACACCCGTAGCGTCTCCGGTGTCTTCCGACCCTGTCAGATCGTCTCCATGACCACCGCCCATCACCCCGCTATCCACCTCCCATCACCTCGCCAAACAACCTCGCCTCACCTACGTGCGGCGGCCACCGCATGTCATGCGGCGCCCGCCGCAACCCCAAATGCTGCGCCCACCGCCCATAAACCCTCCCTGGCGGCGCCCGCCGCAGGCCTTGCGGCGCCCGCCGCCCATAACCCCTCCCTGGCGGCGCCCGCCGCAGGCCTTGCGGCGCCCGCCGCAACCCTCGCCGCATTTGATCCGCCCGCCGCCTCTTCCCCTTGCTTAGCCCCTCTTACCCCCGTCCTTCCCGACTCCCATTCACCCTCTGCCTCCACCCAGACCTCCCTCTCCCCCGTTCCCACCTCCCACAAAACAGCCCTCCTCGACCCGAATTGGCAGGCGGCTATGCTCGACGAATACAGGGCCCTTACAAAGAATGATACTTGGGTTCTTGTTCCTCGCCCTCCTGAGGCGAACGTCATTCGCTGTATGTGGCTTTTTTGTCACAAGTTCCGCTCTGATGGGACGTTGGAGCGCTACAAGGCCCGTCTTGTGGTGAACGGTAGATCTCAGCAGGCAGGTATTGATTGTGATGAGACCTTCAGCCCTGTGGTCAAGCGTGCCACTATCCGAGTGGTCCTGAGTCTGGCTCTGTCGCGCAACTGGGCCATCCATCAGTTAGATGTCAAGAACGCCTTTCTGTATGGTCATCTGAACGAGACAGTTTACATGTTTCAGCCGCCGGGGTTTACTGATGCTGAGCGTCCAAAGCATGTCTGTCTCCTCAAGCGCTCTCTATATGGTCTGAAACAGGCTCCGCGGGCGTGGTTCCAGCGTTTTGCCTCTCATCTTCTCCGTTTGGGTTTCACTGGCAGCCGTTCGGATACGTCTTTGTTTATCTATCGCAGAGGCTCAGACTTGGCATTCCTGCTGCTATATGTCGACGACATCATTCTCACCGCCTCTTCTGATGCTCTTCGGACGTCGATAATCTCGCAGTTGAGTGCGGAATTCGCCATGTCTGATCTGGGTCAGCTGTCTTACTTCTTAGGAGTTGCTGTTCAGCGGCATGCGTCTGGTCTGTTTCTCTCACAAAGTAAGTATGCTGCAGAGATTGTTGCTCGGGCTAAGATGGTCAACTGTAATCCCGTCGCGACCCCAGTCGAAACATCCAACAAGCTCAGTGCTCATTCTGGTCCTTTGGTTGACGATCCCACACTGTACAGGAGCCTCGCTGGTGCTCTTCAGTATCTCACTTTCACCAGTCCTGATATCAGTTACGCCGTTCAGCAGATCTGCTTGTTCATGCATGCCCCTAGGGAACCTCACTTTCAGGCTTTGAAGCGAATCATTCGGTACATCAGCGGCACCCTCGAGCTCGGCACCACCATCACTCCTTCTTCTAAGCTTGATCTTGTGGCTTACACAGATGCGGATTGGGGTGGTTGTCCAGACACACGTCGCTCCACGTCTGGTTACTGTGTCTTCCTCAATCACACATGCCCCTAGGTTATTTGATTTTTTAGCACTTTTTTAATAAGATAAAATTATATAAAATATTAAATTTTTTATCAAAATTTTAAAATAATATTATAATTATTATTTAAAATTTTAATTAACAAAATTAATACTTTATATAATTTTTTACCTCATTAAAAATGTGTTTAAAAATCAAACTACTTATATTTTGAGATGGAGATGGAGGGAGTATGTAAAAGTGGGACGGCACGACGTCGTTATCGTTGATTCCCTCTAATGCTTGTCGTCGATTATTGTACGTTAAGGATGTCAAGTTTGACAACGATACATTTGTAGCATATGCACTCTTTTTTTCCCGATATTTATGCGAAAATGGGTTGATTCATATATTATTTAATGTAAATATGTCCCTTATAGTGTATTATAAATTTATAACAGCATAAATGTCACGTTATGATACAATATAATACTAAATTAGAATATATGATGATTCAAATACCCATGATGTCATTTTATTTGATGTAAAGTTTAAGAGTACGTAGACAAATAGTTTCCTATATTTATGAAATGATTAATTGACAAAATACAGTATTTATATTAGTCGTCTTAATTTTCAACACTATCCACTCTAAATTTAAAAATAAGGGAATTGTTTCAACAAATTGACTTTTATTTTTAAAATAAAATCAAATTATAACTAAAAACTTTAAGCTGAAGTAAAAACACTTGAGTTTCACCTTGGGAGCCACCACCCCACCTTCTTGGCATCATGAGTCTCTTTTTCGACCGCTCGCCACCCTCCGTTTTTCTTCAATCGTATCGGTCATTGTGCGCCGTTGGTGCTCTCAGTCGGTGGCGGGGAAAATCCCCAATACGATTGATTAATCGGTTTCGATCATAACGACAATTTTAATTGGGGCTTTGGATGTTTGTGGTCTCTTCTTCCCCCGTGACCTTTCGATGACTCGCCCTCGCCAAAATCACATCCACCTTCGGCCTGATTTGGGCTCGTTCCTGTCATCTCCAGTGGATTCCGGCGTCGCCCTCCCTTTGTGGTCTCATTCTCGGTCTCTTCCTTGCACCCCTTGTTGCGCCGAAAATTTCGGGTTTGTCTCCGGTTTCTATGGCCGACGCGCGCCGAGGGTCTCTCCTCCGCCAAATTTTGGTTGTATATGGTTGTCGCGGTCCCAACTCGCCCACCGCCTGGTCTCCGGCTTGCTCTTGGCTCAACTACCAACCCCGCCTGCTTCCTCCCCTTCCCCAGGCTTGGTCGCCAGCGACCTGTATATGCTCTCCCCTGCTTTGTGGCTAGGTTGGAGTTGTACGGCCTTTCCTGGGCCCGGTCTTGTTGATTGGGCCCTATCTTGTGCTTTGAGTCCCAGACAATTTCTAGGGCCCAAAGCTAGCCCGGAAAAATATTAAATAAATAAATAAATACTATATATATTTATACATTTGTATTTGTATTTATATATACACATATATATATAATCCATTGCTTGCAAGGCTTGATACCTCTCTTTTTCGAGTATTGAAATTTGTGTCTTTATTGACCATTTTTTTGGTGCTTTCTTCGGGTAGTGTGTTGCTCTGTCTTTGGGGGTCCTGAGCAGTCTACAACTTGGTTGGGTGTACTGCTGCTTCCGGAGTCGGGACAGGTTGGGGTCGTGGTAGTGTGCTAAGGGAGACTCCGTATCCGGGAGATTGGTCCTTGGAGTTTCGTCTTCACTGCCCATAGGAGTTAGAGTCCTGCTGTACCGCTGACCTGCGGTGCTTCCCTATGGAGGTGCTTAGCTTCGTTCTTCGTCAGCATCCTCAACGTTTTGGGTTTTAGTTCTGCTTTGGTCTCTTTCTTTTCAGAGTGCTTGATACGCGATGTTTGCGCCTTTTTTCTTTTTATGTATTTCATTTTTATTGTATGTTCGACGGTTCAACCGTTTGCCGACTTGTCGACCTCTCGAGTTTCAGGTATGTCTGAGCTCGAATTTTTACTTCATCAAAAAAAAATTAGAGTTTCACCTTTTCTTTTATATTTTTTATTTCTTTATGCTCAATTATGTATGTATATATACCTTCACTAAAAAAATTAAAGAAAAAATAAATTAATTTAAATCTTACCCATACATGTAAAAATTAAAATTAAGCGATTGATATTTTTTCAATTTTAAATTATTTCTTGATAAGAAATAAGATTTAGATATTTTTTTTGATAAGGCAAAATTTCGACTAGCCGAAGCCTAACCGATCGCATCCTGTCGAATGAGGTCAAGCAGACCTATATTTGTTTCAAGCACATGCCCCCGCAAAGAACGGCAAAGGTGTGCAACCTTATCTGCCACTCTATCCCCAATGCGGAGGATATACGAGAATGATACTTCATGAAAGTTTTGAAGGATTGTTTTGATATCTCCCATCGTCAATTCAATCTCCCAAGGACATTTTCCTTTATGTGCTAGATGGTAGATGATGATTTGTGAATCTCCTTCTATCTCGAGTTTTCTAATCCGAAGCTCTCTAGCTTTAATTACTCCTTCTCTACGGGTGAGTGCTTCTGCCATAAGAGGACTTTGTTTACCTATTTGTTTGTATCCCAATGTAATAGATTTCCCCTCCCAGTCCCGAATAATGTACCATGTGGTGATTCCATCCAAATATGAAGATGAACCATTGAAGTTTAGTTTCAAGACCCTAGGTCCCGGTTTTGTCCACTTAATATTTTTTTATTACTTTTCGGCTTGGCTTGTCATTTGTATTTTCTATTCCTATGTCCTCCTCTTGCTTACACGTTTTTCTACAATTCTCTTGAAGATTTTGTATGAAATTTTGTATTTCCCTATTTGATGGAATATGTTCATCTCGAAAGGTAATTTGATTTCTATAAAACCAAATGACCCACCATTTGAACGCTAGTCCTTCTTTTTCTGTGGTATTGAGTTTATCACCTAATGTGCTAATGGTTACTTTAATGTTTCTCGGGTTGTTTAGAATATTGGGTATAATGTGTTGAATTGCATGTATCTGTAAAGCTAGATAATTTGCGAAACAACATTCGAAAAAAAGATAAGCTTCATCCTCGAAATGGTGGTTACATAATTTACAGGGGTTGGGGACATGAACGCCTCTCTGGGATAATCGAGTTGTTGTTGGGAGCCCCTTTTGAACCAGTTTCCATAGAAAGTTTTTAATCTTTGGGGGAATATTTAGCTTCCATATCCATGAGTTGGGGTCGTCTGTCATAGTATCAGTGTTTGTAATGAGTTTCATTGCACTTGCTGTTGTGAACCAGCCCTCACCATCAGGCCACCAGAAGAGTCTATCTGGGAGCGGCGAGACATGGATTGGAATTTCTGTTATTTCCTTCACAATTGTTTTATCGAAATCTCGGTTTAGTCTCTCAATCCACCATTTCCCGTTTATTATATAGTCGCTGACTTTTTGGTTAATATTAACACCTTGTGGTGGGTTTATTTTTCCTAACAGAGGGGTCATCGACAACCAATTGTCTGTCAAGAAGTTAATGGATCTCCCATCTCCTACAGACCAAATGAGGCCTTTTGTTGAATTTGTCAATGAGTCGGCTAAAGTTTCTCCACTGCCATGATGAATTGCCCTTTGCTTTATATTGTAGAAGTTCTGTGTTTTTCAGGTATTTGTACCTTATCAGTTTAACCCAAAAGTTTTTAGGTTCTGCTAGAATTTTCCATAGTAATTTTATTTGGAGAGTCTCATTCATATCCTTCGATTTTCGGAGCCTGATCCCCCCTTTACCTTTTGGCTTGCAGATTCTATCCTAGCTTATTAATGGTCTATGTTGGAGGTCTTTGTTCCAGAAAAAAGTTATGTTGATTTGGTCCAATTCTTTGTGAATATTGATTGTCAACATAAAGCTTTGCATTATGTAGAGAGGTTTTTGAAGAAAGATTTGAATTAATAAGTACCGCTCTCCCCTGCTGAGAGAGTGAATTGACTCTCCACTTAGAAAGCTGCTCCTTTGATTTGCATACAGTGTCTTCAAAAGTTTCTTGTTGCATCATGTATCTAAATTTGAAAAATCTTTACTACATATTAAATTAAAAAGATAAGTATTTTTTTTAAAACAAATTAAGAATATGAACTCTAAAAATATTGTTCAACTACCATACCCATTGTAGTTTATTACTTGAAACAATATGGGGTTATTCATTCTTCACTAATTAATTCAGAATATCAGTAATTAAAACAAGAAGATGACTATTGCAATTCCTTTTTCTAATTTTTTTTTAGAAAACAATTCATTTTTCTTTATAAGGAAATAATTCACGTGGGATGATCCTATCCGACATTTGCGGATGAGTCTACAAGACATGTATTATTGTGAATGTCGAAGCCCCTGACAGAGCGGCAAGTACATGCAACATTATCCGCCATTATATTGTCATAACCGAGTACATGAGAGAAAAGTCAAAGACTATTGAATGGAATCACTAAAAATTGCGAAAGAGAAAGAGAGCATAATTGGAAATAGGAAAATCACCAATCTACGTAAATTGTCTCATTCTCGACAACATGGTTTTTAATTCGGACATATATATAATCAATTATATTTCCCATGGATATTCATATATTCCTATCTGCAAATGTTTTATAATTACGAGAGAATTACATTCGATTTATAATTTGTTTATGCGTAGTTGCAATACTGGGGGATGGTGTCTTGTCTAGTTGTCTTAATGCAAAGCCTCAGCCTTAACTATTGTTTGGTTACCTATTTTGCCATAACCAATATGAATAAGACGTTCCTACCAGTCATGTATGCAAATCTAGTCGTGCCATCTTTATTTTCAAGCATTGATCCATCAAAATTAAATGTAACCACTTTGTTTTTTCTCCATTTAGTTAATTTCTGTTTTGATTTCCTTTTTCTAATTGAAACGAGCGGGAGTTAATTTTGGTTGGTACGTTAAACCTCAAATAAAACGTCCAATTAAATCAAAGATTTAAAAAGTATTCCATTTCTTGGATTTGAATTTAAAATCGGAGGTTAATTATAAAGAGCAAATTAAAGTGTAATCCACTAATCCATGTTGATCTAAGTTGTAATTGCCCCTTTTAACCTTTTTTCATTTCATACTTTATTCACCTACTAATTCTTTCATTAAAGAAGGAAATTTGAAAGAAGTTTTCTACTTTCATGTTCCCCATTTAGGTAATAGAGTGGCTGATAATGTTGCACATCTTTCTCATTTTGTCTGAGGTGTCGATATTCACAACGATTTAGGTCTTTTAGACCTCATCCGAAAGAATACTGCCAGGTAGAGCTCGCTCGCCCGAATTCTTTCCTAATAAAAAAAAGTCTTTGTACTCTCGTATTTTTATCATCAACTCTAATAAACTATATATCGACACATAATATTTTTATTGTATTTTTTTATCATATTTTTTTTTCTATCAAAATTTTTCTTTACATAACAGATAATAATTCGAACGACGCTCAAGCTTTGTTGCTCTATTAGATCACTACCCAATAAGGGAGGGCAATAGGGTGGGGAGAGTGTCCCTGACCTCATCCCCGCCGGGTCCCCATCTCCGTTGGGGAATTCTATCCCCGTTTAATGACCACCCCCCCCCCCCATTTAATTTTCCCGCGAGTTTCCTTACGGATTTCCCCATCAAATTCCACGATATAAGCTTCAGCTTAGTTTAATACTCCATGACTCTCCATCCATTAATTAAAACATATCGTTTTAGACATTTGAACATTTTTTTAAGAAAGCAAATAAAAGTAAATAAAAAATACACTTAAACCCCTAATTATTACTTTATTTTTTCACTTTATTGAAAACTAAAACTAACAAATCCCTAATCAGAGTAATTTTGGAGAGTGAACACCAAAATATCTAAAACGAAATGGTTTTTTAATCACAATTTTACTCCTAAAACGACATGTTTTTCTTAACGGAGGGAGTATATAAGTTTATGCCTACCACAAAACATATTAAACTTTAAAAATAAAAAAAATATAATATAGATAAGTTAATTGATAACAAGTAATAATTAAAAATATTAAAATAATACGTGTACAAACCTTTTACAAGTATTTAACGGGATCCCCGCGGATTTCCCCATCAGGTGGCGGGGAACGGGGTGGGGACTATCATCCCCGTTACCGTGTGGGAAATTGTTGAATTCTATGTGCCACTTGATTCATCTCTCAAAAAATGGACATGTAAGACAATAGAGTAGTCATGTCTGATATACCACCATCTCTATCTTCTAGAGTGGCTTTCAATTCTTGGGGTCTCAAAGCCATTGAGAGTAATGCCATGATAAAGAGAACCCGCCAAGTATCTGATGGTGTGATGTAAAGCATCCAAATGTGATGTTCTGGGAGATTGCATGAATTGGCTAAGACTCTGAACAACAAAACAAAGATCAGGCCTGGTGTTTGTAAGAAAATTCAACTTCCCTACCATTTTTCTGTAGTAAGAAGCATCATCAATGAGGTCTCCTTGAAAAGGATCCAGCCGAAGATTTTGTGGCAATGGAGTGCAGACAGGTCGAATATCTGTGAGAAGAGACTCATGGAGTATCTCCTTACTAAATTTATGCTGAGAGAGGTGGACACCTCGAGTACTGTAAGACACTTCTAATCCCAGAAAATAGTGCAGAATCCCCAAGTCCTTAATGCTAAAATGGGAATCAAGATAGGCCTTGAGACTTGATATTGTAGAAGGATCCGAGCCAGTCACTAGAAGATCATCAACATATACTGCCACAATTGTGATATGACCATCAAATCTCTTGATGAAGAGAGAATAATCCAATTTAGATTGGACAAAATTCAAAGAGAGAAGGGCACTGGTGAGCTTGAAGAACCACTGTCGACTGGCTTGCTTGAGGCCATAAAGTGACTTCTGGAGCTTGCAAACCAAACCAGGAGCAACTTGAAAACCTTCTGGAGGCTTCATATATACATCTTCATAGAGATCTCCATGGAGGAACGCATTGTTCACATCCATTTGGTGTATAACCCACTTTTGAGATGTAGCAACAACAATGATAGCTCGTATGGTTGTCATCTTAAGAACAGGAGAAAACGTCTCATGAAAGTCAATACCCTCAGTTTGAGTGTAACCCTTAGCCACTAACCTGGCTTTGTGTCTCTCTAAACTTCCATCAGCCTTGAGCTTAACCTTGTAAACCCACTTGCTGCCAATAGAACGTTTTCCTGCAGGCAAAGGTACTAAGATCCAAGTATTGTTAGTAGTAAGAGCACCTATCTCTTTGTTCATTGCCAATACCCAATTTGGATCCTTGACAGCTTCTTTGTATGAAGTGGGTTCAACATAGGATGAAATGGTGGAGGTGAAAGCAAAATGAGGTGCAGTAGAGGCATAGAAAGCATGAGGATAATCAGAATGATCAGAGGAGGAACACACATTGCACACAAAATCCTTCAGGTGGGCTGGAGGTTGAATAACCCTTGTGGATCTCCTAAGGATAGGAGATGGAGGAGATGGAACAGGAGATGGTGAAGGGGATGGAGAATGAGGTGGTGAAGGTGATGGAATAGGTGATGTTGGAGATGGAGGAGGCACTGGACTGGAAACAGGAGAGTTGGGGATAGAGTGTGTGTTTATGAAAATGGAAGTGGGAAATGATGAAGCTGGAACAGGTAAAGTAGGATGAGGATCAAATGTGGAAGGAGAGTGGAAGGGGAAACAAGTCTCATGGAAGACAACATCCCGAGAATGGAACACCACTTTGGAGTGAAGATCAAGGACAGTATAAGCACATTTCCCATAAGCATATCCCAAGAAAGCACAGGCAGTTGCACGAGGCTGAAACTTATCACGACCCCTTCTCAGAGTGCTCACATAGCAAAGACATCCAAAGACACGTAAGTGGTTGTAGGATGGTGGTTTAAGATATAGCAGCTCATAGGGGGATTTATTTGAGAGGACAGGCAATGGGGATCGATTGATCAAATAGGTGGCAGTCAAAATGCATTCTCCCCAGTAACAAAGAGGTAGGTTGGCTTGAATCTTTAAGGCTCTTGCAACTTCCAATAAATGCTTATGTTTCCTCTCAACCACCCCATTTTGTTGAGGGGATTCAACACAGCTAGTTTGGTGAATAATTCCAAGTGAAGTAAGGTAATCTCTCATGGACTGATCAAGATACTCAGCTGCATTGTCTGATCTTATAGCTTTGATGGAGGTTTTGAATTGAGTGTGAACAAGGGAGACAAATCTTTTGATCATGGATAATGTATTTGTTTTGGAAGCCATGAGAAAAGTCCATGTACACTTGGTAAAATCATCCACGACAGTGAGGAAAAATCTGAAACCATTATGAGTGGTGCATTTATATGGACCCCATGTATCAAAAAACACAAGATCAAAGGGAGCCAAGGACTTGTGATCTCGTATAGGAAAGGGCTGCCTGTGCAACTTAGCCTGTGGGCAAACTTGACAAATAAGGGGTGTAGAGACATTCAAAGAAGAGTCAATGTGCTTAATTTGAGAGAAAGGCAAATGCCCCATTCGACAATGTATCAATTCAGCTGTACAGTTTGCTGAAAACCCATCCTCAAGTGCAGAATGCACTGAAAATTTATTACAAGTAGGGAACTGTGTTTGTAAAATAAAAGATAGCTTGGGACAAAACTCCAACTCATAAGGTGTGTGTGCAATGTATAAGCCTCGTTCCTCACTTCCAATTACCACTGGTTTCTTCATCAAAGGGCCCTGAATAATGCACGAGGTAGGGGTAAACAGTACATTAGAGCAAAGGTCAATGGAAAGTTTTCTTATATAAAGCAAGTTAAAATGAAAATCAGGCACAAGCAAGACATCATTTAGAGAAATATGTGAAGACAGATTCACATTTCCAACAGAGGTAATGTCAGTTTTCTTATTGTTTGGCATAGTGATGGAAGATGGCTTAGATAATGGAGTCAAGGAATTGAACAAGTTTGGGTTAGAGGACATGTGATTTGTGGCTCCACTGTCAAGTATCCAAGATGAACTAAGCAATGAAGAAAAGAGGCAAGTATTCTTACCAGCTAACATAGCAGTGGACTCAGACACTTCATGGCGCTGCAACAGAGAGATCAACTGTTGATACTGCTCTTGAGAAATTGATGGAGGTGAAGATGAGGCTGTGGCGGCAGTTTTCTTTCCTTTAGAGGACAGATCTGTAGGGTATCCATGCAACTTCCAGCACTTATCAATCAGGTGTCTAAGACTCTTGCAATGTGTGCAAAATGGCCGAGATCCAGTGGACAAGGGACCAGATCCATTGCTAGAGGGAGAGGGAAAGCCATGCAGTTTCCAGCATTTTTCCATAGAATGGCCACTTGTCTTGTAGTGATCACAATACAAACCTGCACTCGAATTTGTTGGATATCCATGAACCTTCCAGCATTTGTCCATGGAGTGACCAGTGACCTTGCAGTGGTCACAGTAAGATGGTTTCCTGGGACCTGGTGCTCCTCCTTTGAACTGAGAAGAGAATGCTGCATTCTCTGTACCAGACGAAGCTCCTTTACTCATTCCTCTCTGCTGTTCCTCTTGAATTACAAATCGATAAGTCTCGTCTATATCAGGAGGAGTCATCATGAGGATGTTTCCCCGAGCAGTGCTATAGAGCTCATTTAGCCCCATTAAGAATTGAATCACCTGCTGATTCTCGATCATCCTTGTCACAGCAAGGTTCGATCCACAATCAAAAACTTCTGTTTCTACCAAAACCGTATACTCATCCCAATACTTTTGAAATTTCGTAAAATAATCAGCAATACTAAGATTTCCTTGATCTAGAGCTGCAATGTCTTTTTGAACTTGGTATAAACGAGTGCGATTAGCTCCTCCAAATCTGGATTCCAATTGCTTCCAGATCTGGACAACAGATCTACAATATATGATAGATTCGGCTATGTTTTTCTCTACTGAGTGAAATAACCAAGAGATTACCATATGATTGCAACGGTCCCAATGTTGTTGACGAATCAGATCTGTAGTTGGACGAAGACACGTACCAGTGACGAATCCCAGCTTGTTCTTTGCTAGGAGCGAGACTTCAACAGAGCGCTTCCAGTGACTGAAATTCCGGCCATCGAGCAATCTCGTGGACAGGATGTA
The DNA here is from genome assembly GCA_963922045.1 of Persicaria maculosa. Classification (NCBI taxonomy): domain Eukaryota; kingdom Viridiplantae; phylum Streptophyta; class Magnoliopsida; order Caryophyllales; family Polygonaceae; genus Persicaria; species Persicaria maculosa. Next base: position 68,561,348 of record OY998259.1, on the reverse strand, counting down.
ATTGGGATGATCTGAGTGATGCAGGAACAACTCACTCATAGGATCCACAACATCGTCGGTGCGTGGTACCTCAGATTCGACAACTTGCTCTGATACCATGACAAAGTTTGAGGTGATCTCCGAGCAAGCTCAACAGATGCAGAGCTAGGAGGAAGAGAAAGGAAGAAGGAGCATCGAATCACACACAAAGAGAAGATGGAAACCTGATGAACTTTGAACTGTATTTCTTACTGTTCTATTGCCAATTTGCACCTTATATATATGGTGCTGTACAGAATTCAGTTACAAGGGGATTAATTGTATACAATGTAGCACACCCAACTAATCCTGTGTCCTCGCTTCTTATATGCTAAACATTAACATGAACATATAACTCAACAGATTAATCACGATTAAGTTTTCGCTCATCACTTTGATTCGACGCAGAATCTGATCCAATTGCTACAATTAAACCTTGAATTGATGAAGTTGGATAGGCTTGAATCCTAGATTTATGCAACATCATATTGAGGCTTTTTTTAATCCTCAAATTTTATATATTATGTTTTTCGAATTCATCCTTTTAGTTTTTGAGTTGGCCGGAACTTTCAAGCAAAGCAATTATATACGTAGTATGATAATTGATAAATTAGTGATTTAGAGTATCTTTAATATCTTTTCCATTTTGTCGACCAAAAAAAATATCTTTTCCATTTTATTGGTAATTGATTTTTTGAAGAATTTGATTTTTTTTTTTTGAGGTTTCTCTAAATTTGTAGCATTTTTAATTAAATTATTTTAGAAATTTTTATCATAAGTATTTTTCAAATCTTTAAATATGGAGAAGCTAGTAGCATTAGGATAAAAATATTTTTTAATATATATATATATATATATTTTTTATTTATCTATTTGGAAGAAACATTTGAAAAAATTTATTGAAAATACTCTTAGTCCACTTTGCATTGTAGAATAATTTACTTGTACTTTTTCCTGTAATTTAAAGGATTTAATAACCTTCTTATAGAAATTATGAAAGGTTCTCTATTCATTGTTTTCATGAGAATATATACACACCAATAGAAGCCAAGAAGCAAACGTGTTGCAGAGATAGGTTACCATAGTCAATATACTTAGATAAAGGATAGTGTGTACCTAAGGACGAGACCGGAGAGGGCGTATGAAAGAGAGGGCCATGGCTGCCGAGAGAGGTGCACACATAGTCTCTAAGATGAGTATGAGGAGGTGTCGAGTGGGGGTGCTCCCCCTGATGGTGGAAGGGGGTTCTCAATCGCTGGATCATCATGGGTGAGAGGGGTAGGGACGACAGGTACAGGAGGTGGTGGTGATGGCAAGGAGAGGTAGGGGAAGATGGACTCATGAAATACGACGTCCCGAGACATAAATATATATACGATGAGTTTCAAGGTCATAAAGACGCCAACCCTTTTGGCCAAAAGGATACCCAAGAAAAAGACATTTTTGTCCCCGGGGCTGAAATTTGTCTGAGCTTCGAGGAATAATAGAGGCATATCAAAAGAAACCAAAGATCCGAAGAAGAGAGTAATCTGGGGGGCGACTGTTAAGAAGCTCAAAAGGGGTTTTCCCATGCAGAAGTTTGGTAGGAGTTCAGTTGATTAGGTGACACGCGGCAAGAACGCATTTACCCCAAAAATTTAGAGGGACATTATCTTGAAACATAAGAGAATGAGCAACATTTAAAATGTGACGATGCTTATGTTCAGCCCAACCATTTTGTTGAGGAGTGGCGACACAAGAAGACTCAAAGAGAATCCCTTGGCTGGCAAAAAAAGGTTTTAGGGCAACAAACTCAGAGCCATTGTCACTCCTAACATGTTTGACCTTGTAGTGATATTGTGTTTGACTCATGGTGAAAAAGTTTGGGATAAGGCGTGAGACTTGGGATTTATGGCTCATGAGAAAAAAACCAAGTAGATCTAGAGTAATCATCCACAATAGTAAAAAAATAAGAGGATCCACAAGTAGAAGGCATTTGATATGGGCCCCAAATATCACAATGTATCAAATCAAAAGGTTTGACAAAGCGAGAAAGACTAATAGGAAAAGAAGGACGAGGTTGTTTAGCTCTATAACATAGGTAGCAAGGGACAATTTTACTTTTAGTAATATTGGTAGACCTAATGCCAGGAAAAGAATCAACTAAATGAAACATTGGGTGGCCAAGATGAAGATGCTAGAGGGTGGAGACATTGGCTTTAGTGGCCGGTATGACATACTTGAGGAGAGGACATCGACAGGCATGTGGAGGGAAGGTAAGTCGGCGTTGTCTAGCGAAGCCAATAGACCCCATCTCTAGGTTCACCCGCTCCAATATATTAGCGTCCTTGAAATGCGGTCCCATATCACACACAGTCTATCAGTAATAGTAGCAACACACTATAATTCAGCCATCAAACAACAGAAAGAGATGAGATGACAAGTTAATCCAAGAACATAAATAACATTGTGAAGAGTGAGGCGAGAACAAAGAGAAACGATCCTTGCTTTGTTGGCGGTAACAATAGGGCCATTGGGGATATTAATATAATAAAAGGAGACATAACCAATGGCTTCCAAGAGGTGAAGATCACCAATCGTATGAAAAGAGGCGCCCGTATTAAGAATCCAAGGAGTCAGGACAGTACCTTCTAAGTTATCATTACCAGATTTAGAGCTTATGGCCTGCAGAATAGACTACAGAGAAGAACATTGCTCGTCGGTGATAGTAAGACACTACTAAGACCTATGGCAACTAGGGTCGGCCAATGAGTTTCGGAGGCCATGTGCAAAACCTTGAACGAGATGGTATTCGACTAAAATTTTAGATGAAGTTTACATAACACTGATGTAAGAAAATAGTTCTTAATCAAAATAACATTTGGCTTATTAATCAAAATTAAAAACAAGCTAATGCTTTAGATTCTCATTCACTTGAAAAGCATCATTTTCTGCAAATCAAAATAATTCCATAACAAAAACTAACGAATTTAAGTTCATCAACTTTCCGATTGCCAACAAGTGCTTGCAATGAACAATAGCACTCTAGCCATGAATATTTAGTAGCGTACTCGAAAAGAACCAATTCTAGTGGCTCAGATCTGTCAATCTTCAACACTCTCCAAAACCTCTTGCTTTTATCTCTTCCAAACAAGTAGAAGTTCTTCTCCATTGAGAAAGGCACGGTTTAAAATAACAAAAGAAAAAGCCTTACAGTCTTTAACAAGTTCCTTTGTTTGTAAACAGCTAAAGATCATTCCCGAACAAACATCCAAACTAATTTATCCTAATCAAACTACCAAATTCTTATTATAAAAAAAATCATTCGCAAATAAAAAGGTCGAAATCCAAAATGTTCAGAAGAACAACACATCACATAACTACAAAAGCACAACAAAGTAGGAAGTCTGTGACAACCGGCGTCACCAATAGTCGGGGCCCCAACCATCGGGGCCTTCAACAGCCGGCAGCAATACCTGCAAGAACAAGTCGAACGCCTCTCGTGACTCAGTGAACAACCTAAAACTCCAACATTCGGACGAACAAGCCAGACCCCAACAAAGAAACAGCCGAAACAATATCAATTTGTAGAGAAGAAGCTTTTGATAGATACATTAAATAGTTATTATTTTGGCTTAGCTTTCGAGAAATTTTTTCAAAAAAAGAAGAAGATTGAAGAATTTGACGGTATTCAGAAATTAAAAAGAGAAGATGAAGAGGCGAGGGAGGCATGAAGCATGCCTTCAATTTCTCTTCCCCACCTTCAATTCACGTGTGCACAACACAATACAGACCTAATAATTTTTTATATAGAAGTATACACTTGGGCCTGATAAATTTGAGGCAGAGTGAAATTTGAGGCTCTGATGGAAGCACGATCATCAGCAGTGAGAGGCGGAGAGGCGGAAGAAGAAGCAACATTGGCAAGGGCATGTTGTGCTTCAGAGCCCCTGCTGCGACCGCTGTTGGAAGACCCGTGACTGCCGCTAGAAGAGTCGCGCCCGCGGCTAGTAGATGGCAGAGCTCCTGTGACGGGATTGCTAACTCCACGCCCGTTGTTCCACCATTCAGGAAAGCCAATGATTTTGAAGCAGGATGAGACTTCATGTCCAGACCAACCACAGTGAGAGCATTGAAGAGCCTTGCGATTTGGAGGCGAAGAAGAGGACTTAGAAGACGCTGGAGTTCGAGCAGCAAAGGCAAGAGCATATGTCTTGGCATCTCGATCCATGGCGATAGTCCACAGACGCTCCTCTTGAACCGCGAGAGCGTATATCCTGTTGAGAGCAGTGAGAGGATCCTAGGCAACGATGGTGGAGCGCAGAGTGCAATAGGTGTCATCATCAATACGATAAGGAATTGGTGAATCCATTTTTTTTTTGCTCCTTAGCATGCTGGCCGCAGGTGCACTGTATCGACGAGATCGCTGACAATTCATCCCAGAGGCGCTTCAGATGGCCATAGTAGACAACAATAGATTGGCCGGTTTGGGTAGAGTGAGCGATCTCAGACCGCAATTGCATAACCCTAGGACCGTTTCCGGCATAGAGGGAGATCGAACTGTACCCGATAGAGTAATTGTCGAGCGAAGAGAGGGCTCGATCGATTGATCCAACCATCCTACGAGCATGGAATTGACCCGAAGCCAATGAGGGAGATCAACATGACCCTCAGCAGGTTGGGCAGGGTTGTCGGAGAAAAAGTCGAGTTTACCTTTTGCCTGAAAAGCATTGAGCATACTTGCCGCCCATTCTTGATAGTTATCACCCGTGAGAATAACCGAACATATAGTGAGATCGGGGTGACCGGACGGATGAAGGTAGTAAGGAAAGGAGAAGGCGGGGGCTTGGGTGGCAGGTTGGTCGTCAGCCATGGTGAGAAAGGTAGCCGACATTAGGGTTTGAAATTAGGGTTTTTTTTAAATAATAGGAATTAAGGAATTGTTTGGCTCAATACCATGTAGAAATTGTGAAAGACAAATTGATCTCTATTATATTTTTCATGAGAATATATACACACCAAGATATATAAAGATAGAACTTATTGTACAAGGATAGAATCTCGATCCTACAATCTTACCTAAAAAAATATTTATACTATATACATATTATCAATACTTCTTTAATTAACTTATGGTTTTTTCACATATTTTCATGTTTTTAATTATATTTGCTGAATATATAATAATGTGAATATAGTTTGGCATGATTCAGATTATTTTGTACTTGGATCAGAATATGTTTCAACCATGAAGTACTAATTAGGGACATGATTGACATACCCTACCATGCAATTAGCTAGTGGAGTATATCTTAGGCTCTTAGCTAATCAAAGCCCTTTGAGCTAATTAAAGGTTACTCCGGAATTATGTTATTTATTGGGTGATTAAGGGACCATCTTAATTAGCATCCAAATTTTATTTTTATTAATTTTTAGATCCAGATCAACCTCTTGAAACTCCAAGCTGTAAGATACTCTTCCATCCTGCAAATCAAACAACTGACCCAGGAACAAAGGACAACATTTTATTTTATTTTTAAAAAAAAATCATAATATTAATTGTTAATCTACCTTTTTCCTCTAATCATATTTCTCAAGTGAATTATTGTAAAAAAAAATAAAATTATTTCTTGTATGGAATAAGTTTTAGTAAAAGAAAAAGATCTGAAACAATTTAAAAGACTAGTTATATCGACGAACCAATCATGTACGTCAAGAACCAAAAAATAAAAAAAAAAAAACAAATGTGCGTTTCATTTTTACAACTTTATATATATATATATATATATATATATATATATATATATATATATATATATATATATATATATATATATATATATATATATATATAAAAGGATGAAATTAATGACTAATGAGCAAAGAGAATAACAAATAATTAAATTAGATCATTAGATAAATAAGTGAGCATGGAATTATTACATTAATTTCATGTTTCCTGGCTTCTTAAACTTCTCACATCACATATTAAAGAATAAATTTATTTGTTAAATTGTGTTGCACTTAAGAGAGATGTGTGATATTTTTAGGACAATGGGAATTTTATCATATTATAATTTTTGCTTTAGCATATTACCATAATTTATTATCATTACATTCATTATTATAATTAATTAGGATTTAAATTTCACTACTTAGACTTAACAAACCTCAATATAAATATAAATTAAAATACAAACTGGGTTGAAGTTTGAAATTAAATTAATCAACTACACGTGTGTCTCATCATCTAGCTCAGTAGTCAGTATCCAACCAACTTGAACCAAAAAACTTTCCTGGAATAAAAAAATTAATCCCCCATGGGAGGAACTCTGACAATGATTCATAACACTGTGCTAATAACATTACTTAAACTAAAATCGATCTTATCTTATTAATTTTTAATTAACTTCCAAATTAAATGTTGCTTCTAATGCAAAACTAAAATTAAATAAAATAAAATTCGACCGACTTAATACTTTGGCTTCAGCGCTAAGTACTACTGAAGCTCAATTTTCTACACCAATTACAGTTGTAATTTCAGCTTAATCCAGGCTTAAGGACAATAAGTAAATTACTAAATATAGTTGCCAACTTGGAATGATCTAATCTAACTATAATAAAAAGTGTATTCAAGAGAGAAAAATTCAATAAAATTGATCCTATTTTGACCTAAATTTCCAAACATATTTAGAGAGTGATCCCCAATTATAATTTAAGAGAAGAGAAATTGTCAGTCTCTTTAAATTAATTAAGTTTTAAAAAGATACTCGTCATCAAAATCGATCTGTCCATTCTTATTATTTTAGTTGCTAGCTAGAAATGATATATATATAATAATCAATAAGTTACGAGTTTAATTCTCCCTTCTCATTAGATCACGAGTCTATATGTTTTCATATAAACTAAAAAAAAAAATATCGATTGATATCCCACATGGATGGGCAATTCAAATATATATTAGTTAGAAAAACTTTCATAATTTTGCATAATAATGTATCAAAGAAGTAAATAGTATTAATTATTATCCGTAGTACAATTTATTTTGAAAAGAAAGGTATTTAGTACTGTAATATACTACGTATGGATTATAGTACAAAGCTAAGAATATATAAAAAGATGGTTTAAGACAGTGGATTTATTAATTTTATGAGCCCGCAAAAGATGCAACTTTGAGAAAGGGACCTATTTACACAAAACAATTCCAGGGCTTTTCTCTCAATTATTTCCTATGATGATTAAATCCACATACAGCCTATCATACTAAAAAAAATGCCAAATGTCAAGTTTTCCTTCAAATATTCATGAAAAAAAATTACCTCTTAAAATTATTTAATTAATATAAAAATATATATAATTTTTTATCAGTATATATGTAGTGGAGTATAATATAGTGTAGTATATAGTATTTGTATAATATATGGATCCAACATAGCTTTTAAAAGTTCTATCATAAGAGCTAGATAGCTAGATCCAATCTTTTTAAATAAGGTAACAATATTATTAAAACTAATTATTTATATATAGAAGCATTTAAAGTCATCAAAATCTAACCTGGGCCAACAATTAATCATGAGTTTTATCAATAAACTAACCAAATTCGAAATGATATGTATATCGGTTTTTCTATTTGGGGCATAGGATAATAATCCTAATTTGGAATTATATTTTAAATTTTTATTAATTTAGCTTTTTTTTAATTAGATTCCTATGGTCCACTATGTTTTTAATAGGGAATCTTTACCTAATTAGGTTCTTATCCTATGCCCTGAGGGAGTTAGGGCATAGGATAGAAAGACAGTATGTAAATAAGTTATATCAAGAAGTTATTAAAACTAGCTTGTCTAATATATATGGGAAATTTACAGAAAACCACCCGTTAAATATAGTCTTTTACATTTAACCACCCGTTAAATACAAAATTACATAAAGCCACCCATTAAATGGGTTTTGTTTTCAAATCACCACCCACTACATATTTCCATTAGAATTCCATTAAATATAATATATTTTAATATTTTATACTTAGATTTTAAAGTTTAAACTTGAATATATTTAAATTATATTTATGGTAGGGATAAAAAAAAAGTTAAATTAATATATCAGGGGCAAAAGGCGTGTAAAAAATTTAAAATTATTTGGAGGGCGGAGGTTCTAAATGTGGAAAATATTATTTCATTTTATTTAAAAATTCAAACAAACTTTAATAAAGATACATTTAATAAAAAATATTTTTGATATTGGAAAATATTTTTTTTAAATAAGATATTTTTTTCATTTTTAGTATATAGTGTAGGTGTTTACAAATATGAAAGAAACTGAGACATTAATTATTTGTATAAAAAATATTATTAAATTTAAAAGATGCTAATGACTTATAAACTTATTTTAATTTTGATTAAAAAGAAGTCTGTAAAATTTATAACCATTTTTAGGAATAAAATAGAATAAATTTGTTCATATATACAACAAGTTTTTAAAAAATATTTAAAAAAAAATTAGTTGAATATATTTTTAAATCTATTTGAGATTTTTATTTAAATATAAAACTTAAAATATTGTAGTATCATATATATTTGACAAAAACTTAATAGAAATAGACAACGAGTGGTGATTTGAAAATAAAACTCATTTAATGGGTAGTTTCCTGTAATTTTGTATTTAACAGGTGGTTAAGTGTAAAATGTTATATTTAACGGGTGATTTTCTGTAAATTTCCCAATATATATATAGTACATAATTTAATTAACCCAACTTGAAAGGTTTATGGTTAGTTCAACACCCATAACTAACTCATATAACTTTGTATAAATGGTCTCAAATATATGTGGTGAATTGCTGACCCACTTTTGTTAGGATACACCAATAAGGGAGTTGAATAAAATACTTTCTCTGAAATTTTAATCATGGTTTATTGTCGATCAAGATTTGGACTTGAGAACTAATAAGATCTCTAATTGTGGGAGAAATTATTAATAGTTTTTCTCAGTAGAACATTTTTGTTATAGATTTTTAAAAGGATTATATCCAAAATAATTCAACTCATAACTACCTTTATTAGGACTCATTTAGAAAGAATAAAGAAAAGAAGAAAAAAGTCATATTTATTATGAGGAAGGAAAAAGTACATGAAAAAAAATACAAAGTATTTTTATTTTCAAATTTATCAATTCATATATTAGAGTAATTTAAAGAGTTGAGCCTCATAAAATCTAAACCAATACTCACGGAGGTTCGAAAACTATATGGTTCATTTTATCGAATACTTTTCAAGAGACAATAATAACTATCAAGTCGAAAACTCTCCCTTGGTGAAACCATTACCATTAGTCTTCTACCCAACTCTAATGGTATGGGATGATTAATCATCAGTCAACATGTGTATGATGAAAATCATGTTTTAAATATTTTTTGGTTAGACACATAAAGTTCGAGTGCACACGAAGAAAATATACGTGCAAATAAAGGGTTCGTGGAGGGCGAAAGGAGAGAGGATTCCATCCAAGGAGGAGAAGACGAGAAAAGGATGGCGAAGGCGATGGGGCGGATAGGCAGAAGGCTAGGGATTCATATTCCCAATGGCATATCCTTCATTTTCTTTCTCTTTGTCTTCCCTTTGGCCTTGTTTCTCTCCTTCAAAAGTGTAGGTGTGATAGTGATTTCAAATCAGCTTTTTGTCACATGAAAGTTGGGTTTTCCCCATGGAAGTCAGAACTATCTATATGGGTGAGACTGCACCAATCCAGTCCCATTGCATTACCCATATATAATTTCATAGAATGTCATAGTTCGATGGACCAATTACATGTGGGTCATGTTTTATCTCCCATGATAAAATTTCGAGTTCATCTCTCATGTACTTCAGTACTTTTACTTTTAATAGACTCCGTGTTTTTAAGAAGATTCAAACTTAAACGGCAAGAAGAGAGACATTTCTAACAAACGCAAGAGACTTTGGGATTCGTTTGCGTTTTTTAAAAAGACACTCAAAATAATTTTAATTGTTTTAAATGAACAAATAAATAAATCTTCAATTTCAACTACTCCTCCCGTTCACCAAAACTTGTCATTTTAGAGTTTCGATTTTGTTCAAAAAAACATGTCATTTTAGACATTATACCCAATTAATTCCCAAATTAACCTTACTTATTTTGAATTTGTCTTATAAAATTTAAATTTTGGCTCCAATTTTAGTCTTAATTATGATTGTACTTTATTTTGGGATGAGTAATAATTTAAAACCAATTAAGAGGTGACTAGGGGCAATTTGGGTGTTAAAAAAATTCCTTAAAAATTGTGCCCAAGGTTAAAATGACATGTTTTCGCGAACGGGGGGAGTAGTATATAAACATTCCCAAGGCACCTTTTATATTCCGTTTATTTGATAATGTTACTTTTCTTTTTATTATCAAGGTAATAATTCAAAATCTCATACGCCATCAATGTCTGAGAAATCGAGATGCCAAAAGGTAAACGACTAATGGGTAATCTACTAATCTCTCAAGATACAAGCATGAAACAAACACCGCCTCGCACACAACGCAACATGAAGGATATATTCTAGCATCACGTAAAGGCACCAAACGCGTCGATCCACATGGAAACATGGGATGATGAAGGGACGGAAAGTGAATGCCAAGAATATGGATGCATCTTGAGCCTAACGTTGCACTTCTTGATGCCGAGAAACAGGCGCAAAAGTTTAGTAATGATGTTTAGAGTTCGTATGGGACGGAGTTAATAAACTGACTAAAATTATAAACAGGGTAAAATTTATAAACTGTTGGTAAAAAGTAGTTAAAAATTTATGAAAAAATATAAACTCCGTATGAGACGAAAAACAGTTTATTTGTAAAAAGTGAAGTTTATTTGATTGTTATTAGGGGTATTATGGTATTTTCAAATAAAATAAACCACATAAACTCCCAAAAGCTATCAAAAGTAGTTTCTTAAATAAACCCTCAAATAAACTAAAATCTACTAAATAACCCCTCCCCATACAGAGTTAAAAATAAGAGTTAAAAATAAAAACCTCCAATTTTTAACTGTTAAAAAAAAATAAAGTGGTAACCATACACACCCTTAGTATTTCGAATTCTTTCTTTAATTTTTAAAAAAGGATAAATTACACATAACCACCCATAAATTAGGTTGATTTTCACATAACCACCCATAAAATTATAAATTACAGAAAACCACCCATAAATTTGGTTTGTTTTCAAAAGACCACCAATTTGTTAAATGTCCATTTGTTTCATTTGTAAAGATGAAAATACCCCCATATTTTAGTTTTTTTAAAGGTAACAATTTAGGGTTTTTTTAAGTACTCCATTTGTTCGGCAAAACATGTCGTTTACTATTTATGCACGTTTTTTAAGATGATAAAAAGTATATAAAATATTTATTTTTTAATAAAAAATTTATAATAATTTTATACTAGTCTATTCCCCATGCTATGCACGAATATAAAAATATTATTAAATTATAATAATTATTTTCAAATAATAAATTTAAGGGTTTTTAAATTATTTATATCTTTTTATAATGCTTAATTTCCTTATTTTTTTAAGGTGAAATGTCAAAGTAAAGTAAAATATATACAATTGCTTTACATTTAAAAAAGTTTGAATTATGGGTATTTTAAGCTTTTCAAACAAAACAAATTGAGACTTAATGGATGGGTGATCATTTGAAAATAAATCTAATTTATGGGTGGTTTTCTATAATTTATAAATTTATGGGTGTTATGTGAAAACTAGTCTAATTTATGGGTGGTTATGTGTAATTTACTCCAAAAAAAAAATTATGGCCACAATTGAAAGAGGGCTCAAGCCCAATCAAAAGTTGATATCAACCCTCAATCCCAGGGCTGGTTTAGCTCAAACTCTCAAGCCCAATACACAACTCAAAAATCATAAAACAGCAATCTTTTTAAAAGGTAATCCAGGGTCATTCCCAAACCATAAGCTATAGATTTTAAGTTCACATCAAGCTATAGCTACAATCAAATAGAAGATACCCTAAGACATGGCAATCCAACAAAACTAGATCGCGAAACCGGAGAGGATCAAAATCGACATAGCTTAATGGATATCAAAGGTTGTAAGTCATGCCAGAGAAGCTTAAAACATGCATTAGGATTTACAGCACGAAAACGAAACGACTAATTGGTAACAAGAGGTGCATAATGAAAGAGAGAACTACTCATCATACTAAAAGAAATAATGAAAAAAACCAACTTGAATATAAATAGTATCATACTGAAGAGCTTTAGACCAAGTGTGTACTTGCTTTGAAGGTTTCGGACCCTTGAGCCGGAGTTTAAGGGACTGATGCGATTTGGGGCGAGATCATACAGACGGGAAGTACTTGTTGAGGTTGAAGGGCAACGAGTAGAACTCCTCGCTTCGTGAGTCTCCTTTGTAGGACTTGAACTTGTCCCACCAGTGTTTGCCCCTGTCCTTCCTGACATTAGCGTCCCTATGCAGCGTGTTGTCGAGGAAATACGCAATGATACCACCCACAAACGCTTTCGAGGAGAATGGAACATTGACCATGTCATTGAACTGCCACATGCCGAGGAAAAAGGAAGTCACATTAAGTGCATTCTAAAAAGAATTTGAGGCGAAAGATTCTGAAGTTTCAATGCATTACCCATCTTGCACTGGTGTGAACAGGGCCATAGCCGTTAATTGCGGTGTACTCGTTGAAGTATTGAGCTACGGATAGCCCCATGAAGATGGAGAACCCCAACACGAACTTCGTTCTGAAACTGTTGAGATTGCAGAACTGAAGGAAGCTTAAGCCAACCGAACCTGAAGAACAATTCATGGCTCCGCAAAGTCAGTGGAACTGTTGCAAGACATTTTCTTAAGACATACTGTTTACCGGTCTGAGTAACAACATACCAACGTATGCGAAGAAGAGGCAGTACAAGGCAGCAATTATTGGTGGAGGAATTGAAGCGAACACGGCACCAAATTTACCTGAGAATCATTTCACTTCATTTCAGAAACATATGAACCAACATATAGAATATGCAAATGACAGAGTGTCAATGTATAAATTACCGAGGATTGAGAAGAAGATCATAAATCCAGCTGATATTTGCACAACCCTTCTACTTCCAACGCGTGTTAGAGTTAAAAGGCCAGCGTTCTCGCTGCACAAAAACCACTGATCTCAGTCTGAATCCCGGCAATAAAGTACAAAGAAACTCACAAGCGAGATAGGTTCTGTTTAAGCCTTACACAGATACTGAGGTTCCCGTCACAGTGCCAAACAAACCGGATAGCAAAATGCCAATTCCCTGTCAAAATAAACAATTCTTTGCTCAGAATTACCCTATTCCCTGAACGATCAAACTTCAAATTGGATGGAGTAACATTCGACAAGCCCGTTTTATCCTACATTCAACCAAACTAAGTGATGCCTGGCTACAGGATATCACAGAAAGGTTAAAATAGCAGTCCTGTAAGGTAACACTAAATAATTGAATAAGATTGATGTAAATGCAATGAGCATCTGCAATGGGAATAGGTGCTTATTGTAAAGCTAAGGGTTTTTGTTTGGGTTTGAAGATTGAATGATTAGACTTTAGAGCATGTTCATAGAGGCTGTCTCCTTAGCACTTCAAATCATAATTTTGTCAGTTGTATGCAGTGATTCCTTTGGTCATTTTACCATCAGGAATCTCTCTGCATTGGTATAGAGTAATGCAGGACAGCTTTTCTATGAAGTGACTGTTTTTTGTTTTATTTTGTGATGCAGTCAAGCAGCAACAAGAGCATTGAAAATTCAGTACTAGATTATTTCTATTTCTTTCGAGAAAAATAAAAAAATAAAAATTGAGGCGCATTATATACTTTGTTTATCAAACAGATTTAAGATCAAACAAATCACTCTATTGAATCTACTTATCTCACCTGCCAGCCAACTCCACGGCTTAAGACGGAGGGTGGCATTGGAGTGGCACTTGCTGACCTAGCGACTGCTATGAACGCACCCGTAGACTGCTCATCAAAATAGAAACAGGTTAATACATCACAAAGTCCTCTCAAGTTACTTGCAAAAAGATATATGAAAAGCTTCTAGCTGGGCATATACTTATGAATGAACACAGTGAATAAGGGTACTGAAACTATAGCTTGTATATGCATTAGGAATTGAAAGATGAACAAGTCACATTGTGGCCCATTTTAAGTGAAGTTATGCTAAATGGCCATATTTACAGGACTGGTAATCATAATTCATAATGCTCTAGCAGTGTGCTGTAATGGAAGAAAGCTGACCTCCACAAGAGCAACAAAAGAAGCAAACATCATAGCAAATGCTTCACCGGCATCGAATGAAGGTGGTCCCCATTGAAATGGGTAGGGAACTCTGATCCTGCACTTAAGAGCGAAATATTAGAAACAATGGGCTTCATTAAGTAAGTGCATCTCAAAATTAGTCCTTTCCCTTAAGTGGGCCTCGTTAAGAAGGATTAGGATACTTAATGCTTGAAATCTTGCATAATCAGATAGTGGAGACTGGAGACATGAACATCAGCAAAAAAAGGGAAATAGCTTACCATGGAGCAGCGCTTATCAGTCCAGAGCTATCAGTTCGACAAGTGGCTTTTGTTCGTGGTGCAGCATGATTATACGCTCCTCCAACAGTCAATAGGAGAGCATATATCCAAACAATCACCACAGAGAATATAATAGCAAAGCGTTCAAACATATGCTTCCCCACCTTCACAACACGGCCAATATACTGCACAGGGTCAAAGAGAATATTTATTAGTAATTTCCTTTCATCTAAGATTGTATTATATTAACAATGTTCATTTTCATTGAGGTATTGGTACCTGTGATATGAATACCACGAGTATTAACTCCGGCAATCCAATCTCCACACATTTAGCCACCTACCAATCAACATAAAAACCATCACCGTTTCCACCAAGAAAATTAAGATACACAAATGAAAACATATAATGGAAACTTCAGGTCAACTGTTTACCCCAGGAAAACCAAGCTCGTAAAGCCCAAATCCAACTAGAGCAACCAATGGAACAGCAGAAAGAGGGCTGAGAAACCTGTCAGGAAAAAAAATGCATTCGCTTATTTTAGTTTCAAATCTAGAGAAATGCTTCCCCAATGTATGACTAAACAAATCTACTAGTGCATTTACCAAACACTAAACTCATATATACAAGTAAAAGCTTTGCTTAGCAGTCCCGAAGGAAATTTTGTGTGATTGTCACACCAATCAACATACAATAAGAGCTTAACGTGTAGAATATGTAACCATTACAAAATAATTAAAAAAACTAACCTTGTCACATTACGCCAAAGGCCACTGAAACCCAGCACAATTTGAAGAGTTGAAGCCACAATAAGGGCTCCCTGGATTGCCCGCATTATTTTCTTGAATTTCTGGACATGCATTATAGAATATTAGTATTACAAAAAGATGATATACCCATTCATACAAAAAAGAATTATGTAGATTTTTCAAGCTTCATTGAAATGATGCTCAAGGATGACAGAGATACAAAAAATTTGCAGATAAGTCATGCATGCCACTAAAGACAGTTTTCACAGTGAATAGGAAAGATAAATTAGTCTTATAAAGTCAGAAAAAAAGATACAGATATTAAGGCACTGGTGCAGAATAGAAACTAGACATGATTCTTCCAAGAAAACATTATTCTGGAGCTATATGATCGAATCTGAAAGCATAGGTAATCGAGTTAGGGTGAAGTTACGAACATCAATGGGGTTTCCAATGTTGCTATATCGACCAGCCAAGATGATTGAAATTGTTGGTGCAACAAATGTATATGATCCTCCCATAACAGCAGGCAGCCGAGACCCAAAAAGTGATTGAAGCAATGTGTTCAAACCAGCAACAAACAGCAATGTCTGAATCACTTCAGCTTTCTCTACCTATTAACACAAAGAAGCAAAACAATATTTAAACAGAAGCAATTTGGAAAGGCTTGAAACCTCATGCTACAGTCCCTAATTGACTTACATTTGTTCCTCCCATCTGAGGGACAAGGGCAGTGGGAATAAGAACAGTTGTACCAAGCATGAGTAGATAGTGCTGGAAGCCCAGTAGGATGGCTTCAGCTGAAATTTCGGATCATCCATTTCAGTAACATGGGAAGCAAGAAAAATCTTTTAGATAGAAACATCAAAACCGAAGCACCAATAGACATTTAAGAATGCAAGTAATAGTTTATGGACAACTTCATTATCAACAATTTCCACTATGGAAACCCCAATTAACTCCACATACAGAGTTGTTCATAGTCCTATCTGCCCCAATATAAATGTTCTGCTGGGGGGACAAATGATAACGATCAATAGAGTTTATTTTCAGTTTTATCCAACACAAATTATCAGACTCCAGATTCGGTAATAATAGAAACCCTTGGTGGACAGATTATCATGGTCCTGGACAAGAAACCAAGAACAAAAATACCAGCATCAAAAGAAAAAAGGCCAAAGGGGAAGCCAAAAGTTCCAAATCTACTTAATTACACCATTTTAAATTCTTTAAGCAGGTGGATATTCTGTACCACATAATGGAAATCCAGTATCTAAAAAGGGAGATTTAAAGCTACCCAACAAAGATAAAGAATAGTATCAAGTTAAATTAAGCAAAAGAGCACTAATACATGAAAGGAACAGCTAAGTATGAACTGAATCTAGAGATACTCACGCCATGGAGGTGGACTGGTGATACAGTAGGCAACATTTGGGAGCTGATCCTTAGGTGGGTGTGGTGCTGGCTCCTCAGACTTAGGGGGCATGGTCTCTCTCCTCCTTGTTCTTACTCTACACTGTTTTTTACTCCGTACCTCTCTATCCTTCAAACAGGAAAACCCCAGAAGAAGAAGAAGAAATTAGAAATTAAGACAGCAAATTAGGCAAGTGTAAACTCAGAAGCTCAATCGGAGATTTCTCCACCCATTTGCAAGCATAAAAATGAGAAACAGCTTATAATATTGGAGAGGGAATTTCAGGTACCCCGGATAACTCTAGAGCAAACCCAGCAACTCTAAGACAAAGGTAACATGGAAATGGAGGAGACCCATATCCACATTAACCCTCAACACAGAAAACTAGTAGGTCCATCATTATTATGAAAAGCAATGTCAAAAACAGGAGGATGAAAACAAAAGAAGGAAAAGAGGTTGGGGTGGGTGAGTAAATGTAAAATTGGTTTGAGGGGTTGGGTTGGGCTAGGGTTCCTATGACACAGCAAAACGCAGGAAATTAAATTAGGGGTAAAAGAACACCTTTTCTTTCTAGAGTCCTTCAGGCTTCAGGAGGGCAGGCAGAAAATGAGGTGAGTGCAAACTGGAAAGCAGCAAAAAAGAGGAGAAAGTCCAACTACAGTACATAAACACACACCAATATGGGGAAATGGGAAAATGGTGAAGGGGAAAATGAAAATGTAAAAACCCAGAGTGGGTAAAATTTGTGGGCTTTGAGCAACAAAACAGTTTGTTCAGGAGGGAGGTGAGCAACAAAAGGGGAGATGGGTGTTCAAAGCTCAATTTCTCTTCTGCACCTGTCTGAATTTCACCCTAAATTTGGTAAATTACAAAAAACCACAGTCAGTTTTCTTTTTTGGTTTTTTTTTTGGGTAAAATTACCAATCACCACTACATTTTGTAGATGGCAAAAGATCACTCTATTTTCTTTGCTCGCAAAAAAAAATTGATTCTTTAATCATTTTATAATTACAAGATAAGGAATTTTAATACCGTGATTGAATTTTAGATGAATTTTACAATCAAATAAAAGCACTCTAAGCTGGAAGCCACGAGCACATGGAAATTGTCCTTTTATTCACAATCACACCTCACAATGCACCGACTCCATTTTTGGCTCGCCGATTGAAACGACAAGATAAGGAGGAGCGAAACGCTGCGTTTTGGAGGGTTAGGGTCTAGGCTTCTAGCAGCCTGCGTAGAGACAGCCGACCTCTATGAGTACAGTTGGGCGGGAGGCGGGGTGCTAAAGTCACATGCGAGTGACAGACACTGTGTGACGGTGACTGTATTCATTCTACCGGAAAACTCAATTATTGAATGCAACGCAGAAATTGAATTGAGGGTAAAGATTAGATAGATGGACTTTAAGAGGGTGGTTTGTGGGTCATTTCGTTAATCATGGTTTCACGAGGTTATGATTATTATCTCTTTTTTTTCTTTTGATTTTATTCTTAAGTTATGCAATAATTCCCCTTTTTATTTTTATTTGAAGATATTAAATATAATTTCCGTGTCATAACGTAAATTTTTAAAATAAATTTTTAATAATAAAATGAATTTATATTATAAAATAAAATAAAATATTAATAAAACTTATCATAAAATAAGAAAGGTAGATTTAATGAAGTAAAAAATCATAAAAAATTGAGGGAAATGTACAAACTAACTCAAAAAACCTAAAGTATTGCAAGGTTAACTCAACCCGGTTTATAATTGGGTGAAACCGGTTATCCGGGAAACCTGGGCAGGCGGTAACAGGTATGGAAGGTGGGGGCCAGTTGTGACACCTCAGAGAGGGAGAGAAAAGGAAGGGGAGAAAGAAAGAGTGGGAAAAGGTCGGACGTCCATCAGAGGAGAGAGGCAAGAGAGGGAGAGAAAAGGCGACTTGGATTAGACAAAGAGAGAGAGCTCGTTGAGTTTGACAGAGACTGTGTGAACAGTGAGGGGATTCCAATTTCCCGCCAACCCTTTGCGCCAAAAAGGCCTGAAGAGGAAGAGGAGGGAGGAGGGAGGAGGGAGGAGGGGGGAGTATATAAGCATTGAAACTCCACCTCAGTCCAATGATTAGTCCACATTAATGCACTGCAGGAGGAGAATTAAATGGAGGAAGGAGAAGCGCCGGCAAAGAGTGAAGGAGGAGGGTTGGTGGCCAATGATAGGGGATCTATATAAGGATATGGGAGGGAATGATGGGGGTGGCATTTAATGGGTACCAGGTGGAAAAAAATCTGAAGATTCAAAGAGCAGCCATTGTAGAAGAAGCTAGTGGGTCGGGATTTATATTAAAGTTAAAGCGTTACGAGTTAATATTAACTGGACAACCGATAGCAAACAACGTAACAACTACTCAAATAGACTGGACAGAGGCGCGACCGCCTGCAGATAGAAAATGGGTAAGTAGTCTCTCCAATAAGTTGACGAGAAGAAAAAATGAGTACATCTTACTGTAAACTTATTGTATCCCCTCGCTATGTAAATGAACAAGGGACAAGACAATCGTATGTCTGACTGTGGTGTTTGGAGGATGGTGGGCTTGCGAAGCGGGCGGTTGGGTCTTCAAGGGGTCACGGAGCCAGAAGGCTGTGCTGGTGGACGAACGTATCGACTACGTCGCACTAAAGAAACTCGTGATGGAAAAGTTTAACGTCGATGGGAGAAGGCATGAGGTGGAGCTCACATATGGGAAGTTGAAGAAGGACAAGTGCAGGCCATATGCAATAGGAGATGACGAAGACCTGCAGGCCTTCAAGTTTGTAAACAGTCTAATTGGAGAACGATCGTGGCCTATCGACCTACATGTCTCCCTGCGAACCAAGCTTTGTTGGGATGTGGCACCTACACAAGGATCGTCAACGAGTGGCTCAGTCGGGGTGGGTATCTCTGTGGAGGAAGGCGAGGAATTTATAGTGCCATTAACTGGGTCACTGGTGACCCAAGAAGATCACGCACATACGGGCCTCCAATTGGCTGGTGGTGAAGAAGACGAAGTCCTGATAGCCGGAGGTGTCCAGGCAAAACAAACTGGCGTCCAGTTAGATAACCTATGCGTCCAGTTAGATAAAAGTACCGACGAGTTAGGGATAAATGAGGAGTTGGAGTTCGAGTTGGCGCAGAAGGCAAAGAAAGCCGAGGAAATTAGACGTGGGAAGCAAATCATTTCTATCAGCAGTGAGCCGGAAGATGAAGTTATTCCACCTGGTGGAGATGGACGGGTGCCCATTGACATCGGAAGCTCTTCCGACGACGATGAGGTACTCCCAAATGCGGTGAAGCTGATCTCGGGAGCGCAGTTCCGATGAAGTCGTGGTCATGGGATTTTGAGGCCGAGCAAGCTGTGAGGGAAATAGAGGAAGCTTACGCACGCGGAAAAGAGAAGTTGGGACCGACTCCGGAGGCTGTGGAAAGTGAACCAATGGTTGCGGTGAACCCATTGGGTCCCCGTCAGCACACCGTTCAGCTCCGGGAGGGAAAAGTGTTTCGGTCAAAGGAGGAGGTCCAACAGACAATCAAGTGGGCGGCCCTAGCTAGGTGTTTCACGACCAAGGTGAAAAAGTCGTCGAAGAGCTTGTATGTTGTGCGCTGCGGTGGTCCCAACTGCAAGTGGGTATGTCGGGTTTCCACATACAAGAAAACGCGGATTTAGATTATCTCAAAGCTTGTGGACGAGCATACGTGCGACCTGACTGACATGATGACACAAAAGCGTCGTGCGACATACACCCCGATGGGGCAACACACAGTGGACAGGTATGTCCTTCGCCCTAACCACAATACGTAACAATAACTGTGCACCTAAACCGACTGAACTGGACACTATGATGTTTGAAACTAGACCCGGGTTAAATTTAACGGGACATCTACTGGTTTGAAACTGGACATACGGAAAAAAACAGTCACCCAATGCGCTTGTAAATGGAAATGTGCAGTTTCCTTGGTTCAAAGAAGGCCTTTGTGCCGGAGCAAGTGCAGGCTCTCACGAAGTCCCATATGGGGGTGACGTCTAGCTACTGGAAGGCACGGCGAGCCCGGATGAGGGCGAGGGACACCACCTACGGGACGGACGAGGAAAGCTACCAGAGGATGTACTCGTACATGCACATGTTGGAGCAGTCCAACCCTGGCACGTACACCCGGATAGAACGCGACATAGATGGACGATTCAAGTATGCATTCGTGAGCCTTGGAGTGTGGCGGAGGGCGGTCCCCCATATACGAAAGGTCAATCCCTCATTTTCTCCACCCTGTGTGTCCTTTATTGGCAAAGCTGTTAACCCCATAACATTACTACCATTACATCGACCCATAACTCTGCATGACGGCCTCATGTAATGACATGACATAAAGATCTTATGACATGATAGTAGTTAAAAAACACATGACAAAGGTAACGATTACGGTTGTTGAATGTCCAGGTCGTGTCAGTGGATGGAGGGTTCTTGAACGGGAAGTTCCGAGGGTGCCTCTTGTTCGCGTCTGCACAGGATGTCAACCACTCCGTATATCCAATTGCATTCGCAATGGTTGACGGGGAGAATGATGGATCGTGGGGGTTCTTCTTCAGGCAGATGTTGCATGTTGTTGAAGACACGACTGATCTGATGTGGGTATCTGACCGCCATATTAGCATCGAGAAGGGAATACGGGACAACTACGTCTTCGCCAAGCACAGCATATGCACATGGCACTTATTCCAGAACGTCCGGTTTCGGTTCAAAATTAGCGCGATGAAGGACCAATACTTCTCGATGGTCAAAGCATACACATACGATGAGTTCCAGTCATTATATAAGGACTTCTGTGCGATTTCTCCCACAGTGGGCCAATACCTAAGGGAGGCCGGGTTCGACAAGTGGGCAAGGGCGTGCTACCCGGGTAACAGGTATAACATCACAACCACTAATAACTCCGAGTGCTTGAACTCGATTTTCAAGTATCCTCGGGACTTGCCGCTCACAGCGCTGATGGATGCCATTCTTGAGACCGTCGGGGAGTGGTTCGTGAAGCGGAGAGAGATCAGCTCCGCTCCTGGGAAAGTTGTCAGCGATTGGGTCGCTAAAGCCATAAAAGCCAACTTCGCGCAGTCTCTTTCGATGTTGGCCAGGCCGCTTAGCCCCCACGAGTTTGAGGTACGCAACGGTCAGTCCACATGGCTTGTCAACCTCACGGGACGTTTATGCAGCTGCAGACGCTTCAACGTCGACCAATACCCATGTGCGCAGAAGTCACATGACAACGGTACAGAAGTCACACGACGAGGTCGATATGTGATGCAACAAAGTCTCGCGCGTGGAGGAGCATTACCTCAGAGGTGACCCAGTTGGTCGGCGCTTGGAGATCTTGGAAGAACTTCTTCTCGAGGAGGGTACCCTCGATAGACCGTGTAGGGGTTGTGCCGTCTTTCATCCAAGCGTCGTAGGCGTCCACCTCTGCCCTAGTCGCTAAGCCACGGTCAACGGCGTCCGATTTGGTCTTCGACTTGCTGACCCGTGGCTTCTTCACAGGCTGAGTGACCTCGTGCCCAGCAAATGTAGCAGGGACCTTACGGGCTCTCGTCCCCATACGCGTAAGCAGCTCGACCTGAGAGGTTTCATCCGTGTCCCTGTCACCCTGCACCCACATGATAACGGGAATATTTGAACATGTCAAATAGCAACCGTAACATGACAGTAATTATAGTTGGAGGGAAATGACATACCTCATTGGTTTTCTGGGTGGTTGCATCGTTGAGGACCGCTTTCCCCTTCTTGTCCATGCGTCCACCTTTGGCCTTCATCACACTCTGGGCTTCCAAGTCACCATCGTCCTGCACCCACGGTTGTACATTACATGACAACTGGAAAATTTTAATATGACACGTACCAACCATAACATGACAGTGGAAGGGAAATGACATACCTCGTCGCTTTTCTGGGTGGACAACGTCGTCTGTCCCCTTGTTGTCCTTCTTCCCCTCCTTGCCCTTCTTCCCCACCTTGCCCGTCTTCACATCCTCGTCCTTCTTCCCCCCATTGTCCCCAGCTACAGTGTCAGGGTCCTGCTCCTTGTTCGCATCCCCTTGGTCATTCTTCTCCCCCTTGTCCCCAGCTACTGTGTTCATCTTCTGGTCCTTGTTCGCATCCCCTTGGTCCTATTGGTCACTATCCTTTGTCTGTGCTTCTTCATCCCCTTGGTCCTGCTCATGACTCTCCTTTCTCTGTGCTTCTTCATCAACCTGAGAACGTCGTACCAAGTACAGTAATGGGTAACCAACAAAATGACTTTTAGAAAAAATTGGATATCCAAGGCTGAGGAAACTGTTACCTCCTTCGCCGCCGAGGGTACGTCCCTTCCCAACGAGACTGCGTCGTCGGACTCGTCCAGGACCTCCCTCCCTGTCCTCTGTAGCTGGTGGATGGCATCCTCAAGGGGCTTAATCCTCGCAGCGAAGTCAGTCCGTAATTCCCTTGCCAGGTCATCTATTTTCGCCATAATTAGTGAGACATCACCCACCGATGTCCGATGCCTCTCTTTCTACGTGGGGGATGCCTGGGTCGGGGCCTGGGTGCCGGTCTCCGCTGCTGCCTTTTTGTGCGCAACCTTCTCGTACTTGCGGCGGAGGTTGTCGAAGAACATGCTGGTCTTCTCTCTAGGGTAGACAGCACCCCGGTTCACCCAGGTCTTCGCCTCAATGGCATCGGGGATTAACAATGTCTGCACACTGTCAGCAAGGTCAAATCTTTTCAGCCGGTCCCTCTCCTCCACCATGAGGTCGACGATTAACTCGTACTTAATGTTGTGCTCTTTTGACACGTACCGTAGGCACCGAGGGTGGGCATCCGCGTCAATGACGGCAGCAAATTGGCATCGGATTGGATAGAAAGCTTCGTACGCCCACAACTACATAAAACAAGAGGGCATGGATGTCAACAGCTGTCCAGTTTAAATATAAGCGTGTCCAGTTTAAATATAAGCGTATCCAGTTGACATACTTAGTCTGTCCAGTACCATACTAGCACATACCTGAAAGGCGAGGGGGAAGCCAGCTAAAAAGTATGACGGCCGAGGGCCCTTCAACCCTTGTTGTAGCTTGCGCTCAACAATGTTTTTTAGGAACTCGTGGGTTCTCTCGTAGCAGTGCCTGCCCCACGGGAAACTCAAGAAAGCCTCGACGTCGGCCACCATATTCACAACCCATCCATGAATGTAGTTGTGGGGATCCTTCCCAAATAGCACCCCCTCCACCAGCATCAGCAATGCATACTTAAATTTCAAGGCGGGCGAATGCTCTCTGCCCTTCATCACCACTAGGAATTCCACCTCGAACTCTTCCATCCTCAGCTTCTCCACCCCGAATAAGTCCTTCACGGTCGACTTGTCCCCATCATTCTCCTCGGGCAACAACACGAATGAGCACTTTAGCCCGGTCACCAGCGCGAACTCTTGGATGAAGAACCGAGCTATTTTGCCATGTATCATGTACCAGCTCTCATTCTCCTTTCTCGTCCGCAGCTGGCATTGCAGGACATAGTGCACCAGTTGGGCTGAGAACTGGACACGCGAACCAAGCCTCGCAATGGCGGCCAACGGGCTTGCCATCAACCGCTTCCAGTCCCCCTGGCTTAGGTAGTTGTCCAGGTTTGCAAGTATTGACGGCCGTCCGTACTGGTTTACACGGCCCCTGTAGTGCTGGTCCTCGGGGACAGCATAGATGGCCTGCAAAATTAGGTACAAATGTCAGTCGCACATCGACACTACTGTATTCCGTTGATCAACACTACGCACACCATACCTCACATGTTGTCTGTGAAAGGGGAACCCTTTTTACAGAGTGAGAAGTCGACATGTTCGCCTGTCCTTGATATCCTGCACAATTGGGAAGCAAAACCTTAGGACCATCAACACACATGACAGTATATGTTATAAACATGACATTTGACTACTACAAACATGGCAGAAATCAAACATGACATGTAATCAAAATGCCGGCAACTCAGTCCAATGTTCGAAGGTATCTCAACATTAAACATTTCCAACTCGCACTACTCCTGGTATTTCGTAATCCGCAATAGTCGTTCCCCATTTTCCCCAATTCCCCCAAAATCCCCAACTCTTCCAATTTCGCAAATTCCCCCAAATCCCCCATCCAACTAAAACCAGTATCTCCATTTTCCTCCATTTAACCCCAGCCATCCCCGATTTCACCCAATGTTCAAGACCAATTGTTATTTTCCCCCAATTTCCCTTCTATCCCCCTCGTCAAAACCCTGTTTCGGAAACTTTCCATCCCTTGATTTCTACATGCCGATGGTTGCTACTTACATGACAGAGGGGACCTGAAATAGAAATTTCTTTCTTCACCCCATTCCAAACAATGGCAAACACATTTGGATCTGCCACTAGAGTCCTCACCCTAATATTTTGTGCAATCGGTAAATATTCGGGGGCTTTAGGGTTTAGGCTTTACTTACTTGTTATCGTCACTTGTATGCGGGGGCGTTAGGGTTTGATGTCCGCTTCTTTGTCTCCTCTGCAGCTTGCTCTAGTTCTTCTTCGAAACCCTTCCTCTTCTTCCTTCCGTTTTCAAATGTATGAGAAAGAGAGAGATGGAGCAACAGTCGGACTCACCCTTCCCCTTTATTAAACCTCTCTCCTAGGCAGTTGAGATGACAGTTTTGAAAAAAACTGTCAACTCTCTCCCCATCCACACGTCTCCCTCTCTCTCCTCCATCAATGCAACCGGTCTTTCCCCCTATTGTAACCGACTGGGCTGCAAATTTTAAAGGGTTTGGGCTAACTTTTTGCAAATAATATGGATAGAGGATAGGGAGTGCAACCCAACTGGATTTTTAGGTTAGTTTTGCAAATAGCCCTAAAAAATTTAACATAAAAATATCTTAGAACTCTTTTTAAAAATTATTTTTAAAAAATCATTCTTATTTAAAGTAGTATATATGTAAATAAATTATTATCATTTTAACTTTGTTTATAAATTTTAAATAAATATTATATTAATATATTAGTTTTAATTTTAATTCAATGTTTTGAATTAAACCCAATAATTTTAAAATAAAAAATATTTGTGAAAATATTCAAACATGTGACTCTGTATTCTGGCAAAAAATTAAGCTAAAAACGTTGAAATAAATTTTGTGAAATTAACGTCTTGATATATATCAAAATAATATTAAGTTTTTTTTTATACAAGTAAGGATTTGGATGGGGCTATCACCACCCAAGAGCATCCTTGCGGATAAGAATACAAAAATGTATATCTATCCGAACATATGGGCATGCAACATACTGGAAGAGGCAAGAGATGTGGTCGGCGCATTTGTTAATCTCCCGGAAGCAGTGCGAGAGGTTAACATGGTTGAAGGACCGGAGAAGCAAGAGAATGTCCTAAGCATCTCAATTTCCCATGGACAGGACCAACACCCCTTGATTGCGTTGATCATAGTTAGGTTGTTGATCACCTTCAAGGTGAATATTGGGCAGACCCAACTCTTTTGCCTTTTGGATGCCCAAAAGAAGTCTTATAGCCTCAGTCATAAGCGGTGACTTGAGAGTAAACTGCCTGCCACTGTAGGCAATCAGCGAACCTGTGTGGTCGTGGATGATGAAACCTGCACCAGAAGAGCCAGAGTAGTTGTAACTGTCGTCGAAATTTATTTTGAATGTACCTTCAGGTGGTTTATTACATCGCATATGTCGTTTCTTTCTGGTTTCTGTTCTTTTGGTTGAAGCATTAATGTTTGATTCATCCAAATGTTTCGTTTTCTCCCAATTTGTGATATTTTGTCTTCTCATATTCTTCATGTTTTGGATTGTAATGGTGTTAACATTGTCGAAGATTTTGTTATTTCTAGATGTCCAAAGACACCACCAAACAGTAGCCAATTTTTTCTTTTGTTCTGGAGTTATTGTTTTAAATATTGTTGACATGATTCTTTTTATATCTTGTTCATTTCTGTCTAATTCTTCTAGTTGTTTTTCTATCATGGGGTCAATTTTCCGTTTGAGGTTTCTCCTAATGTAGCACTGAGTAAATAAATGAGTTGGAGATTCATCGCTCGCATCACATAATTCGCATGCGGAGGGAAGGGTCACTCCTTTGGCGATTAGTCTAGTCTTTGTTGGGATCCCACTGTTATACAATTTTCATAGGAAATTCTTAATTTTTGGGGTTATGTCTATTTCCCAGATCCATGCCGTTTTGGGTGGTGTGATTCTATTGTTTTTTGTGATATGTCGGAGTGCACTAGCTGTGTTGAACCAGACAAAATTATCTTTTCTCCAATATAGTCTATCTTCTATTTGGTTTTCTGGGATGAATGTTGTTTCGATCTTCTCGATGATCGGTGTTGGTAGCATGTGTTTCAGAGGTCGATAGTGTTCCATCTTCTGTTTTTGTTTATGTATTTTTCTAATTTGTTGCTTTTGTTAATTCTATTTGGCATTAGACATCTATTTTCTAGCGTGTCCTCGTCCGACCATCTATCAGTCCAAAAGTTGATTGTTTTTCCATTTCTTATTTGTCATATAAGACCTTTACAGAATTCCTCTTTTATCTCTATTAGTTGTCCATTGTCAAGATGCTTTTCCTTTCCTTTCGTAGCTTATAATGTGTTCATCTTTCAAGTACTTATATGAGATGGTTCGAAAGCATAGATTTTCTGGTTCCGCAAGTATTTTCCATAACAGCTTCATTTGTAAAGCTGAGTTCATATCTTTTATTTTATAGATTCCTACGCCACCATTTTCTTTTCTTTTGCATACTTTGTCATATGACAGATCTTTATTCCAGAAAAACATTCTATTTATCTGATCAAGTTCTTTGTGCATCGAGTTTGGGAGCATGAAGTTTTGCATGACAAAACTTGGTTTTGCCACTAGGTTTGTTCTGATAAAGGTGGCTCTCCCTTCTTGGGATAGTGCGTTTGTTCGCCATTTCGATAGTTATGATTTTTTCTTGCCGATCGTTTCTTCGAAGGTTGTTTTATTGATTTTACCATATTTATGATTGGACAACCAAGATATTTGTCGAATTTGTTCTAGTTTGTGATATTTATTAAGTTGTTTTTAATGAGAATGACGTTTTGTGTCTTTGTTTTTTATCGAAGAAAAAAATGTGCAAACTTTCACAAACCTAAGATCTCGAGAGGCCGACAAAGTCGGCAGACGGTGAACCGTCAAAGCATAGGGCACAATATAAATGGTGGTAAACAAACAAATTTAGTCGAACAAACGAATCTAACCCAAAGATGATCAAGACGCTGACGACGGCAACAAAAATAAAACTGACATTTTTTTACATATTTTAAATAGTCCGTTTAAGTTGAGGATTATCTTATTCCAACTAACATCAAAGGCTACCTACTAGTAGTAGTCCATTTACGTACTCCCTCCGCTCTAAAATGTAAATCGCTTGACTTTGTGACACATTTTTTAAAAAGTTAAAAACTATATAAAATATTAACTTTTTTTATTAATTTTTTAAAATAATATTATACTTAGTATTAATAAGTATAATACGGAGTATTATTTTAAAAAATTAATAAAAAAAAAAGTTAATATTTTATTATGTATAGTTTTCAGCTTCTTAAAAAATGTGTCACAAAGTCAAACAATTTATATTTTAAAACAGATGAGTACTTCAATTCATTAACGATTGTTAAAACAGGAAAAAAAAAAACTCATAGCTCTTATTGCAAACAAAAGATATATATTTATCTCAATCATCTTTCCTCGTCTGGCTTGATTTTTTACGTGTACTCTCCTTAACGACAGTTTTATGTCGGTCATTTTCACGACATCTTGATTTATGAGATAACATAGATAAGAATTTGGGTGGAGTTAGTCCTTACTTAAACTACTATCCGATAATATAACGTCTTATCCGATATTACGAATTATTGCCTTCTAAAAAAATACGGAGTGTGTGTGTATATATATATATATATATATATATATATATATATATATATATATATATATATATATATATATATATATATATATATATATATATATATATAAAGATATATATTAAAATTAAAAAAATATACTCTGAGGTGACCTAGCTAATAAATGGCCCATATAGTTAAGACTAAGAGTAAAAGATTCCTGTACGTACAAGAAAACTAATAAATGTTTCAAAATTCAAATTACTTATTTAAGTTTATGATCTCATGATCAGGGTGTGTATATGGACACTGATACATAAGTCTAGTCAAATATCATCATAAAATCAATTCAATTCATCAATTTTATATACTTTAGTTTATACTTTTGTTATGAGATTCTCTTTTTATCTCTCAACATCTCTCGATCATCCAGCCTCAACAAATGCAAATAGGATTATTTTCTCTAATTGATATTTAGACAATGAATCTTTTTTTTAACGAGTCTATGATTCATAGTCGAATCATTTAACTTAACCGCTTTAATATCATATTGAACTCTGTTGGGACTAATGGTTGGGGATCGTATGCATGGGAACACATGCACTGGTAGTCTAACACATAAGTCTTGTGAGTTTCCATCATAAAGCGGTATCGATATTTAGATATTGATGAACAAAATTTAGGCCCTATATGATATAGATATTTAGATATCATATATAGATATGGAGGGTTGATATTCGATATTTAGTGATTAGCATAACCTGATATCGGTATCATATCTGATATTTAAGTGTTTGTTATAACCTGCTATCGATGTCATTTGATATCGAATTTCCCCTTTATTGGCCTATATAATATCGGTCTTTTTATCCTATGCTCCAAAAGCATATGATAAGAATCTTAATCGGGAAAAACTCCCTACCAAATAAAGAGGCGGCCCTAAGAAATCAATATTACGAAAAACTAAAATAATTTAAATTTGGGAAATCGATCTTTCCTGAGTGAAGTTGTTATCGTATGCCATTGTGGCATAGGATAGAAAACCCAATTTAATATACTAATTTGAACAGTGGAATCACATGATATCAAGATATCATATAATCCTAATGACCAAAAAAGATATCATATAATCCGATATCGATATTAAGATATCAAGATATATCAATACTAAACAGGGCTTTAGGATATTGAGCTTGGATTCAAAAAAATCTTAAATAAATAAAAGTTTATACACACACACACAAAACAGATTATATGTACACAACTCAATCTTATGGTGTATTATATTAACAAAACTAGGCAAATGAACTAAAAATATCAAATGGTTGAGATTAAAAATACTTTCTGATTATTCAGTGGTATTAAGTGATTATTTGTTGGATGAAATTATTCGAGGATATTGGTGATTATTCGCTAGAATGAAATTTATATTTTTTACAAATGAATAATTACATTGTTATAAATGAATAATCATGTGAAAACAGACGAATAATTATGAAAAGGCAGACAAATAATTTATGCGTACACAATAAGCTCCATATATACGCAATAAGAATTGTGTACATCGACTCTTTGACAATACAGAAAAACCATTGTTCAACTCTTTAACAACATGAAAAAACCAAAAGCCCATATATATATATAGGGTAAATTACACTAAACCACCCGTTAAATGCTCATCTTTTCACTTAACCACCCTTTAAAAGTATAATTACACAAAACCACCCATTAAATAGCCCCCGTTAACAAAGAACCACTCATCCAAACTATTCTGTTATCTCTCCGTTAAAAACAATTAAATACACAATTTTTTTTAATTGAAGGTGTTTCAACTTCCATATCTTTTCTACCGGCAAAAGTGCAAATTATTGTTCTTATTTATTTTTTAAACTTTTAAAACATTTTTTTCATTTGAAAAGCCGACATTGAATTGAAGCAAAATTAAAAAATCATAAAATATTATTTTTAGTTTGCCAAGTTTCCAGATATTGATTCATGGTGTTCGATCTTGATTGGTTCTAACACTATCATATACTCGAATGGGTGTTCAATTGATATGTGTTTCGAATTAGAACTCCGTAAGGATTTGGTTCAATCCTTGAAAAAAATACTCAAGACTTTCTGAGTTTTAAAAGTGAATCTTCAAATTCAAATCCCACAATTTTTTTTTTTAAACCGACTTTTCTTTCTATTGTATTTTGGGTTTGGAAGCACTTTTTTTTTTTACTTTGATTAATTGTAGTGCTTTTATTATAGGCCTTCTGTAGAGATTTTGATTGTAAATTTTGGGATTTTAATAGTAGATCTATAAGAACAATGATTTATTTATTTTGGAATTTGGGCTTATAGATAGATAAGATGAAGATTTGGTACCCAATATTTATTAATCCATTAGATTTTTGAAATTATGATTTAAAATTTTCATTTTGGGTCTTCATAGGGAGATCGAAAGGCAGATTTGCATTTTTAGGGGTTGATTTTGAAATGGTGCTTTGTTTTGAAATGGCAATCATTCGAAAATTTGAGTCACTTTTAAGGGTAACTTGGTCATTTCACAAAAACTTTGACAGAATTCATGACATGGGTGGTACTTTGTTAACTGTGAGGCTTTTATGGGTGGTTTTGTGTAATTTCAATTTTAACGGGTGGTTAAATGAAAAAATGGACATTTAACGGGTGGTTTTTTTGTAATTTACCCATATATATATATATATATATATTAGTTTATTTGTTTTATAATTCGATTCGATCCTTCAAAGTTTGGTCTATATTTGAATTAAATGAGCTACGTATTATCAAGATGATTCGACTTAAATCTTTTTACACGATAGAATGTCACAACTATTACTCTATTAGATCAACTTAATTATATTTAGGGTATTTTATTCTTATATATTATCTCTATTTGATAAAATATGTCTTACTTTTCATAAATCCTTTTTTTATAATAATAGAAATTAAATAAAACATTATTTTTTTAATAAATTGTTTAAAAAAATTGACTAAAACTTAATTTTTTACATAATTTTCATCATCTAAAAAAGTTTGCGTGAATAGTTAATGATATGGCCTACGTACGTTTGCCAACACATTGATTGTTATCATTTGTCAATTTGGTGCAAAAGTTAATTCCATAGAATATTACCCAATCAAAAATTAATAGTGAGTCTCATTAGATTTTTACTTCCAAAAAATATTGCAAAAAATAATTTTGATGCAAAAAGTGAATTAAAATACTTATGTCAAGTATCAAGATTGTGGAGTACCAAATATTAAAATGAGATGGATGACAGAGAAATGATAAAAAAACAAGTTATGATACTCAACATGAGTACCATAGTTAAAGATGCTTAAGTTGGCAAGCCTTGATCCACACTAAATTGTAAGACTGAATAATAGTGTTAGTATAATAATAATGCTCCAATAATGATAAAAAAAAATATACTAGGATTACTGGCCAAAAAATGAGGATAACATGGAATATTTTGTCAATTTGTTCTTGTGTTGAATTGTAGTTAGGTGTGTGTATGAAAAGCACCTTTGACCTAATTATCTAAAAGGCGAAAAGTGGGGATGCCTTTTGTAATTATTTATTGCAAAGGGGTCCGTCTTTTCATCACATTCAATTCCTTTCATTTGAAGAGTCTCGTTGGGATGAACATAATTCATAAAGGTAGATCATCTCGTCTTTTAAGGCCCCTACTATTATTAAGGGAGATTAAGGTTTGTCTAGTTTTCAAGTCATTGGACTATTCAACTTTTTTTTTGTTACCACAATTATAATCCAATTTTAATCATAAATATTTTAATTACTCTGTATTAGAAAGATGAACACATTCTAAGCTATGAAATGAAAGGAAAAATGTTTTGACAATGGACAAAATTAATAGAGATAAAAGATGACTTCTGTAAAAGGCCTCATATGACAAATATGAAATGGAAAAACGACCAACTTTTGGACTGACAGATGGTTAGATGACGACACACTAGAAATAGATGTTTTATGCCAGATAGGATCAGCAAAAGCGACAAAGTAGACAAACACATAAACGAAAACATGCTACCAACACCGAGCATCGAAAAGATCGAAGCGACATTCATCCCATAAAAACAAATAGAGGACAAACTATGCTAGAGAAAAGATAAATTTGGATGGTTCAGCACAACGAGTGTGCTCCGACACATTACAAAAAATTATAGAATCACACCACCTAAAACGACATGGATCTGGGCCATAGATATAGCCCCGAAAATAAAGAACTTCTTATGGAAATTGTATAGCAACGGAATCCCAACAATGACTAGACTAGACGTCAAAGGAGTACGTGGCCCTCCCTTCTACATGCGTCCTATGTGATGTGTGCGATGAATCTCCACCTCACTTATACACTCAGAGCTACATTATTAGAAACCTCATACGAAAAATCGAACCTAGAATAAAAAACACGACTAGAAGAATTAGACAGAAATGAACAAGACATAAAGAGAATTATGTCAATAATATTTGAGACAATAACTCCAGAACAAAGCAAAAAACTGGCAACTGCATGGTGGTGCCTTTGGACATCCAAAAATAAGAAAATCTCCGACAATGAAAACACCGTGACAATAAAAAACATGGAAAATATGACAAGACAAACAATCATGAATTGGGAAAAAAAACTAAACAGTTGGATAAACTAAACAGTTGGATAAACCAAACATTAATGCCGCCACAAAAATAACAGGAACTCGAAAGAAACGACACATGTGATGAAATAAACCACATGAAAGAACATTCAAAATAAATTTCGACGGTAGTAACAACTACTCTGGTACTTTTGGTGCAGGCCGGTTTCATCACTCGCGACCACATGAGGTCACTGATTGGCTGCGGAGGTAGGGAGCTTACACTAAGGTCGTCGCTCATGACTGGAGCTATGAGACTTCTTTTGGGCATCCAAATGGCGAAGGAGTTGGGTTTGTCCAGTATCCACATTGAAGGTGATAGCCTTACCGTGATCAACGCAATCAAGGGATGCTAGTCCTGCCTGTGGAAAATTGAGATGCTCACGACGAACATCCTCCTACTGCTCCGCTCCTTCAGCATGTATGTTAGCCTCTCGCATTGCTTCCGGGGGATTAACAGATGTGCCGACCACATGTCCCGCCTATTCCCGTACGACGCCTCACCAGATACTCTGTTAGATAGGCATCTTTTTGTTCTCATCCGCAAGGATGCTCTTGATGGTGGTCTAATAGGGACTAGCCTCATTCAAATCCTTACTTATATGCAAAAAATATAAATATTTTAATAATACTTGTTACAGTAACTTATTTTACAATGTATTTAAAATAACGTAAATTTAAAATAATATACATTTGAACTTATGTGTTAGGGAGCTATGTGAATAGGTCACGTGAGTGGCACGAGAGCCAGTGGGCTATATAGATCCAAAGTGTAAACTCAAACCATTCATTCAATATACAATCTGATATCTTACCTTGAGAACTCTCTCTATGTTATCTCTCTCTCTTGTTAGTTATGACCACCATCTCAGATCCTAACAATTGTTATCGGAGCTCGTCGATTTTTTTTCGGCCATGGTTGATGGTACTCGCCTCAAAGCCTCGGAGAAAGTAGATGTGCAGCTACAATACCTTCAACAGTTCACGGCTAGTTCTCATGAGAGGTTGATGGAGGCAATCCAGAAACAAGACGATCATCATAGGGCAATTCAAGAGCAGCAACAGGCGATTGCTGATCTCAAGAAGGCGTCGAACGAGCAATTGCAGATCCAATTGCGAATGGACCAGAACGTCGCGCAGATCACAGAATGGATCCGAATCCAGAATAAGAAGGCTTCGATGTAGTCCAATTTCACAGTCACACTAGGCGATCATCCGGAGAAGACGCCACCAATAGCAAATCGAGAAATTCCAGAGGAAACAAACGCTTACAGACCTCCGCCGATGAGGAACGAGTGGGGTCTTCCTGGTCTAAATCAATTTTCGAAAGTCGATTTTCCAACTTTTGACGGGAAAAAGCCAAGAAGTTGGGTACACAAGTGCGAAAAGTACTTCACTCTCTTTGGTATTCAAGATCACCAGAAAGTTGAGTTGGATGCCATGTATATGCATGATCGGGCGGACGCATGGATACAAGGATACTTCATGCAGAAGAGAGGAGTCTGATGGAAGGAGATGAGTGAGGCATTGTGTAGCAGGTTCGGTGAGAAACAAGGAGTGGAAATTGTTGAAGAATTCAACAACCTCACTCAAACCGACGATCTTGAGGACTATAATGAGCGTTTTGAAGAGCTACGTGCAGGTATGCTTTCGTACAATCCTTATTTGCTAGAGTGCTATTTTGTCACGAGTTACATTAGCGGATTAAAGGCAGAAATCAAACCGCTGGTGAAATTGGGTAAGCCGAAAGATCTTGCTGAAGGCCTAAAGTTAGCAAGGTTGCACAATGATGCTATTCAGACTCTGGTTAAAGTCAGTAAGGCTCCCTGGAGATCAGGTTTTTCATGAGAGAAGGGCCTAGAGGGTACCAGTCATCCCAATGACTTCAAGAAGACACCAAGTCTGTGCTTTCGTTGTGGGGATAAGTATTTTGTGGGTCATAAGTGTAGAAATTCATCAGTGAAATATGTGTATGCTCAAGATTTGGAATCTTGTGAGTTGGGTGATGAGAATGGGGTAATTACAGAGGATGGCATTCCACCTGAAGAAGAGCAGGAGGGTTTTGTTAGAGTCCTTACTGGGAACGGTTCAGACACTTCCATTAAGGTTAAGTGGTATGTGGGTGATAGGATGATCAGAGTGTTCATTGATAGTGGGTCGACGCATAGTTTCGTGAATCCACTAATTGCTAAGGAAGCTGGGTACAAGCTGCTACCAGCTAACCTGATGATTGTAGAAGGTATGAACAAGGGGAAGTTATTTTGTCGTCAAGACTGCAAAGGGTTTAAGTGGAAAATACAGGGCGTCGATTATTCATTTGACATTAGAGCCCTAAAAATTGGGGAATTTGAGCTTCTATTGGGGGTTAACTGGATGAAGAAATACACCTTAGTGCAATTTGATTACAACAAAGTAACGATTGCTTTCTATAAAGAGGGTAGACAAGTAGAGTTGCAATGTATGGCTGAGCAGAGTCAAGGGGCTGTCATAAGGCACCTTACAGTGGAAGAGTTGCAGATGTTGATCAGGGGTGATGACCATGAGTCAATTATACAGGTAGCCCAGGTGTTTCAACTATGTGCCACAACTGAGGAGGTGCCAACTGCAGTGCAGACGCTCTTGGACAGCTTCAAGGATGTCTTTGAAGAGCCCAAGTGCCTTACACCGAAAAGAGGTTGTGAGCATTTTATTACACTGAAGCCAGGCACTCATTCCATTTGTTCAAAACCTTAAAGATACCCTCATGGACAAAAGGATGAGATAGAAAGACAAGTGAAAGATATGCTAGCAGCCGGCCTTATACGAGACAGTCAGAGTCCATTTGCTTCCCCAACTCTACTCGTGAAGAAGAAAGATGGTACTTGGCACTTCTGCATCGGCTATAGAAAGCTCAATGAGGCCACAATCAAAGACAAGTTCCCGATACCCAACATTGAAGAGTTGCTGGATGAGCTTCATGGGGCGGCTGTATTTTCGAAATTGGATTTGCGAGTCGGTTATCATCGGGTGAGGGTTGCTAAGCAAGACATTCCCAAGACAGCATTCCAGACTCACAATGGCCATTACGAATTTAATGTAATGCCATTCGAGTTAACAAACGCCCCTGCAACCTTCCAATCCTTGATGAACATGGTATTTTCGGAATTTTTGAGAAAATTTGTCTTGGTTTTCTTTGACGATATTCTAGTTTACAGTCGGGACTTGGGGAAACATGTCGAGCATCTAGAATCAGTATTGGCAGTGATGAGGAAGCAACAGTTGTTTGTCAAACGTTCTAAATGTAGTTTTGCAATGGCTAAGGTGGAGTATTTGGGACATGTTATCTCAATTGAGGGCGTAGCTACAGACAACTCCAAGATCGAAGCAATTATGAATTGGCCTACACCAAAGAATGAGAAGGAGCTTCGGAGTTTTTTGGGGCTCGCAGGATACTATAGACGGTTTATTAAGAATTTTGGCACCATTTGCATGTCGTTGACAGAACTCTTGAAGAAGGATGCATTTCAATGGTGCCAAGTGAGTGAGCAAGCATTCCACCATGTCAGAAATTTGCTAGCCTCTCCACCAGTATTGGCCTTGCCAGATTTCTCAGTCCAGTTTCAAGTGGAAACGGGTGCTTGTGAGGATGGAGTCGGAGCAGTACTGATGCAATCAGGTCGTCCATTAGCTTTCATATATCAGCAAGGCATTACATGGAAAACATCTCTTACTCTCGACATACGAGAAGGAGTTGTTAGCCATCCTCTATGCGGTAGATAAACGGCGTCATTACTTAGAACCGAATCCCTTTGTTATTCTTACAGATCACCAGAGCCTGAGGCACCTCCTAGATCAACATATCACAGCCCATTTGCAAAAAAAAAAGCTATTCGAAAGTTGCTGGGTTTGCCATATTCTATTCAATATAGAGTGGGGAAAAGTAATGCAGCAGCAGACGCCTTGTCGAGAAGGGGGTTATCAAAACAATCACCAGTCCAAGGTACTTGTAATGCCTTGGTAGAAATTCATCCAACATGGATTCAAGAGGTTGTGAGGAGTTATGAAGGGGACTTAACCATCTAGGAGCTCAGTCCAGGGGTAGTGATCGATTCTAATTCACCCTACAAATGGCAAGGGGGGATATTACGTTATAAAGGACGTGTGGTGATTGGTAACAGTCGAGAGTTGAAGCTGCAGATTGTCCATGCCTTTCATGCAGAGGCAACGGGTGGACACTCAGGCATCAGGGCAACATACCAGAGAATCAAAGCATTATTTTTTTTGCCCCAATTGGAGGCATTTGTGGAGCAATACATCAAAGAGTGTGATGTTTGCCAGAGGCATAAGCACGAGACGATTGCTTACCCGGGATTACTTCATCCTCTGCCCATTCCAGAAGTGCCTTGGTCTTCAATTGGAATGGATTTCGTAGAAGGGCTGCCGAAATCATGGGGGTTCGATGTTATACTACTGGTGGTTGATCGATTGACTAAGTACATTCACTTTGTACTTCTTAGCCACCCCTTCACCGCCAGCTAGGTCGCCCAATTGTTCATTGACAGTGTTTATAAGCTCCATGGGTGGCCTCACGACATAATTTCGGACAAAGACAGGGTGTTTACTAGCCATTTTTGGAAAGAAATGTTCACCACCTTGGGGACCACACTCAAATTGTCCACTGCTTACCATCCTCAAACGGATGGTCAAACAGAGAGGGTAAACCAATGTCTAGAGTCGTACCTCCGCTGTATGACTTCGACCATGCCAAAGCAGTGGGCGAAGTGGGTTTTGTTAGCCGAATGGTGGTACAACACTACGTATCACACGGCCCTGAAAATGTCACCCTTCCAAGCTCTCTATGGGTATCAACCTCCCCAGCTGGGAATCCGAGGGAGCAGCGTTACCACAGCATCCATTGAGGACTGGTTTCAGGAGAGAGACCATGTGCTAGAAGTGCTGAAATCAGGTCTCAGTGTGGCTCTAGACCGGATGAAGTTCTTTGCAAATGCGAGGAGATGAGAGAGATCATTACAAGTGGGTGATATGTTGTATCTTAAACTTCAACCATATAGACAAACATCCTTGGTGTTAAGAAAGTGCCTCAAGCTGAGTGCCAAGTTCTACGGGCCTTTTGAAGTTGTGAGCAGAATCGGTGAGACCGCCTACAAACTGGCACTGCCAGCATCATCTCGTCTGCACCCGGTGTTTAATGTCTCATAGTTGAAGAAGGGAATCGGACCTGCAATTCCAGTTCAGTCGGAGTTACCTTCCACAGATGATTCAGGTGCAGTGATTACAAAACCTGAAGCTGTTCTGGATTCAAGGGTTCAACACCTCACCAATGGTGACCCGGTGGTGGAGTGGCTAGTGAAATGATCCAATCTTCCTGCAGATGAGGCCACCTGGGAGCCGGCGGGGCATATTTTGCAGCAATTCCCAGATTTTATGGGTAACTAGACCTTGAGGACAAAGTTATTCTTAGGAGGGGAGTGATGTTAGGGAGCTATGTGAATAGGTCACGTGAGTGGCACGAGAGCCAATGGGTTATATAGATCCAAAGTGTAAACTCAAACCATTCATTCAATATACAATTTGATATCTTACCTTGAGAACTCTCTCTATGCTATCTCTCTCTCTCTCTTTACTTAGGACCACCATCTCAGATCCTAACATTATGTTAATCCCCTACATTAACTTTGTAATGTAATTATAAATTTCACGCAATATGGAGTGTTTGACTGACACAATTTAATTACAAGGTATTTTATTTAAATTTATTTTATTTTAAATACATTGTTAAATGAGTCAACCTACTATTACAGTATTTATGACTATACGAATAACTTTTTTAAAAAAAGGTTATCTATCTATCTATTATCTATTAATAATATTAAATCTGTTAGCATTTAGCTAACGTAACATGTCCACAATTAAAGTTGGTTTTTTAGCCAACTATCTCTTTTCTTATTGGTCACTTTTATTGTCGGGATTTTTGAATATATGTTTTCTATTTTAAGTTTATCGTAATCATCTCAAAAAAGTCTACTTACATTGAACTTGATTTCTTATTGGTTGATTATATTTTTAAAAAAGTTTAAATATATGTTTCTCATATTAAATTTATCACATTCATCTCCAAAATGTCAATGTAAATTGAACATAACAGATACAAATTAATTTACCGTGATTTTATATAAGTTTGTATTATCTCAATAAAAGAATTAGCTTTGGTTTTCAGTATTATACGATACATATTTAAACAGATTTATACTTTCCATTAAACATGATTTTTGATAACTTTTTGAATCAAAGTTCTCAATATAGCTAATTGTGTGGGATGAAAATAAACTATTTAACCCATTTTGATAATAATTTAATACATATTTGTTCAAAATCCAATAATATTTAAGTTGATGGACATATCTATTTAAATATATTCCAAAAGATTAATGAAGTTAAAACCGAAATTGCCATTTGAATTGATCTATGAGATATAACGTATGGTCAAACCGAAATTACATGTGATTGAGTTTTTTTTTATATAAAAAATGCTTATATAGAAATAATGATTATGATTATTAATAGATTACAGAAAATCAATATTAATAATCTTATTGAAGCCATATAGATACATATAGTTGAATAATACTTCTAAAAAATTACACGCATGACACTGATATAAAATTTCGCGACATAACGGCGCGGGTATTACACTAGTTATGATTATAATTATATTATAATAATAATAATGTATTGGAATCCAAACACACCATAAGTAGTTTAGTTCTCTCATATTGGGTATGTTTAATAAGAGGATTAAATGTTTCTATCATAAGAAGTTATTCCGTTCCCAAAATTTGAACTCAACCCTCTGATTTAAGATGGACTATTCACTATGCACATATAGTGTAAATAAATTTTTAGCTAGTACAGTTAGAATGTTTTATTTCAAAATTAAACTATAAAGTAAAATTTATGGATATAAGAGCATCGATCTCCAACAACTCTTGTAAAATAGAGAAAATAGAGGTTTTTTTATAACCCAATAGCTTCTCTCTATGAATTTGCAAAATAGAGAAATTTAAAGAGAGAAAATCCTATAAATTTAGAGGAAGAAAAAATTCCTCCAAAATGAAATTATTTTTGGATATCTACGTCAATTTCCCTCTAGATAACAACTAAAAGTGTATATTTATTATAGCATATAATAAATATAAAATTTTATTATAAAATAGAGAAGTTGTTGAAGTTGGACCATATAGCTTTTAGATATTTTTAAATTTATTTCTCCATTTTATGTTTTTAGAGAATCTAAATAGGATAATCAAACAAAACAGCAATTTTTACTTATCAAATAGACTTCAATACTTGAGCCTACTACACAAGTCTTAGCTATGTTTTGTTTCAAAATTAAAATTAAAATTAAAATTGATGATGGAAAGAGTAATGACAATCTTATAAACAGTATGTTATATGTAATTTATCATTTCATAAACTCAATAGATATAAAAATGGAAATAAATGACAGTATAAATTATACAGAACACTTGGCCTGAATTAATCCTCCAATTAACTAGACACTATATATAATTTCACGTGTTTTTTTTTTCTAAATTAAGCATAAAAAAAATCGAAAATTTAGTACTCCGTATTTCTGAAAAGAAAATGAGTTAAATGTTATACAATATTCTTTTACATAAGTAATTTACAGTACTCAATCAGTAATTTTATCAGATTTATTTATTTGGCCATGACAAATTATTAATGACACGTCCTGATCACTCACTATATTTTACTAGTATAGAGGAATAAAATCCAAGAAGAACTTTTGCCTTAGTTTACTGACTTCTGCAACAAACAACAATATCCTTAAATTCTTTAATACTCGGTTAATTAATCAAATTAAAATACAGGGGGCTTCGTCGTTGGCTGTCAACAAGTGAAGGGAATGAATTAAATATTAAACTAGATAACGATGATGTGTATAAACAAACTTAATTATTTTACAATGAAAATTTTGGATTGGTTTTTAGAGCCAAAAATAAAACATGTACAAGGAGACCATAAATTAGTCTATTTATTATGGGCTATTGCTTCCACTAATGGGCCTTCCAAAAACCCACACATTTCTACTGTGATGACATTGTCCCTTATGCTCATATACTAAATATTCTCTTGTTGTAACGAGAATGATAAACAAATATTTACGGGGTTCGATAATGGTGGAAGTGGAATGCTGGCTTGATCCCCTGGCGGGGCTCTGTTCCCTAGACCCTGGTGTTTACCGGTCAGCGACAGATTCAAGGCATATTAACAGTAATAGTATAATTTGATAGTTCATACATGAAAAAGAGCAATTAAAACCCATCAAATGAGGTCGATTCTATCGTCTTCGTCTTCTTGGAGTTCGTCCGATGGATGAGGATCGCGTTTTTGGGTGATTCGGTCTCCTGAAACGAGGCTGATTCTCTCGCCCGTCTTCTGTCCTCCGTAAGATTGAAGGATTTCCATCTCGTGATCCGATGCTTCAGGCTTGATTGATCGCAATTTTTCGTCTTTTCACTTGTTCTTTGGGTATAGGTGGCCTTTGATGACAATGGTATGGACACCCTTGTCCTTCCGGTTGAAGGACCTAAAACCGGAGGATTCAACCTGCAATGTAGAATTGGCCTCTACTGGCGTCGGATGGGTTTACAAGCAATCACTCAGAACAGCTCTCAAGTTCATCAACCAATGTGAAGATCGACGATTTTTAAGCTCTCAAGCAAAGCAATATAAGGAACTTATTTGTGTGATTCTCTATGTTAGCTCAGATGTTGTCAATGCATAAGAAGTTAATCTACAAGCAAGAAGTATCTTCATTCAGAGCAGAATAACTAGACTAGATATTAGCGTCGACTGTCGACAAAGATCA
This sequence comes from Persicaria maculosa, assembly GCA_963922045.1. Lineage (NCBI taxonomy): Eukaryota > Viridiplantae > Streptophyta > Magnoliopsida > Caryophyllales > Polygonaceae > Persicaria > Persicaria maculosa. The sequence continues at coordinate 68,519,131 of OY998259.1, read as the reverse complement.
GCAACATCAGAGAGCAGTCCCATAAAAAAAGAGGCAGAAAAATACGCATCAGATGAAAAGAATGATCATCAGCTGAATTTACAGAACAAACATGGTGCTTTTTTCTACTATTGACATCATATTAACTATCAACTCACAAAGATCCCGAAGCTCTCGATGCGATTGAAGGCCAAAAGATGTCTGATTGTGTTAAGTCACAACAACCACACAATGCAATAGAATGGAATATCCTCCTCCATCAGTCAGAACGTCGCCTGATACAAATGAGTCTCCTTCCAATGACCCTGCAGAAAGCAAAGATGTAGCGTTTTTATACGTTAATTAGTGTCTTTTTTGGAACGAATCCCGCTACAGAGAGGAAGAGGGAAGGAAACTTACGAGAGCCACCCTTGCCGCTGCTTTTTCTTCTTCTCCTTCTGCTTCTGAGGCGGTTTGATAACTACCTTGATTGCAGCGTCAAAAACAGCCTTCACATTCTGTGAATTTCAAGAGAATGACTCCATCAGGAGTCAAGCACACCATAAACTTCGGTTCATCTGATTCGGGATCTATAGCTAAAAAAACGTATAAGATCAAAGATAAAACATACACACAAGTACCTGCTGAGTCTTGGAGCTGCATTCAATGTAGTATAACGCACCAATCTGCTTGCGCAATTCCTCTCCCTGATGAAATGCAACCCGTCATTGCCATATCTCAATTAGTTTCCATAACGAACAACGATCAAGATTAACTGAAAAAAGAGAGGTTTATGAACCAAAGCGTACCTGTGAAGTTGTCACTGGCACCAGGCCTGGATGATCAGCCATATAATGCTTATCCTCACGAAGATCTGCGAATATATACAATACAAAAATCAGAAAATGGACAAAAAAAAATTGTAGAATAGATCGCATTTAAACAAAATGTCATGCCTGGATGATCTACAAATAAGAACTCAACCAAAGCTTCAAAATTCAAATGCTATCAATTTAAGGAACTATGACAGCTAACAATTTAACAATATCTGCCGACTGCTAGTCATTCATCTCACGAGCATATTGAATTTGTGAAGTTCTTAGGAACAACACTCATTCAATTTGGCGAAATCAATGCTTGTTCTTCTTTATTTTTACACATCAATGACACTATGATGAGTACTATTATCCCTTTCTTTAGGCATAAACATCAATACTAAGCTTGACGTATGCAAATCTCGATTCAATTTAGGTACAAAAAGTAGCAAACTAAGCTGTCAATCCTCTAAAACAAGCAACACGAAAACGGGGTTCTTTCTGCATTTGAACGTACCCAGTTTGGTGCCAACTAATACCACTGGGATTCCTGGTGCATAGTGCTGAAGCTCTGGGATCCACTGAAACAAATCACATGCTTTTCTATCAAGATTTTGCAATACACTGATAAAAAGATAGCAAGTAGTGCTACTTTAGCAATTGATAAGCTACAATCCAAATTTCACAGCAAAAAGGGTCACCTTTTTGAACACATTCTCGTAGCTGGCACGGCTAACCAACGAGAAAGCCAAGACAAAAACATCACCGCCCCGGTAGCTCAAGGGCCTCAATCTATTGTAATCCTCTTGGCCTTTCAATTATCAACAACAACAACAGCAACAAAAACAACTTGATTTTTTAAGTTGATAGCTCTTGTAATGCTAGAAGAAGGACCTAAGAAACTGACGAATTCAGTACTGTTTGGCATCAAATTGATTAATTCAGGACTAATACTCAAGGGCCTCAATTATCAAAAACAACAACTAGATTTTTTCAGTTGATAGCCCTTGAATTGCCCTAAGGACCTAAGAAACTGATTGATTCAGGACTGTTTGTTATCAAATTGATTAATTCAGGACTCGATACTCATATCTAAGTTTCCATATATATCAAAATTTCATACCCATGCCCAAATTGACAGTCAACTGTTCCAATTTACATACTGCAAGAAAAAAAAAATGAAGCTCACCGGCTGTGTCCCAAAGCCCCAAATTGACAGTGGTGCCTTCCACCACCACATTTGCACTGAAGTTATCAAACACTGTTGGGATGTAGTCCTGATTAATAAACCCAGTAGTGTAAACGATTCAGAGTGTAACAAACTCAACCGAAAAATCTCAAAAGAACAAAATTGACAGCGGATAACTAGAAGAAAGGGTGAGGATGATTAGAATTTTGGGGGAAATGATCAAATGAGATAAAAATCTGAACTTTGTTGGATTCCATCAATTGAAACCTAGCCTATAAAAAAACTGCAATATCCAGGTGCAGAAATCAAGAAGAGGTATCAAAAAAGAAGGAATCAGAACAGGGAAAGGAGACAATACAGTGGGGAATTTGTTGCTGGTGTAGCAAATGAGCATACAAGTTTTGCCAACAGCGCCATCGCCAACGGTAACGCACTTGATGAACCTCTGAGCAGTTGAAGCCATTGAAGAGACAATACACAAAAAGGGGGCAGCTTTGGGGAATGGAGTGGGAACTGAAATAAAGGGTGGGTAGCTGCAACTGAAAACAAAGGGGGATTTTTGCTGATTTGGCTGATGATAAGGAGTGAGGTGCCCTAGTTATGTTATGCTCAATCTATATTTTTTTTCAATTTTTTTTTTTTTTTTTTGTGTAGATGTTTTTATTTTTCTTTTGATTTTTGCAAAGCAATTTAGTACTATTTGGAATCAATTTACCTAAGAAACCCTAGTTTTGAGCATCATATGTTTTTGGTTTTTGCAGCCAAGTAAGAGGTGTCATGAAGGATTTGTAACTAGTTCTATATATGGTTAATTTGATTACTTGACTTTTGATAGAATGAAATTCGATATATCAATGAGGACATTTCTGTAATTTCGGATCCGAGTTGTGTTGTATATAGACCGAAGCAAGTTGTACGTCTTATTCATTCAATCAATAACAGATTCACTTGATCTGCTTTCTCCATTCTTAATTTCTGTAATCAAACAAGGTATCAGATTTGCGATTTCTTAGAGTGATTATCTTCATCGTTGAATCCAGGTCAAAATCTCTAGTTCTCTGTAAACCGTATGATTTATTTTTTTGATAAATTATAAAGCAGAATAACACAAAATCCAACTGCGATTCTAATCATTCTAATTGTATAGTTTTTATCAACAAAAATATTTACTTTAGTTACTATCCTAAGCTCCCCAAAATAGACATCCTAATCAAAAACCAAATCACAACTTGATTATACAATACATTAAACATTAAATTGAGTGATGATCAACATAGATCCAAATGTTGTCGATTTTGAAAATTAAATATCCGGCATTTGAGCCGACACATACACCGATCATCATATAGTAATCAAGATTTGTTGTTTAATATACACATTATTTATTACATGATTTTCCATGAAATATGTAATCTTGAATCGAATTATGTTATTTATTTCTATCAGATTTATTACTAGTCCAAATATTAATTAAAATTGTCGTAGGACCCTTTATGGTAACGTAAATTAAATGTTGTAATTTGATTTCAAAGGAATAACGGGAAAAGAAAAAACAGATTAATTTGTACGGTTTGAAGCGAATCATAACATTAATGTGAAACCTGTGAAGGAGTGAAGCACCGGCGGCGGTGCCACCGACGCCGACGGCAACCCCGTCAAGGCACGTGTAGCTCGCGTTGTGTTGTTCCCCGGCCACTCACTCATTCGATCTATGCAATTAATTTATTTTAATTAATTAATTTGTATTCTACCGTTTTAATTAGCCTTTTATTTCATGAAATCGAGTGATGGGGAATTAATTAAGGTCGAGACTTCATAGATTGACTTTGAACCGCTATCTCACATTATTAGCTAATTAAAGTAGCTTTTTTAAAAATATATATGTATAATTTAAACTAGACGTTATAAAACATATATAAATTACTAGATATGTTAATTTTTGACAACTTAATTAGCTTTTCAATCCTCAAGAAAACTAAATCAAAATTATTAATTTAGATCATCTCACATAACATTGTTCCAAAGGTGAAATCGCTCACCCCGGACGCCAAGGAGCCCCCTCATTTGAGAGATTGCTCTCACACTGCCGCTGGTGAGACTCGATCTTTGATCTCTTATTCCAAATATCACCCCTGTGACTAGTTGAGCTAAACTCATGCGGGCACATCTCACATAACATGACATTATACGTATATGTTGGTACTGGATGGGAATTAATTCGAATTGATAGATAAGTATCAACCGAATAAACCTGCATATATTTATTATATACTTTAGGTGAAAACCTGGGACCAATTTTCCAATAACTCTTTTTGCTGTTGATATGAAGTTGCTATCACCTAGCTGCCATAAACTATATTAGGTTAAATTTATATAGAAATTCTCATTTCATGTCCTTTACATTTTCTAAATTTTAAAAGCAAACATTAAACATATCTAACCCTTTTATTTTTTTTTATTTTTTTTCTATTTTAAGGAGACGTTTTTACAAAAAATAATTCGGTCTACACGAAATATTTGAGTGTATTGAAAGAAAGGTCTGTTTGGATTTCACTTATACATTATAATTATAATCACTTTTAACCTTTTTTAACCCGCAAACAAATGTCGAAAATAAAAATCTAATGGGTTTGAAATTTGGGCCAAATACAAAACTGGGCCGTGGCCCGTAGCCCGTAGCCCGTATCACTGAATACTTGATGAGTGATGACCCAATACTTATATACGCACGTCAATGACTCAATCGTATAGAGTTGGAATAACCGCCTCTTCAAAAACCATATATAAATAAAAATCATCTCTTAAAATCTAAAGTTATCAACCATTTTTTTTTTTTAAAAAAAAAGTGAGATTCGGTGTGTTTGGATTCGCAGTATTTAAATATAAATATTTGAATTTTTTTTATTTAATATAATTATAATATATTTAAAATGTCAATACTATGTAAAGTTTATAATTATAACTCAATTTAATTGATTAGCATAAATTAGAGATGATTTTCTTACAATATATTTATTTAAAGGTAAAATGTAGTTTCATTAATAATTATCCTTAAACAAAAAGAAAACAAATTCCAATTGGGGTTTATTTAATTTTTATAAAAAAATATATTCATTGCCGGTGAAACATAAATGAAGGTAAAACAAGAAACCGGCCAAAAACAGATCCACGTTGCCGATTGTGAACGGTGTCACAATCTCGTCTCCTGTACGGTCTCCACCCTTTCTCCCCCCTTCCTACACCTTCCCACCCCTCTCCTTCATTCCCAGCGACCTCAATCCCCCACCACCCTCCCAATTTCGATTCAATCTGTTGTTCCTTGGAAGGTTTTTCTCTCAACTGCTTATGGGTTCATCTCCTTGTTGATTTCTGGTAAGACTCCTCCATTTCATAGATTGTCTGATTTTTTCATATGGGTTGTAATTTGGTGGCTTTGATTTGATCTCATTCCGGCTGTTGCTGGTTGCATTCAAGGTGTTTGATGAAATTCCCAAACGGGATTGTGTTTTCTGTTGGGGTAATCCTTGTAATTGCGGACGCAATTTCTCTGTTTGAATTGGCAAATTGCAGAAGTTGCACATATGTCCCAATTGTTCTTTTGTAATCAGGTCCCTCAGAACTTGATTCACCAGTGGTGATAAAGTACAGTTTTGTTTGTTTGAAAGAACCATTAGCTTTTGTTTTGTTGCTTTAATGGATGGTTTTGGAATGTCAATTAGAGGTGGGACTGGGTTGGTGAGGACGATTTGTAATTTTGTAGCGATTAATGTGATTGAAACGTTCACCGTTGAATCTTCAAGGTTTCTTGCAAGATTTTTGTTTCTCAACAAGAAGTTACCATATCTCCTTTGAGGGAACTTTGATCAATTTAAAGAATCAAAGCTGCAATTAATATCTTGATGCAAATTTTACGGATATTATTTACTAGGTAACGAGTCTTCCCTTTTGACTTCTTAACTGAGCAAAACATATCATCACCCCCTGTGCTATCGTTTTGCTTGTTATGTATTAGGCAAAGCATTCATTTTATTTTAGCATTTCAATGTTCATAAAAATCCAATGAAACTCAAGAAAATGTAGTTTTATATGTGTGTAGTTTCCTGAATATGTACTTTAACCAATTAATCCAGTCTGTGCTGCATAGATATCTATGAGCCAAAAATATGATTCTGTCAACAAGGTCAATACCCTGGTTATCAGCTTCTGTGCAGACATGTTTCCTGGCTTATACAAGGTTGCTTCACCTTAGTTCTTTTTTCTTATATTTTCGGACGCCTTGTTTAATGGAATTTTCGGCATGTCAGACAACCATATTGGTAATGCCCTAGCCTTCATTCATACGCATGGAGCAACAGCCATTGATTGAAGTAGAAACGGTTTTCTTCTAAATATAAAACACTAGGGATAATATACTATATTGTCATCCTTAATTTTGTGTTGATTGGAAAAATAACTTGGTAAATAACCTTGTAAATTCAGTCAGTTTGGGTTTGATGCTCAAAACCGTGCATCAAATGATTGCAGTTGTCGTTTTGATGGTTCTAGATATACTTGTGAATTGTGATGAATGGATTGTCTCTCATTTTTAGGTGATCAAGAACATTTTTGTTTCATCTGATAAAATCGATTGACATAACATTTTCCAAGAAATAAGGTATGCTTATGTGTGCATATAATCTTTAGCATTACCCTTTCTTTCATCATTTGGCTAGTTAATGTTATTTGGCAAACTTGATCTTTGTGGCAGGCTTTTTCTGTGTGTGTGGGGGAGCCTCAAATAAGAAATTTCACGATGTCCTCACCGAGCAAAAGAAGGGAGATGGATGTTATGAAATTGTAAGTTTGTATTTCTAAGAAGAAATGGCAATGCATTTTGCTGAGTTCTTTGCATAAACTTCATAGATTGGGTAATTACTAATTAGGTTGTTGTTTGTACTTTGTACATCTGAGGGATCAATGCTGTTAGTGCAACTCCTTAGTCAGAGAATTTCTCTGTTCTATATACTTCTTTTTTCCCTCTTTGCTCTATGTTCTCTTTCCTGGCCAGTCTGGAAAATCCCTGATTTGTCTTTTTGTTATCGGATTATGGATCTCTTCAGGATGATGAGTGATTATGCAGTGGAGACGATAAATGACGGGCTGAATGAATTCAATGTGATTTTCCATGGTCCCAAAGATAGTATGTTGCTATATTTACTCAATTTAATTAGTTGTACATCATTCTACAATCACTATTTTATGGCTTTTGATGCGCCATTATACTGGCTATTTATAGGCCTTTATGAAGGTGGAGTGTGGAGAATTCGTGTTGAGCTTCCAGATGCTTATCCATACAAGTCCCCTTCAATTGGATTCTTGAACCGAATATTTCACCCAAATGTGGATGAAGTGTGAGTTCCTTCATCTCGCTTTAGAGATTTTATTGCAGGCAATCCAAATTGCTTTCTTCATGGTTTTGTTATCATGTATGGTGACCATTTTTGTTTTGCTTGATTTGTTTTCAGTTCTGGATCTGTATGCTTAGATGTAATCAACCAAACTTGGAGTCCTATGTTTGGTAATTCATTTAATTATTTGTTTCTCAAACATTTGTTCTGCAGACTCACATTGTTTCAGATAAAAATGCACCACCGAAATGTCTTTGTTGCTTCTTGCAGATCTACTGAACGTGTTTGAAGTCTTCCTTCCGCAGCTTTTGCTCTACCCGAACCCATCTGATCCCCTTAACGGCGATGCTGCTGCCCTTATGATGAAGGACCGGGAACAGTACGACCAAAAAGTTAAAGGCAAGGCTCATTTCTTGTACTCATGGTTGCATTTGTTTAGTTTTGGGCTACTTTATTTGATTGCATTATTGCGCATATAGAGTATTGCGAGCGTTATGCTAAGAAGGAAATCATCATAGCCTCAGCTGCCGAAGATGGAAGTGGAGACGAAGAAGCAAGTGACGGGCAATGCTCCTCAGATGACGATGAAATCGTAGGCAAGGCAGATCCTTGAAGAAACGAAATTTGAAAAGGATAGGTCTTTTTTTTCTTGTTCTTTTTTCTAGGTTCACCCTGATTGTTGTATTATGATTCTTAGACTGCAAATATGACATCAATTTATTGTGAAAACTGTGATTTTTTAGAACTCATAGACAACCTGTTTGCTTCTTTCTGGGTTACACAGGAGAAGTGGCAGTAAGAAAAACTGGACACTGATCAATCCATTACATTCAATTCAAATGATGAAAATATGATCAAAACTGCCACTAATTCTTCATGTATAATCATTTTGGCTTCCAGCTTCTCTCTCTCTCTCTCTCTCTCTCTCTCTTGGTTTATAGAGGTGCTTGTTGAACTATTTTGAATGGTGTTAGATCACCCCATGTTGCCTGTAACTAAGGTCGTGTTTATCAGTTACTATTCAAGATACTAAAATTACTATTTTTTTCATTCATCTCTCCCCGCCACATCAGCATAGCATCTCTTTCCCACTTTTTCCAGTTTAACAATAGCATCCCACAATCCATCTTTTTTTACCAATTCAATTTACGAATATACCCTTCTATAACAATTATTTCCAACGTGTTTATAATATGATTAAAGACGAGTCGAATATACCCTTCTATAAAGATTTGGGCAGACCAAGATGTATTAAAGACGAGCCGGGTAGAGTGCTGGTGGATGACTCCCAGATTCAGCAGAGATGGAAGAGATACTTCTCCGATTTGCTTAATGAGGGTTTTAGACCAGTAGAGACTACTTTGAGCAGCAGTGGCCACGAAGAGTTCGCATACTGTAGACGTCTGTCTTGTGAGGAAGTGAAGGGGGTTGTGAGTAGAATGAAGAGTCGGAGAGCAGTGGGACCGGATGAGATCCCGGTTGAAGTGTGGAAATGTTTGGGCGTAAAGGGAGTGGAGTGGCTCACTCAACTTTTCAACGTCATTCTCAGAACTGCAAGGATGCCAGAGGAATGGAGACTCAGCAAGTTAATCCCATTATATAAGAACAAGGGAGATGTATAACAATGCAGCAACTATAGGGGAATTAAACTTCTTAGCCACACAATGAAAACCTAGGAGAGAGTTATTGAATGGCGGTTGAGGAGGTTGGTTAGCGTATCTGAGAACCAGTTTGGTTTTATGTCGGGAAGGTCAACTACAGAAGCTATCCATTTGATGCGGCGCTTGGTGGAGAAATACAGGGAACGGAAGAAAAATTTGCATATGGTTTTCATCGATTTGGAGAAGGCATATGATAGAGTGCCAAGAGACCTTATATGGGAATGTTTGGGAGCTAAAGGGGTTCCAGAAACTTACATAAAGGTTGTCAAAGATATGTATCATGGTTCACAGGCTAGTGTATACTCACACAGTGGGGACCCTGAGTACTTTGTGGTTCAAGTAGGCTTGCACCAAGGCTCGGCTTTGAGCCCGTTTCTATTTACAGTTGTCATGGATGTGGTGTCAAGTAGTATCCAGAGTGGGATCCCGTGGTGTATGCTTTTTGCGGATGACGTTGTCCTAATAGACAAGACGAGAGCAGGGGTTAACATCAAACTAGAGTTATGGAGGGATAAGCTTGAGGAGAAGGGCTTCCGTTTGAGCAGGACAAAGACGGAGTACGTGGTTTTCAGGTTGGGCGAAGAGGAAGAGGAAGAGGGAGACGAGAGTGTCAGCATGGGTGGGGACCCAGTTCCGACGAAATACAGTTTCAAGTATCTGGGGTCTGTAATGCAGAGCGATGGAGGTGTGGACATGGATGTCAAGCATCGGATTCAAGTGGGCTGGCAGAAATGGAGAGCCGCGTCAGGAGTCTTATGTGACAGAAAGGTTCCACTCAAGCTCAAGGGTAAGTTCTACAAGGTGGTAGTGAGACCAGCTCTATTATACGGCGCAGAGTGTTGGGCGACAAATAAGGCTCAGGAACAGAAACTCATGGTGGCTGAGATGAGGATGCTCAGGTGGATGTGTGGAGTTACCTTGCGCGACAGATTCAGAAACAAGGCTATCCGGGAAAAGGTAGGAGTGGCTAGTATTCAGGCTAAGTTGTGGGAATCGAGACTTCGATGGTATGGCCATGTTCAGAGGAGAGATCCAAATGCGCCGGTGCGTAGGTGTGACAACTTGGCTATCGAAAGAGTTCGATGAGGAAGAGGGCGTCCTAAGAAGAGCTGGGGTGAAGTGATTAGACATGATCTGACCGCTCTGGGACTCTCGGAGGAGATGACACGCGACAGGATTCAGTGGAGGAGTGCTATCCGCGTTGACGAACGCTAGTCAGGGGCAACATTTTCTCACTCTTGCTTCCCTTCTATCTTAACTTTCCTTGCGTACATCCTTTCCAACTTTTCATCTTTGTCCCTATCTTATTTCCAGTTTCTTTGATGTCCGGTCATGGGTCACTCGGAAACACCCTCTCAACCTAGTCGGGGCAAGGGTGCGTACATCTCGACCCCCCAGACCCTGCTCTAAGCGGGAGATATTGGGTTTGTTGTTGTTTGTTTGTTGTTGTGTTTATAATATGATTATAATATTATATTAGTATTTAATAATTACTAAATTGTAATTATAAAATTTTGATTTAAAATAAAATAGAAAACTTCATTGATTAAAAAAAAAAGAAATTACACAAAAGCTAATACATAAACTAAATTGTAACGTACGAAAAATAATACGAAACATAATACGAAATTTGCGAAATCTAATTGCCTCCACGTGTGGATCCAAATTTTTGCCAAATATGTTCCTTCAAGTCTTCCCTAAGTCGGCGGTGCGTAACATTATCACGAAGTTCATGCCTCTTCTTTATATACTCTTGCATACTCGCGTGGCGCTCGGTCGAAAACGTCCACGCATTGTCGTCAACCGGTGCAGCCTCACCGATTACACCTTCCTTGAATTGTGGAATCTCGTACCCATGATGACTATAATCTTCTCACTCGTCTTCCACTATCATATTGTGCAAAATGATGCATGCTCTCATTATCTTCCCGACCAAAATTGGATCCCAAGATAATGCTGGATGACGAACTATTGCGAAACGAGCTTGCAGCACTCCAAATGCTCTTTCCACATCTTTGCGAGCGGAAGCAACATATTGAGCAAATAGCTTCATTTTGGTTCCTTGAGGACTCTTTGGTGATTTGACAAATGTAGCCCATTCAGGGTAGATCCCGTCAGTAAGATAGTACCCCATGGAGTACTCGTGTCCCCCGATATTGAAATTAACATTCAGAGTTGTACCTTGTAAAATATCATCAAACACAGGGGATCGATCAAGAACGTTAATATCATTATTTGTACCTGGGACTCCGAAGAAAGCATGTCATATCCATAGGTCGTAGGATGCAACGGCCTCGAGTATAATTGTTGGATGGCCATGATATCCACCCGCGAATTGACCTTTCCATGCAGTTGGGCAATTCTTCAAAGCCCAATGCATACAGTCAATGCTACCCAACATTCCTGGAAAACCACGAGACTCTCCTACGCTCAGCAGACGTTGTATGTCTGCTGCATTTGGTCGTCGAAGGTACTCGTCTCCAAAATAGTTGATGATTCCATCAACAAAATGGGACAAGCACAATCTTGTTGTGGCCCCTGATAGACGAAGGTATTCATCAGAAGCATCAGCAGCAAGGCCATATGCCAGAATGCGAATTGCACTTGTGATATATTTTCTGCAATCTGGGTAGGTTGACACCTCCAAGAAGTAATCGCTTGACAATTGAGCGAAGCCCCTCTCACTCCCTCTTTCAATGTGGGTGCGGCGACGTCTCGTTCTTGAACTTTCAGGTTGTTGAAAAGTTTCTTGAACTCGAACAGTAGCCGCTTTCCATGCTTCAAAGCAAGCTTGAAGCTCACCGTCTCCGTCAGAGCTACTGCTAGAAAGGAAAGGGTTTGTGTTTGAAGAATCTGAATCGGGGCTAGCCATTTGTTGGTGCTTTGGGAAGGGTTGAGTTCTGGATGTGGTGTGATTTTCTTCAACGTATGCAATGTTCATTTATATAGAAATTTAGAAGTCACATGCAATTTTAGAATTTGGAATCTCGAAGACTGACATTGAGTAGACAAGGCTCTACCACAAACCGACAACTCTCTATCGCATGCAATTTCAAAATTTGGAATCTCAAAGACTGACATTGAGTAGACAAGGCTCTACCACAAACCGACAACTCTCTATCACATGCAATTTCAGAATTTGGAATCTCGAAGACTGACATTGAGTAGACAAGGCTCTACCGCAAACCGAAAACTCTCCATCACATGCAGATTCAAAATTTAAAAATGACACAACAATTTAAATAAAGATAACTTCCATTACATGAAGGTGACATGCATTACATTAAGGAAACAAGCATTACATTAAGGAAACATGCGTTACAAGAAGGAAACATGCATTAACTGAAGGAAATATGCATAAACATGAATACACTTAAGCATTGATCTCTCATGGGAAAGAGTCCTCCGCAAGCTCATTGAATAACTTCATTTTGAGATTCTCACCTTCCGGTGGAAGATTTGGAGTTGCCATGAGTTGACTAAGCAAGTTAATATTCTTCACTCGAGTGTACCCATGCACCTTCTCCCTCTTGCGAACCTCCTTCATCTTCTGCAACTCATAAATTTGTTTGAACTTTTCGGCTTGTTCCTTTGCCTGTTCGATGGCAACCTCTCTCTGTGCAGCTTGATCGGATGACATGACTTCTTTTCCTTTTCTCTTGGATTTCTTGATGCCCATTGGACGCTGAATTGGATTGACGGTGAAGACACTCGTGGGAGTATCTGAACCAGGGGTATCCTCTCCACCGGTTGTTCGAGATCTCTTCGAACTCCCACTACTTGCATTGTAACGGTTGATTTTATCTAAATAATCAACACTCCACTTCGGCTCATCACGCAGCAGTACCCATGCATGCTCCTCTTTGAATCGCTTTCCATCAATACTTGAAGTATAAAGCTCATGTGCCCTCGTAATGACATCCTTCTCCGCCTCGCCAGAAGCTTTCATTCGACTTGCCTCCTGAAAACAACCAACAAACTTAGCTACATTCGAATTGATTTTTTGCCAGTGCGCTTTACATTTCTTTCCATCTCTTTCCACTTGGTGTGGCTTCCTATACTTCTCATAGAAGGCTCCGATTCTGTCCCAAAATGCATTTGAATCTTGGTCGGTGTTGATGACCGCGTCAGTCGAGATGTTTATCCAAGCGCTAACGAGAAGATTATCGTCTTTCACACTCCAAGTGGAGCGAGAAGAACGAATTGCATCAGCACCTTCTCCAACTTCACCACGGCCTGAACCACGAGCCCTGCCACGACCTCGCCCACGAGCACTGAGACGACCTCGACCTCGAGAACTAGAATCGACACCTGGTTGGGTGCGATAAGTTGGGATAGGTTGGGATTGTTGTGAATTTTCACTTCCAGCAGTGTCTGGGGTAAGATTTTGTGAGTTTGAAGATAGAAGCTGCTCGTAATAGCCTAACCCATATTCTGAAGAAATTGACATATTGCTCAAGCCAGAGAAGAAGAAATTATCAGCTTCATTTTGGGATGGATCCATGATGAGAAGAAGATGAAGAAGAATTGGTGTGTTCTGAAATGGTTGTGATGATATGTTTTTATAGCCAAAATCATACCACAATCCAACTAAGGAGACAAGACTACTCAATACATCTATATTTGATGGGACAACACACTTCATCTATACAGATCATTTATACCAATGTGACAAATGACTTGACCACATTTTTAGTTCCTCCAAACATTCAATAAAGTGTGTTATGAACAAAAAAAATTAAATGGACTCGGTATGAAGTTTCGAAAATTGCCAAAAAGTTCCGAACACAGTAAAACCCTAATTTGAGCTCTGAAATGACCCCAAATGGCTTAAAAAGCCCGTAGCTCACGGAAGCCATGAGTTTTGTTCGTGACGTGATTCCCTATCCGGAAAGGTATTATAATAAGCAATCGGACACCGAATGACCAAGATCCAATTTACCGAGTAAAATTACAATATAATTATATCAAAATAAATCATTTTTTTCAAATTACGTCGAAACATATTCAAATTTGATGTCTATGTGTAGAGAAAAATGAATCTAGTATTATGGTATTTTTTTTTTTAAAAAAAATTTACATTTTACATTGCAAAATTGGCATTATTTCAATTTAATTTACACCGGCCAGATGAAATCGCAGTCGTCCCTTGCATTCAATCACAGCCGTTGCTCCATCCTCCTGTGGCGTCGCGACAGCTGTCCCTGCCCTCTGCAGATGCGCGTCAGCGCCTCAGCGGTGGCCTATGACGTCGCGACAGCTGTCCGTTTTTCAGCTTTAAAATCTGAAAACAAAATTAGCAGCGATACCATTTTTACATCTCACAAGCATCCGAATAGATCTGATCTCAATTTTTTTTTTTTTTTTTAACCTTAGCATCGCAAATAATACCACCGATAAAATTGCTAAGATACTCAAAATTATTGCAGAAAATACCTAACATAACAACTACAGTATTTTACTAAAATGACATACTTTGATGAAATAAGACAATACGAGTAGTATTTTCAGATATTTGATGGTGTTTTTTTTTTAAAAAAAATAATTGTAATAGGTGTTGAATTTGATGATAGTTGTATAAGCATGTGTTTTGTGAGAATGACAGTGAGACAATGATGCACCATCATCATTCACCAATAAGGTCAACTCGCTAATCATAACAATAAAGGGTGCGGACATAGGGTATATGAATATTTGATAACAAAAAAAAAGTTACAAAAATTAAAATAAAATATCGATATAATTAAACACTTTTAGGGTGTGTTTGGATTCCTGCATTATATATTATAATTATAAACACTTCAAAAGTATTTGGCTACAATTTTATAATGTGTTTAAAATAACGTAAATTTTAAATAAAATATCTTATAAATTGTGTAAATTAAACATTATTATTCCATAAAGTTTATAATTATATCTTTTGGGGGGAGGCATTAAGAATTTAACATTTCACGTACATACATAAATGACTTCTTTTCTTTTGTATTTTTTAATCAATCTAAGTAATTTTTTTTTAAAAAAAATGGATAGGGAGCTCCCTCCATTCTTTCAATTGGATTTAGGGCACGGGACGGAATTTTACAAAAGCTCGGAGGTACCAAACGGAAAAAAAAAATATTTGGGACACCATCCGAAATTGCACTAAACACAGGGATACCATACGGAATTTTCCTTTACTTTTTCACTTTTTTGAAAACTGTAATTAACGACACTATGAAGACATCGAACATATCCTCTTCAATTGCTCTATCACTAAGCATACTATTCAACTTCTCAAACCTAGCATTGCTAACAATCTTTATCATATACATCTGCTGGACTTAGACTTACCAGGGAGACTAAATGTTTTAAAACATGACCTAGGCAACAACGACTTCTCTCTCTTTTATGCTGTTTGGTGGAGTATCTGGTACTTCCGTAATAAATCCCTCTTTGACAAACTTAAACCTGACCCTAGTCCCTAGATCCATAGCCTCCTTTGCGAAAAATCAAATGGAATGTTTTTTTTAGCAAAAAATCAAATGGAATGTTGGAATAGTGCTAAAGAGCTAAAGCTTGACTCCGACACGACTAAAGTCCTTACAACCTCGTCAAGCGACCCTAGGAAATAAACCAAACGATGTTTGCAATCAAAACGGAGTAAACCTCCACCCCATTGTTACAAACTTAACTTCGATGGAGCATTATCAAGCACCAACCTAGGCACCTACGGGTTTGTGAAACGCAACCACAATGGACAAGTTATATATCTATATTGGGCCTCTATCTGTTCCACTCGGCCCCAGGTGCTGGATGTTTCGCACTATGAAAAGGGCTAATGAAAGTATCTGAAATGCACATCAGCAACTTGATCATTGAAGGAGACAATGCTTGTGTGATCAACACCATCATCAAAGGTCTGACTTGTCCCTGGGACATCGAAATGCTCATTTCTCATTCACGTTGTATCATAAATTCATAAGGGCTTGGTAATGTCCAGATTAAACATATTTTCAGAGAGGCCAACCGAGTCGTTGACCGTCTGACTCATATTGGACCTTCCTTCCCAGACTCGACACCTGATCTCATCCTTTCGGATGCCCTTGGTTAGATTGGATGTCAAATTCTTTTCGGTTCTTAAAAAAAAAAAAAAATATCAAACCCGGGAATCAATTGGAGCCAATCAAGCCATCCACAGTCCACACCCTGTAATGAATTTTTTTTAATATGCCTGTACCAAAATGTAGGGCTGGCAAATGGTACGGAAATTACCATACCAACCACGTACCAACCACAAACCGACTATGTTGGTAACCACACTTGTGGTAACCAACATGGTGGTAACCATCTTGGTGGTAACCACGTGAAGGTGGTATGGTAATGGTAATGAAATCTTAATACCATATGGTTACCATGGTTACCAAGTATATATATTAATTTTTTTATTTAATGTTTTATTGTTATTACCTTTAAATTTTAAGTTTTTAATTTATATTTTGTGTTTTAATTTTGACCTAAATTAGTCCTTTCTACGTTTCTACTATAAACAGTAGGAACATTTTGAATGTTTGAAGACTTTGAACTTGTTTTGTTTGAACTTGCAAGAACATTTTGAATGTTTGACCAATTGAACTTGGTTTGTTTCAAGACTTTGAACTTGGTTGGTTTGAATTGATTTGTAATTTAGGTTGTGAACTTGATTTATTTAAACTTTTAATAGGTGGTAACCATATTATTTTTTATAACCATATTTTTTCGTTCGATAACTTTGATGACTACCGAAAGGTAGTCAAGGGGTTTCAAAAAAATACAAACAAAATTACAGCTTGGCAACCATGGTAATGTACCGATGGTAACCACAAGTCGTGGTTACCACATATGCGGTAACCACGACTTGTGGTTGGTACGTGGTATGAAAATTTGCGTACCACCAGTTCGTGATTGGTACGTAGTAATCACCATTTTTTGGTGGTTACCGTACCATGCCAACCCTACCAAAATGTGTATAAGATATTAACTCGTTTCCTCACTAACCCAAAAAATAGTACTGTGTCATCTTCATCAGTGAGAAAGTAAGAATGAAATGAGAAAAATGAAGTACCGATTTTGCCCAGCAAAGCGAAAACTGCCTCACATGGTCCCATCCTCTTTTCCTCTTCCATCTTTCTCTTTCTCTATCTCTCTCTCTCTTTTACTTTACCTCAAAAGAAAGGGTACAAAAGAGTGGAGATGGGAGAGAGAGAAAGCGCTCCACATCTCCATTCACCTGAAAGGGAAAATGGTAATAACACCCATTTAAGACCCCTGGATGAACCTCTGTACCCTAATTTACCTACTTCATCTCTTCATGTAGGTAATACCACAGAAAAAAAAAACCAGACCCAAATCAGAATCCAATACCAACCACATCTCCTGAATGTAATGTCCAATTCCCCCTTTTCCTGTTCTCCGGAGAGTTCAGGTGAAACTTCACCTGCCAACAGCCCATCTTGAAATTGGTCTGTAAATTTTCCACTCATATTTACTGTAAATTCAGATATATTTGAGCTTTTTTGTTGCTGCATGCCTTGTTCATGGTACTCTCTTGTGTTAGGTTTCTGAAATTTGCCCTTTTAGATTGATTTTTCTTTACTAGTTCTGTAGGTTAGTGTTCAGTTACAAAACCTTGGTTTGAGCTGAACCCATTTGCTAAAATGGCAAGAAAATTTGACCCTTTTGAGAGGAAAGCTGATGGTCTAATCAACCCACCTCCAATCTCACCTTTGCCATCCCCTTCAGGTGGCAGTTTTGCAAGACAGCCAATTTCTTCATCTGATGGGAAAATTAGCCCAGCTGTTCTTCTGATTATAGTGATTCTAGCTGTCATCTTCTTTGTATGTGGTGTCCTCCATATGCTGGTTCGATTCGTCATGAAAAGACCATCTTTCTGCTTGTTTTCTCGGTATAGAAGGAACCCGGATAGCTCTGGGTCAGATGTTCTCCAGAGGCAGCTTCAGCAGCTGTTCAGGCTCCATGATTCTGGCTTGGACCAAGACATCATTGATGCACTGCCTGTGTTCTGCTATCGGGACGTTGTGGGTTCGAAGGAGCCATTTGATTGCGCTGTTTGCCTTTGCGAGTTTTCTGATCAGGACCAGCTGAGATTGCTTCCTGATTGCAGTCATGCTTTCCATGTCAATTGCATAGACACTTGGCTCTTGTCGAATTCAACTTGCCCTCTTTGTAGGGGTACGCTTGTGTGCGCAGGCTACTCCTCCCAAGATCAGCTGCTTGGCCTGGATTACCTTAGGGAGTTGTTGAATATGCAGCCTAATGACAGAGGTAGCGGGCATATAACTCATCAGAAACCCACAATTATGGAAGAACCAGATGGCGAAAGGAGAGTGTACTCTGTGAGGCTAGGGAAGTTCAGAACAGTAAACAACAAAGGAGTAGGAAGTACCGTGATTGGCCATGGAGAGGAGACTAGTCGTAGCAACTTGGATGCCAGGAGATGCTATTCATTGGGCTCATGCCAGTATGTGATTGATGATTCAGATATGCTAGTTTCCTTGTCTAACAGCTTAGATGCAGATGTCAGCAACAATGAGATCGCTGTGAACCTCGGCAAAACAAGAGGGCGGATCGGTAGCTCACTGATTGATGGGGATGTTGAAGCCAACAGGATCAGTAGCCGTAGTAAAGGTGAGAGCTTCTCTGTTTCCAAGATATGGCAGTGGTCCAAGAAGGCCAAATTCCCAACTTCTTCAGACGCCAACACGAGTAATGGCAGTCCTTTCCAGCAAGTTCAGGTGGCTATAGACTGAAGAAGGTGCCTTGACTGCATTCCTCTGGTAACACTCATACTGCAGCTCTACTCAAGTCAATTACCCTAACACAGCTTCGCATTTCGGGTGGTTGACAGATATCTATGACAGCAAGAAATCAGTTCTGTCATCAAGCCCTAGTGTATATATTATGTCAAGTTGCTGACATTATGATGAGTATATCATTGCTTAGTTGTAAAGATGGCAAGAGTTTTAATGGCACTGGTATGAAATTATGAATAAAAGCATCTTCCCATCTTGATCATCAAATTCTATTTTATGTTTGGTTCTGTTTGCTTGATTATATAACCTTTGAAAATTGAAATGGTGTAGTCATTGGCTCCATCACCAGAGCTCAACTCGGGATGATTTGTCACTCGTCCCTAAGCAGCTTTCGTGTCAATGTTCGCGATCAGCACAAGGCTCTCAGCATGTGGTTTTCTACCAAACCAAAATATTTCCAAATTGCATATATTACTTTAACAGATCAAAAGATTGATTAGGTTGAGGAGATGATTCACCTAACTGTGACAATGAGCGTCTACCTTCCAACTCCTTTGACCAATCAAATCAAAACCACACCTTTAACAAGTCTTGATGATGCACAAAATGAGCAATTCCAAGTTTTGCAGCAATGAGAAACCCAGAAAACAACCAAATTGCAGATGCAGTGGGTGAGACAGTGGTGAGTTAATCAACTGACGTTTTCAATTTCACTAAAAATTGTAAACACAGACAAAAGTAAATCCCCAAAAAACAAAACAGAAAGAAGGAAGAAAAAAGCAGCCATGGAATAAAGTAATCTGATATGTGTAAAAGCCTTTACAATATGATCCCTTTTCCATACACCAGCATCTTTGTTTATAAACAACTTCAGTTCAGGAACCCTAAAAAGGGAAATTGAAAATCAAAATCTAAACCAAATTATAATATTCTATACGGCAGATTGTGCGACCGATCAACAAAAACTTAATGAATTGCAAGTTTGCAAACCCTTGGGAGTCAAGCCCAAGCTTACCGGACATCACCACTGAAACGGAGCACGTTAGCAAAAACAGGAATTGTCGCCACATCAACCGGCGGCCGGCACCGATCTCCCCAAATCCATCGAGGTCTTAGAAGAGAGAGACCCGGAGACGTAGCGGGAAGTGAAATCGGGGTAGTAACCGTAGTCCTCGTCGGTCTGATAGACTTGCGCGGGGCCTTCGTCGAAGTTGAGCGCGTAACTCAGGGGATCGTACTGGAATTCACCGTGCCTGTGTCCTCCTCCACCTCCACCGCCGCCGCCGCCACAACATCCGCCGCTCCTGTTCCGGTTAAATCGGCGAATGAAGGTCTTCCACTTAGGGCCAGCAACGATCTCCGACCACTCACGGAGCTTCTTGATTGCTCTGAACGGCCTCGACCACCACCTGCCTTCGCTCTCAGCGAGGCTCAACCGCTCCCAGAGCGAGGATCTGGTGGAGGACACGGATCCGGTCCGCGACGCCGGAGCCGGAGGGGGCTGGCGGGGGCCGAAGCACGGGAGGTGGAAGCAGCGGTTTCTTGATGTAAATAGGGCGTTCGTCGGAGATTCTTCGTCGGAGATTCGCGGTAACGATTCGCAGTCTCCCTTCGCCATTACCGGCACTGGATAGATTCACTGTCTGTGAATCAAAATCAATCAATCTGAAAAAGGGGTTGATGAACAAATCAAATCCCTAATTTCGGTGGTTTTTGAGGAGGCAGGAGATTGATGAGCACAAGAGATGGGAGTTGGGTATGGTGTGGTGTGAAGTGCAAGTAGACCCTCTGATTTTTTTATTTAAAAAAAAAACAAATCATTTTTTTTTTATAAAAAAAAAAAGAAATCATTAAAAACGACAAATTGGAAAACTCAATCACAATCACTAAAAACTTTTTAAAATAGAAATTAACACGATAGCATTTTTAATTAATTAAATGAAAATACACAGGTGAGTAGTGACTAGGTGACTTCCATTTTCGAATTTTTCTTGGCAAAATTGACCATGATTGATTAAGATATATAAAAAGTTATTATATGTTGGAAATATTATCACAAAAATATATGGTATTGGTTAATCGGTCTTTATGGATAACTTATACTCTAATAGTGTGTAAGTTAATAATTCAAATTAGAAAAGATTTTCTATACAAGTTTTATATAAAATAAATCTTTTAATAAAATATAACTAAAATGATTAAGATTTAGAGTTCTTTAAATTAAATATAGTCTCATAATTTATGCTACGGAACATGGGTTAGAAATTAAACTCGGGGATAAATTATGGAAAATATCATCTTTTTTATATTAAAAAAAAAGTGATTTTGAATGTGTTTAGATTCTAATACATTGTCATTAGAATGTAGTTATAAATAAATATATATATATATATATTAAAACCGATGCATTGGTGCCTGCGTGGCGGCACGTGCTGCCTACGTGGCGGCGCGAGAGTGCGTCTCGCAATGCTTTCTCCCGTCAAAAGGGAAATCTAATAAAAATAATTATTTTATTTTACCATTAACACATATAATTGGATAGATGAAATATCTTATAAAAGGTAAATATTATATAAGGAAAAAATTATATCAATATAATTAAACGTAGTAGTAGTAATAATAAAAATAATTAATAAAACTAATTTTCATAGTCATACTTACCAAAAATATTAATAGATAAATATGTAATATTTGATATGTGCTATTTTATTTATATTTAGATTATTTTTTGGTGGAAATAATTATTTATTTCAAAATCAATCATTTAATATTTATATTTTATATTTATCTATATTATTTTTTGAGGCCAAAATAATTAATTAAAATATTATATAGCCATATATGTAGTCACAATCCATCCGTACATAGATATTTTAGTAAACTAATGTAATAATACTACATATATATTTAATAAAAAGGAATATTAAAATATTTTTAAAAATCAACTATCTAATTAAATTACATGAGATTTAATTAACCATATATTAGAAAAAAAAAACATTTCCATAGTACCTTTTAAATTTGAATTTTATTTATATTTTGAGAGAATCTAATTAAAAGATATTTAGATTATATATAACCTGTCAAACTAATTTTATTTATATTTATATTATTTTTTGGAGGAAAAAATATTTTATATTTAGATTAACGCATTCTCCGTACACAGGACGGGATCTACACTAGTATATATATAATCGTGTTGTGAAGTTCTATTAAAATTTTTGCATCAAAAACTTTAAAAAATTCATAGTGTCATAACTTAATATAAATATTTTAAAAAAATGATAGAATTTGAAATATGTTACTTAAATTAAAATGGTTAAAAAACCTCAAAAAAACAAAACTACTTTTTTATATTAACGAGGTTTTCTTACCTTTATTTTAACCGAAGTAAAATCTCATGTTCTCAAATTTGTGTCGTTCTTCTTTCCTAACTTTCTTCCCCAAAAATTCTTAAATAAAAATATTAAATTAAATAAAAATAGATTAAAAAAATAATAATAAAATTGTGCTTTTGTGAGAGGAGATTAAAGAAAGGGGATTACTATTTGCACTGTCAAATTTTCGCCTAATACACGGACGCCGATCGCGCATTGCGAGTCCGCGCTTTTATTTCTTTTTCTTTTTAATTAAAGCAGAACTGCAGAAGATGAAGTGCTGCAATTTTTTTAGATCTGAAAGTTTCATGTTAATCGAGTCTCTCTGAGGGCTTCCTAGCTTCACCCTACTTTTGTTCTCTTCCAAATCGATCTATATGGCTTCGTCCACTTTCTCCGTCCTCACTTTCTTCTTCAAACATAGACACCAAACCTTTGAAGACGACGACTCGATGTTGATTGAAGTTGGCGAAATCAACCATGGATCTGGTGTGGAACCTTGTGGATCTGAAAGATCCGGCAATGGGTAAGTCAAATGGGGTGGTGGCGCCACCAGAGAAGCTCCGGCGAGCCCTGGATTTGAGCAAACAAACCACCCAAAAGCAGATTCATTGTTGCGAAAAGGAAGAACGAGATGCTCAAAATCAGATGAGCAGCAGCGATGGGAGACGACTAGGATGGTGTTGGGCCTCTGAGCAAGTGAGAAGATGACGGATCCGGCGGAATTGACGAGATAGGCGCCAACGAGGTATAGGGTTTAGCAGTGGTGAATGAACAGAGGACGAGATAGGAGGATGGGTATCAAAAGGGATTTGGCCGGTTGGGAATAGAGGTGAGCCGGTGTGACTCGATCCCAAACGGCCGGAGATGGTGGCTGGCGGAAGGAGGAGATGTTGACTCTGAGAAGGAGACGGGAGTAGGAGAGAGAGGGAGAAGTGCGTATCCGGCCTATGCATTTGCACAATCGCGACTTCGTGATACGCGATTGGAGATATTTTCTGTGCAAATATCGAAAAATTAATAGTGTAAACAGCAATTCCGCTAAAGAAATAGACAAGATTTAGAAAAAATAAACTATCAAACCTAATAGCCAAATTTTATGATGAAAAAGGCGGACGTGACCACATCTTATGATGATATATACTCCGTTGGAAAGATGAGAAAATGGAATATTTTTCATTCAATATTGGATTAAGACAACTCCTAAATAATAGTGGGCCCACAAACAATTACGGCATAGAACACCAAACATATCTTCATTTTAAAATGTCACTCCAATCTATTAGATAAACCTATTTTTATTATCCCAACATAAACAAATAAAAATCGCGGTTTATATATAAAATATCCCCCCTCGATGGACGGTATATGATAATTATTATTTCTGTTTTATACCATGAAAGATTAATTTTTGTCTTATTTCACGAATAAGTAATTTAATAAAAGTAATCCTCCAATAATAAGTTATAGATATACTCCATTTACAAAGCTCCAATTTATAATTTTAGAGTATATATAGTTTATATTGTGCTGAAATTAACAAATAAATAATAAAAAAAAGTAATAATAAAAAAAGAGATTTAAATTTTTTAATGAAAAGTATAATTAGTAATCAAATAATAACTAATTATTACAATATCTAAAATAAAAGATTCTATTTACAAATATATACACACTGAAATAGCATTTATTTCTCATTGGATAGAGTATCTAAAATAGCATATGCTTACAGCGTACAGAGAGGACAAATTTATCACTAAAATAAGACATAAGTTAGAATTTAACAATTCTGAATATATTAAGTTTATTTCCGTTTTTCAAATAAGTTATTATTAATAGGAAATTTAAGCTAGGCCAACCTGGCCAAGCCCTACGCCTTACTTTTTTTATATTTAAATGATTTTTCTTTATACAAATTTTTTACTCCGTATTATAAAATGAGTAAAGTTCATACATGATAAGCCCTATTTTTAACGGATTTTATAGACTCACTATTTTTAGTAATTTTTATCAAAGTATGTTCATGTTTTATTTGAAAAGGTTCAATGAAACTAAAAAAAATTAGGTTAATTAAAAAACGATTTTTCTATCATATTTTTTTTTTTTTTTTGATTAGGTAAGAATTCGGGTGAGAATACTCTACCCGAAAGCATCCTGCCGGATGAGATCAAGAAGACCTGAGTGATTATATAAATTAGGTCCCCTGGTAGAGTAGCAAAGGTGTGCAACCTTATCCGCTATCCGGTTACCAATACGGGGAATGTGGGAAATTTCTATATTCCTTACATCTCGGAGAATGGTCTGAATATCTGACATTACTAAATCTATTTCCCAAGGACAGTTCGTGTGTGTTTCTAGGAAATCCGTAATTACTTTTGAGTCCCCTTCAATTATTAGGTGGTCGATGTTTAGTTCCTTTGCCTTTTTTACCCCAAGCCGTAGTGCCAATGCTTCTGCCATAATAGGAGAGTGTCCCCCAATTTCCCCACCATCCATGCTGATTGGATTTCCATTCCAGTCCCGTATAATGTAGCCAATAGAGCTCTTTGAATCTGATATATATGATCCATCAAAGTTTAGTTTGTATTTGCCCATGGGTGGCCTTTTCCATCGGGTGGACTTTTTGACATTTTTAGGGTGGACTTTTTCCCTATTTTGGATTGTGGTATCCTCGTCATTTTCAAGGTTCAGTTTGATGGTTCTTTTCCAATTATTGATATTTTCCAAAACAATTTTTCTAATGCCCTCTATGGAAGGGATCTTGGCATTCCTAAAGATTATTTGATTCCTCACAAACCATAGTGTCCACCATCTAAAAGCTATATTTTGTTTGTTTTCCTTCGACAGAGTGGTGCTCAGAAGCTGAAGAATTTGATCCATATCCCTGTTTTCTGATATAATTGTATTGACTTTCTGGGAAATTTCTCTGGAAAATTGTTGTTGAAAGTTATTGAATGGGCATTCTATGAAGATATGAATATCATCTTCCGATGATTGGTTACACAAGATGCATGTAGTGGGAACAACACCCCCCTTTTGGGCTAATCGCGTAGCAGTGGGTAATCCTTTTTGTTTAATTCTCCACATAAAATTTTGGACTTTTGGGGGGACGTCAATTTTCCAAATCCAGGTGAATTCATCAGATATTATGCGTGTGTTGGATGAAATCAGGTTATAGGCAGATGACGTTGTGAACCAGCCCTTTTTGTCTGGCCACCAGTATAGCCTATCAACAAAGGGACTGATGGGTAGCGGGATTTTGATGATTTCTTTTGTTATAGCCTCAGGGAGGATAGAGTCAAGCTTTTCTTTCCACCATTTCCCCCCCATTATATAATCGCTTACAGTTTCTTTTTGGTCTATATTGGGTTGGGGTTCAATTTTATCCAAAAGAGGCTCTGTTGTTACCCAGTTGTCTTTCCAGAAATTGATAGATTTTCCGTCTCCTACCGACCAGATAAGCCCTGATTTGAATTTTGTAATCAGGGAGCTGAGTTTTGACCATTGCCACGAGGCACTCCCCCTCCTATCGTAGTTAAGTATATGTTTTTCTTTTAGGTATTTGTGCTGTATAATCTTAACCCAGTTATTCTCGGGTTCCGCTAAAATCTTCCACAACAGTTTTACCTGGAGGGCTTCGTTCATATTTCTTGCTTTCCGTATTCCCAGTCCACCGGCTGCTTTGGATTTACATATTTTATCCCAGCTTATTAGTGGACTGTGTTGCACATCTTTGTTCCAGAAAAAAGTTCGGTTAATTTGATCAAGTTGCTTGTGTATTGAAGCAGGGAGCAAGAAGCTCTGCATAGAATATAGAGGTTTTGATGATAGATTAGATGCAATTAAAGTGGCTCTTCCCTGCTGAGATAGGGTGTTTGCCCGCCATTTACTGAGTTGTTCTTTTGATTTACATATAATCTCGCCAAAGGTTTCCTTTGTTACCCGCCCGTTTATGATTGGGCAGCCCAGGTATTTCTCCAAACTTCGTTCTAAGGGTAT
Organism: Persicaria maculosa; assembly: GCA_963922045.1. Taxonomy (NCBI): domain Eukaryota; kingdom Viridiplantae; phylum Streptophyta; class Magnoliopsida; order Caryophyllales; family Polygonaceae; genus Persicaria; species Persicaria maculosa. The sequence goes on along the minus strand of OY998259.1, from coordinate 68,492,957 downwards.
ATTAAGTACTCCTTCTAGGTCTCGTGCTCTTGTCCTCGGGATTCCTGGCGTGGTTTGGAAGGATGACTTGTGGTAGTTTACTTTCTGTCCCTAGAATCTACAGTAGTCTTCGATTATTTCTTTTACTTTTGTACATGCATAGGTGCTTCCTTTTGAGAAAATGATAATGTCATCCGCAAAGGCTAAAAATGGAATGCTAGGGCCAGAATTCCCAAATTTAAAGCCAATACTATTATTTGGGCTCTCTGCATCTATCGACAGTTTACGAGCCAATACTTCTGCACCAAGAAGAAAAAGGAAGGGAGAGAGAGGGTCTCCTTGACGTAGTCCTCTAGTTGGTTTAAAAGGTTCCGTGGGTCCATTGTTAACTAGTACAGAGAACGAAACTGTAGTTACACATTCCATAACTATGTCCACGAATCGTTGGTGGAAACCGAATCTTTGGAGTACCAACTTTGTAAATTGCCAATCTACTCTATCGTACGCCTTTTCCATATCAAGTTTTATGGCAGTCCAACCTTTCAAGCCCTTTCTTGAGCGAAAGGAGTGAAAAATTTCATGCGCTATAAGTACATTGTCCTGAATTGCTCTGTCAGAAACAAATGCTCCTTGGAGAGGGTGTATAAGTTTTCCGATTATCATTTTTAGTCGTTCAGTGATTATCTTGGAAATGATTTTATATAGAGTAGAGCAAAGACTAATCGGTCGATAATGTGTAGTTGTAGAGGGGTTATCATTTTTTGGTATAAGTGAGATAAATGTGTGGTTGATTTGCTTCAGCAGATAACCAGAGTGGAAAAAAGCTTTAACTGCCTTAATAATATCAATTCCCACAATTTCCCAATACTTTTTGTAAAACTCTGCAGTCATACCATCAGGACCAGGAGATTTATTGCTTCCTAATGAGAAAACAGCTTTTTTGATTTCACTATTTGTTGGCTGCTTGATTAAGAAACTATTTTCCTCATCTGTGATGACAGGGTTGATAACTGAAAGGTATTCATGAAGTTGTTGTATTGGGAAGATTTGTTCTCGTCTAAACCTTTTTTCAAAGTCTTTCTGTGTTTCCTTTTTAATATTTTCATCCCCAACAATTTGGGTTCCTTCTGCAGAAGTAATTGTTCTAATGATTTTCCTATTTCTCCTTCCAGACGCTACTCTATGGAAATAGGCCGAATTAGTATCTGCTAGTTTCAAATGTTTTGACTTTGCTCTTTGATTCCAAAAAGTTTTATGGAATTGAAGAAGATTTTCTCTCTTGGGTAGGAGATTTTGTTCTTTAGTGGATGCATTTAAGTTTTGGTTTAGGTTGTGGGTCGATTGTATATCCAATAGGGCTTCGTCGACTTCTTGGAGTTGTCGAAAAATATTTCCAAATGTTTTCTTGTTCCAAGCTTTCGCTTTTTGTTTGAGGATTGTTGATTTATATATGATTTCTATCATATGCCCTAAGGGGATGAGATAAGACTCTAAATTTGATTTTTTTTTAAAAAAAATTAATTAATTTAGTCTTTTTTAATTAGATTCTTAGAGCCACTTGTCTGTAGGAAATCTTTCCCAATTTAGGGTCTCATCTCATGCTTTTAGGGTATAAGATAGAAACCGATTAAAAAAATCATACTTAGCGGTAAGCTACTTTTGGTAATTTAAAGCAGATTTTCCTTAATTTTGGCTCGTTAATAACATTCTGTTATGTCCCTATGCATGTAGATATTATGGTATAAATACCTATTGATTGTAATTGTGTAGTTATCCAAGAAAATAATGAACACACTTTACCTACCTCTCTCTAATCTCCTATCCGATCTTCTTCGTCTTCCTACCTTCGCCTCACCTTATTCTTCTTCTTCTCATCTTGTTCTTCTTCTTTCTAATCAAATGTTAGGCACCTACCTTGGGCCATAACACATTCTTATAAAATTTATCGAGTAGATGTCACCTTTCCTAATCAACCATGATAGTTTTTAAATCACTATTTGTAATGATATTATTTGACTGTATGAGATTATTATACAAAAAAAAAAATCAAGCGAAAACTATCAATTTCAAACAAAATTTCCCATAACTAAATAGATTACGTGTTTTAGTATTTGAGATTAGCATGGATAAAATATCAAAATGTTAATATGTATTGAATCGGTTGATGATTGGTAGATATGAGGAGTCCTAGGGGGCGGAGTCTCCTGATAGAGAGTTGAGGAGCAGTGTCACTTCGCCAAAACGGTATGTTATGTTTTATGTTAATAGGCTTATCGTGATCTGTTTTGAGTTTATGATCCATAGTCTAATTAGAGTTTCATTAGTCCCTATATATACTCATAAAATGCAATAATAAAGAACTCTATTTTCTTCTGGTGGATATAGGTAACACTGTTACCGAACTACGTAAATATTTGTATTTTTCTTTTCTGTTATGGTTCTAGTTAGAATACAAAATTTAATATTATATGTGGAAAAGGTTCAATTTAAAGTAAAAATTTACGTGATTTTTAGGTCTATACACACTTATATGGGCGAAATCGTTAAGAAATACAGTACATGTCAATTATGGGATAGGAAATTAGGCCGAATACTACCTTATATTAATTCACACTACTGTACTTTAAAATATTCAGAAATATAAGCCTTTTTAATATTTTATACACCTATTTTTTTTATTACACCTAATAAAGAAAGAATAAAAAAACAACTTTTTTTTAATTCATCATTAACTATCTGCCATATCGTTCACAAATTCACAATCAATCAAATTGAAAAAAAAACATAATTCAATAAAAATTCTCATACTCTAATATCTAAATAATATAAAAAAATTATGTTTCTAAACAATTTCTAAAAACTAAAATGAATTATATACTTCAAGAAAATATCTAGTTAACTCTGAAAAAAAAAACCTTCATAGCATTAAGGGTATATTTGGATTTCAATGCATTTTAATTACAATATAATTATAAGTATAAATATTTTAATAATTTTTATCTAACACGATTTATAATGTATTTAAAATAATATTTTTTTTAAAAGTACATTGTAAATTATATTAATAAATTATAATAAATTTATAACATTATTATAAACTTTATGAAATAATAGATGTTTGACTGACATAATTTATAAAATAATTTATATTATTTTAAGTATATTATAAAATATATTAACTAAATACTATTTAAATATTTATAATTATAAATTTATTATAACTAAAATTGCATTTAAAGTTCCAAACACATTCTAAATATCGGACTAAATTTGGGATTAATGAAAAAGATGATAATAACCCCATGGCTAAATAGTGGTGTTTGATTTGATTATTGGTCGTCCTTTAGACTTGATTATTCGTCTTTATGTTTTTTTGTTGATATTATATCAGAAAGGTTAGTCCGTCGATCTAATTTATCTGACTTCTCAAATCTTTTCTTTTTATTAAAAAAAATAAAATACTACAGTACTATCTCTGATTTAAAATATATGGCGTTTGACTTTTTAACATGTATTTTAAAGAGCTAAAAATTATATAATATATTAAATTTATAAAATTTTGTTTTTTAAAAAGTTGATATTTTATATATTTTTTAGTTTATTAAAATACGTGTTGAAAAGTCAAACGACATATATTTTGGATCGGAGGGATTAATAAAATAGCCCCCATGGCCAAAGCTGGTTTTCTTTTAGCCGCTGCACACAACTGAAGGACCCACATTTCACCCACTGTCAAGTTGTCATCAACTACAGCCTGTGGGTGTGGGCCCTATATTATTCTTTGTTTGGTTTGTTAGGTTCATTCGGCTCCATTTTTATTTCGGTTTCGATTATATTATAGTGTTTTGATTATCTTGAGTTTTGGTTATTTAATTATTTTAATATTTATATCTAAAGTATTACTATAAAAATGTATTTTAAAACCTGAGTTATTTCGAATTTCGATTGAATTTAGTCAATTTATTTGGAATTAGAATAGTTTTGATTATCGGGCTATTTAGATGTTAGATTACGTCGATTTTCGGGTGATATACAAATACAATACCAAGTTTTTTTTTTTGGCATTTGGGTTAAACAGTTTTAGGAGGGTTAGTTTGGGTCATGGCTCATGTACGCAATTGAAAATTTCAATATTTTGTACAAAATATTCATTAAAAAATAACTATTTATAATAATATTCACACATTCAAAGTTCAAACTATTTACAAAAATGTTCATTTTTTCAAGTTTTCAAAGAAATGTATGAACTGGATCTTAGTTCACCTAGATCGCCATGGAACCACAAAAGAGAGAAAATGAATGTGGTTGTTCTGTGTTTGTTATAGAGGAAGGTAGCTTGAGTGTGGCTTTATAGCCTAGCTTGAGTGTGGCTTTATAGCCTTACATCTTCAACTGCCACTCATCCTTACCACCGTACACGTGTCCACACCCTCCAAGCCTAACTAACCCATATATGTACAAGTTGGCTCACTGGCTCCTATAAACCACACTGGCTCATACCCCCCCCCCCCCCCCCCCCCCCCCCCCCCCCCAATCAAGTTGGACTTGGGGGTGTGTCAACCAAGCCCAACTTGAAAGACAAGGAGCGATGTTGAACCTCTCCAAGAGGCTTGGTTAGTATGTCTGCCAATTGTAGAGAGGTTGAAACATGGGATGTCTTCAAGAGCCCTTCTTCAATTCTTTCCCGTACATAATGGCAATCAATGTTGAGATGTTTCGTTCTCTCGTGATATACTAGATGAGCTGCAATATGTTGGGATATCTTATTTGTCACAAAAGAGAGTGATGGGCAAAGGCACATTGATAGACAAATCACGAAGACGACCAGTGATCCAAACCACCTCACTTGCAGCAGTGGACATACATCTGTACTCAGATTCTGCACTCGATTTTGACACCGTCTTCTGTTTCTTTGTCTTCCATGAAACAAAGGAAGTACCAAGGAAGACACAATAGCTTGAGAGAGACCGAGCTGTGAACTGGCAAGCACCCCAGTCCGCGTCACTGTATGCTGAGAGCTGCAAGGAGGATCTGCTAGAGAAGAACATACCCCAGTTGATAGTGTGCATTAAGTAACGTACAACATGAATAGCAGCTTGCATATGAGGGACTCGTGTGGAGCTCAAAAATTGACTCACATGTTGGACCGAGTAAGATAGATCAGGTCTTGTTAGATTGAGATACAAGAGCCTGCCAATCAATCTCATGTAAGACTCAAGATCAGGAAGTAATTCACCATCATCAATGGACAATTTCAACCCTCGTGGTAAAGGAAATGCAGACTCTTTGCAATTTGACATGCTTGTATCCTGAATAATATCAACAATGTACTTTATTTGATTAAGCAACATTCCAGTCTCAGATCTAGCAACCTCAATTCCCAAAAAATATCGGACTAACCCCAAGTCCTTGATTGTAAAAGCCTGATATAGTTGATCCTTAGTGAACTGAATGAACCTAACATCAGACCCAGTGATCAACAGGTCATCCACATACACCACAACAATGGTTTGCAAAACCTGTTGATCATGAATGAATAAAGAGTAATCCAACTTGGACTGCACAAAACCAAGCTTGAATAAGAATCTAGAAAGCTCCAAATTCCACTGGCGAGATGCCTGCTTGAGACCATAAAGGGATCTCTGAAGTTTGCAAACCTGCCCTTGATGATCAGACAAGAATCCCTCAGGTAGTTTCATGTACACATCTTCATCAAGAAACCCATGCAAAAAAGCATTATTGATATCCAATTGATGAACATCCCAATGATTAGAGGTGGCAAGAGCCAAGATCAATCGAACAGTGGTGAGCTTTGCAACAGGTGAGAAGGTAAGTTTATAATCCTTATTGATACGGGGTTAGCCGTAGGATGGCCCGATCTTCGACAATCAAACAATAAACTAAAGAACGGAAGCAAAGACTCAAGAACACCGAACAACTCACTCGATGTCGACGAGAATAGGAAAACGCAGCAACTCGACTTAGGACAAACTGGACTTGAAATCGACTCAAGGTAAAGGAAACAAGACTTGTGTAACGGCCCGAGATTATGATTCCCGGGTTACGTTTCGAGGGATGAAACCCCTCGTTAGGATCTTGCGCCCCGAGTACAGGTTGAAGGTTTGAAATTCTATCCTAACGTTTTAAAGTGGGATTTCATACCCAAAATTCGTAGGGATCGTTGGAATCCCCGGGGAAGTCCCCTGTACCTGTCATAAGTCTAAGCGTGGAAAACCAAAGGTTACACAAATAGCGGAAGTAAAGCATAATACAAAGGGGTGCCACGGCAGAGCCGGGTCAAAATATGATCAACCATTCAAATTCGAGCCGTGATTAAATTGGTGAAGTTGGAATCTCAACTCTCTCTTTTCGCCATGTTAGACCCAGTGGTCATGGACTCAAATCAGCATCAACAGTAGTAAGCATAACGGATACCTAAAAAATTTGATATGGGGCGGGATCAGATCGATGCCCACTTTAGCTCTGCATCCCAACCCTAAGCACACATATACGCTATACCTAATAAAGATGCTTCTAGATGCATGGCGGGATATTAACACACTAACATGCTCCTAAGATCAAGTGCATAATAATAATAAGGCCTTAACACAGAATACCAAGTGGTATATCCCTCTCCTACCTCCACCCCCTTCCGATAGGGCGGAGACTGGCCAGCTCGTGAATGCATTCCATCATAATCGGGCGGCACGCATGCCTAACCCGCTCCGCAATAAAGCCCGCAGGCATCTCATAATATAAGGAAGTTCATGACTCGATTGACTCAGGACGGGACCCGATGAGACTAGGTCGTCCTATAACCCTAGCAATGACTCTAGTTACTTCACAGATAACGGCCGTTCTGTTTACATACACATAAAGAAATAGAATGCTCAACGGTCGATGCAACCTAGCATGGTACTACATGGCATGCTGATCATGAATGCAAGCACCTAGTATATCATGCACCTAAAGCAGGGAATAGCTCTATTCAATCTGAGTAAGCTCCGAAGAGACTTACCTGGCTTTGCAGAACAGCAGAATAAAGGGTCCAGCACACAATAATCATAGTTACAAGTATCACCTAAATACATATCAGAACACATATATAAGTCTACGTCTAGTCATTCAAGCACTCAAAGCATACAACATTCAACAAGAATAATAACCATATCGTAATTGTCACTCCATCAGGTTCAACCATTGATCATATTGTCGCATTCCACGAGACCATATCATTCTCCATAATTCCCTTAGCCACATTCACATTCTCATAATAACATATTCGTATATATCTCATCAGTTCATTATAGTTCATAAAGTGTAAGTCAAGCGATACATAATTCTAACGTCTCATGCCCTTAATCATTCATACATGTCATTAGTCCACACAGAATTATGCTATTAGTCACTCAATCATATCATCATGCTAGTTAGTCATCGATCACATAATTCCCAAGTTATTCCCGAAACCGCTTCAAAGTTCGAATCAACTAGTTAGAAATTCCAATCTTTTGAAAATGCTCACCAAATTTCTTTTATTTTATAAATCAACCCTTTTTCTTTATTAATTACCAAAACCACCATTATTTTTGTGAATTGCCAACCGAGCCTCACTTGTTTTAAACCTTTCAAAACCGAACACATTTCATAAGTAGAGACCCAAATCATTTGTCTTTGTTCTGAAAAGAAAATAGGCCCAAAACCTTTTATTTTTGTCAAACAATCTGGCCCAAGGAAAAACAGGCCCAATTAACCCAACCATTTCTCCCATCACTTTTGCAATTCGGAAGTTAGAAGGAAGAAAAGAATGTGTGGGCCCAGGTGCTTTGATGGTGGCTGATGTGGCATGACGGGGCCCATCCCTTCTTCTTCCTCTTTTTGGAACGAAAGAAACAGAGAAGAAAGAGGCCTGGTTTCGGCGGAAGAGGAGAAGAGGAAGAGCAGGGAGGCTCGCCGGCGGCGGCCTTGCTCCGTCTACCGAATCCCGACTACCCGACACACACGCACGGAAAAAGAAGAGAGAGAGAGAGAGGGGTTCTCACCGAGGGGATCCGAAGTCGCCGGGCTTCGATTCGACTCGCCGGAGGTCCGCCGGGGTACGATTGAGCTTGCCGGAGACTCGGACAAAGCTTGTAAAGCCTAGGTCGGAGGTAGGAGGTCAAAGGTGAGACTTTTATCGAAACCGAGAGCGAAAATAAGGGGAGAGAGTCTCACCGTTAAGGATCCGAGAAGACCCGAGGAGAAGGGAACGAAGGGCGGCTCGGGGCTCGTCGGCGTCGAGAAAACAGAGCCGCGGGTGCTCGGGTAAGCAGCGACGGGAGCTCATGAGCTGCTGCGTGGAAAGGGAGGGAGTGGAGCTGTTGGTGCTTGGCTTCGCTAGCGGAAAACAAGGGTGAGAAAGGTGGTGCTCGACTCGGCTCGACTGTGAAACAGAGGACGAGGGGAGTCGATGTGGTGGTCAGGGTTGGTGGCTCGGCCTGGCGGCTCGCGGTGGCTGTCATCGGCACCAGTGTGGTGGTGGCGGGAGTATTGCTGCACCTAGAGGTAGAAAGGTAAGGGAGAAATGGGTGTGGAAAAAAAAATGAAATTGGGAGTTGGGTGATTTAATTAAAATGGAAGAAGGGATTTGTCTTTGAATTGGGTTGGAGAACAGGAAAAAGGAAATGAAACAGGGATTTTGTGGTTCCAATGAAATGAAAAGGGGTGGAGATCAGAAAAGGGAGGAGAGGTAGAAGATGATGTGAATTGGTCAAAGGGCAGTGGGGTGTGTTTGGCCCTTAGCCAAAAATGGGTGAACAAGCTTGAGGAGAAACAATTGGGTATGGGTATGCTTAGCTAAAGTAAGAAAAAGGAGAGCTAGATGCTGCTAGTACTGCAATCGGACCAGGTCCAAGGGAGGGAGTTGGGCTGGCCATGAGAGGGAAGAAAGAACACAAAAGTGGTCCCATATAAAATTCAGTTTCAATTTACCTATAGCAAATCCTAAAACCCGCTCTATCGACCTTATCCCGATCCGATCGAAATGACGTTTCAAAACAGAGGATATTGACATCCGGAGTTAATTTCAAATCCCGAGGAGAAAAGACGGAGTTGATCTTTAAAGTTAAAATTTGGGCCGGGATTCGCTTTAAGAATTTCAAGTTCGACTTATTAAAATTTGGAACGAGTTTTACTTGAAGTATCCGAATTAAATACGATTAAATTTCATTTTTAATATCCTTTATCCGAAAATTAAGATTGTAAAATCCCAGCCTTTACAACTTGATTCAATAATAACAATAAAGACACGAAATTGAAAGAACAAGACCGATAGATGGGTGATTCGAACTAAGATTGAACGAGATAAAGACCCCAGACCTCCTTAGAGGGTAGGAACCAAATATCAACGACTATAAAGCCCGCCTCTACAACCTTACACAACCAAGCGGACAACTTGGAGGCACAAGAAGGGGACTTGTGATTACCAAGATCACCAAGCTCTCGAGAGGTTGATGAACTTAAAGCAAACCAAGCAAGATCAATACCAATTTGCAATCGACGAGCAATGCTTCGAATCGATTGACTTGCACTCAATTGTGTTTCACACAAATTTGAATTTTCATAAGCAAAAGAGACGTGAGTTCTACATTGATGGAGGCCGACTAATTATAACCCTAACAAGGCTGATTTTCGGCCAAAAATAATAAAAATAATAACCTTAAGAAATTATTAAAATAACCCTAAAAGTTTCCTAAAATAACTTAAGTAGAAAAGTTACTAAGATAGGAAATAGAACAAGGTTCCAACACTTATAGTAATTCGGCTATACATGTCCTAGGGTGGTTCGGCCATGCCAGTTCCTATACACATATAGGTCTTCAATGTAGACTTCGGGAGTTGAACCGCGCTCGAGAACAAGGCATGACTCACAAACATGAATGAGTCGCGTTGAAGCTTCTTAGCCCGAGCTCGAGTCACAGGTCCTTCTCCTAAGATGATCAGCGTGTCTGGAGGTGTAGAAGATGGTCTCGCATCAACCTCCCCTTCTTGGAAAGGATTTGACCACGAATCCAAGTCCTCGTCCACGGCAAAGTATGGAATAAGATCCGCGACGTTGAAGGTAGCACTCACGTCATATGTTCCAGGAAGCTCTAGCTTGTAGGCATTGTCACCCACCTTCTACAAAACCTTGAAAGGTCCATTTCCTCGTGGTGTAAGCTTGCTCTTCCTCTCATTGGGAAACCTCTCATTCCTTAGGTGCACCCACACAAGATCCCCAGGCTGAAATGTGACCAATCTACGCCCCTTGTTGGCCTTATTGGCGTTGTACTCAGCCTTCTGCATAAGCTTATGGCGCATCCGTTCATGCAGTTCCTTGATGAACTCGACATGCTTACCTGCGTCAAATTACTCATTCTCTCTCATAGGATATGGAGTAAGATCAAAAGGGGTTAGAGGATTAACACCATAGACACATTCAAAGGGAGTGATTATGGTTGAGGAATGCATGGTCCTATTATAAGCAAACTCCACATGAGGTAAGGCTTCTTCCCAAAGCTTCAAATTCTTTCTTAATATGGCTATAAGGATAGTGGTTAAGGTTCTATTGGTCACCTCAGTTTGGCCATCAGTTTGGGGTGACTAGAGGTAGAGAATAACAATCTAGTTTCTAATTTGTTCCACAATGTAGGCCAAAAATGACTTAAGAACTTAACATCTCTATCACTCACTATGGTTTTCGGCACTCCATGCAACCTAACTACCTCTCTAAAGAATAAATTAGCAACATTGGTAGCATCATCAGTCTTATGGCATGCAATAAAGCGAGCCATCTTAGAAAATCTATCTACCACCACAAATATAGAATCCCTCCCCTTCTTAGTTCTAGGCAATCATACGATAAAATCCATAGATTTGTCTTCCCAAGGGGCTGAGGGTGTAGGGAGTGGTGTATATAATCCATGGGGCATTAGCTTAGACTTGGCTTTTAAGCAATCAATACATCTCTTAAGGCAATGTTCTACATCCCTAAGCATATGTGGCCAATAAAAGTGTGACTTAAGCGTATGATATGTCTTATCTCTCCCAAAATGACCCATTAATCCTCCACTATGGGCTTCATTAACCAATAATAATCGAAGAGAACACCTAGGTATGCACACTTGATCTTTCCTAAACAAGAATCCATCAAAGATATAGAACTGGTCGGTTGGACCCTTATCTAGGCACTTTCGAAATATAGCCCCAAAATCAGCATCATTCTCATACAATTCCTTAATGTATATAAAGCCTAAGACTCTAGAATCCAAAGTGGTCAATAACACATGTCTCCTCTCCTAGATAACGCACCAGCTACCACATTGTCTTTGCCTTTCTTATACTTTATCACATAATGAAATGTTTCTATAAATTCCATCCATCTACCATGCCTCCTATCAAGTTTATCTTGGCTCTTAAAATGCTTTAAAGATTCATGATCAGTCCTAAATATAAACTCTCTACGCTAAAGGTAATGGGACCATGTCTTAAGGACTCTAAACAATGCATATAATTCCTTATCATAAGTAAAGTAGTTAAGACATGCACCTTTCAACTTTTCAGAAAAGAAGGCTATAGGCTTACCTTCTTGCATGAGGACTCCTCCAATCCCAACTCCGCTAGCATCACATTCAACCTTGAAAGGCCGAGTGAAGTCAGGCAGAGCAAGCAATGGGGCTTGCGTGAACTTTTCCTTGAGCATTCGAAATGCTTCCTCCTGAGCTGGACCCCACTTGAACTCACACCGCTTCTTTTTTAGCTATGTGAGAGGGCCTGCGATGGAGCTGAAGTCGCGCACGAATCTTCAATAGAAACTCGCAAGTCCTTGGAAACTCCTCACATGGCCGATGGTGGTAGGAGTCGGCCAGTCCTGGATTGCTTTGACTTAGCTTCGTCGACTCGCAATCCACTTGAGCTTACTACAAAACCAAGAAAAGACACTTAATTATTACATAATTCACATTTCTTCAAATTAGCATACAAGTGTTCTAATCTTAGAGTAGAAAGTACTTCCCTTAAATGTGATTCATGTTCCTTAGGTGATTTACTATAAATAAGAATGTCATTAAAATACACAACAACAAATTTACCTATGAAATTTCTAAACACATGGTTCATTAATCGCATGAAAGTACTAGGAGCGTTAGTCAAGCCAAAAGGCATAACCAACCATTCATAGAGTCAAAATTTAGTTTTAAAGGCAGTTTTCCATTCATTACCTTCCTTCATCCTAATATGATGATAACCGCTTTTTAAATCAATTTTTTGAGAAAATGGAAGAACCATGCAACTCATCTAACATATCATCTAGGCGGGGTATAGGATGGCGATATTTCACAGTTATGTTGTTAATGGCCCTACAGTCTACGCACATTCTCCATGAACCATCTCTCTTAGGGACTAACAACACAGGTACAACACATGGACTCAAACTTTCCCTAATGTATCCCTTATCCAACAGCTCATAGACTTGGGTATGAACCTCTTGAGTTTCAGTGGGATTCATTCTATAAGCAGGCCTATTAGGCAAAGAGGCCCCTGGGATGAGATCAATTTGATGCTCAATTCCTTTAACATGGGGTAGACCTGTTGGTATGTCCTCGGGGAATACATCCTTATACTCTTCAATAAGAGATAGGATGTGAGGAGGGAGGGTAGCTCGAAGCTCCTCACTCAACATATTCAACCATTTGCATAGGAGCATGAGGGTTGTTTCCCCATCCGCAAACTCGTCTAAAAATGTGCTCTTGGAAGCCAAGAATACCTCCTTAGGTCGAGTAGGGGTAGACACATGGCTCGACTGAGCCTCCTTAGCTAACTCACCTTTATTTACCTTGTGCTTCTCAATCTCGTCAGCCACCTAGGTTGGCATCAAAGGCTTGAGAACTACGTTCTTCCCATGAAAAGTAAAGGAATAGCGGTTAGTAAAACCATCATGCAAGACCTTATGATCAAATTGCCAAGGACGACCTAATAATATATGACTGGCTTGCATTGTAACACCCCCTTCTGTAAACGAGGGAATGTTGCAGCGCCAGTGATTACTCGGACTTTAAGGTCTTCGCAACCACCTTAGGCTTATAGGGACATGCTACCATGCTCCCATAAACAAGACGATAACAAAATTAAATATAAATAGCGGAAGTCTTAAAATACAATAAATCTTTATATATATATATATATATATATATATATATATATATATATATATATATATATATATATATATATATATATATATATATATATATATATATAAACTCAAGATTCAAATTACAATATCTGATACATCAAAACATTACAGCGGAAGACTTTGTAAAAATAAAGACAAACGTTTATACAATATTTTCTAAGAACTTTAAATAATTAAATCTCGAAAATAAAATGTCTTCTTACTCTTCTTTAATTTCTCTTCAGAGACTCGACCTTAACCTGCAAACTGGAGACTGGGGTATTGTACGAAGACAATGAACCCCTAGCCGTCCAAACAAAGGACGGTTAGTTCGCGAGAACTACCAAGTGACGGCTCGAAACTGGGACTACTTCAGATTTATACTCATTGACATTTAATGGTATGAATTTAAACCCGAATGCGATTATTAGAATATTTTAGATGGGCTAAAAATTTGACGACACAACTATTATGACACGGATAATCCCAAAGGATTGAATAACATAAGAAGTGGGCGATAAACACCTTTAGGAACCATATCCTGAGTACAGATGGGATATGATATAGCTTGAATTAATTGTGATCACTATGAAACCAAATGTCTATCACACACTTCACTCACTTTCCTCACGTTGAATAGAATGAACACAACTTTACACGACGTTACACATTTTAACACTTTGATATAGTTTACACGCTTCACAACACACACTTTGATAGGTTACACATTTCATTCGACACACACCTCTTAATGAATTAACAATCATAAGATACCGGTCCCGCTCTCAATAGCGGATAACGACCTAAAACCTTTTTATTTGGTAGTGTAACATTCCGATAGATAATATATGCGCGTTCGGAATGTGTTAGTTTCATGAAACTTTTAGACCGGAGAATAACGGCTCCGACCTGACTCTACCACGTCACTTTGATTTAACTTTACACATTGCACGGTTCACTTTACTTTGCATTGATTGATACGTTTTACTTGAATTGATCTTTGATTCAGTTGAGTTCTGATCGTAACACACAATCCTCGCATTCACACTATTGATTTATGACTTATCTTAAGTGATCACACATTACAAAAGTAATCCATATTATTTAAAGGTAACATGGATACCAAATAGAATAAAATAAAATAACGGATGGAATCATCAACGAAATAACATGTTCCATACCTAACCATTTTAGCATGAAAGAACAATAATAAATCATGCTTTAAAGAAATGGTGGGTAAACTATGTTATTATTTTATATTAAGGTTAAATAATAACTTTACCCAATTATACTTGCCAAATCCAAACTTACTGTTAAATAAATTACACAAAACAGGTGAATTGTAATTTATTTATTTTATTTAACCTGGCAAGCAACCAAAGGAAAGAAAAAAACTAGACACGAAAGCACCAAAGTGAGCAGAAAGGCTCGAAAAGTCACCTGCCTTTTTCGTCTTGTTGGATTTCGGTACCAACTATGGACTTCAAGGAACTCCGTGACGGAATTGAATAAATCGATAGACGCATCTAAACATAAAATACGAGACACAAAGAAGAGTTTAATAATTGGTATTTTATGCACATACTTGACTTATTAATTCAAATAAAAATTGAATTAATTAAAAAGTCGGAATTTATACCAATTATTAATCCTCTCGGGAATCTTGTCTCGTGATGGATGTGTAGGGATTCGAGATTATCTCTGCGAATTAAAGAATTTACGCCAGTTAGAATACATTCTAAAACCGCGGGTTACTTTTTATTATTTAAGAATTGAAATAGGGGCATATTATAATAAAATAGAAAGTGGGGGAGGAAAGTGTAATTTCATCATCACCTTCCTCAACCCGTGTACTGCGTACGCAGAAGGGGTTTTATTTTACCCTTTTAATTGCCGAGGACGGTGATGCTTCGGTGGCTCCCAACATCGGCGAGTTGCGGCGAGCGATGCCGGCGGTTCGGGCTGTGTAGACGTCACCGAAGGCGGTTGCTGGCGGCGAGAGGCGAAACGACGCTCGGAGGTGGTAGATGGTGAGGCTAAATTCCGAATTTGGGGGTTTTGATTTTGTATCAATTTGTGGAAAATTTTTGAAGGAAATTGTCGTCTGGGGTGTTTAGAACTTGACGAGGTAGTTTAGGAGCTCGGTTATCGAACAACCATGGTGGATTGCTCTCCGAAAAGGTTCATTTCCGTTTTTATAGAGCCGGGCTTGGAATGTGAACGGAATCCCTAATTAAAGGTGTAATTGAATCTCTATTGATGAGACAATTGAATTCATATAATCAATTGGGATGAAACTTCTTATCCTCCAGGTCAACTCGAAGAATTCTCAAAGTTAGGGATTTTGAATTTGGATGCAATTGAGGCCCGATTCTCATTCAAAACGTGCACTGATGGTGCATTGATGTTTCTCATTCAATTTAGGATATAATCCGTGTTAAAACGTCTCAAATTGAAGAATCACCATTGAAGGCCATTAAAGGGTAGGAGGAAGAAGAAGCAACGAGCAACTCGGTTCTGATCCGGTTCCATATACCCAAACCGGTTTAGTGATAGGATTTTGAACCGCTTATTTATCATATCCTAGTTTAATTTTGTAAAGGAGAGTTTGTAAGCCATAAATAACACAATAATATATATTTAATTATTTCAAGTTAAATAAATAAAATATTTATCTAACCCAAAATCCATTTAATAAATACTAACATAATAATATTTTGTATAACATTTATGTCATACCAATATCTATACAAACCTAAAAGTAGAAGCAATCTTCTCCTACGTGGCTTCACCAGAGAGCAACTTTCCAGATGTCAAAACCAGGAAGAGCGTTCCTGCTTTGCCTCTCCACTTCATACCAATGTGGCACCAAGTGACAACCTTTTTTTACACCCTGGCCTCCCCACGTTCGCCGCTCTGCCTCCCACATTCTGCTCTACAACTATGTCGTTGAAGTAACGACGTTGATCTGTACAACTTCCTTTCCATCGCATGCCGCAGGAGGAGAAGGCGATTCAAGGTCGACGATCTCAGAGGAACGCCTATTAGTGTAAGAGTTTGTCGCTTAGTATCAGATTTTGTCGACAATCCCTCCCTCGCCCTCTCTCTTGCACCGGCGCTCCGCGCGCACCTCGTCGGCAGCCCTCCCTTGCCGATCGCGTGCCCTCAGACGATCACTAGACCCACGCTGACCCGAGCACCAGCATCCCCTTCACCCTCCCCCACCCCTTGTCTTCTTAGTATATATAGATTCAATCCATTATTCCTTCAATTTCTTGGTAAACTCTCTTCCCTCAAATCTCTTTTATATTGATTTTTATTTGATTATTTTGAAGATTTGAAATTGTTAGGGTTTAAGGGATTCATTTAAAAAATTGGGGATTTGTGATTTGGGGAAATTGATTTAGAAAATGTTCGTAATGAGCGAAAGGAAGGTTGTTCAGTCAGATCTGGGTGATTCAGACGGAGATGAGGTCGATTCGGTTGGGCTCTTAGGTCCGAGAGAGGCTGGCTCTTCCTCCTCTCCTCCCACTTCCAAGGTGGTGCTGAACTCTTCCTTAAAACCTCCCATTGCAGGCGGTTCTCACTGCTCGGGTTTGGCGACTGGTGGCTCGTCGACTGGTGTGGTGACAAGTATGATAAATTCACTCGCTGCTTTACCTTTGTATACTGGTGGTGCTTCTTACTGTTATTCTCTGCTTCATGTGTTAGTTCTCTACAAATTAAAAGCTTCTTGTGTGTAGTGTGTTAGTGCTTCTTACTGTTATTCTCTGCTTCCTGTGCTAGTTCTTATATATATAAATTGTCAATCAATATGAGATCATTGAGATTTTCATTTTGGTTTTAGGCCCTGGATAAGATTCGGTTGGAGGCCTTGCCGGATAAGAGCAAGCTCGATGCACAGGAGGATGACAATTCGGTTCGAGCGCTTGACAACGGCATTGGTATGACCAAATTAGGTAAGTCAAGCGCATCTATTGTTGATTTAAATTTCGAAGTTACAGTTATAGGGTATGGGATTTTATTTGGGGTTTAGGCGCTTGATAAGATTCGGTTCGAGCGCTTGACGGACAAGAGCAAGCTCGATCTAAGGAAATATACTAGTCAGGCAAAATCTTTGGGTACAGTTGTTGCAATTTGTGGGGCAGTGTTACCTTTGATGTCAGATTTGTGGATTTTCAACTCTATAATCAGTAACTTTTAATTCTAGATTCAAGGAAAATTACCCTATTTTCCTTTTCTAAACCATTCACATACTAATTAACTTGACTTTCATGACGGTCTGAAATTGGCTCATAATACTGATGATTGATGTAGGATCTGGCTATAATCAGTAGCGTTTGATATTTTCTTTTTTAGTGTCCAGTTAGGTTTCTTATCATAGTTGTAATTGATTTTTTTTTTCAAAAGACAGAGATTGGATGAAGTATGCCTAGATAGGTTCCAACAATACAATAGGACTTTTATTCAATCATGGATAATGCAAGGTATGTAATTTCTTTTAATTTTAGTGCTATCTGTGTTGTAATTCAGCTGCTGGGAGATCGATAACTTCACCCTCCTCCTCCTCCTCCGGTTGACAAGGATTCATCCGATTCGAAGGAAAGTGTAGCTATTGTCTATGCTGATGTGGTATGTCTTTTATTCTTCTGGTTTATTAGGTTTAAATTTTGTTCTTTCCCTTGCTTTTGGTTGGTGTCGCTTATTCAATCATGGATAATGCAAGGTATGTAATTTCTTTTAATTTTAGTGCTATCTGTGTTGTAATTCAGCTGCTGGGAGATCGATAACTTCACCGTCTACTCCTCTTGATCCTCCTCCTCCTCCAGTTGACAAGGATTCATCCGATTCGAAGGAAAGTGTAGCTATTGTCTGTGCTGATGTGGTATGTCTTTTATTCTTCTGGTTTATTAGGCTTAAATTTTGTTCTTTCCCTTGCTTTTGGTTGCTGTCGCTTTTAAGCTAATTGAACTGTTATACAATTCACCTTGAATTGATGATTGTAGCATTGTGTTTTCAAATGACATGAACAAATTTCTTGACATGGCACGTTTAGATTGTTTCTATCTATCCCATCTTTCAAATTTCAATAACATATATAATTAGGTAAAAGATGATACAATTAGGGGTATAATATGGATGTTTGTTTTTAAACATAATTATTGATTATTAATTGGGAAGATACAGTTATTATGTAGATCTATGTATGGTGTTCTCCCCAACTGTAATCTCTACTCTGCGTTGTGATTGTACTCGGATATGTTGATCTCCCCTTTACTGTTATGTTTTTGCATATTTTTTTCAATGGGTTAGCAACATTGTTTAAGAAGTGCATTTTCCTATTATAAAGAAACCCATTATATGTGTGTAGGTTTAAAGCAATCGAGATGGAGGCGGTCGTTGGAGAGCGCAGTTAGCAGCTTATCAAAATTGATGGTTGTTGCTCTCTAAGAGCTGTAGTTAGCATCTTATCAAAATTGAAGTGTTTAGTTACATTGGTTTATTCTTAATCTTGCATCACAGTGTTTGCAGTATGAACCACGGAGAGGGGTCTAATATTAAAGAACTTATCAAACTACTTGCACGACTTCAAAGCCAGATAGATGTAAGTTTGGATTTTTTTTCAAATGGATGGTTTATATATCTCGGGTTTACATAGACTTAAATATCTTTGTGCTGCTTTATGTAGACTTAAATTAAATATCTCATTTTTAAAGTAGTAAATTTCCGAGAGAGAAAGAAATTGGGAAATCATTAGATTAATTGTTCCCATCCACTTTAGAAGCTCCAGGATCCTGGACCTAAAAAGCAAAAATAGGCCATTTAGTTTGCATATTATGGTTCTTTGATTGTCTGATTACATAATCCATTCATTTTTTGTTTTTATACTGATTTTGTTGAATTGTTAATTGCCAAAGAGGAGGCGGTGTAGGTGATGCTGGTGGAGCTGCTGATAGGGTTTTCAACCAATTTTTGTCTGAGATGGATGGCATGTCTGCCAAGAGAACCGTTTTCATCATTGGTGCCACTATTGGGCCTAATATTATTGATTCTGCCCTCCTACGTCCTGGGCGTTTGAATCAACTTATTTGCACCCCTCTTCCCGATGAGGAGTCCCGTTTCCAAATTTTCAAGTCTAACTTAAGGAAGTCTCCTGTTGCCAAAGATGTGGACCTCAAAGCTCTTGCCAAGTACACTCAGGGCTTCAACGATGCTGACATTACCGAAATCTGTCAACGTGCATGCAAATATGCAATTCGATATAACATTGAGAAGGTAAGCATTCACTATCTTTTGGAGTTAGTGACATACACTCATTGTCCTTTTCGTTATGTTGAAGCCTCCTACTTGGAAGCCATATATCATTTGTCGGAATTCATATAAGTCTTTTAAAAAATTGCAGGATCTTGAGAGGGAGAGGAGAAAAAGGGAGAACCCAGAGCCAATGGAGGAGGATTTGGAGGATGAAGTGCCTCAGATTACGGTTGCCCATTTTGCGGAGTCAATGACATATGCCCGAATGAGTGTGAGTGATTCAGACATCCCCGCAAATACCAGCTTTTCGCCCAGTGAGTTCCGGTTTATGGATGCCAGCGGGACTGCCGGAGCAGCTGCCTCTCAGCCGTTCACTTCCTCTGCTGGTGGAGCTGCTGATGGAGATTAATTGTACAATTGATAGTCTTATTGTTTTAGACATTTTAGTTATTTTATCTGCCCACGTTATTCTCTATTTCTCATCTTATCAAACAAGTGGATTTTTTTTTCCAATACGGAGTATGTTTTTTAACAAATCAAGTTATTTCTGTTTTTTTTATCATTCATAGATTTGTGATGCTGCAACTCTTGAAGTTGCACTCTTTGTGATCATCAAACTTTGATTTATACCCTTTTAACGATTACAAAATAGAAAGTTATCGGTTCAGTCTTTGGTTTCTAAATGGACATGTATCCATTCATTAATCGTGACGAACCAAACCAAACTTTAACCCGAACTTTTCACATGCTGCTCATGCCTTTTGCAACAGAAGAGGTAAAACTATACAAAGATGAGTGATTGAGCTTTTACAAATCATAGGAATTTGACTCAAATTTGATAGATTTTTTCCAATTTTAGTTAAATGATCAAATATCAAATTTGAGATAAAACTATAAAATGATCCATATGATAAATTTTTACCAATTTTTTTAATTTTTAATATTACACTTAATCCCAATTACCCCACTAACTAACAGTTGACATCTAAATTACTCCATTAATTCACCCAAGTTATCAATTGCAACCCCCTCATCAATCCCCACTACTTCACGTGGATATTTTCAGTTCATCAGTCCCCACTACTTCACGTTGGACAATTTCAGTTGCATCTGCAGTGCTATATAAATCCAAGTGCAATTCCTATTTTTCACTATCGGCAATCAGAAGTGGTATTAAGTATTGTGTATGGAGTTTTTGGGTTTCAATTACCTCTTTCTACGTTTTTGTTCAATATGTTTCCTTCATATTATCTATTGGACTCATATGTCAAATTGTGATTTCGTAGATTCAAGCAATGGCATTTCCACAACGCCACGCATTGGGATATCATTATAGCATCGGTTCATTCTTCGTTCGCATCATAGGATCACCGTCTTCTTCATATGCAGATAGTACACTTGCCATCTCCTATAATGTCATAAGCAATGGCAACATTGATGAGAATGCAACCACGCTTTAATGCCGCGAGGTCCTAACCAATGGAGGTATTCCATATATCATTCAAACTCAAGCTGCTATACCGCTCTTAATGACCTACATGTGTCATTGGTTCGATGATGGCGATGAAATCGTGGAGTACGGGATGGCTCCGAACATCCGTGTCGAAGTCATTGTCATTTCGGTTGTTGACATCTATGTGCATCTGCAGCCCGCGATTCCAACCGTGGTTGACTCCCTAGAAGAGGTCCATCTACATATCCCAAGTGCACAATCTTGTGTCATTTGTCTTGACCCGTTGGTGGGTCTCAATCGCCTCATTTGAATGCCGTGCCAACACATATTTCATCATGATTGTATTAGAACATGGTTATCGTATAATCATGTATGCCCCGTTTGCCGCTCGACATTTCCACACTAAGCAATTTATTGAATTTTTAGCATGTTAGGTAGTTAGTTAGGATCTATCATCTTTGTATTTGATTCTATTATGATGTTCTATTTCGTTTCTGTCCAAATGGGTTTCATGGTGTCTTAGTTTCTTCATACCGTCTTTGTTTATTGGAGCTTTAACAACTTTAGTATACATAAATTCAAAGGTAACCTAATTTTGAGTTTTCAACAACTGCAGACATCAAAAGGCGGTTATGTTAAGACCTTTATTATGCCCGAAACAACATGCTCCTGATTGAATCACATTTTTAATTGGACGGACATAGTTGACCATCAGCATAAAATTCAATGTCATCAACAACAACATGCTCCTGATTGAATCAATTACAGTACTTATTTTAACCTCTGCTGGCATTTGTTTAATTAGAGGTGGAAATTTTCATGACCTAAGTTGTCTTATCATTTATGCCTGGTGGAAAATTTTCAGTTGCATCTTTAAAACATTCTTGTGTTCTTATTTTTCTATATGTCAACGGGTTAATATTTCTGGGTCAATAAATGCACTCGAAAACAGATGTTTTTATCTATCTTGTCTCATTAACCAGGTTGTAGTATCATTGCATCTTAAATAATGGTTTGTCAATGCTTTGAAGATTACTTCAGTCCTATACTGTTTGTAAAAGCCCTTCATCTGTCATTAAACTCAGCCCCTTTGAATCAGCCGTATGCAGAAAATGAATCATCTCAGAAATTGTTGAAGTTATTTCTTTATATTCAAACGATTTGAATGTCATACACATTGGAAGAAATCAACAATTTCATCAGATTTGAGTTTAGATTTGACTTCAGATGCATCAAAAGCCGATGTGTTAACTATTGCGCTTTCCTTCGGTTAATGCCAAACTTCTCCATCTGTGAGTATGCGGTGTTGCAGTACTCTAATATTTTGATCTCACCACCAAATTTAACTTCTATGTGAACAATGCTTTGCTGTTGAGGAATCATGGAATCTTAGCTTGCTGAATGTTTCCAAGTTTGATTTGTTGTTTATAATGGTTTGGATATTATAGCATGTATTTATCAGTTTAGGAGATATTCTGAATTGATTTGTTGCTATGGATTGCCACTAAAATTTTATGCAGTAGGTTTTTTTTAGATGTATAAATTGCTTCCTTTGATCCGCTTATGCCTTTTGATCCTTTGAGAGCAAACCTTGCTGATGTCAAGTCTCCTCCCAAGTCACAACACATCAAGCGGCGAGTGGTTTACTTGCATTAGGAGATTACTCTCATCGCCTCTCAACTATAAGTGCGATGTGGGCTGCTGAGTGAACTGCATTACTCCAAGTATTGTGAGCCTATGAAAGATGAATGCAAGATGAATGGTCTCTTTAAAAGCATGTTGCATCTGGCAAAATCTGTTTTCTAAATTAGTTTGGTTTTCATCTGATTTAAACCAATGTCATTTGTGACAAGAATCTATTAGTACCTAGCTTGACTTCACACATTCGATTTTCAGTAGATCCGAACCCACATGGATTGAAAATGATGTTAGTGGCAATCCATAACTCAGTTATGGGTGAATAATGGTTTAGTGAAAATGCACTGAATGTTTCCCTGTTGAAAACAGATGGATTGAAATTTTTTATGGCAATCCATATATCAGTTCTGGGTCCGTAAAATGCACTGGAAAACAGATGGATTTTCAACATTGCAGAACTTGAGACATCTTAAATATTGGTTTGGATATTTCAGCATGTAATTATCAGTTTAGGAGTTTTTGGTCTTTGAACAATAGCTTGCTCAATGTTTCCAAGTCTGATTTGTTGTTATGGATTGCCACTAATGTTGGGACACTTGTGGATCCCACATCGGAAGTGGGAGGATTCTAAACCTAATATATAAGTGGATGAGCTACTCCACCTAATGCCAATTGGTTTTGGGATGGTGCCCCAGTCCGGCTTATATGTTGGGCTTTCTGGTCGGGCCCAACGAGACTTTCCCCTAACAAAATGGTATCAGAGCCGAGTTCGGCAGGTGGGCCGGTTGCACCGATGATTGAGATGGACTCCACATCTGTATCGATGACGGGTTAGTCGAACCCGTTGCGTGGGGGTCTCAATTCCAACCGGGCTAGACTTGTGATGGATTCACAAGTGAGAGGGGGATTTATTGGGACACTTGTGGATCCCACATCGGAAGTGGGAGGATTCTGAACCTAATATATAAGTGGATGAGCTACTCCACCTAATGCCAATTGGTTTTGGGATGGTGCCCCAGTCCGGCTTATATGTTGGGCTTTCTGGTCGGGCCCAACGAGACTTTCCCCTAACAAACTGGTATCAGAGCCGGGTTCGGCAGGTGGGCCGGTTGCACCGATGATTGAGATGGACTCCACATCTGTATCGATGACGGGTTAGTCGAACCCGTTGCGTGGGGGTCTCAATTCCAACCGGGCTAGACTTGTGATGGATTCACAAGTGAGAGGGGGATTTGTTGGGACACTTGTGGATCCCACATCGGAAGTGGGAGGATTCTGAACCTAATATATAAGTGGATGAGCTACTCCACCTAATGCCAATTGGTTTTGGGATGGTGCCCCAGTACGGCTTATATGTTGGGCTTTCTGGTCGGGCCCAACGAGACTTTCCCCTAACAACTAAATTTTATGCATTAGCCTTTTGTTTTAGATGTATAAATTGATTCCTTTGATCCGCTTATGCCTTTTGATCCTTTGATGAAATAGATATGCTTAATGTCTCACAATGCCTTGGGTTGATCAAATTGAGATGGATAGCTTGGGACGTTCCAAGGAAAATTTAGATTTTGACATTTTCGTTGTGAGACATTAACTACACTTTCCTTGCTATTTTCATTGTCAGACATTACATACACTTTCCTTGGGATTGATCACAAGTCATTGAGCTGCAAAACCAATCAGAAATAGCTGTTTTTTCTATCTTCGTTCTATTGTTTCCTTAGACAGTCATCCATCTCACTTTTCATGTTTTCAAAAAGTAACAGTGCTTCGCTCAGGATTTGTTTTAGGCTTCACAGCTCAATGTCAGTTGATTATCGGGATTCATTTGCAGCATCCTCGCACCGAGCCAACATTTTGTAAGCTGTTGCTGTCATATCTTATAATTAGTTATAATCTTGACATATCTTCAAGAGCAGAAGCACAAAGAGAGACAAGACCTGCCCAAAATGGTGGATAACCACAAAGTAAAATGTACAAGACAACCCCAACACTCCAAACATCTACTTCTGGTCCATAGTTTCGTTTTAAAACCTCAGGGGCCATGTAATAAGGGCTTCCTACTATTTCAGAAAACTGTTCTCTTGTCATAAAATAGAAAAATAGGTTCACATGAGTGAAAATTCACAGTTCTAACAAGTACTGAATGTTACTTGATAAAAAAAAACAAGTACTGAATGTCCTCTAAATAAATCTCCAACAAACATAAAAACAAAAAAAGCAGGAGTTTTAGGAGGGAAATACCAGGCTTGAAAAATACAGACAACCTAAAATCAATTGCATTCAGTGCAACATTTTCCTTCTTATTGGCGAAAAGAAAGTTTTCAGGCTTAAGATCCCTATGCATTACCCCATGCCTGTGACACATCTGCCAAATGCGGAATACAAGTTAATGAACAAAGGGAATACACATGCACCTCTTCTTCACAAATTAATGACATAAGGCAAAATTCCAAGGTATGCAATAACTTGAGCAGGATTAAGCATAACAGCAAACATCCCACCACCAATGATAACACAATAAAACAAGACAGGCGTGGACGGGGAGTTATCAAAATAGTTGGTAGCTACAGTCATGTTTAGAATTCAAGCGCAAATTACTTCAAAATCATTCTCAAATAGGTACTTTTTTTTATACAAGCATAGCAATATAGCAAAGCTAGTTTTGCTACAATGACGCCTCAGATTGGTCGTACTTCAAGTGTCAAAAGAGTCGTGTGGCAATAGTCCTTTGAAAGGAAACACTTTCAGAATACTGACTATAGTTAAATGTTCCATTTTCGGAACAAATTTCCCTATAATCTTCACACCAACAGTAAGAACAGAACTCCTTACATAACAAATATCAGGATGCAAAGCATCCAGAGTTGCTTGGGTGCAGCTAAACTAGAGCAAGTGAAACTCAAAAGGATGAATAGACAAAGAAAATCACACTTAACAGATAAAAAGACACAAGAAGCATAATCACAGCTCAGTAGCTCACATGAAAGACACAAAAGAAATGCTCTCTGCGCTAAGTTAAAAATGATCAAACTATGCAAATATTGAGTAAATATAGTCACTTCAAAGTACTACCTTTTAAGAAAACCATATAATTGCATCTTTGAGATCAGTCTTCAAGTAATCTACAAACAATTTCAGTTATGGCAGTTTATATTTTTAAAAACAATTTCAGTTTTGACAATTGTGATTTAAAAAAATTAATTTTTAAAAACAGCTCCACCTCCACTATCTCCCCCACTCTCTTCCTCTATTTCACAAACATTCCTACTAATCCTTTCACAATCGTTTCCACCAACTGCTGTCACTCATGATGCTGATTTTCATTTGGATCTTCAAAGAACCGTCGCCTAGAAGGTGTTTGCTGAAATTCCCTAAAGAGCCACTTCATTTGTAAGTTGCATCTCTGGTTTGTTCTTCACTTGTATTTGCAAGTTATAACTATAATATAGTTGACACACATATTTGCAGGTTCAATTAGCAAGTATTCTCGATACATCGACGGTCGATCCGTACTCTCTTCCCAATCAAGAGTTATCACTTAGCGTGCTAGGAAACCCTAAGAAGTTTTCGAAGGCTAAGGTATGTGAATGAGTTTTTTCCTCCATCCAGATTTTCAATCAACAGTTATCACTGAGTATGAACATATTGCTACTGACAGCAATTGATCAAACAAAACACATATCTAAAATTTTGATGATTGTCGAAAGCTAAGGTATGTGAATGGTGACCTTTTGGTTCTCAATCAAGAGTTATCATTGAGTTATCATTGACTGGAATCTACAAATTTGATGATTTTATATTATCCTGTAAAGGCTTATTTTAAACATAATAACTTATTGTATCAAATATGTGCATTACCTTAAAGGGGACATATCAAATGGCAGTGGGAGATTGGGGTAGTATATTTCTCATTTTGAAGATTCTTGCGCTAATTTTTTAATTGTTTTAAGCTTTGTGTTGGGTATGTGGCTTTGTAGGAGAAAATTATGGATTCTTCAACGGAATTTCCCCCACCTCTGTCCGAGAAAATATATCATCGAACATATGGTACCATCTTTGTTAGGGTTTCCAGATCGTTTACTCGTGGGCTAGGTCGACATGTTATAGGACAAGGGGGGTATTCGTATTTTCATCCATGATCTGATAGGTCCAACGTGGTTTCAACGCTCATCATCGTTCAATTGGGATGGGCATGTCCTTACGGTGCAACGGTGTATAGACATGTACACTAAATCTCATGTTGCTCATGTTGTTCAATTTGCAACGGTAAGATTATTACTTAATTATACCGACCGCTGCTTGGTATCGGATGTCGTGATTTATTCCGAATATGTCCCAAATATTTTGGTAGAGATAATCATGGAGGATACTTTAGCCGATATTGAGGTTTCTATGATGGACCCGATTTATCAGCAATCGAGACAAAGTGCATCAGCATCTGCAATACAGGAGTCGGGCCACTTTGAGAATGATGCAGAAGTGGGTGACCAATGCCCTATATGCCTTGAGCCCCATATTGAGCCAATCGTGACAACGATTCTTCCATGTGGTCATGGGTTCCATCGTCATTGCATATCCTATTGGCTCCAAAGGCGGCAAACATGTCCGATTTGTCGTTTTGCTATTCCACCGGTAGGTTATCATTAAGTATTCGGAGTCAATAGTTAAAGGCGTTGGACCATGTTATCAACTATCCTCTGTACAATTGCCTTTGTTTCGATTTGGCTTTTGTATTTACATAGCCTCTTTTTTTCCGCCTATTACTATTTTTGTGTTTCAAATGAATTCTATTTTATTAATTTTGCCTTTGCTTTAGTTGTCTTAGAGAGTCTGCAGTTGAATTTGCTTTAGGGTTGTAAATTTTATGTTTATACATAAAGTTATAACTATATTGTAGTTTATGTTTATTTCATTTTATAGTCACATATTAATATAATTTAGAATATTATTATAATTTTTTTTGTAAATATAATGTTTAAATATATAGTTTTAACTATAATGTAGTTGTTGATATAAATCATAATTAGCATATAAATGTAATTTTTTCGTAGTAATAAAAAACGTTAAATATTTTCATAAAAAACGCTAAATATATTATTCATTTTATTTGTATTAAATATATAGAGTATTTATTTTAGACGACAAAAGCAGTTACAAATGAGCTATATAGAGTAGCTATTTTAGAAGATGCAACTTATAAAAGCTACAAAAATAAGTAAGAAATAGGATAACACATAACTAAATATAATCAAGAGGCCTAATTAGGATAAGCTTTGTTTTGTATTTTTTTTAATTATAAAAATTTAACATGTTGAATACATTAATGTCAAAATAGCTAAAATAAAATAGATTATGTACGTTGATATGATTTTATATTTATATAATAATATAATCTGGAATATTTTGTTATTTATTTATAATTGTAATGTTTTTATATATATAGTTGTAACTATAATGTAGTTGTTGATATAAATCATCTAACTATAATCAATTCATATTAAAAAACCAGTAAATATAATATATATTTTATTCTTTATAAATATATAGAGTATCCATTTTAGAAGATAAAATCATTTACAGATAAGCTATATAGAGTAGCTATTTTAGAAGAGACAATTTATAAAGCTAAAAATAATAATATAAGAAATATGATAACAAATAAGTACATATAATAAAGAGGCAAACGTTGTTTTGTATTTTTTAAAAGAGATTTGGGTATTTAATTTAAAAACATAAAAACATAGAATAAGGTTGTTCCCAATCTTCCGGTTCTGCCTGCGTCTTCCTCCGTTCACCCGTGTTCTCGCACACACCTTCTCTATTTGCAGTTGGAACAGCACACCCACTGCAACTGCTCTGATGGTGGCTTGCACCCACGTTCTCCAGACAACTGCTTTGATGGTGGCTCGCATCCACGTTCTCCTCGCACACACGTCGCCGCATCCAATCCAACTGACGAACACGTTATGTTTATGGGTCAAAACCGTTTTGGAATGCGGTTGAACGGAGTCCTATTTATCTGTGTATTAGGTTAGATAGAGGTTTCAAGCTCGGAGCCCTATTGTTTTCGCCTGGGTCAAATCATTGCAGGGTAAGTAGCTCCTAACTTGTGGTTTTCAATTCAGACCTAATTGTTCGATTTCGGAATGATATTGAACCCTAATTTTTGAGCTTTTTTACTTGACATGCTTCAAGGAACGCAAGCAAACAAATTCGCAGTTCTCCTAAACGGCATATCTTCCTTCTTAATTGAGACCTAATTTCTTTGTTTTCTATAATTTGTTCATTGTTTATGTGGATCCCATTTGTAATTAGATCTGGATTTGCTCGGTTTCTGAAATATGGACATTGGTTATGTATATGCCATTGGTAAATAGGTATTGAATGGATATTGATTTCAAGGGTGAAAGTTGTTTAGAGGTGGAGCTATGAGGTTTCGTCCTTACTTAAAATTATAGGGTGAAATTGATTGTTTATATGCATTCCTTTGATATACAGGGTGAAAGGAGCTCCATTCATAGCGCAATTTCTGTCATAGATTGGAGTAGAGACACATGGCAGATCAGGGGGAAAGTAATTGGGTTATTTTGAAAGTCATTTAGTTCATTGGAGCAAATTGACATGGTGGTTGTTGTGTTCATGGACGTGGAGGTAATCTTTACATATGTTTTTTTAGCATGAATTTTGTTTTTATTATAGATTATTACAGTTGGGGGTTCGGGTTTATATAGATTTGTTTCTTCATACCATATGCTTAGAGTATGATTTTTTTGGATTGGTATTTACTAGGGCAACACAATTGAGGCAAACATTAGGAAGAATATGATTACAAGATTTTCCGAGCAGTTGATTCTTGGGCGGTCTTATGCAGTCAAACTGTTCAATGTCATTGAACAAAGTGGAGGTTACCGATATTCGACACATCCTTTTAGGATAAGCTTCAATTTTCTCACCGTTGTTAGTCCAATTGATCACATTAATATTTCGAGAAGTGGCTTTAAGTTTGTGAAATAGGAAGACATTGAGGCTAACAAGCTTGATTCCAATTACTTACTGGGTGGGTGAGTTACTTGAAGCTGAATTTAACATTTTGCAAGCAGTCACTAATTGCATTTATACTAATATTAGATTGCTCTCATGTTGTCTAGATGTTATTGGTTTCTTATCATATATTGGAGACCTTGACATCATTGAGGGTCATGGGATAGCTGCGAGAGTATCTCATAAAATTAATTTTGAACTGAAGAGTATTAGGTAAATTTCATAACCACAATTACAAACCCCGACGTTCCATTGTCTAATGGAGTATTCTTCTTGCAGCGACACTATAATCAAGTGTACAGTTTGGGATGATTATGCTCATCAACTAAAGAATTACTACGATGCAAGTACCAAATCTGACATTGTTGTCATTGTTCAGTTTGCAAAAATGAAAGACTTCCGTGGTATATGATTTCATTGCTTAATATGTCATTTGTTGTTATCATTTTAAATATGCATTTTATTTCATTATACCTTTATAGCCAACTCCCAATGTTTATCATTTTCCTTTTCTTTGAAGGGCAAACATTTATCAACAATGCTTATTCTGGGACTACATGGTTTTAGACCAATCGGTTGCTGAAATTGTCGAGTTCAATCAAAGGTTTGTCGAATAGTTATTTTTTGTCGGTACCTTTTTTCCTTTTATGGGTACTAAACACACTCTTTGTTCTAACATGTATGTTCTTTCTGTTTTGTAGGGCTGAAGTTGCAGGTTCAGCTTCTCCTCCGATTTCCCATGGTCGGCGGATCACTTCTATCAACAAGTTTGAGGATGACGTGGCCAAAACAGTGACTGAAATCGTTAACACTAAAGAGGTTATTTCATTTACTATTAATACAATTATACTATAGGAGAAATAGCATATATCTATAGACACAAATGTAATACATGAAATGTTATATTGTCTATAGTGTTACCTTTTTTTTTACCAGCCAAGTTCTTGCGTGACCGTAGCAACCATTAAAGCAATTGAAAACAAAGAGACTTGGTTTTACACTGGTTGCAAAAGGTGTAATACAAGATTGGAGACACAAGAAGGGAAATTTTGGTGTAGAAAGTGCAAATCCGCGCTGGCTTTTCCGAAACAATGGTACATGTATATCCATCTAATTATTATTGACACGAGCAAATTACCTTCATTAGATTTAATTATAGGTTTACATTTTATTCATCCCATGCGCTACGTATCATCGTGTTAATTTGACTTGTCCTTTTCCATTTTATAGCTACGTGTTGTATGTGCGTGTTGAGGATGGATCCGGAAGTAGCGTATTTGCAATGTTTGATGCTGAAGTCATTGAAATGGTTAAAAAGTCTGTGACCAACTTACTTGAGGGTGTGGCTGAGGTATCCTTTACATTCATGTTGTAACCCCCCTCCTCATAATAAATTTTTCTCAATTTTTATACTTGTAAATTAACCATGTTTTTCCAGGAAAGATGAGGAGATTTTCCTACTAAATTAAATGGACTAATAGGCAAAAAATGTGTTTTTTTGGTCCAAGTCACTGAAGCCAATCTTAAGAATCCTGGATTCACTTTTAGTATCAGGAAGTTGAGTTGTGATGAAGCTTGTATCAATCAGTTTGAGATAACTCACCAAGAGGTCGAGGTAGGTATATTGCTTACCATAGCTTATGTTTCTACTATATATATATATATATATATATATATATATATATATATATATATATATATATATATATATATATATATTGTAGCATTAATGAATTTAATTATGTGGCATTCTAATTATTTCTAAGGTTGGTCTTACTTCCGAATGCTCTACAAATGACATTTCCACTTCAGAGTCATATAATCTTGTCACTCCAAGTAAGCAGCGCCGTTTTGTCGTTGACTTGGACAGCAGTGATGATGACATTGTGGAGAATGACCCGTCCAAGAACAACAACGTGATTGTTAAGCTTGAGAAGGATGCTAACAAAGGAAGTGTTTAGTTGTGCATATAATGTTTGCTTATATTTTTATGCTAGGTAGGTTCAAGACTTTGTTATGGTAACTTTAATTTCTCACTTGCTCAGAATTTCATGTCCTTCCTTCGGTTTTCTATTTGCCATGTAATTAGTGTTGAACACTTTATGAATATGTTTTAAGTATTTTATATTTGGAGCGATGTTTTCTATATCCGTTTCTTAACTTTGCAATGGTGCAAAGTTGATGCATATATACAAGCGACATTGAAAAGTCGCCTTTGTAGGAGCGGTCAGGATGTGGAGATCGCAAGGTCGCGCTACCATCACAATGTCGCTAAATATGATATCCAACACCTTCTGTATTGATCTAGCCAGCCATATCTATGCGCCGTCCCATGCATCACTTCAAGTATATTACTTATTTTGGCCATTTGTTGAAGATGTTGGAAAGCCTAACTTGACTGGCTTCTTCCCCATTCTTGGCTATTTGTGCAGCAGCTAGGTTAATTGTCTTACTTCTTAGTTGAATCTGACCTTAATACCATGCCCACGTTTGGAATAACCACCTACCATTTTCTTCTCCACTATCCCACCTTTAGTTTTCAACTGTCAACTCCTATCCACGACCATTATGTTCAATTGCCACTTTCAATCTCTCCCTATCCATTACTTTCAAGATCCAAGTCATCTCTCCCTTCCAATTACTTTCAATCTCCCATACTATCTCTCCCTTCAACTTTCTTCCACACTAGGCTACCATTATAGGTAGACGCCGCTGCTTGCGACGACGTCTCCCATACCTCGATTTCCACCGCCATGCTACGATCCACTTAGCTCCTGTTTAAACCCGACTTCACGTCTCCATTGAACCACCGCTTCATCTTCTCGAATCCCATCACTGTGTCACTGAGCTCATTCGTTAAGTGACCGATTCGATCGCCAAGTGGTTATACTATGTGAGTAAGCTTGGTCATACAATTTTCGCCTATATCTTTCATGTATAAAAATATAATGTTTTGATTTTTTGAATTTAAATAAATACTATATCAACCTCTATATACTTAATTTCTATTACTAATTCTAAAATAAATCATAGTATTATAAAATCATTTAATAACATAAGTCAATATTAGGTTTTGAATTTGTTTAATGCGGCTTCAAAATCAGCCGGTTTTACAAGTAGAAAATGTTTGGAATTGGTTTTGCTTTATTTTTTCCTTGATGACCTTGATTTTTCCAAATTATATAATTAAAGTTAATTGGGTTTGGCGGGAACAGTTAGCCCACTCTTTCACGGAATATTTAACTCACCCACATCACCCACGTTGTATTAATTTGCCACTCATCCTTGACTCCACTTCAAATTGATCCGCAAGTTCTTCCTGGACTTCCTAGTCTCCACTCCGGCATCATTGAAAACGTAGGATTCATTGGGCGGACCTTCAATCAAGACAACAAATTCGGAGGCAAAAGCACTCGCAGCAGAGAGAGCCGGAGAGAAATTAAGCGCCAAACAAAGAGAGCTACAGCTGCAATTCCTGGTGAATGTGAGAGATGTACAGCTTGCGAGGATCAAGAGAGACGATTGCAATTGGTGTTTCTTGAGAATGCAAGAGATGGATTTCGGTGGCGGGAGATGAATTGATAAGGGTTGCTGATACGCTATATATGAATTTTGGGCTTCCAAGTATCCTTCATCATCTTTTATTCTGGCTTCCCATACCTACGAGGTATTCTTAATCGAAGAAATCAGCTTTGTTCCGCTTCAAATTAAGGTATGGTCTTCTAATTTCTCTTTGCTTTCAATCAGATTTGGTCCTTTTCGAGTTAAGGTACATATTTTACTAATTTTCTATGGTACACATTAGTTCTTACGTGTTGTGAAGTCACTCATGTATGTAATTAAGCGTTTAGGAAGCCACTCTTAGCTATGTTTTCTTTATTTGGTGTGTATTAGTCTTTACGATTATATTGACATTGCGGTATCTTTAGTATAGATGACTTCGAACCCCGAAGCCAAACTGAATAGATTGAAAAGGAAAATTGCAATGAAGGAGAAGCGATCTCGATGTGCAAATAATAAAGGTATTTTCATTGATGTCAAAGGTTAATTTCGGTATTATTATTTTGATTATGATGTTCGTTGTAAATTATTTTGTATTCTACCTAATAACATTACGTATGTTTTGTAATTATTGCAGAAAATGAAAGTAATGATAGTAATCTATCAAGCCATGGTCACAATGCTCTTCCTTTTTTCCTTTCCTCTTCCTAACACCTATTGTCATATTTATATTACAATTAATTAGTGTTCACATACATCTTTTATTCATTTATCAGACCCAAAATATAATAGAATGAAAAGAAACCATATCCTCCAACAAGCTCGATCTCGGTCGCGAGGCAATACAGGTATGTTTATTCTCTGTCATCCTTTTTCAGTCCCCTCCTTTCACCGTCTAACTTATAGTACTTTCATGCTATACATGACCATGCCATTTGATTGGATTCCTTATTTAAGACGTTGGAAGCTCTTCTTTACACACATCTAGGCACTTGCACCGGTCTCCTCTTAGTGAAATGACAAATAGTAATATTACCTCTACCTTATCTTATATTTTAGTTATTTCATATATTTGTTAATTTTCCTTATATCTCGATATAACTTATATTCCGTTTGTGTTATACTTCGGTCATTGCATTTGATGGGGGTTGGGGTTACGAACCAACTTTTGTTCAACGGTTGGAACCTCTGCTAGACACACATTGGGTCAGTTGCAACGATCTCCTGTGATTGAAAGGACAAATGGTAATAGTCCCTCTGCCTTTTAATCTATAGTCCTGTATTCGCCATACCTTAGAGTGTCCACGTTGGCCTATTGTACATTTATATAATATGTGCATATTTTAAATTAATGAATGGTAATGCAGATTTTTATTTGGAGAATGATTCAACCTCACTGGTTAACACTGGTAAGATATAGTATTGATCGCCTTTATTCAAGTTCATATATTGAACATTTTTTCACTCGTAATGTTACTTGTATCAGATTATTATGATATTGGGGATCCAAACTGCATTTGTTCTTTTTGTGGTGCATCGATGTGGTATACGGAACGGGCTGAAAGAAGTAGACGACCGCATAACCCACAATTTTCCTTATTTTGCATGAAAGGCGCTGTTGAGTTGCCTCTTCTCAATGCTCCTCCCATGGTTCTTTAAAATCTGATTAAGCACGATGACGCTAGAAGCAGACATTTCTTCACAAATATTCGTCCCTATAATAAAATGTTTTCGTTTACTTCTATGGGAGGTCAGATTCAAAAACCTCCGGATGGTAGGGGTCCGTATGTTTTCACATTGCATGGCCAGAATTACCATCGGATTGGTAGCTTATTGCCTTCGACAGGAGAAGAGCCCAAATTCTCGCAGTTATATATTTATGACACGGAAAATGAAGAATCAAATCGGCTTAGACCATTTACATAAGAATCAAATCTTCCGTTCTATTTGTTTTTATATTGGCTTCGTATATGTTAATTGAGTAATGATTTTTGAATACATATATATATGTGGACATTATTGGGATGCTAACAAATATGTTTTTTTCTTCTTCCATTGCAGATCCAATGGGGAAACTACTTTGGATTCGTCCATTATTTCTGATTTGAAATCAATGATTGATGACCACAATTCATTGGCAAAGGTTTATCGGATCACTAGAGATTGGTTTGTTGCGGACCCATCCCAGAACTTGACACTTAAACTCAAAGGAAGCAGAGGACATGATGCGCGGGTGTATAATACCCCCTCTGATTCTGAGGTTGCGGCTCTGGTTGTTGGTGATCTGGGGATAGATTCTGAGCCGAAAGATATTACTCCCTCCGATCCAAAAAGATTGTCGTTTGACTTTTTAACACGTATTTTAAGGAGCTAAAAACTATATAAAATATCAAATTTTTTAAAATTATTTTTTTACAACTTAATATTTGTTGGTAATAAGTATTAGATTATAAAAAAATAATAATAAAAAGTTAATATATTATATAGTTTTTAGCTCCTTAAAATACGTGCTAAAAAGTCAAACGACATCCTTTTTGGATCGGAGGTAGTATTATTCAAGGCAGAAGTCAACAGTTGGAACGGATCAGTGAGTTGCATCCTTCTTATCTGGCACTCCAGTATCCATTGTTATGTCCTTTTGGAGAAGATAATTTCTTGATTGACATCCCTTTGAGTCATTTGATGGAAAACTCGGGGAGAAAGAGGCGAACCATCAGTATGAGGGAGTTTTTTGCCTTTCGACTTCAGTATCACAGGGTAGAGATGTATTCCGAGTTCCCAACAAAGTATGTCTGGAATGCCCAGCGCAAAGAATGGTCACGAAGAAAGAGAGGTTTCTCAATTGGCCGTCTTTATCATATTAACCCTAGTACTGGAGAGTTATATTATTTACGGCTGTTATTGAATCAAGTTCGTGGAGCAACCTCCTATGTCGATCTCCGAACCGTGAACAATGTTGTTCACCCCTCTTTCAAAGATGCTTGCTATGCATTAGGGTTGCTAGATGATGAACGAGAGTACATTGATGGGATCATTGAGGCAAGCTTTTGGGGATCTGCTCATTACTTACGAACTTTATTTGTCATGTTGTTACTATCTGGTGTCATGTGTCAACCCGAGCTTGTGTGGGCTAAAACTTGGCATTTGTTGTCCAATGATATTCTTATCCAACAAAGACATCACCTCAGGATGCCAGGTTTGCATGATCCTTTTTTTTTCATAACTAATGGTTTCCTTAATATCTTAATTTTATCATATAAATATCTACTAATATTTTTTCATTTCAATGTAATACCCACCCACGTTTTGGAAGGATGAAAACTAAACTACCCACCCACCCACATTTTGTTTTTTTTTTTTATATTCGGAAGTAACCACCCACGTTCTGTAAATATGAAATACACTACCGACCCACCCACCCACATTTGTAAACATTAAAAAAACTACCCACCCATGTTTTGTAAAGATTAAAAAAAAAACTATCCACCCACGTTTTGTACAGCTTAAAAACAACTATCCACCATAATCTAAAGAAAAAAGTGGAACGTACGTAACCACCACGTTTTTTGTTGCTTTTTACTTATCTTTTGAATTTATAATATTCTATAATTAATTTGTATGATCATATATTACTTTCATGTAGATTTACAATTATCCGAAGAACAATTGAAACATTACGCATTAGCAGAGGTTGAGATGTTGTTGCGAAGAAATGGTAGCTCTCTAAGGCGATATCCTTCCTTACCGCCCCCAAATGATACCTTGATTGCTACTGGTAATAACATTCTTATTCAAGAGGAGTTGCGCCATAATGTTCCCGAGTTAAAGACAGAGCATTCACGATTATTGTCCAGTTTCACAGAAGAACAACGGTGTGTTTATGATGAAATTATGGGTGCTACCAGTGCCGAAGGGGGAGGGGAGTTTTTTTTTTTCTGTATGGTTATGGAGGAACTGGGAAGACATATATTTGGAAAGCACTTACCGCTGATATTCGAAGTGAAGAGCATATTGTTTTGAATGTGGCACTGAGTGGCATCGCGACACTTCTACTTCCTGGGGGAAGGACTAC
The DNA here is from genome assembly GCA_963922045.1 of Persicaria maculosa. NCBI lineage: Eukaryota > Viridiplantae > Streptophyta > Magnoliopsida > Caryophyllales > Polygonaceae > Persicaria > Persicaria maculosa. The sequence continues at coordinate 68,455,829 of OY998259.1, read as the reverse complement.
ACATTCCAGGTTTGCCATTCCCTTACAAATACATGAGGACTCTATGTGTGAAATTCGTCCTGATACTCCTTTGGCGGCATTAGTTGCAGCAGTGAAACTTATAATATGGGATGAAGCACCTATGGCTAATAGATATTGTTTTGAAGCTTTGGATCGAAGCTTACGAGATGTCCTCAAGTTTTCCAATCCTCACAGTGAAACAAAACCATTTGGGGGTAAAGTTGTGGTCTTTGGTGGTGATTTTAGGCAAATATTGCCCGTTGTTGCACGAGGAAGTAGACAGGACATTGTATCTGCTACAATAAACTCTTCTTATCTAGACGTGATTGCAAGGTAAATATTTTTTTCATAGCTACTTACGTTCATTTATTAATTTGGCCAAATGTTTCCTGTTAGATGCACAATTCATCTAATAAAAGAAAGTGTTTTACAACTATGTAGGTACTCCAATTGACTAGGAATATGAGACTATCGTGTGGCCAAGTTGATTCTGATGTGAAAGAATTGAAGGAGTTCTACGATTGGGTGCTACAAATTGGTGATGGAGTTGAGGGTGATGATAATGATGGTGAAGCTATTGTTCATTTTCCACCTGATCTTCTAATTCCTTACACAAATGATCCGATTGGAGCCATTGTTGCTGCAGTATATCCAAATGTATCAGATCATTTGATGGATTCTACTTACTTCCAAGAAAGAGCCATCCTAGCCCCAACGCATGACGTCGTAGATAAGGTAAATGGCTATGTACTCTCATTAATCTCTGGAGAGGAGAAGGTATTTTTGAGTTCAGATAGCCTTTGCAAGTCAGATGTTAATATAGAATGACAAGGAGCTATTTACTCGGCCGAATATTTGAACACTATCAAATGCTCAGGGATACCTAATCATAACATCACACTGAAGGTAGGGGTTCATGTGATGTTACTTCGCAACGTGGATCAATCTCTTGGCTTATGTAATGGAACTCGGCTAATCATTACACAATTGGGAAATCGTATATTGGAAGCAAAAATTATGTCTGGGACGCTTGCTGGTCATAAGGTCCCTATACCTCGCATGGTGTTATCACCTTCGAACACATTGCTGCCATTCAAGTTTCAACACTGACAGTTCCCATTGATGGTTTCATTTGCTATGACCATTAACAAGAGTCAGGGACAATCTCTTTCACAAGTCGGTCTTTTCCTACCGAAGCCAGTGTTCACCCATGGACAATTATATGTAGCTGTGTCTAGAGTTACTAGCAGAGCTGGATTGAAAGTCTTAGTTTCTAAAAATGAAGGTAATGCTTCATCTGCTACCACTAATGTAGTGCATAAAGAAGTTTTTCAGAATGTATGAGGAGTAATATACAACCTTTTGATCTCATGCTATGCCAACGGTCATTTTCTATGCAATGGTTCGAATTGGCTAATTTATCGTTATTTTCTCCTCATCTTTATTTATATGACATTTCTTATTGATTTTCTATTTATAATGCTTTAGGAAGTGTTCTCACTGTTGGGTTGAATTGCCGGTTATGGTACTTTGTTTGAATATTCGACATTTCATAAATATTATATCGTTTCAGTTTTAATGGTCTAAAAAAAAGGAATAGAGATCGGACATAAAATGTCGTATATATTTGTATAATATTACATTGTAGTATATAATCAAAATATTTCATACCCGTGCCTTAGGCACGGGCCTTACACTAATTATATTTTATCTTGAAATATTATAAATAATCACTTTTATTTTTATACAAGGCAAGAATTGGGGGAAGGTCAACCGGGTTGATCCACCACCCAATAGCGTCCAAACGGACGAAATCAGCGATCTCAGCAGGAACACAGCCAGCGACTGTTGTGAGCTGAATCTGCCATGTTTTACAGTAACTTTTATATCGATTTCTGCATACATTTCATACATTTGGGCTAATATAGTACAGAACCTATGTAGTTTATGTTTATTTGCCAAATTATGGAATCTACACTAGTTTCTGTTCAATTCGCAGAATTCGAGGCGTTTTACAGCGATTCTACAGAAGGTCAGAAAAGCTCGGAAAACCACTACAGAAGTCCAAGGTCAAAGAAGCAGCAGAACCAGTCGAATCGAGCCGAGAACCAGACTCCTCGATCTCGAGTAGACCTTACTCGATCTAGACGAACATGTCCGAGCACAGCCTTGGTCGACAGAGCCTGATCGAGAAAGCCAGACAACCCAGCTCCGGAAGTCTACTCGATCTCGACAAACCCTAGTCGAGATCGACGAAGACCAGCACCACACCCGGAGTCCTCGAGGAGAAAGCTGATCGAGAAGCCGAGGACGAGAACCCGGACAACTCTACTCGATCTCGACAAGAGTTGGTCGAGATCGACGAGAGCCCAGTGAGCCAGGACCGAGCCACATCGAGCAGATCTAGCCGAGGAATTCCAGTCGACGAACCACCCTACTCGAGGTCGACGAGCCGTGGTCGAGGTCGAGTAGAGCCGTTTCCAGAAACTTCTCGACGAGACCTGTCCGAGTAGAATTGAGATTCCTTGGACGCGAAGGAGTCGATTAGGCTGAAATTCTATCCGATTCCATCAAGGAGACAAGATCTATCAAGACATGAAGACTTACCTATTTAGTTTTATCTTTTCCTTTTAGATTTATTTCCATTAAACAATTTATTTATCTTTTTAAGCTTTAGATATAATTTTAGATAAAGATAGATATCTTCTTTCCTAGATTAGCTAGGGAATAAAGGCTATAAATAAAGCCCTAGGGGCTGACCATTAGGGATCTTATTCCAATACACAATCAATTCAAGTAAGTAGGATAGAGAGAGAGAGTTTGTAGCAAGCAAGGTGGAGAGGCGAAAGCGGATTTGTCTTGTCGGTTGTAAGCTTTCTTTATTTAATTTAATGCAAGTTAGTTTCTTTTGTTATTTGATGTCTTTCTTGATGATGAAGAGCGAGTAGTCCACCCACTTCTGGGGCTGGGGTGAGCCCAACGGTGGCCATGTGAGATAACGCGATAAAAGGTCAGATTTTGTTATGCAATTCATCTTCTATCCCTATAAGCATGATTCTTTTGCGAGAGTTGAAGGTGATCCTTGTTTGTGTTATTGAAGCGAAAGTGATCTTAATGCAACTTGGATTAATTATGTGAAAAAGGGTTAGTAACAATTAGGGTTTATGTGAAAGCCTCTATATGCCTATTTGTTAATGACGACAGTTATTTGATGGAAAGCATGATCTTTTGTGCCTTTATGTGTTACTTTGCATGGTTATCGTTGTGGTGTTGAAACCCTGGCTTTGGAAGTCTTTTAATATATTGAAGTTTATTTCTGTCGAATTTCTGAGTTCTGTCGAAAATCTGCAATTTTATATTTTCTGTTTCTTGTCGATCTAGAGTAGTGCTTTGTCGATCTCGAGGAAGCTGTGGTCGAGATCGAGTAGGACTTGGTCTAGGTCGAGTTGGTTTTCTTCTGTTTTCGTCGATTTTCACTTTCTGTTGTTCACTGTCTTGTCGATCTCGAGGAGCTGTTGTCGAGATCGAGTACGCCTTTGCTTTGCTTTTCGTTTTTGCTTTGTCTTTGCTTTATTTCTTTGCTTTTGTTTTAGTTGCCCTTGCCGGGTTTATTTGTTTCTTTCCTTTCCTTGTTTCTGTCTTTCTGCTGCTTTGCCTGTGAGAATTTACAGCTACCTAAGAACTGCTGACGTGCTTCCTCGTGGATTCGATCCTGACTATTCTCTTACTACAACGAGAGGAAGTGTTGTATTTATTTGCTGAGACAGGGAAGTCAGTCTGAACTTTATTTCATATTTATTTCATACTTGACCATCCTCCTGCAACAACAAATTGGCGCCGTTGCCGGGGAAGCTATCAATCGCGCCTTAGGTAGTCAGTTCTCACTGTTTCTTTGAGTTACTTTGCAGGTGTATGCGTCGTTCTGGTCAAACACCTGAGTTTGACGCCTTAGACGAACCGGAACGCCTTTTTCACATCAGAGCTAAACTACAAAGAGCCATGGCAGCCGCTGAAACACAGGAACAGCTGATCGCTAGGCTTACCAGGGAATTAGCCGCTAAGGATGCTGCTATCGCCGCTGAGAAAGAAGCAAGGGAACAAGCACAGGCTGAGCTTGCCCAATATCCAACCACGACAGAGGACTATATGCACCCAACTCTCGTCGTGCCTGAATCGGCGATTCTTATCCCTGATAACTCTTTTGAAATTCGCACTCAGTTTCTCATAGAACTTAAAAATAATGCCTTTTATGGTAGATTTAATGAGTGTCCGCTTGAACATATTACAAACTTTGCTGACATGTGCTGTACTCTTGCTGAAGGTACAACTTTGGAATATGTCAAGATGAAATCTTTTCGCTGGTCTCTCGCTGGGCCTGCATTGAAATGGCTGGAAGGGCTGCAACCAAGATCACTCACAACCTGGGCCCAAGTAGAGCAAGAGTTCCTGAACAAATTCTTCCCACCCGCCAAAACAGCACATCTCCGCCAGAAAATCACCGCCTTCAGACAGAAGCAAGGGGAACCGCTGGCAAAGGCATGGGAGCGCTACAAGGAACTTCTGCGATCTTGCCCTACTCATGGACAGCCACCCTACGTCATTCAGGAGATCTTCTTCAACTCTCTTGATCAAGGCACTAAGGACAGAATCAACCATTATACTCGCTATGAGTATCTGACAATGCCTCCACGTGACGCATGGGGTGTGCTAGAGAAGCTCACTACCTACGACAACAAATATGGGTCTACAGCAACCTATGAAGAGAACCCATACGCCAGGCCAGCACCATCTATGCCCCTATATGATCCCCCTAAGGAGATCGATCCAGACGTTAGGGAGCAATACTACAGAGACCAGAATAAGAAGCTCCTCAAGCAAGTAAAGTATCTCTCTGTCAACCAGCCTTACATTGAATGCGGATCGCAGCGGCACACCACTCCTGAGTGCCCACACACAGAGCAAGTCAAGCTGGCAGAGCATCATGAGGAAGCGGCTTACGCAGGGGGTCCCAATCGCTACATGGGGGACCAAAGGTTTCAGCAACCACAATGGAACCAAGGTATCCCTAGGAACCCCCCGCCCTACAGAGCTCCAGGAAATCCGGAAAGGGAGCAGAAAAAAGATGATATACAGATAGTCCTGGAGGAAATACGGAGGAACCACTCAGAAACTAGGCAATCTTTCAACTCCGTCTATACTCAGATGCAAGGTGTCAACTCTAGGCTTGGGGAAATTGATATCTGGCGGAAATCAGTTGATACACAGATTGGTCAGCTAGCAGCAGGAATCCCCAGACAGTCAGGGTCACTTCCAGGATCTTCAGAACCAAATCCTAAGGGAAAGACTGGACACATCGCTGCTATAAAACTTAGAAGCGGCCATCAACTGCAAGAGCCAGAGGTCGGAAAGCAGCAGAACGACGAGGAACAGCAAGTCGATCTCGATAAAGCCGTGGTCGACCTCGACAAGAGCCTCGTCGACCTCGAGGAGACACTTCCAGAATCTTCGTCTGCACCACACAGCAACTCGACTGGGCCCAATCTGGTCGATGTCGACAAAGGCCTTGTCGATGTCGAGGAGCCCCTGGTCGACGTAGAGCAGCCTGCAGCACCTCCGACGGCTGTTCTGGCTCCGAATCAAAAAAAGAAGCTGCCTTTCCCCACAAAATCTCTAAAGGACCCGGCAGAAAAGAAATTCCAGCGCTTCATCAAGATGCTTCAGAAGCTCAACGTCACCATCCCCTTCACAGAAGCTCTCAATGAAATGCCATCTTATGTCAAGTTCCTGAAGGAGATTCTGAGCAAAAAGCGATCGATGGCTGAAATCACAGAGGAGTGCAGCCATCTGGACATATTAGAGAAGAGGCCGGATCCAGGTAAGTTTGCTATAACTATTGGATTTGGTCCATACAAAATTAATGCCCTATGTGATCTTGGAGCCAGTGTTAGTATTATGCCTTTAACAATTTGGTCCAAAATTAAGATAGGTGCCTTGGAGCCTGTGGATGCTAGACTTTACATGGCCAACAACACGGTGGTCATTCCGACAAGCATGGTGGAAAATGTCCCAGTACAAGTAGGTAAATTCTTCGTCCCTGCTGATTTCTTAATTGTTGATATGCAAGAAGATCCTGCTTGTCCAATTATCTTAGGAAGACCATTCTTGGCGACAGTGGATGCCAACATAAGCGTAAGGAAAGGAGTGCTCACCTTCAACATCAGCGATGAGGTAATTGAGTATTCCTTTAATAAAACTGAAAGGCATACATGTCCAATGGAAGAGGTCAAATCTATCTCAGCTGGCTACATCACCTGCGGGGAACCCAAGGTCAGAAATATGACCCCCGAGGAGATGGAAAAGAGGGACATGGAGGCCCAGGTGGAGGAGATCATGGCAATCCTCAAGGAGAACACAGAGAATCCAATCAACACGGACCAAGGTAAGTCGTTGTGGATTAATTATTTTTCGGATGCCTTGACAGGAGCTAAGTATGGGGTCAAGATCGACCAGACCCTAGTCGATCTCGACCAGACGAAGGAGACTCCACCAGCACCAGCATCGTCGAGCAGCGAACCAGACAAACCAGGCTCGTCGATCTCGACTAGCCTTGTCGAGGTCGACCACCACTCGACGGCCTCGGCTTTATCTCCCTCGACGCTGACTCCACCAGACGGCCAGAGCTCGTCGATCTCGACCACCCTTGTCGATGTCGACCACCACTCGGGGAGCCCAGTTCCTGCTTCCTCGACGCTGAGACCACCAGAGCAAGGATCCTCGTCGATCTCGACCAGCCTTGTCGAGATCGACCACCACCCGACGCCACCAGATCCGCCTTCCTCGATGAGCAAGCCACTAGGAGCAGAATCCTTGTCGAGATCGAGTAGGCTACTCGCGGTCGACAAGCCATCGACTTCTGAATCTGCGAGCAGACCACCACCAGAAACTGCAGTCTTGTCGAGATCGACTAGCCCTAGTCGAGATCGACCAAACACAGTGGTCCCCGATTCCGTCTCTGCGAAGGTAAGCCAAGGTATGGATCTTTCTTCTCCTATTTCCATTAAAGATCTATCTATACATGGGAGAGGTTTGCCTTGGTACGTGCGCTTATGTAGGATATCCAATGATGAGCCTAAGGAATATGAAGTTGGAGACAAGCTCTATGTCTCTAAATCTAAGGATCATTGGTTTTCCAACAAATTCAACAAGAAGCGGATGGGACCATTTGTGGTGAACAAGATCCATTCTGGAGGATTACAGCTGATGGACAAGAATGGAGTCTTATTTGAGGCCCAAGCTACATGGGCCCTGCAGATGCCACCTTGAGCATAAATGGAAAGTCGACCTAGCGACTATAAAATCTAGAGCATGTACATAGACTTTTTAGGACTTTTGAGACTTTGTTGCTTTTTGCTTTTGTTTTGAAACACTTTTAGTTTGCTATTATGGGTATATGTCTTCTACACTTTTCAGGACCATGGATAGAACCAAGAAAGTCATACTCGGCCAGGAGGTGCTCCATTCGATATTTAGAGAAATCTGCACATCTGTCTTGTGAGTTTCTTTCTTTACCCTTACCTTGTTTTTATACAGTGAGGACACTGTAATGTTTAAGTATGGGGTGGGGGAAGGGCTTACTTTGTGCATATTTGATCATATAGAACATTATGTGTGCATGTTTAAAATTTAGTTCTTTGAATTGCTACATGGCTATTTTGGAATGCATTATTGATTTATGTGCTTATATGTATGATTTCCAAAATTTGAGAAAAATGACCCCCATTGAAAAATTTTGAAATAATGTCATGGAAGCTTATACCGAACTCGACGATGCAAAATTGGATTCATTAGGGATATAGCATGAAATTGCCTAGTAAAGGGAAGTCACAATGAAGTGCATATTTGCTTGAAAACCATGAAAGGAGGTAAAATTTGAAATTGCTTTTGACATGTTGCATGATAAGATGATGGAGGACTTTATATTTCCATATAATGCTCATATTGTTATATCCTAGCCATACCCATGCTTATGCATCACAAAAGCCATAATATGCCTTATTTCATATATTGCTTCACATGTTCTTAAATATTTCCATTCTTTACCTTATCCGGGGATTATGTTGAGAATGATGTTACGTTATGGAGATCGTTATATGGTGTTTGTGTGATTGTTATCATTATTGGAGTTTGGCGGAATTATTTGAAATATATGGAAAATTTAATGAGTGAAAGAAAATCCGATCAAAGATCGACCCTGCTCGCTGAGATAATAGTTTGGCGAGATGGGACACCAAGTGAGGAGTCCGACGCACTAAGTATCCGGGGCCATTCATGACACCCATGTTTGCGACTCGCGAGAAGGCAGTGCTGAGGTTAGAGAGGTAAAAGCATTATTATTTGATGAAAGCATTACGAAAGGTGATGAATCTCAAAGAGAAGGAATGTGGAAATTCAGTTTGGAAATACTCCATTTCCCCGGATCATTAGCACCACATTGCCAAAAATTGCCCACCTTTAGCCTTTTACCAATCTACTCCTTATTTGAGCTTAAATTAAAGTCCTCTTGATTATTAATGCTTTGTCACATAAAAATTGTTTTTTTTTTGCATAACCCTCCTTTTGTGAGTAGATGTTGCTTTTGTATAATTGCACATGCATGGATCTGTGACACTAGTACCTTTTTCGAGGATGGTAATTGATTGCAGGGTTATATGAGAATGAATCTAATATGTTGAGAGTTTTGATTTCTTCCCCTGAATGACAAATAAAAGTATTGCTTGAGGACAAGCAAGCTTAAGTATGGGGTGTTTGTTGTGAGCTGAATCTGCCATGTTTTACAGTAACTTTTATATCGATTTCTGCATACATTTCATACATTTGGGCTAATATAGTACAGAACCTATGTAGTTTATGTTTATTTGCCAAATTATGGAATCTACACTAGTTTCTGTTCAATTCGCAGAATTCGAGGCGTTTTACAACGATTCTACAGAAGGTCAGAAAAGCTCGAAAAACCACTACAGAAGTCCAAGGTCAAAGAAGCAGCGGAACCAGTCGAATCGAGCCGAGAACCAGACTCCTCGATCTCGAGTAGACCTTACTCGATCTAGACGAACATGTCCGAGCACAGCCTTGGTCGACAGAGCCTGATCGAGAAAGCCAGACAACCCAGCTCCGGAAGTCTACTCGATCTCGACAAACCCTAGTCGAGATCGACGAAGACCAGCACCACACCCGGAGTCCTCGAGGAGAAAGCTGATCGAGAAGCCGAGGACGAGAACCCGGACAACTCTACTCGATCTCGACAAGAGTTGGTCGAGATCGACGAGAGCCCAGTGAGCCAGGACCGAGCCACATCGAGCAGATCTAGCCGAGGAAGTCCAGTCGACGAACCACCCTACTCGAGGTCGACGAGCCGTGGTCGAGGTCGAGTAGAGCCGTTTCCAGAAACTTCTCGACGAGACCTGTCCGAGTAGAATTGAGATTCCTTGGACGCGAAGGAGTCGATTAGGCTGAAATTCTATCCGATTCCATCAAGGAGACAAGATCTATCAAGACATGAAGACTTACCTATTTAGTTTTATCTTTTCCTTTTAGATTTATTTCCATTAAACAATTTATTTATCTTTTTAAGCTTTAGATATAATTTTAGATAAAGATAGATATCTTCTTTCCTAGATTAGCTAGGGAATAAAGGCTATAAATAAAGCCCTAGGGGCTGACCATTAGGGATCTTATTCCAATACACAATCAATTCAAGTAAGTAGGATAGAGAGAGAGAGTTTGTAGCAAGCAAGGTGGAGAGGCGAAAGCGGATTTGTCTTGTCGGTTGTAAGCTTTCTTTATTTAATTTAATGTAAGTTAGTTTCTTTTGTTATTTGATGTCTTTCTTGATGATGAAGAGCGAGTAGTCCACCCACTTCTGGGGCTGGGGTGAGCCCAACGGTGGCCATGTGAGATAACGCGATAAAAGGTCAGATTTTGTTATGCAATTCATCTTCTATCCCTATAAGCATGATTCTTTTGCGAGAGTTGAAGGTGATCCTTGTTTGTGTTATTGAAGCGAAAGTGATCTTAATGCAACTTGGATTAATTATGTGAAAAAGGGTTAGTAACAATTAGGGTTTATGCGAAAGCCTCTATATGTCTATTTGTTAATGACGACAGTTATTTGATGGAAAGCATGATCTTTTGTGCCTTTATGTGTTACTTTGCATGGTTATCGTTGTGGTGTTGAAACCCTGGCTTTGGAAGTCTTTTAATATATTGAAGTTTATTTCTGTCGAATTTCTGAGTTCTGTCGAAAATCTGCAATTTTATATTTTCTGTTTCTTGTCGATCTAGAGTAGTGCTTTGTCGATCTCGAGGAAGCTGTGGTCGAGATCGAGTAGGACTTGGTCTAGGTCGAGTTGGTTTTCTTCTGTTTTCGTCGATTTTCACTTTCTGTTGTTCACTGTCTTGTCGATCTCGAGGAGCTGTTGTCGAGATCGAGTACGCCTTTGCTTTGCTTTTCGTTTTTGCTTTGTCTTTGCTTTATTTCTTTGCTTTTGTTTTAGTTGCCCTTGCCGGGTTTATTTGTTTCTTTCCTTTCCTTGTTTCTGTCTTTCTGCTGCTTTGCCTGTGAGAATTTACAGCTACCTAAGAACTGCTGACGTGCTTCCTCGTGGATTCGATCCTGACTATTCTCTTACTACAACGGGAGGAAGTCTTGTATTTATTTGCTGAGACAGGGAAGTCAGTCTGAACTTTATTTCATATTTATTTCATACTTGACCATCCTCCTGCAACAACAGCGACGAAACACGAGGACAAGCCCAGATGCGCCAATCGATCTGCCACCCGGTTTCCTTCCCTGAAGACATGCACAAAGGTGACACTCTCGAACGATCGACAAAGGCCAAGGGCATCTGCAATCGTCATCTCGATCTCCCATGGGCATTGCCAAAGTCCTCGCAAGACATTGATGATGGACAAGCAGTCGCCTTCAACCACCAACCGAGTGAATCCCCGCTTCGCAGCTTCCACAAGACCTGCAATGAGACCATAACATTCTGCTTGCACAGCAGACACCTTACCGTGGCTTTGGGCACCACAAGACAGATCCCTTCCCTGGCTATCACGGATAACAAATCCAGAAGCCGCACGGTCCGACATAGTCCGAGCTCCATCAAAATTAAGCTTAACAAAATCCTCAGCTGGTTTTTTCCATTTAACTACTTTTTGTTTTGGCATTCTCTTATTTTGGGTGTTTGGTTGTAATGTGTCAATGTTGTCTTCTTGTTCCGCAACTTGTGCTCTTCTCCACGTGGTTCTATATTGTTTTATATTTTTTTATCCATTCTTCAATTGTACTGATATCATTGTTGTCAAAAATTATTTTGTTTCTCATCGACCATAAACCCCAGAGGGCGAAGGCAAGAATCGATTTATGTTCCGTAGGTAATTGGTGGAATATTTCGGAGATTATGTCTTTATATAACTTGTTTTCTTTATCAGTGTTCCGAATCGTATGTTCAATCTGCCTATCTAATCTTCCGATGAACGACAGGGCAGTCTGACATTCTGTAAAGAGATTGGTGTTATCTTCTTCATAATGGGAACAAAGGGGGCATTCCAAAGGCATATGAATTCCTTTTCCTTGTAATCTGACTTTTGTCGGGGTTCCATTTAGCAGGTTTTTTCAGAGGAAATTTTTAACCTTAGGTGGATAGTCAATTTTCCAGATCCATTCTAGTAGGTCCGAGTTGGTCCTTCTAGTTCTTGTGATGTGGTCTAAAGCACTCGCAGTAGAGAACCACCCATTTTACTTGGTTTCCAGTACAGTCTATCTTCAATTTCATGAGACGGGATATAGATATCTGTAATTTTATCAACAATGTCCGGATATTATAAATAATCACTTTCTATTTATTCAACCTACCCTTTGAGACTTTAAAAAAAATGATTATTATTAGGATGAAGTCATCCTTAAACTTTTAATTATATTTAACATTAATATGAGAAGTCGGGTTATAATTCATAATATTTCTACACAAAAGGTATCATGGAGAGTATTGAAACAATTTAAGTGACACACCCTTTCCAAAATAATGGATTCACATCAACCACTAAATTTGTAAAATTAATTATTTTAAAATAATACAACTAATAATAATAATAATAATAGTAATAATTATTTCAAAATAATGGGCTCGTGCTGCAGCTTATATTTTTACTAGACTCGGTTTTATTATCGCTAAGGGAGTGGGTGCCCAGATAGTATCTCGGCTACCAACTAATTTCTTGTAAATAGTAATTGTTAGGGCAAGGCGATTGGCGATTGGTGATCAGCGGCGTTCGGCGATGGCTCCTCCGGCTCATCCTGGCGCCCGGAGTCGTCGGGCCGGGGTCTCTTCCGGTTGGTCGTTGTCCCAGTCCTTGGCGCCTGGGTCTAGTTGTTCCAAGGCCGCGGCTCATCAGGTTTGATTTCCTTCTTCTTTGTCCTGTGATCGGTGCGTGTCGGCGCTGTCTTCCCTCTCCCTCTGCGTATCCTCCCTTGTTTGCTGTTGATGGGGCCGGTCTGTGCGAGTTCAGGGCGGGTCTAGGTTCGAATCGACGGCAGGTTTGGTTTCCTTGGTTGTTGTTGCTGCGATTGACTGTATTTTGATCATTCCGTTGCCGTGGTGCGGTTGTTTGTTGATGCTGTTGATCAATTGCCATAGTTGCTGTCTCGATTTGGCTATTTTCTTTTTTTCCATTATTTGTTGCTTCGGTGGTTTGCTATCAGTGCATTGGGGCTGCTCGTTGCCGTTAGTGCATTGGGGCTACGTTGGTTGCCTTACTTTGTAAGTGCATTAATTGTTGCTACGGTGGTGTCTTGTGTGGGGATATAAGCTACTTTGCTTAGTTTTATATACCGGTATGCCCGATCTTGTTCGGTTTCATTGCCCTTTTGTGGGCCTTTGTGGTTGTCTTGATGGTGGGGGTCGAGGTCTTGTTAAAACCGCTATGCTTAGACATCTTCGTGATCGACATTGCAGTGGTGATGCTCAGGTGCTTACTCGTCAAACTCTATCTGAGAGTTCGACTATTTATTCTACTGCTGAGATTACTTTAAAGCATATGGGAGTTTGGCTATGTGGGGTATGTCTTAAAACACATACCTTTCGTGCCCGGTGTCGGCATAGTCAGGGTGATTCAGTGGCGCCTCCGGACGGTGGTGATGGCCTTATTCGCTTTATCATTTATGATATTCCCCGGCCTCCAGCTCCATCTTCGTCGGTTCCCTTGTCTGATGTTGGGGTCGTTCCACTTGGTTGGTCTATATCTTTGTTAGACCGCTTGCTCTCTTTGGGGTTACGCACCGTGAGATCCATCCCTCCTAAGTGTCGTCTGGGATTTTCACGGGTTTTGAAAGGGGCGTTAGATGGTGTGATTGACTCTCCTAGTGACCTCTCCTGCTGGATTCGCTTGCTTGTGATGCCTCTTTGTATACTTAAGACCTTTTCTCCACGGAGTAATCTTGAGTGTAGGACTGCTGTCAAGCGTCAGCGTCAAGAGGAGAGTATTGCTAGTGCTATTCGTGCTTGGGGCGTGCCTGGCGGCAGTTTGCAACTCTTTCAAGAGACCTTAGCTGAGGTTCCGCCCCCTTTTAGTGTGGAGGAAGACCTTGATTTGAGTGAGCTTAACCTTCGACAGTGTCGAAGGAAGATTTGTGATGGTCATTACACTGCCGCTGTTCGGGTGCTTTCTTCATCAGGTATTGCTCCTTATTCTGATGCCACTCTTGAGGCCCTGCGGGATAAGCACCCTACTGCCCCGTCTCCCGACTTGCCGCCTTTGCCTGTTGATCACCATCCTCTAGTTGCCTCTTCGACTGTTGTTTTGGATATGATTCGAAGTTTCCCACGGGGCACGTCATGTGGGAGGGATGGGTTACGTGCTCAGCATCTTTTTGATTGTTTGGGTGGAGCTGCTGTTGCTATTTCCGATGATTTGATCTCCTCTATTACTCGGGTGGTTAATCTTTTCCTGGAAGGTCGCTGTCCGCAGGATCTGGGTGAGTATATTGCTAGTGCTCCGCTCACGCCGCTTGTTAAACCAGGTGGAGGCATTCGTCCCATTGCTGTTGGCACTATTTGGAGACGCCTTGTCTCTAAGGTTGGTGCTTGTTTAGTTGGTCCATCTTTGTCTGGTTATTTTGCTGGTCTTCAGTTTGGAGTCGGGGTTTCCGGTGGCGGAGAGGCTATTCTACATGCCTTGAATCGGCTTGTTGAGGCCCGTGGTAGTGAGGAGGGTCTTTCTATGTTGCTGGTTGACTTTCAGAATGCTTTCAACCTAGTTGATCGTGTGGCCATGTTACAGGAAGTTCGTCGTCACTGCCCGGTTCTATCCCGATGGGTGGAGTTTTGTTACTCTACTCCTGCCCGACTGTATTATGGGGAGCATAGCTTATGGTCTTGTCGGGGGGTTCAGCAAGGGGATCCCTTAGGGCCTCTACTTTTTGCTTTGGTGTTGCATCCTTTGGTGTGCAAGATCAGAGACTCTTTCACCCTGACTTTGCAGGCTTGGTACTTAGATGATGGAACTGTTGTCGGGGACACTTTGGTGGTGGGGAAGGTCTTAGATTTGATTATGGCAGATGGTCCCCGCTTTGGCCTTCATCTTAATGTTGATAAAACCGAGGTTTTTTTGCCTACAGAAGACCCTAGGAGTCGGCTTCTTGGTGTTTTCCCCCCCTCTATTGCTCGGCCTTCACGTGGTGTCAAAGTTCTGGGAGGGCCTGTCAGCACGTGCCCTGTTTTCGGCAGCGACCTTGTGGCGAAGAGAGTGACTAGGACCATAGAGCTTATGGATTCCGTCGCGAAGATTGAGGATCCACAGTGCGAGTTGCTTCTGCTTCGGGCTTGTACGGGTATTTCTAAACTTTACTTTGCTATGCGTACTTGTTCTCCGTGTGTCTTTGGCCCGGCCCAACTCTCCTTCGATGCGGCACTTCGTTCTAGCTTGGAACGAATTGTCACTGCGTCCGGGCCTGGGTTTGGAGATTGGCAGTGGCGGCTTGCCACCTTCCCCTTTCATTTTGGTGGTCTCGGAGTGTATGCTGCTGAGGATGTCCTACATTATGCTTTTTTGGCGTCTCGTTTGCAGTCTGCTGAGCTGCAGGCTAAGCTCCTACGCCCTTCTGGTATTACTGCTACTGGTCCTACTTTTGATGATGCTTGTCGTGCTTTTAATGAGACCACAGGTTCTGATTTTCTACGCGATCCTAGTGAAATCGCTGCCCCCAAACTAATGAAGAAATTGGCAGATATATATTTCACGAAGGTTGCTGCTACATCGGAATCTGTTTTCTCTTTGACTCCGCGACAGGTGGTGTTGTGGAAGTCTCAGCAGGGTGCTCACTCCTCCGATTGGTTGCGTGCAGTTCCTATTTCTGGGCTGGGGCAGACTATGAATGGAAGGACTTATCGCAGTGTGCTTAGTTATCGATTGAGCGTTCCATTGTTCACGGTGTCTAGGTCCTGTCCGGCTTGTTCTCGGGTCTTTGATGATGATGTCTATGGAGATCATGCTGTGTCTTGTGCTGGTACTGTGGGCATTAAACATCGACATAACCTTGTGCGTGATGCCTTATTGGATATCTGTTACAAGGCTGGGATTTCTGCTGGTAAGGAGGTTGATATCTGTTACAAGGCTGGAATTTCTGCTGTTACAAGGATGGGCTTAATAGGCCGCTTCGTCCGGCAGATTTGCTTCTTTATTCATGGGACAGAGGGCGTGATGTTTGTGTTGATCTGACGGGATCCTCCCCCTTGACTCAGTCAGGGGTGTCTGACTTTGTCCCTGGTCGTGTTGTTGTTGCTGCTGCTCAACGTAAGCGTGTCAAGTATCGTGATTTGTGCATGACAGCGGGTTATGGTTTCCTACCCTTCTCTTTCTCTTCGTTGGGAGAGCTGGATACGGATGCTGTTGCCTTGCTAAAGCGGATTCAGAAATTCTCGATATCTCGGGATGCCGGGGCTCGTGCTGCAGCTTATATTTTTACTAGACTTAGTTTCGTTATCGCTAAGGGAGTGGGTGCCCAGATAGTATCTCGGCTACCCACTAATTTCTTGTAAAAATATTTTTTCGATAATAATAATAATAATAATAATAATAATAATAATAATAATAATAATAATAATAATAATAATAATAATAATAATAATAATAACAATAATAATAATAATAATAATAATAATACCAATGCTTTACTTTAGTTAAAATCATTTTCACGACCAACTTTTATGTTTTAAATAATAAGAACATAATACGATATATATTTCATAAAAATTCTATAGCATCTTTTATATCAAATTTTAACTTTATTTTTATTTAAATTAAAATAGAAATGCCCAAAAATACTTTGGGGTATTTCATGCATAGGTACAATATCACATAACACATCATCTTCATAATGTCCTAGTTTGATATGCACTTTAACTTGCTTATTCACTTTCAAATTACCACAGTCATTCATCTAATGCAATCTATAAGGCCTAGGATGCTGAATAGTAGGAAGTTGTAATTTATCAATCATTTCCTGACTAGCTAAGTTACAACAGCTTCCCTCATCGATGATCACATTAACCACCTTACCCTTAACTAAGCATCTAGTATGAAACAGATTCTCACGTTGATTGTCATCACAAGGTCCAGTAACAACACTTAAGACTCTCCTAACAATCAATGACTCTCCATGTTCATAATCAATGCCATCATCATCGTCATCATAAGTAAGAAGGTTAAGGTTCTGGTCATTCTCATTAGCATGCTCATCATTTTCATCACAAGAGTTTTCAGATTCATATTCGCCTAAGTGATTAATCATGAGAGTTTTCTTATTGGGACAATCCTTCATAACAGGACCTCTACCTTGGCATTTAAAGCACACAATGTCCCTAGATCTAGTAGTAGAGGGGTTAGGATTACTCCCTTTGGGGCCAGTAGATACCCCAAACGAATCGCTGGTTGGTTCGGCCTTCACCTCGCCATTGTGGCTGGCTCGGCCGAGAGCTAAACCCACCTTTAAGCTGCCCTTAGGGCTGTTGTGGTCGGCTCTGACGCGATGGTTGGGGTTGCCCACTTGTCATTCTTCCGCCTTGGTTCCTGTATCTAGCTCCACGTTCAACTTTAATAGCTAAATGCAATAATTCAGTAGGAGTAGAATAAAGAAAACAATCTATGTCATGAGCTAAGGCGGGATGCAATATCCTAAGAAACCTAGCATTTGTATCTTCATAGGGTTCTACTACATTAGCCCTAGCCATGGTTTCTTGCATTGCATTAAAGGTTTCCTCAACAGATTTGTTACCTTGCTTAAGGTTTTCTAAGCGTTGTCTAAGCTCCCTAGCATAATGTTGAGGGACAAACCTACTTCTCATAAGAGCTTTCAATTGGTTCCAAGAAGCGATAGGCGCATCAAGGGCTCTTCTTCATTCTTTAATCAAATTATCCCACCAGATTAGAGCAAACCCTTGAAATTCTAAAGAAGCCAATTGCACCTTTTTATGTTCAGAAAAATTGTGACAGTTCCAGATTTGATCCATATTAGTTTCCCAGTCAATATATGCATCTAGATTTGTCTTACCATCAAACTGAGGAATCTTTACCTTTACCTTACATATGCCGTCTTGAACAGGATCTCTAGGCTCTCTGTATTGGTATCGACCTCCTCTATCGTTCCGCCTCGGGCGTTGCTCCCAATACTACTCTTCTTGGAAGTCGTCGTCACGCTCCGAGTAGTAGAACTCCTCCTGGAAGCCTCGGCCTCTTCCTCTTCCCCGTCCTTGCCCCTGCACATTAACAAATCCGTTATTTCTACCATATCTCTCCCCTCGTGGAGAGTTATTCTCTTCAAATAAAGGATTATTTAAATTAGGGTTAGGATTTCGAACTTCCCTTTCATCATTAGGTGTATCGTCACACCTTTGATTACCTTGACCACCAAGGTTATTAGAACCCGTCGGTCGAGCCTCTAAAGCCTCCAACCTATCCAACACTGCCGTCAAGGTGGTGTTAAGAGTGTTCATGGTGTTGTTGAATATCTCGGCTGACACAAATGCGTTGGAGTTGTCGTCATTGTTGCCATTGTTCCCGTTGTCAACCTGCTGAGACATTGCAAATAAAACGAACAAGGAACTATGTAAAGGTTAGTGAAAAGTATAAACAACTCACAATGTGTTTCGCTCACACTCGCTCTCTAATTGGTATGTCACGCTTGTTGGGGCAATCCGCCTTGGGCAAATCAACGCTCAAGCAAGAACTTGACAATTCAAGGTAAGAGATCAAGAGAATGGGCAAAAACAAGACAACCGAAAATCACAACAGTAGCAAACTATCGAGTCGGTACTAGGGAGTATCGACTCGGTACTGGTGGTGTCGACTCGGTATGTGGGTGGAGAGTACTCGACAGGAGCTGCAAGACACTCGACGGTAGCAAGGGTGCACTCGATGGAACAAGAGTACTCGACAGTAACATAGACCACTCGACGGTAGCAGCTAGAGCACTCGACAAGGGGGAGAGCACTCGACAGACACGACTTGCACTCGACAGTGGTTACAAGAGGACTCGACAGTGCCAATCAGCAACTCGATATAGTACTCGATCAGGGCAGAAAGACTCGACAAGCACAAGTAACAAAAGAAAATAAAGGAAAGAAAAGAAAACTTGGAACTTTGACCTCTTGTTGATTCAAACCCTTAGTAAGGACGTTGTAGTTGCAAGGTAGGGCTTAAAAAAATTGTGTTTGGGAGGTATGTGTATGAAGGCTTGTCGACTAGGGCTATCACAAATTCACCAAATTCGGCCCTTAGGCTTTCTTGCACTAGATCACAATCCTTTTCTTTTTTTGAAAGCTTACTTTTGCCCCTAGTGAATTTTATCCTCCTAGGTCAAAGCTTTGAATGTATCTCTTTTTTTTTTTTGAATTTTTGGACTTTTTTTTTTTTAACCTAATGCAAGAAAACTAATAATGAAATAAAAAGGACTCTCGAAAATTTTTAACTATGGTGAAAGAAAAATAAAATTTATAGCCCTAATGAAATATTTATAGACGAGGGTTTAGCTAACTATGGCAAGTATGTCTATCTAAGCCTTTTTATAATCTATGATAGATAATATGAATAAATCTACCACAAATTTGATAATCAAATAAGGCAAGTGATGTAGATAGAACAAGATAGATGAAAGTAAGCCAAAGATAGAAAGCAACAACTAGGGTTTCTTGTGAAAACAAAGGGGCGGCCGACTTGGGTATGGATCACTGATGTCGACTACTCCAAGGGGGTAGATCGGCCACACTTTTGCAAGGGTCACAGCTGGCTCTTGTGTTTAGGGCTAGATCGCAACACAACAATCACAAACAAGAAAAGGTTAGTGCAATCAAAAATCAAGATTCAAGAAGTAAAGACCAAGAAATAAAGAAAAGACTCTATTTTTGTAGGTTTTGTGTTTAGGGAAACAAAAGACACAACTTTGATGTCGGAAACCAAAGCTCTAATGCCAATTTGATACGGGGTTAGCCGTAGGATGGCCCGATCTTTGACAATCACACAATAAACTAAAGAACGGAAGCAAAGACTCAAGAACACCGAACAACTCACTCGATGTCGACGAGAATAGGAAAACGCAACAACTCGACTTAGGACAAACTGGACTTGAAATCGACTGAAGGTAAAGGAGACAAGACTTGATTCAATAATAACAATAAAGACACGAAATTGAAATAACAAGACCGATAGATGGGTGATTCGAACTAAGATAGAACGAGATAAAGACCCCAGGCCTCCTTAGAGGGTAGGAACCAAATATCAACGACTATAAAGCCTGCCTCTACAACCTTACACAACCAAGCGGACAACTTGGAGGCACAAGAAGGGGACTTGTGATTACCAGGATCACCAAGCTCTCGCGAGGTTGATGAACTTAAAGCAAACCAAGCAAGATCAATACCAATTTGCAATCGACGAGCAATGCTTCGAATCGATTGACTTGCACTCAATTGTGTTTCACACAAATCTAAATTTTCATAAGCAAAAGAGACGTGAGTTCTACATTGATGGAGGCCGACTAATTATAACCCTAACAAGGCTGATTTTCGGCCAAAAATAATAAAATTAATAACCTTAAGAAATTATTAAAATAACCCTAAAAGTTTCCTAAAATAACTTAAGTAAAAAAATTACTAAGATAGGAAATAGAACAAGGTTCCAACACTTATAGTAATTCGGCTATACATTTCCTAGGGTGGTTCGGCCATGCCAATTCCTATACACATATAGGTCTTCAATGTAGGCTTTGGGAGTTGAACCGCGCTCGAGAACAAGGCATAACTCACAAACATGAATGAGTCGCGTTGAAGCTTCTTAGCCCGAGCTCGAGTCATAGGTCCTTCTCCTAAGATGATCGGCGTGTCTGGAGGTGTAGAAGATAGTCCCGCATCACTTATCTTTCACTTGAGTGAAGCCCTTTGCCACCAACCTAGCTTTGAACCTCTCAACTGAACCATCAGGCTTAAATTTGACCTTAAAGATCCATTTGCATCCAATTGCCTTTTTATCCTTAGGCAAATCAGTGACCACCCAAGTGTTGTTCAACACCAAAGCATCAATCTCCTTTTTCATAGCTTGAACCCAACGAGGGTCCTTAGAAGCTTCTTTGAATGAAGTAGGCTCCCTTATCTCCACCATGGCATTGAAAGAAGCCACAAAGTCTGAAGAGTAATCTGACAAGTCAAATAATTGTCTGACCATAAAAGATCCAGACTGTGATGAAGATATTGTTGGACAAACAAAATCTTGGAGATGAGCAGGTGCATGTCTTTGCCTGACAGGTCTCTGAACAAGGACATGTATAGGACTAACTGTTTGTGAAGAATTCTCTTCAAGATCCATATCTGGTGAGTGCTCATGAGTGGGAGACTGAACAGAATCAGACTGAACAGGTTGATCTATACTGGCATCAGACTGCACAGATGACCCCTCCTCCATATGGTTTCTCACAACATCATCAAGAGGAATAGGATAGGGAACAACATCTACTACAGGGTTAACAATGGGCAAAGATACAGGAGGGGTAGCCTGAGACTGTGGTGACACTGAAAATGGGAAAGCGTCCTCTCTGAAAACCACATCTCTACTGAAATACACAGTTTTAGAGCTCACATCAAACAATTTGTATGCCTTGACTCCACCAGGATGTCCCAAAAAAATACTTTTCACAACTTGCTTGCCAAATTTGTCCTTCACATCTACACAACGTCGACCAAAACATAGGCATCCAACTACTCTGAGATCTTTATAGGATGCAGCTTTGTTGAATAAAACTTAAAATGGAACCTTCCAATGAATAACATAACTTGGCAAACGATTTATGATATGTGTTGCAGCAGTGACACAGTCACTCCAAAATTGAATTGGAAGATGAGCATGGAGTCTCATAGCCCTGACAGTCTCAATTAAGTGCATGTGCTTACGCTCAACTCGGCCATTTTGCTAAGGAACACCAGGAACACTCCGTTGATGAACAATTCCCATGTCTGCAAACATCTCTTTGCAAGCAGTCTGGACAAATTCTGATCCATTATCACTCCTGATAATTTTGACCTTACAGTCAAACTGATTCTGAACATAGACAAGAAATCCCTTTATAGATTTCAAAACCTACAATTTAGATGCCAACAGATATGTCCAGGTATATCTGCTATGATCATCCAAAATTGTCAAAAAATACTTAGCTCCATCATGAGCAGAACATTTATAAGGCCCCCAAAGGTCCAGATGAACAAGATCAAATGGCTTCAAAGCCAAGGAAAAACTTCTATTAAATGGAGATTTGTGATGTTTAGCAAGTACACAGCTCTCACAAAAGAAATCCTTACAGACCAAATGCTTAAACTGATCCAAATGCAGCAATTTGGACATAGAACTATGACCTAAACGAGCATGAACAAGCTCTAACTCATGACCTTTATCAGGCTTTATTGTCTGGCTACAAGCCTTTATGGAACTAAAGAAATCACCAATGCCACCATCAATCACAGCTACTGCATCTTCTGTCTTGATGATGTATAGCCCACTGATTCTGTGTCCTCTTCCCACAATCTTCTTAGTGATAAGGTCCTGAAATAAGCACTGATCAGCAGTGAATATTGCCATTAACCATGAATCCTCAATGAGCCTCCCCACTAATAAGAGATTGTGCTTGAATGAAGGGACCCACAACACATTCTTTAACTCAAGGTTGGAGCTAAACTTAACCAACTCCACTGTGTCAACAGCTATGACTGAATCATCAGGTAAGGCAATATTAATCGATTTTATGAGTTTCTGCTTACATTTAAGTGTAGTGGAATCATATAGCATGTGATCAGTTGCACCTGTATCTACAATCCAAAAATCTTTCCCAACAATTTTCTCAATCATCAATGCTTTAGAGGGATTATAGTTACCTGAGAGATTGGCTGCTGCAAAACAGTCATCATTCTCAACTTGAATCTGTTTTCCCTTTATCATCTTCAGTACTTCCTTGCACACTGCAGTGACAATACCACTGTCACATTGACACTCCTTTCTTGGATCAAGAGGAGTATCTCCTCCTTGCACATCCACTGAGTTAGTAGCTGATCTCCCATATTGCTTCCCTTTTGAATTCTTTTCTGTATCTGGATAACTATGCAGTTTGTAGCAAGAGTCCCTCTGATGTTCTTTATTTCCACAAAAATCACACTTGGGAAATCCATGGAGCTTATAGCAAGTATCCCTAATGTGACCTTTATTGCCACAAAAGTCACATTTCTTAAATTCCTCCCTTGATTTCTTGCTATCTCCATCTTTCTTCCAATTGCTAGACTGATTTATGCTAGCATTAAGTGCAGTTACATCCTCCCCTTGCTTTGAACTTGCACTCGGATTACTTCCACAATGTTCAACTTGTTTAAAAATGTAAAAGGCCCTATTCAATGTAGGTATTGGATCCATTGCAAGCACCTGATTTCTTGCTGAATCATACCCCTCATTCAACCCCATCAAAAACTGCATCAATTTGTTTCTTTCTTCCATTTCAATCATCTTCTTGACAACTTGACATGTGCATCTATCCATAACACCACACACACACACACACACCTAGGTGCACCTTCTACACAAGCAATTTCATTCCAAAGCTTTTTCAATTTCCAAAAATAATCTCCAACAGAATCAGAACCTTGCCTAACTGAACATAGATCTTTCTTCAAATGATGAAGAAGAGGAATGTTAGATTGGCCATACCTCTCCAAAATTTCTTCCCACAATTCTTGCGCAGATCCAGCAAACATCAATGATTCAGAAATCGACTTGTCCATTGAGTTGATAAGCCATCATCGTACCATTTATTCGGCTCTCAAGCACCTCTGCTTGTTCGGAGAATCATCCGGAGGCTTCACTATGGATCCATCAATGAATCCAAGCTTCAGCATCGCCCCCAAGGCCATCTTCACATTTCGCATCCAGCTCAGAAAGTTCGTCCCATTGAACACATCTGCTACAAGTTGCGCACCTGGGCTGTCCAAACTCGCAAGAGTGAACGGATCGTTCGACGCCACCTGAAATTGTTGATCACCATTCTGATTTCGCACGACCGAAGCGTAAGTATCACCCATGGCTGCTAATCAACTCAGATCCTCGACGAATCTCAACACGTATTCGCTCCTAGCTCTGATACCATATAAACTGGATCTCAGTTCACCTAGATCGCCATGGAACCACAAAAGAGAGAAAATGAATGTGGTTGTTATAGAGGAAGGTAGCTTGAGTGTGGCTCTATAGCCTTACATCTTCAACTGCCACTCATCCTTACCACCGTACACGTGTCCACACCCTCCAAGCCTAACTAACCCATGTACAAGTTGGCTCACTGGCTCCTATAGACCACGCTGGCTCATAAAATGCAGTCTGAGACGGCGTTTTATTCAAAAGCCCTAAAATATAAAATAAGAAGAAATTCAAAAAAAAAATAAAGAAACCCAATTTGACACCACATTTATATCACATTGTTTTAAAATTTGAAAAAAATAATTAAAAAAAAACAAGTAAAATGCGGCTGCAGTCGCGTTTTACTTTCAACAACAAAAACAACTCCGCCCACCACCAGCCTCGTCGCCCAGTCCTGCCCTGGTAGTGGTCGCCTAGTCCCCACGGTCGACTCCGTCCGCCACCAGCCTCATCACGCGGCCTCCTCCTCCTCGCCATCTAGTTCTTCTCCTCCGAGCACGGCTTCCTCGCCGTTGTCTTCTCCTCCGACGAGCTGACTCCATCCACCGTGCCAGTAGCTCCCCCATCAACGTTGCTCTCATCCTTTTCCCCTTCTACTACAACCCATCTTCGGCGGAGTATGGTCCTCCATCTTGAAGAGTCGACGGTAGGTGGTATCGAGGGGGAGGCAGTGGTGGAATGGTGGTGGGCGAGGGGTTGTGACCGAGGAAGAAGATGTCTTTTTTTTTAAGGTTGAAAGTAAAACGTGGCTTTAATCCGTGTTTTACTTTTATTTTCCCTTCAAATTTTAAAATACAATGTGATATAAATTAAACGTGGCTTGAAATTGTATTTCTTTAGTTTTTTTTTCGATTTTCTTCTTGTTTTAAATTTTAGGGCTTCTGAAGAGGTTTATCTGAGAAACCTGTAAAAAAGGAATATTTTGATAAATATTTTGAATGTCTGAATATTATTTTAAATAGTTAATTTTTAGTTAATATTTTATAGTTTTAATTTTTTTTTAACATGAAAATAATCTGAGTGGCATCTTACTATGGCTCAGTTTAATAATGCATGTAGCTTTTTGGAACATTTGATTTTAATATTATGTAGTTTGAAATAAGTTAAATATGAGATTTTAGTTTAATTAGTTTTTGAAATTTGATTTTCAACAACTATTTGCATTTCTTTTAACAAATTTTCTTTTTATATTGATAAATCTATTCATTTTCTCTTATTTAATCAACTAGCTTGTATCAGTTACCTTATCAACTAAGTTATCAAATATCTTAATAGTTTATAAACACTATAATTTAGCATATATTTAACATATTTAAATAATTAATTAATTACAACTACTCTATCTTCTTCTGTTATCCTATTAGCTACCTGTTACCAAACAAATCCCTAATAATATCTTTTTGGATGAAAGTACAAATTCTAAATGAGCGCTGTTTTTTTTATTAGGTAAGATTTCGGGTGCGACTCTAACGAATCGCTAACCGAGCGCATCCTTTCGGATGAGGTCAATGAGCGCTGTTGTAGCATCTAATCTAATTTTAATGAATACTCAAGAACAAAATTCCTTTTTCAATTATGTAATTTGAAACTAATATTTGTTCTCACTTCCACGCAATATATATCGGTATCGACGGGAAAAAAAATAGTATTATTAAAGCTACGATCTTTAAACACCATCGCCAACGAATGTTTCCGGGTGGGTCATGGGTGGGTGAGGCTTTTTCATCAAAAGATATTTTTCCTTTATCCTTTTTTAAAAACTATTTTCATGGTTTATGAATTCATATTATCCTAATCACAAATTAATACTCCGTATATAAAATAATTGGTGATAAAGTTGTGTTTGGACTGACCTATTTTCTTAATTGGTGACAAATGTAACACCGCACAGAGCAGCGGATCAGAAAGAAAATGGCAACCTAAAGGAAGCGAGAACGCAAACGAAGTGATCGCATCACCAATCGAGTTCGCCTCACGATAAATATGGCGAAATTCAGGGTCGGTCCTAACATTTTAGAGGCCCTGTGCTCTAGCAAAAATTAGGCCCCATTAATTAAAAAAATTATGTAAAATATATTTCAAGAATCTTAATTCTTACAAATTACCAAAACTCTAGTCAAAATAACAAATACTAATAAGCTTAATATTTATTTTAAGATAAAAATTTTTTTATTGGTTATTCACTAAGTCCATTACTTCATTTGTGATTTTGGGCACAGAAATGAAAAAACTTGGGTCCGATTGAAAAATTTTGGCCAAGAAACATAAAAGTCTACCATCTTAAAATTTTGGGCCCAGAAATATATAAGCAGTAAGCCTACCATTTTTAAAATTTGGACCCAAAAACACAAAAAGCCTAATCTTTAACAGGTTCCAAATATAGGGCCCCAAAATTTTGGGGCCCTGTTCCATCGCTCAGCCTGCACCAGCCTTGGGCCGGGCCTGGCGAAATTAGACAGTCCAATCTCTATGTAAGAAGCCATGTCAATGAGTCACCACTCACCAGGCTGAAAAGTGGGTGCGAAGGCTTGATCTTTCTCGCGAGCAAATTGATGAAGACCTCGGATTCCATTTCAATCGGCACCTTCTTGAAGCCCGACCTGCACGCTAAGTCTAAACCACTCAGAACACCCCAACCTTTAGCCATGGGTA
This sequence comes from Persicaria maculosa, assembly GCA_963922045.1. NCBI lineage: Eukaryota > Viridiplantae > Streptophyta > Magnoliopsida > Caryophyllales > Polygonaceae > Persicaria > Persicaria maculosa. Next base: position 68,429,405 of record OY998259.1, on the reverse strand, counting down.
TCGAGCAGGATCCGATGTTGTAAGCAAAACCACACACTCATGACCCACCTGGTGTTCATGTCCCTGATCACGCCTCCCGCCGTTGCCCAAGTATCCTCCCAAAGGGCTCCATCCGTATTCACCTTAACCCAGCCCAACAAACCTCTCCCAGCAGATTTCCCATTCACCCCTTTCCCTGATCCAGTCTCTTTATATATTACTAGTCTTATTACCCGCGTTGTCGCGATTTTTATTAAATTATATTTCATCATAAAACATTGAATTATGTTGTAACGAGAATGATAAACAAATAAAAAAACGACATAGAGATTTAACGTGGTTTGGCAACAAAGCGTTACCTACGTCCACGAACAGAGAACCGGTTTTGTATTAGAGGAGACATAACATATTAGGGTTACATCTTACAATGGATCGGCGTTTCATGAGTATATGTAGAGACTCATGAAACTCTAAACAGACAATGGACCGTAAGCCCAAAACAGCAAGACCGCTGGGGTGCGTCGCCCCTCGGACCCTCTCGGTGCGTCCCCAGTCAACAATGATTCAAAGTATATTAAAAAATTATATAGGGGAGATTGTTACATAAGCGAACTACAAGAATCTTATAATTGCTATACTCAAAATAATAAATAATAGGAAAAGATTGTTATTCAGCTTGTTTAGTATATGAAGATGCTTGTGCTAAACTCTTTATAAGCATTAAGAAGTCACAATAATTGCTCCTAATTGACATAGCAACTTAACGAAATTCTATAAATTTTACAAAATTCGAGCTATTTGAACTTGGATGGATCAAGTCGGTTCTTCTTCTTGAGAAACATACAATTGTAGCAACTTATCTATTTATTTTAGAGTCTTAGTATAATTCATTACGTACTCAGAGCTCGTTTGGTTGGAAACCCAAAAACCCAGGAAGTAGAACTTCCCAGGAAGTAGGAGAACTTACCTAGTCCTCCTAGGTAAGTTTAACTTCCCCCATTTTTAACATGGAAATTTTCATTTACTTCATTTAATCTCCTAGAATAAAAAATCAACCAAACATATTTTTAAAATTCCCGTCAATTGGATTTCCCGGGAATTCAATTCCCATAAAGTAACTTCCCGAGAATTTCAATTTCCACATTGAACCAAACGAACCCTCATTTCTTTCGGCAAAATATGTCGTTTACTATATCTACAAATGCTTTTGAGAATAATAAAAATCATATAAGATTTATTTTTTTATTAGTGATTTATAATAATATAATATAATAACTAATTTATTATTTAAATTTAAAAATTACACGGTACAAGAAGAATACTGTAAATCAGTGCAAAAATGAGGTACAAAATTGGCAATTTGGCATTATAGAATCTTTTCAGACATTAAACACCAACTCCCTTTGTACTCTTCATTACTCCGTCGATGGTCCGATCGCCTTCCTTATGAACTCCGGCAGGCAAAAAGCCGCCATGTGCATCTGTAGGATCCATCAAAGCTCTAAGAACACGATGAACTAACCGTTGGTAACATGAATTTTATGTTAGTTACCTCCGAGTTATAAAACTTCAAGGGCGTGTTTGCGATGCCAAGGCTGTCAGGCCGTGCTTCCAAGGGGTTTATCGGATGCTTGAAGTCGATAGGAGGGCCTTCGCTCGAGCAGAGCATGAAGCCGATGAGACCACTGCACGCACACGAATGCATCGTACCGGATGAGGAAGTCATCAAGAGTGACTAACTTAGGTAATGTGTGTAGCAAAAGGACTTGCCTGTCGTATGTAGGGACTGAAGACCAAGCGTAGTTGATGGAGCCTTTGAAGACCTTACGACACATTGTGAAGACGTCGTCTATTGCGAAGCCCTTGAACCATAGGCTCTCTGCAGGAGTGCAGACGATCCCTCCAGGACGGAGGGCATCTGCCACCGCCTGTAGGAAGCTCTCGTCCGCTAGCTCCTTAGCAGCCGGCCCTGAATGTCAATGCTAAAGGTTTTAAGACTACAGTATGTTTTGATGATAACAAATTCAGACACGACATCTATATCTGTATCTATATCTATATACCCATCATATGAAACGCGTCCAAGATGATGGCATCATAGGTGCCATGAGGAACAGATTTGATGAATGCAATTCCTAGAAGAAAAAAAAATGAAAATTCATCATTAGTCAATGTTGGAGAAGATGGAATTTGGTAGGAGACGAAGAACGAGTTGATCTTACCATCGCCCATGTGTACTTTTACACGCGGATCCTTGTATCCAATGGCGACATTTGGGAAGAATCTCTTGTAGAGCTGCAAAGATCGCGTTATATGTAAGATCAATGTTGCATTGGAGGAATGCTAAAGGAATGAATTCAAGTACTGACATGAATGACCATCTCGTCGATTTCACAAATGTCAATTTGTTCCAATGAAGAATGGCGCGATGCCTCCCTCAATAGACCTCCATCTCCACCTCCTACAACCAACAACTGATCCCCAAAACAAGCAACTTAACTTACAGTTACATACATTCATTCATACATACAAACAGACAGACAGATTGACAGATAGGGTTCCGTTGGAGAATGGAAAACCTTCTTAGGATTAGGGAGGGAGCAAAGGGGGAGGTGAGTCATCATCTCTTGGTATGCAAACTCATCCCTTTCAGTCAGCTGAAGCAACCCATCCAATACCACAATTTTCCCATATGTTGATGACTGTAAACATCATCATAATTAAAGCCCTTGTTAAAGATCAATAATGTTTACCATATTTTAATAGCTTCATCCCGAATTTGTGTGCAGGAAAAACCTCGAAAACAAAGAAATCTTGGTACTTAGATTTTCCTTCAAAGAGGACCTTCTCCACCTTATAGAGGTGAGCCTCCCCTGCAAATTATACAACGAAATCAGGGCTACTATATAAGTTCAGTGGACTACTCCTCTTATTGTCAGTTAGTCAACAAAAACAAACAGGGAAAAAAAGACATCTAAGATTACCTGGCCACAATTTGTTAACGTCAGTGTACCATTCAGGTAAAAGATTAGGCGTAATGTGGTATCCATTGTCATACTTTCTGGTCATGGATGGAAGAGGGGAGTCGTCGTCGGACTGCTGCTCGGCAGTGCCGTTGGTTACGGCGTCGACGGGACACTGTTGATGATCGCTGGCGAATGGGATCTGAGAGGCCATATAGCTTGGTGGGGACAGAGAGGAGGAAGAGGTCCGGTTGTCACCACCATCTTCTGTTGCCATCTTAAATGGTGTCTAAAGCCTTCCTTCACACACTTGTTTTGACACTTGCAGCACCAACACCAAACACATGTGGGCCTCCTTTTACTTACCCTCCAAATTCAGGAATTCAATATATATATTCATCGGAAAGTTCGGTGGACTAATAACTGAGAGTCGTGTTAATATATTTTCTTATCTTAAGAACGGCAAACCCAATGTTTTATGACCGGTCAATCACAATCGAACACTCTTCTTATCCATTTTCCGCAAATCAAATGTTCTCAAGGTTGGCTAGCTAGCTACAACAATTTCAGGGTATCTCGCTACAAGCCGGTCTGGGTTTTTCAAATTATATACATCATTTCTCCGACTACGTTGTAAAGGTGTTTTCACAAGATGCAGAGAATGAAACTAATGAGAGAGTTTGCTTATGCAACACTTGTATTTGAGAGGGGTATGAATGAATATATTGGTAATTATGCAAACTTATAATCATACACACATGCAACTTGCAAATGCATGGTAGGTGTGAGAGCTTTGGCACGTACGTTAATTACCACTTACTACTCACAACTTGGTGGGTCCTTGTATTATTATATAAGTAAGTACTGGAATATGAAGTTGATAAAACTAACTCTACCTCATTGCCTGTATAGTTGGAGATTGGAGGGAAGCCCCAACCTTTCCTGCTTCTTTTAACCATCGATCTCGAAAGTATCACTATGCCAACATTGCGTCTTCAGACGCAGCACTCAAGGCGGGTCACGGGTTATATTCTACGAATGTTGGCATGTTATTGGAATTATATACTTGGGTTGCTTGTTATGACATAAAAAGACACATTGAAAAAGTATTACCCAATATTATATTTCATTCTTGTGTTTGAAAATCCGAAGTTCTATCTCATTTTCAAAATAAACGAAAACTCGACATTAAGGATACCATACAAGTGTAATGGCTTTATCAACAACAATATTTGTATTATTTGAAATTATATCATAAAGACTCCTAACTTAGTATCATATAGAATGATATAGAATGATTCAATAGTGGATCCCCCAAATAACACAAATGTTTAAGTTATTGTGTTGAACTTCACACTTTCTTGTTACCCGTTCGTTATTTTAATCTTTCATAATTAATAGGTAAAATATTTTTTTTAAATAATCAATCAATCAATCAATCAATCAATTAATATCTAATATAATACTAAAACACTTGCAATTTAGGACACGTGGCAGTCATACATTTAAAGTTAGAAATTTAAGATAAATCCCCAATTGCTTCTCCAATTGTTTAAAATTCTTCAATTTTTTTACGTGGTAGACTCTAATTAAACCTGGCCCCACCTTCAATTTAAATTTAAATTAATTAATACCTATAATTTTTATCATGCTTAATGTGTTTCAATTTTTAATTAATTTATTTTTATATTAATGTGTTTACGTTTTCATATTTTCATATGATTGCCATGTTCTTTTAACAAACACATCTTTTTTACTCTGTTAATTTTATTTTATTAGCACCTAAATAATTTAATTCGATTTTTTTTGAAAACTTATAATTTGATTGTTATAGATACCAAGAGTAGTTCACTGATGGGCATTTATATAAGATGGTAACAGCACATAAGAGTACATGCTAAATAATTTTTCTATTAATTCTGGGCCTGTATTTAATCAATTCTAATGGAAATAATTACTGCATATTAATAAATTGTAAATACCATTAACAATTGAACTTCTTAAAATACGGTTTTCATAAATAAATAAGTTGCATTTTGATCTTTCATTGATATTTTAATCTTTTATGCCATTATTTTTTTTAAATTGTTCATTTAAAAAAATTGTTAATCATCTCTATCAAATTAAATCATATAAAACTTTTATTTTAAAAAAACATTGTTAACTTATAGTATAATTAATTTGCTATTACAAATCTTTACATGTTTGGAAATTATTTTGCATTATTTAAAATTATTTTGCATAGTTTTTTTTACTGTTATTTTACAATTACGATCCACTTCTATAATTGTTTTTACTTCCCATTATTTAGTTTATATTTAAAATAATCTTTCTAATATGTACCCTTAAAACATACAGTAGGTTATAAAGAACCTTGATTTGGGAAGAATCCCTTCCAAAAATGGATAAAGCCTAAGAAAATATTTTTTTAAATATAAAATAATTAAATTTGGAAAATTATTTCCAAATCAAAGTAATTGATGCCCTTGAAAAATTAATAAATAAACCATATATTTTTATAAAAATTGATAACGATCAATAAATGTCTACATGTTTCTTTTTTCCCTTTTTAAAGATTTTTTAAAATGGACATGCAAACAATCTACAAATTATATAATAAAAACTTCATTTTTGTTAGTATTTTCTAATAATAGTAATAAAGGTTTAAAATAAGTTCAATTTTAATTTTGTATTCATTTTTTTGAATTAAAATTTACAAATATATGAAATTAAGAAAATGATCTAATATCTTCGGGGATTAGGATAAAAATTTAAGAACATGGTTAATATAAATAAATCAAATTAAACCAAACATTTTCATGTGTTTTCGAATGAATTCAGTTGTGCCATTTAACATGGCCTCGCTTTTGATTAAATGATAAATTAATTATTTCTTTTCCCTAATTGTCAGATATTTTTATTGGTTGACAGTTATTTATGTGTTTATTTAAATTAATCAATTATCGATAATTGTTAAACATTAAAAAAAAAATTAAAATTTCTTTTCATTCTAATATTTTTTTAAAAAAAATTAATATTCCCTTAAGAAGCTTTTCATCCAAATAGGTATTTTTACATTTTTTAATCAAATAATTTATTTTATGAGTGTATCTGGAAAAAAAAACGTTATGAAAGGGTGTCTTTGAATTCCAACATATTTTAATTACGATTTATAAGGTATTTTATTTAAAAGGTATATCATTTTAAGCACATTATATTTGTATCTTTAACAAAAATTTAGTATACACTAAAGACATAGTTTTTTTTTTTGTTTTTTTAATTGTGAAAACATTTAAAGTCAAATAAATCAAATATTAAAATGAATCATGTATAGGTGAATCCTTAAAAATGTCCTTCTTGAATATCCTTCGTAACTTTAAGTTATTTTATCACTTTTCAACTCTTTTTTGTTCCATATTTTTATATCCTTCCTTAGACATTTCAAATCTCAAACCCGACCATGCTAGGAAGGTGAGAAATTGACGTTTTGCCACATATATTATATATTGATATAATATAAGCATTTTTTTTATATCCAAATTTATATTATTTTGTTATATTGTTTTCATATTATTATAATAGTATAATACATCTAATATACAATGTAAATAAATTATGGTAATATCTTCTATAAAATATAATATACTTTAAAAATCCCGTGCGTTATGCACGGGTACTATGCTAGTATAATACTAAAACAGAGGCGTGGAAATCCTACGTGGCGGGTTCTGGTGCGATTCGCTTATGTGTCATTTTCTGGTGCATTCTGACTGAGTTTTTTGACACGTCAATTAATGAGTGTCCAATCAATTTAATCCATGTATTTTGGCTCAATCTGGTCCCATTTAATTTAGCCACGTCAATTAATAAAATCTTATCTTTTAGCCACATCATTTAATATGACTTATCTTCATTAACAATTAAAATTAATTTAAATCATAAAATGATATCATATCTTGGTTGGTTATATATTGATAACATATTTTTTTAACAAAATTAAATGTCTGTTTTTAGATATATTTTCAACGAATTTTAATAATTTATCAATTTTAGTAAAGTATAATCTCCACGAACATTTTCAGTTGGCAACTACAATTTGTTTTAAATTGATATGGCTGTTGAGAATCTAAATTTTTTCATATCATATATTTTTATATTGACAAACGTACAATTCAATTATTAATAGTTTTAAGTTAAAACAATTATTAAAATAATTAAGAGAGATGGTAGATATAATATAGATCAAGAATGATTAAAATATATATTAGCATCTATCGACACAGTATAATATTAGAATCTATTAAAAAAACAAAACCAAAACAATATAACCACATTTTTTGCAAGGATGAAAAAATATATAGATAGATTAATTTATATTACATAATACGTATATATATAAATTTATATTTTTATTAACTAAAGTATATATAGACAGATACTACATATTATTTTAATTTTTTTAATAGGAGAGATAATTTTTTTATATAAAATATCAAAAAAATATTAATTTTTATAAAAACTAAAATTAATTTCATACTTATTATTAATAAAAATATATTTATTTTTTAAAAATTAATAAAAAAAATTTAACACAATTTGATATAATATATAAATTAATTATGTTAAATCAATATAAATAGATAAACAAAACATCATAATTCTATGTTAAATTTATAAATAAAACAGCATAATTCATTTCATTCAATTTAATGCTATAAAATTCACGTTAAAAAATTATAATATTTTTTTTATCTTTAAACAATCACATTAAACAATAGAAATAATTCAAATCAATAGGTGTTTATCTTTAACAAACAATTAATTTATAAACCAAATTTATGTAAATATTGCTCATGTACCAATTAATTTATAAACCAAATTTATACAAATAATATTTATATAATTTTTATGATTTATTCTATTGTTAAAAACCAAATTTATGTAAATATTGCTAATGTAAATATTGCTCATGAATTACAATTTAACCGCAAATCTTTAAGTAAGATATATATTAATCGAACACTGATCAGATAATTGATCGACATATATGAATGATGAAAGGAAGAAGCGGTTATCAAACTCATAAATAGTTTAGATATATATGTGCAAGCTATCCAGGGATTATATATTGATTTCATGGGTCATTATGATATATTAAGATCGATTTTTACAAGGTATAAATATTGAAATGAAATTTAATTTTTTTAAATTTTTTTTACAGTAGGCAATAAATTGAATGTACTAACGACATCCATGATCATCTCGCAAGATGATGTTCTGGAACTCACACCAACAGGAACTCACAATAAAATTACAACTCAAAATAAAATTTAAAATATATTGTTTAACAGTCTTTTCTAGACTATACCACATATCAACCATTAAATATTTAAGTAAATTTCCTTAAAACTATAAGCAATTAGATTTATTCTATTTATTCACCTTAATTAATTATAAAATCTATTATTTTTAATATAAACATTTAATCTCATATCTTAATTGGTTACAAACTTTATCATTTTAATATAAATATTCAACCTCAAATCTTAATTAGTTATAAAATCTATATTTTTTAAGCACAAAATAATATTTTATACAATTTTTATAATCTTACACAATTTGTGCGTAAATAATAAAATTCATATAAAAAAAACCGCGAAGTTCGCGGGTAATAAGACTAGTATTTATATAAAGTGTAGTACTAGTGTTTGTATATGATAAAAATTTATAAGTATGGATTGACATGAAAAAACCGAATGGTAGAGATTGAAGACATGGTGTAGTTTCTAAATGTTCTTGTCCCACATCCCATCCCACATTGAAAACTAGAGGAAAAGAGGGAAGGGTGCTAAGCCTATAAAATAAAGCAAAGGTTAAGTAGCATTTTCACAACATGCAATGCATGGGAATTTATATATTATGAATAAATTAAATTCATAATAATTGTAATATAAATTCTAATTTTTTTAAAAAAAAAAAATTTTAAAAAAAATAATGACTCGCCGAGTCACGAGTTATATTAACCCTGACCCTCAACCCTTCGACCCTTTGAACCTGACTCGGCGGGTCACGGGTCGACCCGTCCAATCTGTGACCCGTGGCCATGTCTACACCAGACAACCATGTCTGATATACTGAAAGACTGGAAAATACGATAGATGAACAAACAACCATGAGAAATAATCAAAATGTAACGGCCCAGAATTATGATTTTCGGGTTACGTTTCAAGGGATAAAACCCCTTGTTCGGATCTTGCAATCCAGGTACGGGTCGAGGTTTCAAACTCATTTAAGATTAGTAGAAGGAGGGATTTCAAACTCTAAAAAAACCTCGGACCATTAGGTACCCTTTACCTGTCCTAAGACTATGTCGCAAAATCCAATTCAACCGAAAGTAAAGCGGAAGCAAAACTAGGATACAAATGCCACGACAAAGCCGGGTCAAACCAAATCATAAGCAAGTGATTACCATTTTACCAAGTTAGAATATTAGCTAGGTTCTTCGATTCGCCAAAGGGTTTCCCTTCACAGAAGCAAGGAGCAAACAAGATCTGCAGAAAATACCTTAAAAAAAAGAACGGGGAAAGGAGTCAGATCGAGCCACTCATGCGGGACCGGCAGTCCTCGCTGAGGCCACATAGTATGTGCTATACCTAATAAAGATGCTCTAATGCAGTACGAAAGTCAAACACACTAGCATGCTCCTAGTTATAATAATGTGTAAAAATACTGTAAAGGGCCCAAGACAATGCCAAGTGGCATATCCCTCTCCTACCTCCACCCCTTCCGATAGGTGGAGACTGGCCAGCTCGTGAATGCATTCCATCATAATCGGGCGGCACGCATGCCTAACCCGCTCCACAATAAAGCCCGCAGGCATCTCATAATACAAGGAAGTTCATGACTCGATTGACTCAGGGTACCCGATGAGGCTGGGCTACCCTATGACCCTAGCAAAGACTCTAGGACTATCACAGATAACGGCCGTTCTGTTTCAAACGCATAAAGTAAACAGATGCTCAATCAATTAGTGCAACCTAAACATGATACTACATGGCATGCTTTTATGCATATGCAACACCTAACATAAAATGCAACAACAGGCATAAATGTCCAATCTGATTAAGCCCCTAGGGAACTTACCTGAAGTCTTCACATCCAATTAACCAGCAAACAAGTCACTAGATACTCGTCCATCGACCAACAAGTCACTCAGAGAATCATCCAATCACACTAGCAAGTAATAAGCAAGGAATAGCTCATCAATACATGTTTAATTATCACACAAGCAGGTGACTACAAGACTGAATAGTATTTTATTCAAGTAATCGGGCATTCTCATCGAGACCATCATTCTCAATTAACCTTGTTCCCATCAAGTATGGAACCTAGTTCAAAGTCTTCACCAAGATCATTACTCAAAACATCTTATTTCAAATCAAACTCAGGTTTTCCCTTACATATTGCTCACGCTAAACCATAAATCTCAAAACCAAGAATCACAAGTCTTATTTATCAAACTCGCATAATACATCATACCCAATAAGTAAACCAAGGTAAGTTAATATTTCAATAAATCATTTCATTATAAGGAACTATTCAACCGCAAGCACCACGATCAAGCTTAAAGGCACACGAATATAATAATTCGTATAACATCTTTTATATAGTTTTACTAACCGATTTCATAGCTCAATAGCAAAACAACAAGATTTGCAAGTATAACAACCTTTCAAGATGTCTTTAGATCATAATTGCTTAACCAAATCTTCACTAACTCTTATTAATCAAATAACACTCAAACACGGTACCTATTTTAACAAGCCTCGTACTTGGAATATACATTAGAATCCTTCCTCGCATTACATTCATACAACACATTTATCTTCCTCATAAAAGACAGTCCCATTTAATTTAATAATAGTATCTTTACTCGCACTTGTATCAACCAACTCATAAAATTATATAAAAACGAATGCAAGAGTGATTGCCTAATTAATCAATGCAACACCATCAGACCATGTATATAATCAAGTTTAAAGCCTAAAACTAATTAAGCTCAACACCCATTTAGGCAAACGTAACATCAATTAAGATTACAGTCAAAGCCAACAAATTTACCAAGTAGCCATCTCCAATCCGAAATCAAAACTCTATTGGTCGGTTCAACATTCACAAAACAAATACCCCTAAGTCCCACTATAACATTAATTATTCAAGGTGGCACTCGCAGAATACTTCAGCAGCATAAATCCGTAAAAACCGAAATCAAGACTAAAGGGAACCCACAAAAGGAGATCAAGATCGAAGAGGGGGAGCCCAGAAATTATACCCCGATGTCTCAGCACTGGCTAAGAATGGAAATGAGGATTGGAGATCGGAGTTCCATCAGCAGCTCGAGCAATCGGGGTCGAAGAGAAGGGAGCATATGGAGAGCGACGAGGTCGAGGCTTCAACGACGGCTGCTGGCGTCAGATTTGGGAAGGGAAGAGACGAAATCTTCGACCTCAGACCCGGCTTCACTGGCTCCTCGGTGAGAGAGCAGAGATAAAGAGAAGCGAGCTCATCGTCGAAGGCCCGCTGCCAGGGCTCGCTTGCGCCGGCCTTTGTCCTTGCTGAGCGGCTTGAGACATGGTGGTATTCGGCCGGTGGGAGTCGACGGGGAAGAAGGGGGAGGGAGAAGCCTTGGTCTTCAGGCGGTGCTATCGGGTCTCGACGGGAACGATCGGTCCGAGTGGGGCTGCTTGACACCGATTCAATCAGGGTTGGCCTCGATCCTTCGAGCGTGGGGTAGGGGTGAGCTGGGCTTGGTTCACCGTGGCTGTGAGAAAGAGCGAGAAAGGGAAGCGGAGAGCAAGGAGGGAGACATAGAAGGAAGAAGTGGAGGTTTCCTGGAAAGAGAGGGCAACATCAAGAGAGGCGGCTGGAGATCTAGATAGGAGGAGGAGAGTGAATAGGACCCCAGGTTTAAGGACATATATATACCCGCAAATTAGGGTTACAGTGAAATTATGGAAATCGCAAAACAAGCCCGTTTGTAAAAGTTAAACTACAAGAAATAATAATTTCAGCCCCATAAATTTTATTTAACTTACAATTTGTCATAGAAATAAATAATCATACACATCTTAATACGTTCAAAACAATATTCCTCCCTTAGTTCGAATCCCAAAAAAAAAATTTTCAAGTCTCGTTATAAGAAAGCGGAATAGAGCTGATTTTAAATCGAAGTCAATATATGTCGGAACTGGCTTTAAATAAAAAAAAAAAAAATCATTTGATCATGGACAGAGATTTTTAAAATTATTAGAATCTTAAAAATTTAATATTGAAATTAAATTATAATTCATAAAATAATATTTAAAAATTTTGGGTCTTTACACAAAACAAACATGAGAAACAATCGAACAACGAGGAAAAAGCAAGCGGCTTGTTTGGAATGTGTTTTAGTTGCTTCATTGAGCAACAAATTCAACAGTTTCCTACCAATATGGGAGTTTTTTTTTTTTAAATTCAACAGTTTCCTACCGATATGGGAGTTTTTTTTTTCCATGAGAAGTGTTTTTGATGGGCTGAGGCTGATCATAAGACAGTTTGGCCCCGAGTCCGAAATCAACCCATTCCAAGGCGAGACCCGTTACATACACAACGTGGTCGAGCTGAGCTGCTCTTGCCAAACCCGGCCCGAACATATCGGTATATGATTCCTAAGGGCATTTTCATCCTTTGTAACAATCCAAAGGGTCAACTTTAACTAAACATGACTATGCCCAGATTGCAAGCAAAGACATCATCCCGGCACCCAAGAACAAGGCGAAATACGAGGCGATTTGCAGCCTTACATTACATCTCATTCTCTTGCTCATGAAGTCGGCAGCGATCAAGTCCACCAAGGCCATGTAGATCAAGATACCAGCTGAAATGCAGTCGAGGATCCCCTCTATGATGAGGGCCCTTGCACTGTCCGCGTTGTAGGAAGAAGCCACGCCAATCCCAATCGCGATCCCTGCTGGTGTCGTCAAGGTGAAGAAGCACGCCATTATTATAGTCGACAGTCTCTTGAACTGAGCTTGCGAAATGCAGCCTCCAAGGGCGAAGCCCTCAAAGAACTGGTGGAACGAAAGGGCGCCAATCAGAGGCCTTATTGTACATGGACTGTGTGATACTCCTAACGACAATCCAATGATAACCGAGTGCGACACAATCCCGAGCTCCAACACCTGCAGTCAATAAGCAAATGATCTTATGCATTCAACTCAATACTATGTACATTCAACTCAATACTATGTACACCAACCAGTACATATAAGATTCAAGTGATTGTGTGAATAAATATTCTTTTGGGGCATAAGTTAACAAGCTTAATTGAGAAATAATTATATTAGTTTTTCTTAGTGGCTCTTTTATTTGGTAGGAAATCTTTCCCGTCGAGCTTCTTAACCTGTGTTTGAAGGGAATAGCTTAGAAAAACCTTAAAATGCTTATCCTATATACTCGTAACTTTTAGGGTCAAATTCACTAAAATCACGACATTTACTAGAAATCTACCTATTTTTCACAACTGCGTTTGGGGGCAGAAATCGAACTCAGATCTCCAATTAACACGCTTACTCCTTACCATTGAGTCAACCCATCGGGGTATTTGAATAGGATTCCAATTTCTAGGAAAGTGATTCTCCAAAAAGTCACAAAAATACACCACCATAATATATTAAAGAGTTACTGTATAAAATATATATTCACAAGTCCTATTGCCGTTCAAATACCCAAAGGGCCCTTTAGGATATTCATTTATTCAGAACAATAAATCATCATATGCCACAGGACAAAAGATATTAAAAAATGGATTCCATAAAGAATAAATAAAGATCAAAAAGTAATAAATATACCTGCGAAACGACGACGTGTCGACTGTTACCCTCTTCCTCCCCACTACCGTGCACATGAGAATGACCAAAATGCCCCTCTCCTTCCTCCTCGTCCCCTTCGTCGTGGTGGTGGTGGTGAACATCATCAACTACAGCTCCGCCGGGAACAGGGGCGTCATCGGCGAATTGACCGTCGCAGCCTTTTTGGCCGCGATGAGTGTGTCTATGGTGCGCCGCGTGAGCGTGTATGCCGACAATGTGCATCCCGCCGCCTTCTTCCTCCCCAAACATTACCTTCCCACAGCACTCCTTCTCCTTCGGTTCATCCGTTACGGGGAGGATACTCGGCCCCGGTGCCGCCTCGTCGGCGACTGAAACCGCCCTGGCGCTGTCCCTGCGCTGCTGCTTCCTCTCGTAGAACTGCGTGCCGACGAAGTCGGCGAGCAAAGTGAGGAGCGCGGAGCACATGGCGAAGAATCCAGAGAACGGGAACTTGGACCACGGATACTCCGGCAGGCAGGGATCAGTGAGGTTCGAGGATCCGTCGGGGAGCATGTGGACAAATCCAGTAGCGAGGATTACGCCGGCTGCGAACGCCTTCGCCGCCACGAATAGGTTGCTGTCGGTTCTTAGAAACCGCCGCTTCTTTCCGAGTAGCGGGAGCGCGATCCCGGCCAAGCCAGCGACGAGTATGGCAGCAATTGCCACCAGCTTCAGCCGAAGCGCCGCCGCGTCGTCCCTGCACCCCTCAAGGTCGCTGGCGGAGCCGCAACTGGCATTCGGCATTGAATTCGACATCCTGATGAGAAAACTACTCCCTAGAAATAGAAATCCGCGATCAATTAGCGCTATCGCAAACAGAAATCATCGAAATCCGGACAAGGATCTCGATTCTTGAATTTGAAATCCGTACCTGGAATTGGGAGATCGAGTCCGTTCGCTCCGAGAGACTCGGGGCACAGCAACGAAACAAGTTCCTGTTACAAATTCAAGAAATAAATTTTAAAAAATTGAGCGCAGATTAATAACAAGATGAGGAAATCTCGAGATCGGGGGGGCGTTGGGGAACGAACCTGGAAGGAGAACGGAAACATGGGGGCAATGAAATCGGTGATGAAAGGGGGTTTATAGTTGAAGAATAGAGAAATTAAGGTCAATAAAGAAAGGAATTAATTTGTAAAATAAGTCAACATGGAGAAAAGAAGGATTGATTCGATCGAGAGGAGGGGGGAAGGTTGTAGTAGTTTTGATTTTGAAGAGCCTGAGCGATGGAGGAGGAGAGAGAGGGTGAGTGAAGAATGTCGACATTGGAGGAGACGGAGGAGAGGGACGAAAGAAGAGTGTTGAAACCCCTTTTCAGTTTTCCCGAAAGAGGAAGAGAGACACGAAGAGAGTGTCGACATTTGTGCGTAATATTTTTTGGGGGGATTTTGTATTTTTCTCTGAATATTTAAATAAATAAATCTCTTGGGGTTGTCATTCATTCTTGAATTTATTAGGAAAAATGACGTGATTAGAAGCACGAGGGAGGGTTTTTTTTTTAAAAAAAAAAAAAAGAGAAAATAATATTATTTCTATAAAAAAATGTTAGTATTATGTTTTAAAAAATATACTCTCACGTAACTTGTTGTTTGACTTTTTGACAGGTTTTTAAGAAATTAAAAACTATACTCCCTCTATCCAAAAATACATTGCCTTTTAACATTTTGCACAAGTTTTAATAAAACACCTTACTTTTAAAAAAACATCATCATTGCACTAACTTTTTCATAAATTTTATTATTTTTTAACACCCACTACACATTTTAAACAATCAAATTATTTTAAAAAGTCAACAACACACAAACCAATACAAATCATTACAACTTTTTACCTAGAAAACCTAAAAGACCATCTATTGTTGGACAAAAATTTACATCTAAAAGTCCATGTATTGTTGGACGGAGGGAGTATAAAATATCAATTTTTTAAATAATTTTTTTAAAATAATTTCATAGATAATTGTATTAAGTGTAAAATTATTTATGTAAATTAATAAAATTATTGATATTTTATATAATTTTTATCGTTCTTAAAAACGTATTTTGAGGCAAAGGGAGTATATGAAGTACTCCGTATATAAAACTGAAAACTAGCGTGCGTCCCGTCCTTGCATGAGAATACGATATGTCGGTGTTGAAAATCGAGATTCGAGATAACGAAAACGATTTGAGCGGAAGCGAGTGATAAAGAACCAGAAACTCAAACAAAACATGCAAGAACGAACACCAAAGTTTTACGAGGTTCGGCAAAAGATGCATGTCTACATCCTCGGGGCCTCAAGAATCGGCCGAATCCACTAAGTAATCGTTCAATAGAGGGTTACAATCAAGCAATGCAAAGATAAACCCTAGATCTAGCATGTATGAGCCTCGTAGATATAAAGAGAAGAAGATCCCCCTATGTGGGATGATCGGAGATCGAAGAACGCTTCGATACTCCCAAACCCTAGATCTCCAGACGTGAGAGAAGCAGCAACCCAAGCCAGGAGCTTTGTTGCGCCACCACCAGGAGATCTCCGAGATCAACCAACGCCTTCGCCTCCACAATCGCCGGGGAGGAGCCAGAGACAAACCCTAGAACCCTCTGACTCTGAGAGACAATCTAAACATCCAGGAGCCGGAAGAGAGCATATATATATATATATAGATAGGTCACCAGATCTCAAGCAAAGCCAAGGCAAAACGCAGCGCTTCACTCAACCGGAATGGGCTACCAAATTAAAGCAAGCTCCAGCTTCTGGAGATTGGGCTCGGTATGGGCCAAAGCCCACACACAGGTAGGTATTCTAAATCTTATACACTATACCCCAATATTGTCCATTAGACTCGTTAGAGGATCAAGTCGATAACTCGACTCAATACGACTCAGTCGAGTCTAACCACAACCGTGCATCCATGTATACCTTAGCATATAATATATACGTTATATGTACGCTCATCATACACACATACATGATACAAGTACATAACAATATTACATGCAACATATATGAAAGCAAGACATAGGGAAATAAACACATAGCATTACAACAGCCGGTAATAGGTATCATAATATTCTAAAATTAATTCTATTATTTATATTAAAAAAATCTTTTAAATATATGAAAATATAATAAATATGAATGGCAATATTTAAGTTTGCATCCTTGGTGGATGTCGCCACAATGGGCGTCCGAGTACAAATTGTACAATTCCGTCCGAGTAATTCAGTCTTTATTTGGCTATTGAATAGTGGATGTCGCCACAATGGCCGGATTGCTATACAAAGTGCAAATTGCGACGGTCCCTCCCACATGTCTTACATCACCGTGCCAATAGCCAATCCATTCCGTTAGTTTCTCAGTTATGTTGAAACACCGTTGCCTATTGGGATACGTTATATGCTTCGAGTGTCGTCATGTGTGGATCAACCTTTCCTACTCCACTTTCCTAATAATTCATGATAAAATGGTCCTCAAAGGGAGATTAACGGGTGGCCATACTAGTATAGCGTTCCTTGTATACGCCGCAAATTAACGTTCAATCTAACGTTGTTGACTGTGTGCGTATTTCACTTAACGGATGTTGTAATAATGTTAAATTAAACGTTGTTACAATATCAAATTGAACATTGCTAATACGGGGGAGATCAGGCTTAATATAAGTTATTAAAAAAAACAAAAAAAATAAATGACTTACAACGTCCAAAAGGACGTTTTGTTTTTTTTTTGGTGAGTGTGGGTGGGTGGGTGTGATTTTTTTTTTACCCTAGCAACGTTGGATCCGACGTTGTTAGCCCGGTTTGGCCCGACCCGATCCTTCACTTCACATATTACAACGTTGGATCCGACGTTGTAATACAATTAATGCTACAACGTCGAATTCGACGTTGATTAGTAGCTCTAATCCGCGGATTTGCGGTGCATATAGAGACACCATACCAGCATTCACCTATGACAGGTATTATATACCCTTCTGAAGATATATTCTAAATCCGTCCATTGTAAGCTTTTTTAAAAAATACATGTGTCTATTATAAAAAAATATAAAAATTAATAGGATGGATCATTGGTCACTCGAAAACACCCTTTCAACCTAGTCAGGACAAGGGTGCGTAAATCTCGATCCCCATACCCTACTCTAAGCGGGAGATGATGGATTTGTTATTGTTGTTGTTGTAATAGGATGGATGAAAAGATCTGTACTAAGTTGAAAAAGGGGGAAAAGTTGCTACTTTTGCATTTCTTTTTCCTTTTTGCAGTTTTCCTTTTTTAAAAAAAAAAATTCTCTCTTTTTGCTCAACTTTTTTTTCTCTCTTCTACTTGTAGCTTTTTGCCTATTTTTTTTCTTTTTAACTTCCAATGTAATTTTTTTAAGAAAAAATTTGCAAAATAGGCACTTTTTTTGGTCGATTTTGCAAAATGTCCACGTTTTGGAACAATTTAGCAAAATGTCCACTATATAACCCTAAAAATCAGACGCTCTAACCTCCCTCTCTCTCACCGTCTCCTCCCGTTCCAGATTCGTCGTTGCCTCATCCTCCCGGTCCCAGATCCGCGCTCCTCCTGGTTGTTGGCGTTGATCTCCATCTCTCTTGATCTCTTGCTCTCTCGATCTTGTCTCTTGGTCTCTCGATCTCGAACCGACTCTCTGGTTTCCCTAATTTCACCAATCTCGATCTCCAAATCTGGATCTATTTTGTCGACGAGAGGAAGTAAGTTTAATTGATCAATTTTGCTTGCTTTTGTTGATTGAGTTTTCATTGTCGATGGAGGAGATTCTTCAATCGGCGATGGCAACAGCTCGGATTTCCTCATCTCCTTGGAGCGAGCGATGGCCGGATATGTCCGTCGATTAGCCAGCGAGTGAGCGATTGAGCGAGCGATTGAGCGAGGTCGAGCAAGGTGGACTCCGTCGATTAGCCAGGTCGAGCGAGGTGGACTCCAGCCAAATCGCGATTCCAGATCTGTGCGATTCCTCCGAGATCTCCAATTCCAGCGGCCGGTGGAGTCGGACACGAGCGTCAAGGAGGTCGAGCAGTCGAAGCGGGCGAGCGGAGCGAGGGAGGTGGCCGTAGCGAGCGGAGCGAGCAAGGTGGCCGGAGCGAGGTGGCCGGAGCGAGTGGCCGGGGCGAGATCTCCGCCTGGTTCATCGACTTTACAAAGGTTGAAGAAGGAATTTTTGTTAAATTACAAAAATGACCCAATAAATATGAAAATTATAAAAAATATCTATATTTTATTATATTTGCACGACAAAATGTTAAATAAAATAAAATTAAATTAAATTAAAAATTAAAAAAAAACCTCATTTATCGCTCACGATATTTTTTCCGGACTGCGATCTGAATGGGAGAGAGACCGCGACCTGAATGTGAATCTCATCGCTCGTCGATTGCGACTCGATCAGTCCATATATGTGCACAACGTAAAGTTATTTTTGCAAAACAAAAAGTTCTGAAACGAGAAAAAAAAGCGGGAAAAAAAATTATATTTTGCACAACATACGATGTAAGAGTTGCACGACTCTGTTGTAAGAGTTGCACGCCTCTTTTATAAGAGTTGCACGACTCTGTTTTAAGAGTTGCACGACTCTGATGTAAGAGTCGCACGACTCTTGTTTTAAGAGTTGACTGAGTTCTTGGATAAGCTTAAGATGATGCAGGGTGGCGTTTCTATCGATTTTAGTGGGGTTAATATCGACAAATCCGTTGTTAGAAACTTGACAGGTTATTTTTGCACAAAAATCGAGACTTTGTGAAATTGTTCTCAACATGATCTTATTTTCTCTCAATATAATTTCATAATTTATCAATAAATTATTGCACAACATGCTCTTATTTTTGCTCAACAATTCTT
This sequence comes from Persicaria maculosa, assembly GCA_963922045.1. Classification (NCBI taxonomy): domain Eukaryota; kingdom Viridiplantae; phylum Streptophyta; class Magnoliopsida; order Caryophyllales; family Polygonaceae; genus Persicaria; species Persicaria maculosa. The sequence continues at coordinate 68,409,717 of OY998259.1, read as the reverse complement.
TATTTTTGCACAACAATCGAGACTTGTGAAATTGTGTCTCCTCATAATCTTATTTTTTGTAAATATAATTTTATACTTTTTTAATAGATTATTGCACAACACGGTCTTATTTTTGCTCATCAATAGAGTAAAATTGCACAACATGGGGGATTGGTGGAAATGTGCTCAACATTATCTTTAAGAGTTGCACGACTCTGTTTTAAGAGTTGCACGACTCTGTTTTAAGAGTTGCACGACTCTGTTGTAAGAGTTGCACGACTCTGTTTTAAGAGTTGCTAATCAATAGACAATAATTGCACAACATGGGGGATTGGTGAAATTTTGCTCAACATCATCTTATTTCATTCTTTCTCAATAAATTATTGCACAACATGCTTCTATTTTTGCTCATCAATACGTTATTTTTGCACAACTAGTGGTGAAAATTAGTGCTGACACTGATATTAGTTACAATTAGTGATGACACTGTTATTAGTTACAATTAGTGTTGACACTGATATTAGTTATAATTAGTGCTGACACTGATATTAGTTACAATCGTATTTTGGATTTGCACAACCGTATTTTAGAGTTGCACAAATTTAGTTTAGATTTGCACAACTGTATTTTTTTGCACAACTGTATTTTTTTTGCACAACTATATTGAAGCAAGTCTAATTTGTTTTTTTATTTTTTTTATTTTTTTTAACATTTTGTCGTGCAAATATAACCGTAAATTGTGCAAATATAATCGTATGTTGTGTAAATATAACATTTTGTTTTGCAAAAGTAAATATAACATTCGGCTCCCTCGCTTGCTCACGCCTCGTTGGAGGCCGTCGAATCCTCGCTCCCTCGCTCCGCCGCTCCCGACCTCGCTCGCCCGCTCGCTCCGGCACCGAAGCCACAGAGCTTGGCATCCTCTTAAGATCTCGGCCCGCGCCATAGATCTGATGCCATAGATCCGACTTAATTGATGAACGCAACCGGATTTGAAACCTCCAGGCCGCAGATCTCAAACCTCCAGGCCTCGCTCGACCTCGCTCCGCGCTCGCTCCAGCGCCGAAGCCATAGATCTCGGCCTCCTCTTCAGATCTCGCCCCGCGCCATAGATCCGTCCAATTGCTTCTTATGGAGAGGGAGACAGAGATCGCTCGCTCTCGGATCTCCGAAGAAGGCGCGAATCTGAGGAACGGGAAGTGGAAGACGGAGATCGGAGAAGGAGAAGCGCGGAGGAGAGCGCGTGCGGAGAGGGAGAGGGCGGAGGAGAGAGAAAGGCGCGTGAAACAAAGGGAAAGGGGTTTATATTGCGGCCATTTCACTAAATTGTCCCAAAAAACTATTTCACAAATTATGTCCAATTTCGTGGCCATTTTACAAAATGCCCCTTTTTTTAATAACGAAAATCAGTTTATTTTTTTTAAACTTACAATGGGTGGATCTATAATCTATCCGTTTGAGTGCATATAGCACCTGTCTCGGGTGTATATAACACTATTTGAGATTAATAGCCCTATTCGTTCAATGTTAATTGGTTTATACTCCGTAATATTTTAGTTATAATCATTTTGTTACTTAACTAATTAACATGTTTGAATTATATATATATATATATATATAATATAGATATTATTATTCGTAGAAAATCCGATTATATTATTAGTATATAGATAGATCGAACATATATTATACGGAGTATCTATCCAGAGATTATAAAAGATAAATTTGGGGCCTTTAGATAAATGGTGGGCCTAAAAAGGGCTTTAAATATTCGAGGCCCAAATATCGAAACGACGACGTTTGCGGCTCCATAAATACAATGCCTTGGTACTTCTTTGGAAAGAAGCTCGCTCGCGCTGGTTGCAAAACAGTCCCAAGTTCTTCGCAGAGAATTCCAACTGACCTCGGTGAGAATTTGTCTTTCCAATCTCTCAAATCTCTGTTCTCCACTTTGTTGTTGTTCCTGCAATCTGGATCTTGGTAGTATGCGCTTTAGTTTCGAATTGCTTCTTATTTAATTTCAGTAAACGCTAGGGTTTGTGTTCTTTCCCCTAAAATCTAGGTTTTTTTATACTATAGCGCATTCAGAATTTTTGTTTCAATCGTTTGGATGTGAAAATTGGCAAGCGATTTATGCTGTGATCGTTTTCGTTTGCAAGATTAATCAGTGACGGAAGATTTAGAGAATGGCAACGACGAACGAACCAGCCCAACCTGCTACTGAGGAAGCTAAGATGGATTTGTTTGACGATGATGATGAATTCGAAGAGTTTGAAATCGGTCAAGGTTTGTTTAGTCCAAGTTCATAAATTAATTCGATGATGAGTTCGAAGAGTTTGAGCTAGTTGTATTGTGCAGTGACTTTAATTTGTATGGCTTACAGTCCGGAATCTAGGTTTTGTTTGAGACATTGGTGAGGAAGAAATTAATTTTGTACCTTGCTATTTTTGCTTTGCTCTCTTCTCTAATTGTCACTGGATGTGTAAACTGTGAAGGAGTTGAGAAGAAATTTGATAGCAGATTCCAGTTAGACCTTAAAAGATTGGTTTGTCGGGTTCCAGTTCGTAAAAATTCCCTCAGCAATGTTTACTCATCCTCCCCTATTTTTTCTAGTTTCACTATGATGGTGAATGGAATTATATCTTTTAAAGATTTGCTATAACTTGTGACTGGTGAGGGTAGTTTGTAGCCAGAAATTTGAGGTCTCCTATGACTTTATTTGCTCCTGAACGTCATGTTGTTGTGTTCAAACAATAAAAGAAACAAAAGAAGAAGAAGAAGAAAAGAACTTACCATTGTTGTATTTTATGGTCCCTTTGTGTAGTTTCTGCCGTGTAGTTCTTTTGTTTTTCGTATTCGTGCAAAGAGCTATATACACTGTTAATATTCATTCTAATTGCCTGCTGTGATTTAAGTAATGTTTTTGCAATGAGCCTTTATTATGGTCAAAGACTGGACTCTCTCTTGCATTTCATTCTTCGATTTAAATCATTGGACATCTTTTGATGTTACCTACACTTCTCTTTCTGACAGAGTGGGACAACAAGGAGGAGGGTAAGGAAGTCATCCAGCAATGGGAAGATGACTGGGATGATGATGACGTGAACGATGACTTCTCATTGCAACTGAAGAGGGAGCTGGAGAACAATGCTGGTTCTGAGAAAAAATGATCATAGTGTTTAGACTCTTAACTGATGTTCTACCATCATGCATGTTATCGTTAAGCTCAAGTTTGAAGCTGATTTCCTTGTTAGATACTTCTGCCCAGCAATGAATGTTCACGGTTCTGTATGTTCACATTACAAGGAAAAACATATATATTTTCATGGTTAACAAACCATCTTGTTGCAATCTTAACTGTACCTCCAATGTTTTCAAATCTTGCTGTTTTACTGTCGTGATTCTTATATCACCAGCTTGTTGCCTCAGGCAATCTTGAATATAATCTGGTGATCTATGTGAGGTGCGATACCTATGGATGACGGGTTCAGTGAAGATAATTTGTGAAGACTGAGGATGTTTTCTAGATCAGTGTTGAGTTCTGTTTGGCGATTTTTTTTGACATGGATTCAACACCGATCTAGGACTTGTTTTCACAACCTTAGGATCATAAAAATGCTGGATAAAAAGACAAATCATGAACTACAGACAACTGAACCTTTAATTGATTTTCATGGGCAAGAAAAACCATCACAAATCAATGAGACAGAAAATTTCCGTATGTACAAAATAAGAACAAGAAGATCAAAATGAACCTACACAAGCTCATCCGGAACAAGGCCTGACCCTTGGCTGCGATCCCCAGCTGCCGGTCTTGCACTTGCTCGACAGATCGGGCAAAAGGGTGTCTTCGAAAGCCAAAGATCCACACACTGAAGGTGGAAGAAGTGGTGGCAACTGGGCAGCAACCTGCACTTGTCACCCACCTTGAAACCCTCCAAGCAAACAGCACAGTCCACAGCACTACTTTCCCCTCTCTCCCCATCTTTATAATCAAACCAAGGAACCCTCTTCAAATCCCCAACCGACAAGCCGCAAGAAGTACTGGCTGTACTGCCCATCGCTCTGTGGACGACGATTCCCTGACCATCACCACCGCCTTCCTCATTCAGGAATGCTCGCCGAAAGACCCTCCCTACAACACATATATGTATGATGATCAATACAGCTATGCCCACAAAGAGTAGTGTAACAGATATGACAATTTCCATCATCATAAACCACTCTGACGCGCCCAAGAACTACCGGGTTCTTTGATGGGTCTTGCTGAATATGTGGCTTGATCATCCCTGGCTAGCTAGATACCCACATATTGTGACACTACTTACAATGGAATCAATGAAAACATGGGGTGTTTGATCCAAAAAGACCAGTATGTGAGTCCCTTGCTTGTTAATGGCCAAGGCAAAGGGCACAAGGAAGAAAGTGTAGCACTTGGAAGTGCTTGTTTGTCTTGGCTGAACAAAGGAGCTTGAGAGATGAAAGTTGTCATGTTTGCTGCTTCAAGGTGTTATTTTGATTCTGTTTTCTATTGCTTTCAGATTCTTTTAGGGCGTGTTTGTTTACTAAAACAACAGTCCCAACAAAGGAATGTTACCCGTCGGTCAGTATAATTCTGTTTGGTTTGTTTCCTCAAAGGATTAATTCTGTTCTAGGAGTTAAACAATTAACCCTCTTTGTTACCCCTCTAAAATTGGCCCTAATCTCTCCGCCTCAAATGCTTCAACCCTTTTATTTCTCTCTCTCTCTCCAAATAGTATACGCTCCACTGACTCCAAATGAATTCGCCGACCACCATCCACATCGCCAACCTCCGCCAGTCCACCATCTTCCCTCTTTCACCATCGATTCGCCAACCTCCGCCAGTCCACCATCTTCCCTCTTTCACCATCGATTCGCCAACCACCTTCACCACCACACCGCCAACCTCCTCCACTCCACCATCTTCCCTCATCCGCTATCGATTCGCCGACCACCTTCGTCTATCTTCAAAGGGATGGAGTTGCTCACCCTTTCATCGACAACCTCCACCTCTCCACCTTCATCGATCCGATATTCACTATCGATTTGCAGATCACCTCCGCGTTTTGATTCACCGACCTCCTATGCAACTAACCTCCATCGATGACCCTGCCACTCAGATTTGGTCCATCCCTCTGCAACCATCTAGAAGGAGAGTGGTTTTGATTAAATCTTGCTTATTGAATGAGGGATTTCATTTCGATGTCATTGTTAAATTAGATTTTGATTTTGTTAAAACATTGTTTCAATCAATTGAGTTCAAGCTAATTTTTTCAAATTTTGCATCTGGGAGTGAGATTTGATATTTTGAGATTTCTAGTTTTTTTTTTTTTTTTTTTTTTTTTTTTTTTGAAACGGAAAAAATTTGACCATAGAGCTAAGCTCTATCAGCCAAGAGCATCCTTGCGAATGAGACTATGCAACAGAGAGTCATCTGGAGTCCCAATAGCGTAGTTGGCTGTAGTGATACGTGATAAGCGATCAGCTACCGAATTTGCCTCACGGAAGACATGACAAATCTCAACAGAACCAAAAAAGACCAGCGAGACTAGACTGTCCGAGACAATCATTTCAGAGTCCCCAGTAGGCTTTCCTATACCTTTCATACTTTTTATTATTGTTAAGTTGTCTCCTTCAATGATAAGATTCGTTAATCTCAGTTCCGTCGCTGCCTTAAGTCCTTTCCAGAGACCTACACTTTCGCAGCCACAAACAGAATTGACTGGGGACGGCCCATTTCCGGCGAAGATTGGGAATCCTACAGGATCACGTATAATGAATCCATAAGAGGCCAAACCATCCGCAGAAAACGAACCGTCAAAGTTTAGCTTATGAGTTCCGATAGGTGGAGGTTCCCATTTGGTTCTTTTCCTCTTTGAAATAATTCTTTGTTTGTCCATATTTGTTGATACGTTTTTGGTGTTTTTACAGTAGTCCGGGCATCTTAAGTTTGATGTCTTCCAGACATATGTTTGTTCCTTTATAAAGGATAATATGCGTCTTATGTCTGGTGTTATGTTCTCAAAAAGCGTTTTGTTTCTGAAGTACCAGATACCCCACCAAGCAAAGGTGAGATCTTCAAAACATTTTTTCCCAATCGTATTTTTGATTTCCCATAGTGTGTTGTTTAAGTGGTCATCTTTGCTGAAACAGCCATTCAATTTCCAAAATGTTCCCGGGTTATTTGCAATTAGAGTTTCCCTTGTAATGGGGCAGTTCCATAATAAATGGTATAGGTCCTCATAGCAACAGTCGCAGTGGGGACAGTCAGTTGGAATTCCCATGCGCCGCGAAGCTAGTCTGGCTGAAGTGGGAACTCCGTTTTTAAGGATTTTCCATAAGAAAGACTTTATCTTTGGGGGGATATCAAGTCCCCATATCCAATTTGCGTCTGATGTTTCGTGTTTTTTGTGGTTGTATATCATATCAATAGATGATTTGGTGCTGAACCAGCCATTTTTGCTCCATTTCCAATAGAGCCTGTCTACTTGAATGTGTTGTGGTATTGGTATTGTCTTGATAGTTTCAATTAGGTTGTTAGGAATTAGGTCTTGTAATTCCTCCTGTAATTTATCTCGATTCCATGTTTTGTTGTTATTGAGGAAATGTTTTATGTTTATTGTGTCGTCTACCTGTTGGGTTGTTAAAACAGAAGAGATTAAGGATGTATTGCCTATCCAATGATCATGCCAAAAGTTGATAGAGGCGCCGTTTCCTATAGACCAATTAAGGCCTTGTTTAAATGTCGGGACTAGTTTCATTAACTGGGTCCATTGCCATGATGACGTACCTCGCTTTTGATATGTGAGAATGTTTTGGTTCTTAAGATATTTTTCTTTAATTAGTTTGACCCATGGACTAGTCGGTTCCGCTAAAATTTTCCAGAGCAATTTCAATTGGAGAGCTGTATTCATATCCTCCGAGCTTCGAAGCCCCAGTCCTCCATTTTCCTTGGTTTTGCACACCTCATACCAACCTATGAGGGGTTTATGATTTGGTCCTTTGTTCCAGAGAAAGTTTCGATTAATCTTATCTAGTTCTGTATGGACCGATTTGGGTAGCATAAAGCATTGCATTATGTGTAAGGGTTTCGCTGCGAGCGTTGTTTTGATTAGAGTGCAACGCCCAGCTTGAGAAAGGCAATTAGCTTTCCATCTTTGAAGTTGTGATTTAGTGTTTGTTAGTAGCTCTGTGAATTCTTCTTTTGTCATTCTTCCTTCTATTAGGGGGCATCCCAAATAGGTACCCATTTTTGGGGTGTGTGCTATTTCTAGCTCGTTTCTGATTAGGTTTTTCTGGGTGGTTGTGATGTTTTTGGATGTTTGAAATTGGGATTTATGTCTATTTACCTTTTGTCCTGGAAAAGATGAGTAATCTGTCAGGATTTTGTTTATTTGTTCACAGCCTGTTTTGGTTGCAGAAGCAAAGATTACAATATCATCCGCGAATGCTAGGAAAGGAATTTTTGTTCCCCCTTGTGTCAGTTTGACTCCTAGGTGACTTTGTGGTTTTTCCGATTCATGTTGTAACCCACGTGCTAGGATTTCAGAAATTATTAAGAAGAGATATGGTGATAGTGGGCATCCTTGGCGTATTCCTCTTTCTGGAAAAAAGATGTCAGTGGGTTCGTTGTTTACTAATACCGAGTATGTGACTGTGGTTATGCATTCTTTGATCCAAAGAGTGAATTTGGGAGAGAAACCAAATTTTGACATAATTGATAGTAAGACATTCCAGTCGACCATATCAAATGCTTTTTCCATGTCTAGCTTTACAGCCATCCAGCCTGATTTTCCTTTTTTCTTTGAGAAGGAGTGAAAGATTTCATTTGCTATTAAGATGTTATCTTGTATTGATCTGCCTGATGAGAAGGCACTTTGTAGTGGATTAGTTATTTTAGGGATTATCCTTTTTAGTCTTGAAGCTAGAATTTTGGAAATAATTTTGTATGTTGTTGAGCATAGACTAATAGGCCTATAATGAGAAGTTGTGGTTGGGTTTTCTATTTTTGGTATTAGTGCTATGAACGTATGGTTTGTTTGCTTGAGGATCCTTCCGCTAAGAAAGAAACTCTTAACTGCTTTGATTACCGATGGTTCAACTATATGCCAGTATTTTTTGAAGAAACCAGCAGGAAAACCATCAGGCCCAGGAGATTTGTCATTTGCAAGACTGAAGACCGCATTTTTGATTTCCGAGTTCGTGACTTGTCTAGTAAGCCATTCATTGTCTTCGTTTGAGATTTCATTCTCAATATGTTGAAGGAGGTTATTTCGTGTTTGTTGTCTAGCATGTTGTTTGAATCTTTGGCTAAAATCGTGCTTGATTAAGTTTCTAATTTCCTCTTCGTTATTGATTGTTATCCCCCCCGTAGTTTGTAAATGTCTTATTATGTTTCTATTCCTCCTTCCTGTTGCTATTTTATGGAAGTATTTGGTGTTGGCGTCTATGGATCTTATGTGCATTCTTTTCGCCCTCTGCCCCCAGTATTTCTGCTGGAAGGAAAGGAGGGAGGAGTGCTTTGAAGTGAGCCTTTTGATTTTGTTATCTAGGTTATGGTTGTAGGCATGGCATAGATTTTTTTGTGATTGTAGAAGGTCTGTCTCTACTTGTTTAATTTGCCGGAAAACATTCCCAAAAGTTACCTTGCTCCAGACCTTGCTCTTTCTTTTGACCTCTTGAAGTTTTTTAGTTAGTTTGTACATTTTAGATCCGGGGGTGTCTAACCTCCATGCTGATCGCACTACAGTTTCATAGTCAGGTTTCGTTGTCCAAGCCATCTCGAACTTGAAGGGCTGTAATTTTGGTTTGCGGTTATCCATGAGATCCAAAGTGATCTGGGCATGGTCAGATTTTAGGAACGCATGGTTTTTAGTACTAAGATTCGGAAATTGTTTTAGGATAGGGTGGCTAACCATAGCTCGGTCTAATTTTTCAAATATGTTATCAGTACCATGTTCACGTTTTCTCCAAGTGTAATCGTTCCCACTAGTAGGGGAGTCTACCAGGTTGAATGTTCTGACAGTGTCTTGGAGTCTAGCGAATCTATTTGCAGAAGGGGTTCTGCCCCCTAATTTGTCGGTCGGTTCCAAAATTTCGTTTAGGTCTCCAATAATAATCAGTGATTCTTTAGCGTTGTGAATATAGTCTGAGAGAGAGGCCCAGAAATTGTTTTTTTCCTTTGCGTACGGGGTTGCATAAACGAATAAGATTTCGACATCAATGTTAAGATCCGTGTTAATGTAGTCTGCCTGGATGATACGGTCTGTTGAGTTTCTTATTGTGAAAGCTTCATTATGGAATTGTGATTCTTTCCAAAGAAGGCAAAGGCCTCCCGCAAGTCCATTTGAGGGAATGAAATGCATTTTGTCAAATCCTGGCTTCCTCCAGCACTTGTCAGGCGGAGGGTTTGTTATTTTGGTTTCAGCTAACATTAGGATTTTTATGTGCTCCGTTCTAGTCGTAGATTCAATGTGGGTCCAAACATTCCTTCTGCTGAGGCCTCTTATATTCCAAAAGCTAAACTTCATTAAAACCTTTTGAGCGGAATATGGTTGTTTTCTGGGTGAGAATCATGTTTTTAGGAGTAGAGATTCTCAAATTAGTGGGATTTTTAGTCTGATCATGGTTCGTGTAGTATGTATTATTTATTGTTGTGAGAATTTGTGTGAGAGTTTGTTTCGGGGTACACAAAACCAAGGAAACTTTGTTTTGGACATGAGTTAAAATATTTTGTTTAAGATAAATGTTATTAATGTAGTAAATGATATATAGTTTGAGATGGATGGGTCTGGTGTTTATGGTGACAGTTTGTGTTTTAGCAAACCATGAGTCATAGAGGTGGTGTAGTGTTGAGATATAGCTGTTTGAAAACCAGTCAGTCCTATCAAGACTGGGGTAGATAGCAAGGTTGGGATATCTAGCAAGGTTTATATAATCGGCCATGTTCAAGTAATTGTAATACATGCTGTAAATTATATAAAGTCCATCCTCTAAAAATAGAGTACAAGAGTCTGTCATAAAGTAAATATACATCAAATTGGAAATGGAATAGTAGTAGTATGAATTATTGAGCAAGAGGTGTGTTTTGTGAATCAACCAGTTATTATTTAGAGCAGTTATAGTGCCCCAAGAGCAGCAAATGTGAGAGAGCGAAGCTATGCAGGAGAGCTCACATAGGCTAATCTGAGTATTGTTGTAGCAGTTGACCCGTTCGAAGTTGTCATTACATGTTGATAGAATTGGGTGCCTATGCTTTAGTCCAACATGAGCTTGAACCCAAAGGATCATAATGGAGAAGTCATGAAGACAGAGACGAGTCACAAGCTGCAAAGTATACAGATAAGTGTGTTGCTCAAGGGAAGGACTCCCTCGAGCAAGATTAGTAGTGCATATCATGAAACATTCAACTGTATAGTTAAAATTGTATGTTTGTTTTACACTAGCAGCAAAAGAGAATTGATTTTGGTGCCAATGTCGTGGTGATGTGATAATGCAACTATCTAGCAGAAGATAAGTATGTTTAAAGTGAGGGAGGGATTCTTGATGGATTAAGTATGATGCCAGAGACCAAAAACCTGAAAAATTCAGTGAGGATGCCTCATTGGCATAATCTAGCCATATGATCAAGTAATGTAGAGTGTATAATCTACCAATAGCCATGCAGTTTTGATTAAGACTAGCAGTGTAGTTAAGTTGTGGTCTACTTGCAAAGAACATGGTATAGATCAGTTGAGAAGTAAGCAATAAAATCCAGTTCAAATAATACCCTAGATCTTGACTAGAAGCTTGATTATTGATTTTAGAAAGATGAGTGGTATTTGATGGGTCAAGGTGAGTATGATTTGGGTAAGCATCATGAGACCAGATATCTTGGTAAGGACAGCTCGAGAGGATGAGATCAACCAAGATACCAGCTATTAATGTAACTTGATGGTACAAGATAAACCTAAGCCTGCCTAAAGGAACAAGATCTTTTCCAGTTGTTGTAGTGTTGGTGTTGGGTTTAAGAGCTGCTCTTTCAGAAGTGTTTTGATATAATCTAAAAAGAATATCATGGTTGGTTCTAATAGTAGTTAGACAGTAGTGACAAAGTACAGGTTTAGAGGGCAATAAAATAGCTGTGTTTTTTTTTCCAGGTATAGGACAGTGGTGCAGGTGAAGATTATGGGGAGGCATGATGATACAAAAATCCAGTAGCTGATGGTTATGATTGGGTAGAGACTTTGATCTCAAACACTACAGACAAGGGTTAATATAACTATCCATAAAGTGATAAGCAGAGAGGGTTTTAATCCAAATACCCAGACAAATTATCAAGCAGTAAATAAAGTTGAGATTAGTTGCAGTGTTCTTGTTATGATTATAGCTAGCAGTATGATTGGAGATAGTAGTACAATAAACATGGTGTTTAGATATATAAACTAGAAACCAATAGTAGGTCAGAATATTCCACAACCAGATGAACATACTCAAATGGTGCTCTAATTTATAATAAGGATTTTCATATATTGAAATGGATAATGTGCAATCATTTGAGGAAGATAATTCGACAGTATAGAGGCAGGTCCAAGGATCCCAAAGGCAATAGCAAGTATAGTAAATATAGATAAGATTAGGCAGGTTAGGTTTAGATGTATTTGGATATCTCATATAAGGATCACCAACCCAAAAGCAACTAAAGTAATATAAGATAAAATTATGCATGTAAGATTTCGAAGTGTTATGATATCTCAAAAAAGGATTCATGGAACTGGACTTAGATCCAGATGTAGTTGTATTAGTAGAGGGTTTTATGGAGGGTTTTTGTTTTATAGAGGATAGGTAATCTAGAATCTTATAGCTAATCTGAGCACAGGTTTTAGGACTAATGTTGTGTAATTCCAGATATTCAGTAATTATAGGATTTAAAAGAGGTTTCCCATAGTAAAAGCAATAGCATTCATACATAGATGGAGTGATGTTAGAAATATAGCCAGCTGCAAAATGGAGATGGGTTACAGAATCTGAGTTATGGTAGTTTTGTAAGTAATCTTTTGCAAACAAAGTTGGGTTTTGGACTGTCAAAATCTCTGCAAACAAGCAAAGACTAACATATGATTCTTGGTAAATATTTTGATTCATATTCAAGGATAGGTTACAAGCATTAGGATAATATGGAAAAAGGTACAGTTGTAACCAAGAGTACCAGTAGCAGATATGATAACTGCAGATATAGCTAACCAACAGAGGTTCATTTAGATTGTCCAGACACAAAACAAGTTTTTGCCAAAAAATAGAACTTGAAATATTTGCAAAAGATAGTGGATTATTCTCAAAAGATAGTGGATTAGTCTGTGAGAGATCATAGTCCAAGTCCTGAGCAAGTGTATTGTAGTAATATTGGATCAAATAATTGAGTAATAAGCCATAAGAAAAATAATGATTTTTCATTAAAGATAGCATACAGACATTAGATGAGGCAATAGTTCTAGAGGAATAATATACTGCATCCTTGAGCTGGGTGAAGAATGGGTCTAGGACAAGCTTTCCCTTGCCTTTATCACTTTTCGGTGGTTTAGGAGGTTTGGGGTTTTTGTGAGTTTTTTTGGGTGTCGGTGAATCCTCAATGAGGATCCCCTTCCCTTTGATTTGAGTTTTTTTGGGTGTTGGTGGATCCTCAATGAGAATCCCCTTCCCTTTTTTTGGGGGTTTTGTGGGTGTCGGTAAATCCTCTACGAGGATTCCCTTCCCTTTATCAATTTGGTTTGACTCCATAGGAGCAAAACAGTACAGATACCAGCAACAGAACACAGAAAACACAGAGCAATAAGGGTTATGAGCAGCAAGGAGCAAGAGCAGAGATTTAGGTGAGAGAGAGATAGTTAATTTTGAAGCACAAATGCTTAAATAGTATAAGCTAAAAATCGAGCACAGATGTGAATCCACATATCCAGAAAGCAACTGGATTTTGAAATAGAGAGAGGGGGATTTGAAAGCATACCTGTCATAGATGTAAGAAGATCCATGAAGATCCAGAGAGCGAAGAAAGTGAAGATGGCAAACCCGTTGGCCAGGCTTCGACGCCAACAGACCAAGCCACCCATGCTGAATAGCCCATCTATAGTCAGAGGACTCGACGAAACGAGTCAGGCAGCCGAGGAGAGGGCCGAGATAGAGGGAATCGATGATTGGGACAATGATTAGGGTTATTCTTCCCCATTGAATCGATTGAAAGAAAACTGGACGAGTTGGAACCCGAAAACAACTCCCAACCCAAAGAAATTTCCAGATTTTGTGCCAGATCCAAAAGTACAGAGGTTTAAATCTGAGATAACAACACTTATTTTGATTTTTGAGAGATTTAGAGGCTAGATTTGCAGGGAGCTTGATCGAAATGTCCGATCGAAGAGTAGATCTAGGGTTTCTGGCGAAAAGGGTTGGGTTTGAGAGGGTCTCACGCGCTTGCGCGTACTCCATAGGTAAAAGGGGTTTTTTTAATTCTACCTGTATACGATCAGCCTTTTTTTTTTTGAGATTTCTAGTTGATGTTCTATATTTTGACGCATAATTTGACAGAGAACAAATTTACAGAAAAAATATTTATAAAAGAGAAATAATTCCTTTCATAAAAACTTCCAAACAAAACTAGTGGGTAATTCTTTCGGTTTCCTTTCCTTTCATTTTAAGGAATTGATTACCTTTCCATTCCCTACCTACAACCAAACGAGCCCTTAAAGTATTGTAAAAAGAGGGCCACTTAGGAGAGTGGTTCTTTCTGTGTTAATGTGTATGCCAAAAAAAGATTTTTATTTTTTTTAACAAGATGTCGAAATATGTTCCAAGGAATACACGATACAACGAACCCTGATTCCAGTGGTATGAGAGAGGTAACCTTTACAAGAGATTGAGATATAACAATGGTGTGGTAAATTAATAAGATCGGATCCTATTTAAATTCTTACTCCATTATTAAAGAAAAAAAAAAGGAGAATTCAAAAGTAAAATGCAATTTCATACTCCATTATTGCTTTTCAATGTTTTCATAAAGCAACAAAAAAGGAAAAGGACCATCACCATTCTCATTCAAAGAAAAAAAAAATCTCCTATAATTGTCTTTCTTGACAAGATTGTCAAATCACATGCTGAACCAAAAATCATTACCAGTAACTATATCAACTTAAAATTCAGTGTAAAGATCCACTTATTTAATAACGGTTTTAGTAACATGTGTCTGGTTTTTTAATATGCGATCTTAAAAACGACTCCATAATGGATTAAAAAAAAAAAGAAAGAAAGGATGTTGTTAGATATATAACCAACAAGCACATATACATTGGAAATTGAAGGTAAATAAGGGTTTAGGACACCACGTTCGTATGACCGTGCACTCTAAAACCCATAAACCATGATGTGCGGTGTATTTAATTAGTTTCCGCGAAAAAATACAATGTAAATATTTCCTTTTTGATTGTTCGATGTGTGTCTGAAACCCATATTAGAAAAATCAACTAAGAAAGCATCCATGTAATGCAACTATAATTAGTGTTTAGTGGAGCCATTTCAAAGTTTTACTTATCAGTTTTAACCAATAAAAGTCTAAAATATAATGGATTGGCAACAGATCCCACATTTTAACAGCAGTTTGTTGCTCCACACAGACAACTATTACAAGAACAAATTTCTCTTATCTGAAAGCAACATCACAGCCAGCATCACTTCAGTACATGGTGTTCTATCCGCCACACGAATCCGTTATCTCAGCGAATACATCTCATCACAAATTCACAAACAATGCAGCATTCGTAGCTGCTTGCATCGCAATGTTGAAGCATGACGCGAACAGCCTACGAGTATAACATACAAATACGTATTTCCTCAGCCTCCCTTGGATGTTATGTTCCATTCCTTTCCAAGATCCATGTTACAGTGTTCGTTTAAGATCATTTCCGACGTTAGTGAACAATAATACGATCATATGCTTGGGTACAAATTGTTCTTTCCGGATAAAAAAAAATGAGGCAACCGAGATCAAGGCCCTCGATATTTGCGGAAACAGAGACAGCTCTGGGGCTGATCAATAGGAATCATACCTCCACCTTTCGACGTGTCAATAGCTTCCAGCAGCGCAACCGCTTCATCCATCTCAGGCCGTTTGTCGGGGTTAGCATCCCAACATTTCTTCATCACATTTGCAAATGAGCTAGGGCAACATCTTGGTATCTCGGGCCTCAGGTTCTGCGCACGCAAAGGATAGCATTAGCCTTGTTGGAGGAAGAATGGACACATTATGATAGAGGAGACTATACCTGGCGAACTACTGCTGTCGTCATCTCCGAGAAACTTAGGTCGGGATATGGCATGTCACAACAATATATCTCCCATAAGCAAATCGCAAAGCTGTACACGTCGCACTTCCTGTTGTAAGGATTGCCATTGAGGACCTGAAACCCGAGATGGCTCTTTAAATGATCATTTTGATATTGTAACCGAAAACAAAAGGCGAAGAGAAATAGTAGGGCACCTCAGGGGCCATGTAGCCAAGAGTTCCAGTCTCCCCAGTCATGTCCCCGGGATTTGAAGCCTCAACACGAGCAACCCCGAAATCAGCTATCTTAAGAGTGCGCGATTTGTCCAAAAGCATGTTTTCCGTCTTCACGTCTCTATGCACAATCTTTTGTGAATGAAGGTAACTCAACCTATGGCATGAAGCATGTATTCATCTGGTCAGTGATCATCTACCTGTTACTAATAAGTAATAACCACCGTAGACATTATAGGTTGCAAATGCATCAAAGTTTCAAACATCATTACCCTCTAGCGAGATCAAGGGCCAACTGCATCACAACCTTGAAAGCCAATTTCCTTCTCCTGTTCTTTATCAGATAGTTTTTCAAAGCGCCCCCAGGGAGATACTCAACTACAACACAGCATATGTTTTTCGGCATGGCAATTTGACCATTTTCGGTTTGAACTTGTAGGCCTGATGATCCCATCTTTGCCCCTATAAACTGTAACATGAAAAAAGAATAAAGATCATAGCAGCGATAGCTATCATATCCATAAGTCTACATCAGTAACTTAAAATGACTACATAATCGCCTTTCACATTATTAACAATTACGCCTTAGAAATCAGGATCGTTCAGAAGTCAGTCGGTTAGTCTCAAATAGCCTACTGTTCGGTGAAATTTTGCCAGGAAATCCATTTCTGAAATTTCATTTCCACAGTAACTGGAAGTGTTTTGCAGTTTTACTTGATTAGGTTCATATGCCACAGGGCTGGGTTGCTTACAGATTTCAATCTTTCGGATGAAAAGGTTCGCAACATTGCCAAATAAACGGTTTCCAATTAGAAACAGCAGAGCAAATTAGCAGCACAGCAGGCAACCAGAAGTTTGATAGTTTGAGATTTCTAGTCCTTAGTTCCACACTTTTTATAATCCACTAATGA
Organism: Persicaria maculosa; assembly: GCA_963922045.1. Lineage (NCBI taxonomy): Eukaryota > Viridiplantae > Streptophyta > Magnoliopsida > Caryophyllales > Polygonaceae > Persicaria > Persicaria maculosa. Next base: position 68,393,286 of record OY998259.1, on the reverse strand, counting down.
TTTTAACTATAAACTTTGATGGAAAGATGAGGAACAGCAACCAGAAGATGCACGCCATCAGTCTATGACTTATGGTTATGATTGTCGGAACAAAAACTACTCAGGGATAACTATTAAGTCACCTTAGTCACATTAGGATGATCAAGCTTATGCCAGACAGCAACTTCTTGGGTGAAAGCAGCACGTAAAGACGCTATCTCAGCATCCGTCCTCTGGCCCTCCTCACCCCAGTCAAGCAATTTGACTGCAGTTTCAAGCAAAAAAAGGATCCTTAACCTCACAGTTAACAGTTAAAACAACGACAAAACCGCAGACTCACCAAAACTCATAAATGTAGCCTGCTTTCAGGTCACAGGTTATCAGGAAAACAGATGTCACAACAACCACATCCATATTCACCTTGTCCAATAATCAAAAGATCGACGTGGTAGGGTTCATGAGTAAACCCGAAAGTTCATAATAAATTTGAACCTTCCTTTTTGTCATTGGCATCACCCAACAGAAAATATCACATGAAAGTTCCAGGCTCCCAAAAACAACCAAAAAAAGATTGATTGGGAGCTGTCATATTCAAAAAGGCAACTGGTGGTGCTACAAAGTCACAGGCTGCATATGAACAAGAACACCTTTTTGCAATTACCACTCTCCATTAATTCATAGCAACAAAGAGCCACACAAAAAAATTGAAGCAAAAAAGGCAATTTGTGTGATCAAGGATTCATCCTAGTGTTGACATTTTGATCAAATTTCCCTATTCCTTGGGGCCCCTTATCCATGGATTTTGCACAATAAACCCTAAAGCAATCATCTTTTCAATTCACAAACACAAGGACACCCAAAATTTGAATGATAGATGTAAATAATATCATCAATTGAGAAACATGCAAAAGGAATTCAAACAAGATGTAAGGCAACGGGAAAGGAAATCAGGAAATGGTGGGAAAACACCCAAAATAAGTAACGGTTTGTACCAACAAAGTGAAAAAGATTGGAACTTTGTAACATTTAAATGAGAGTGAGACAGGCAACTGAAGTGACTGACCGGCGACGTCAAGGCCGTCGTAGAAACCACGGTGGACGGTGCCGAAAGTGCCACGAGCAATCACAGATTTAATGACGAGCTTGGAAGGATCGATCTCCCACTCGTGCCGGGTCCCATTGCCGGCCAATTTGAGGTGTTGACTGGCCGCAATAGCTTGCTGTGGTGGTTGCGCCGCCGTCGCTGCAGCAGCTGTTGCTTCGTCTCCGTTCTTGGCCTTCTCCATCGTCCAGGCCCTAGTGAGGTGCCTCTCCAACTGCTCGTCCAGCCTCTTCAGATCAATTTGATCCGCCCTCACGAACCCCCCGCCGCCGCCGCTAGCGCCTGCGGCCGCTTTCACTTCCATTGCAGACTGAACTAGAAGGTTTGGGGAGAGAGTGTTGTTGATTTGGGGGTTTTTATTCAGTTGTTTCTGGTGTTTTTTCAGCTCCTTGGATAGTGATGGTCATCTTCAATACGTAGTATATAAGAAAAGATTCGATCTTTGTTGTTTTCTGGGACTATATATACATGGAGATGGAGATATGGATTGGATTTGGGGTGAACGGTGATGAGTTCAGTAAAGGCATTTGTGAGCACATGGAAACTGGAAACTGCAAAGCACTCTCAACTTTGATTGACTACAACTTCTACACTCACTCTCGTCCTCCTCCTCCGCTGCATTCAACTACTGGCATTTATTGCTTTCTTTTTTTAGAAATTAGACTATTTTTTTTTTGAAAAAAAATTGCTTTTATGAATCAATGGTACGTTATCTTGAGTTTCCCCTGAATGGACATTGGACAGTGATGGTTGAAAAAAGTACTATAGCATCAAAAACCGCCAAAGAGACTACTCGTTACCATTTTAACTGATTTTGTGATGATTAGTCTTGCTAGACCACCAATCAATAACATCTTGACTAAAGTGCATATTAATTCTCTATTCTTGAGCGAAAATGGCATCACGACGTAGTTTGGAAGATCGTATTGTGCACCTGTTGGCTTTCCTGAACATATGGCGAAACTCTACCTCCTAGAACTATCGTAATAAGAAGAGAATATTTGTAGTCAATACCTCAATCTCTCAAGGGTAAGGTCATGAGTCTTTGAGGATGTTGATGATGGTTAGGTTATCGGTCTCAATCTTCAGCCGTAGAGATCCGAGCTCCTTTGCCTTCAGAAGACCTAACTTGAGTCCCAACGCTTCCGAGAAAAGCGCACTCTTTTGGTCAAATGGTGCCCCTCCAATAGCTAGCTATTCTCCTTGATGGTTGAGAATGATGTATCCGATCGAGGAATTTCCATCGACCCTAGCGGCTGCTGATAGCATCAAAATTTAGTTTATGTTTTCGTAACTGAAAATAAAAGAAATGGTTATATAGACCGATTTCAAGGAGATGAACTTTTGAATTATTTCTTGGTTTAGGTAAATGTGACGGATTCATTATCCGCTCAAAATTGTAATTTAATAGAAACAGATTCGTAATAAGTCCATAATAAATATATAGGGAAACAAATCCTAAATTTGTTTGGTAAGTTTTCAAACCATGCAAAATTAAAATTAAAATTGGAGCAACCAATGAGAGTAATTTAAATCTTTCATTAGTGATTAAAAAGTGGAGAACAAATCCAGTATTCTATAGATTATTTTTTTAAAAAAAAAAATTCTATGAATAGAGCTGAAAGAATCCTAACCGTTGATTTTAAAATCAACGGCTAAAAATCATCTCTTTTTTTCTCTTTTTTTTCCCTTCTGATTAGGTATCTCTTCTTTTTCCAACCTCCACCAACCCCAAATTTTTTTTCTTTTATTTTTGTGACATGGTGAGAAACTTTTTTCCCTTAAACTCCACTGGATCCAAACCGATTTAACATAGACAGTTGGTGCATATATTAACCACT